>OV281365.1:10638571-11277142 GCA_923062675.1 Marasmarcha lunaedactyla | reverse complement strand
GTTCTTCACAGTACACATCTGCAGTAATGCTTGTCCCGTTTGGCAAGAAGCTGTGATGAATTACACCCGCGTTAGACCACCAAACAGTGACCATCACTTTTCTAGGGGTAAGTTTTCGTTTAGGGCATTGTTTGGGTGCTGAACCAGGGTCCAACCAACTTGCTGAGCGCTTACGATTGTCAAACAGGATCCATTTCTCGTCACAAGTAACAATGCGGTTCAGAATTCCTTCATTTGTATGCCTGCTGAGCAGTGCAAGGCACGTCTCCACGCGTACTTCGCGCTGGCGGTCATTGAGTTCGTGGGGTACCCATTTGTCAAGCTTTTTTACCTTGCCAATTTGACGCAAATGGACCAATATTGTTTTGATGCTAATGTCGAAAGCTGCTGCTAATTCAGCCGTGGATTGAGTTTCATCAGCTTCCACAATTGCCTTTAATTCGTCATTGTCGACCAAAGTTTTCGGACGACCACGGGGTTCATTTTTCAGGTCAAAATTTCCAGAACGGAAGCGGGTAAACCAATAACGTGTGGTGCGTTCGTTTGTAGTGTTCGCTCCGTAAACGTCGTTGATGTTGCGTGCCGCTTGTGCCGCTTTGCTGCCACGACGGTACTCATACTCCATAATTACTCGAATTTTTAACTTATCCATGACGACGAAAAATATATTTTCTTAAATTTTCACGATTCATACTTTAAATAAAACACTTTTTACCGGATATTATCGCGTATATTTTAGTTAATTTTAAAATTATTTCGACGTTTCGGCATCTTTGCACGGCAACTGCAAAGATGCCGAAACGTCGAAATAATTTTAAAATTAACTAAAATATACGCGATAATATCCGGTAAAAAGTGTTTTATTTAACGACGAAAAATGTTCGAATGCGTTGAAAACAAAACACTAACTATTAAACAAATGACGATTTTAGAAAAAGAATTTCATGTTTGTCAAATAAAATTAATTTGAAATTAGAATTATCAGTCAAAAAAAATTTTTTTCATTTGAAATGGCCATTACGGCAAAACGGCAGTTTCATAGGTAAAGACCTATTATTTCTTGAGTTTATTTACCCGTTATCTAGTATCCATAACACAAGTTCTTAATGATACTTAATTTGGGCTTGATAATGTGGTGTGATTGTTAGAAATATTTATTATTTATTCACAAATATTACAGTATCATATTAAATAGCGTGAAAAATCCACATAGGTTTAACCGAGTGCTATCATGTATACATTATATTTATTGATCTATGTATTATAGGTAATACGCTACATATGTTTAGTTTCTAACTTACTAATTTATTGACACCTTAATAAAGAAATAGGCAGCTCACACAATATTTTGAAATACAGTATTATCAAATATCCAATTTGAATTCATATATTTTGAATGTGATTTTGTGTTAAGTTCGTAAATAAGCTGAGGAACCAACCAGGGTGCTAACCGGGGATTTATTATTTATTATTATTATAGTAGTTATAATTAAAATAAAATAATTTTTATAAAAATTATAATTAAATTTACAGAAAAAGCATATTCGTAAGCTACGGCTGGTGTGCGCTATCTGTCACCGCGTGTTCAACCGGCGAGCGCGCTACCACCAGCACTTGACCAAACACGAAGTGACGCGGAGCGTGCAGTGCCAGTATTGTCAGCTGTGGTGAGTCTATATATATATCTATATAGTCTAGGTATATACAGGACAAAATATAAAATGTCTTAATTTAAGTAAAACATCAATTACAACGTTGAAGGTCACCCTTATTAAGTACGTAGACCTGTGTTAGGGGTGACCACTCTTCCTGTTGGAATAACGAGACTTACCTAATGAATACGCGTACAAAGGCTAAAGACAAAACGTTTGAAACAGTATTAGAACAAACAGTTATAATCTTTGGTGTAGCGGACATTGCCATATCATACTTGCTCTGTTCGGCATTCCATAGAAATGACATTTTTGTGTTGGGTAAATTATCAAAATTAACAATACATTAAATCTAGTGCACAAGCTTACAGCGTTTAATATTGTTACATTTTTAAAAGTACGTCTTAGTTGGCGAATTATACTCCCATGTAAACTTATTTTTAACAATTTTATTTAATGTATAATGAACTATTCTCAAGTTGCTAATGAGTTAAGGGAAAACAAATGTAAAAGTGTGGAAGTAGTTAGTGGAAGTGAGGGATTTAATTAAAATATGGATATTTTAAGTGAAAAAAAACTTATGTTGTTTCACACATTTTGCTTTGCGCAAACAAAATGTTAGCTAATGGCCTTCTATCTATATTGCTTATTAATATAATAATGATTATAAATCCCCAGACAAACACACCAACTGTATGGCCTCAAAGTAAGTAGTTTGTGTTATGGATGACCATACAGCGAACTGGCGGGGAACCCAGAATAAACATACCCTTTCGTATCGGAAAGACATTTAAGCGAAACGCCCTATCAGCAAAACGTCCGAAAAGCAAAACGACCTTTCAGCAGAACGTCCTAAAAGCAAAACAGCATATAAGCAGAACGTCCTATTAGCAAACTGACCTAGTAGCAAATGGTCCCAATATCAAAAAGACATATCAGCTAAACGACCTGGTATACTCAGTAATACAAATTAAACGCAGATAGGTATTTATGAACTCAAATCTTTATTCTATGAAATCTACAATCAACGCAATTTTACTAGTAATATCGAATATAATTATTTTTAAATATGTCACTTTTATTGAAAAATCAAACGCAGATATTTTATTTTCTTTTAGTTTCTGCATTTACCTACAGTATAGTCCGGCACAAAAGCAAATGAACATGAAAAGAGATTTTATCTCTTATCAATATTAATATCAATATACGTAAATCTCTTTTGAGTACTGGCCACTTAGGAATAAGATTAAAATCTGTTGTGACAACAATGCGACAATTAGCATTTCATTTCGAATTTCCACATTAAATGAGTTAAAATAGAGCAAAAAAATATTTGTAAAATTAATTGTTATTGTTTTGATTTATTACTCCCAGTTTTGTGTGGGGAATTTGTGTCAAAATGGATAATGTTGAAGGCCCACGTAATCCTGCACCAAAAAACGCTTTAGTATTCATCAAGTCACAAAAAGGTAAAGATGTTTTATAGTATGCAGGTTCATCGGTACGATTGTAAAACATTAAATAATAAATCTGATTCGACTACCTGGAGGTGTGGAAACAGAGATATATGTAGCGCCAGTGTTACTTTAGATGAATATGAATCAGCTGTTTTGTATTCTTCGGCGCATACTTGTAGAACAATTCTCAATAAAAATCGGGTAGACAGCGTCATCGACGAATGCAAAAAGCAAGCATGCAGGAAGTACACCTCTATACAAAAAATTTACGAGAAAGAATTTGCAAAAGAATTTAATACAGATATTGAAAATATACCTGCCTATGTTAGCAAAAAAGATACTCTGTATCGCTCACGCAGGAAGTTCCTATATATTAAAAAAACTGAATTTAAAAGCCTCGATGAAGTTAAGGTACCTGATATTTTGGCTGACAAATCCTTGGTGTGTGCTGACGGAACAACTGACAACAAAATTTTGTTGTTTGCAACGTCTATAGGAGTGAAAAAAATGAAAACCCTGTCTTTAAATGCGAAACTTTTTAGATATGACACATTCCATGTACCAACCCCCTTTACCAACTTTTTACAGTAGACAGTTGTAATGAAATGACAAATATTGTACCGAAATTGTATGCGCTTTTACCTGATAAGTCGCAAAATACATACGAAAGATTTTTCACTCTTATTAAAGACGAGTTTGGAGCAATTCCGTATTATAAATGCGACTTTGAAGTAGCACAGATGAACGCTTTTAGAACAGTTTTCCCAAAACCGCAGTTGTCAGGATGTTTTTATCATAAGAACAGAGCCGTATGGCGTAAACCAGCCAAAATAAAAGTTATAACAAATGATAAAAACATGAAGTTAACTGAAATAAAGTTAGGCAGAGAGATAGTAAGATTAAGTGCAAATCTGCCTCTCCTCCCCTCTGAATCTATTAACGCTGCCTGGGATAGGAATCAAGAAAAAATAAAGGACTCCGCCAAATACGAAGAACCTTTATGGGAATTTACTGCTTATTTTGAGGAGCAATGGATAAATATGTCCCCAGAAGTAATAAGCTGCCCAACGGAACGTCATCCTACCAATAACGCATTAGAAGGTTGGAATCGACGATTCAACTCGAAGATTAGACCAAAAGCGACATTTAAATCAATTCTGAGCGCTCTCCGCAAAGATGCTAAATGGCAAGATTTCAGATTACGCCGAGCACTTTTTAAACGGGAGCCACGTAGAAAAAACCAACTGATTTTCGAATCAAAATTTGAAAACGAAATGCAGAAACTAAAAGAAAATAAAATATCTTTAATAAAAGTGACGCATTTCAAAATAATTATATTCGATGATTGCTAGTAAAATTTTGTTGATTGTAGATTTCATAGAATAAAGATTTGAGTTCATAAATACCTATCTGCGTTTAATTTGTATTACTGAGTATACCAGGTCGTTTAGCTGATATGTCTTTTTGATATTGGGACCATTTGCTACTAGGTCAGTTTGCTAATAGGACGTTCTGCTTATATGCTGTTTTGCTTTTAGGACGTTCTGCTGAAAGGTCGTTTTGCTTTTCGGACGTTTTGCTGATAGGGCGTTTTGCTTAAATGTCCTTCCGATACGAAAGGAAACATACATATATAAATATAAACACCCATGATCCGAGAACAAACATCTGTGTTCATCACACAAACGAATTCCCCGGCCAGGACTCGATCCTGGGACCTTCGGCGTATGAGGCAGGGCTACTTACCCCACCACTCGGAAGTCAAGTCTATATAGTGAGTTATACATTCATAGCGATAATCGGCGTGTTTCTTTAAATCTTGTAAATAAACACAATGAGAACGCTTCAAAAAAGGCGAAGTTCCCAATTCATCACTAACTAACTAATTTCATCATCTGTAATCATGGTTATGATATTGAAATATTTTGTACTCGCATTCCATAGTTTTTTACAGGAATACTAGGAGTACAAGAGCTAGAAACCCTCGGCTATAGGTTTCGGGAATAATGGTCTATATGATTTTATGTGTGTTGTTTGCGTTGCGCATAAGAAGGTGTAACGCGTTGTTTGCGGAGTGGTAATTGAGGGTCCAGAAAGGAAATACCAAAGCTCTCTTCTATGTTTATTTTGCAGTAAAATTTAAAATATACAAAAATGCCTGTAAATACAAACAAAAAATATAAACAAAATTGAAATAAAAAAATAGTCACACAAAATAAAACAGAAACATTAATACAATTAAATTTGATCTGAAAAGAAAAAGTAACAACAAAATAAAATTTTAATGAATGAGAATCCTTACCAAAAATTTTGGCTACACACACTCGTGTACGTAAAAATAAATTATTGATTTCATGAAAACTTTGATTGTAGATAATAAAAAATTGATAAACATGTAATTTTGAATAATAAACTCGGAAACAATAATAAATAAATAGATTCTAGTTGTTATGATGGATAATTTTTCGTGACTCGCTTGTCAAATCAAAACATTGCCGTTCTCCGACACTACGTAATTCGTAGTTTAAAATTACGTCGGGAACGACAAAAAAATAAAATTTACTGACAAAAAGAGGTCGAAATAGACAACCGTCACAATACCCCGGGGGCCGGGAACAAAAAATCTGAAAGATTTTTTCAGTATAGTTTTTAAAAAAAAAAATATTCAAACCAAATCAAAATAAACCGCATATACATATCGAATTTTAATATTTAATCTGCCAAATGAAAGAACGATCAAAAAAAAATAATAATTAAAGCAAAATGAAAATTAATATTAACATCCTATAGAAGAATTTTTCTGAAAAAACATCCTGTATATATGAAAAAAAAAAAAATACTGATATATTGCATATCAACAAGTTATTTAATAGAAAAAGAAAACAAAACAGACGAGAGAGAGAAAAAAAAAATCCTAAATAATTATCTTAAATTACATGGTTCATGAATGATAAAATTTTAAACATGTTCCTGGAATATACAATGTTAATATACATCGTTCAACTCCATCAACGTACATTATAATTACAACATACATTCTCTTTCATACTAGTCTTATTCCACTACTGGAAATAAAACATCATGCAGTTAGAGTTGCTTATGAGGAATCGTATCCTAAATAAGTCAACTCAACAGAGTTGAACGCAACGGCAAAAGGCTTTAATAGTTGCCATCCGCTGAAAATATTAATAGCTTATGGCTTCTTTAACGTGTCGCTAACTCCCGCACGGTGATTACTATAAACAAGTTTCAGTTAAAGACTGAAATAAATATGCCGGAAAGAAAAGAAAATCATAGCCAGTCGTGAAACATTGACTTTTAAATAAAATCCAAGGGTCTTTTGTGAAGTAATTAAAATACTTATGTAATAAACATATGAAAATAATTCTCACGGGAAAGTGATTCAAGCGTATAAATAATACACATAGGTATGGTTTAGTTTAACGAGTTACCTTAATAAACGCTCGTGCAGAAGGCTTAATTTTACAAGTTGCAAACCGCTTGAAAAAAAATTGAGAAAAAAAAATTGATAACATTTAACAAATTATACTATAAAGTATAATACAGATATTGAAAATAAGAGTTTACACTCCTAGAATTGCAAATATTAAATAAATTACACAATAAGTTAACCTAATACTACGATGATGATAATTAATTATAAGTTTTGACCAACGTCAATGTTAATGGTATAGCCAAACGATAATGAGGTGCATAGAAAAAAAAAATAAGACAAAAAGAATCGGCTTATGCTCGCCGTGAGATAATTAGCAATAATTATATATGAATTCATATAAAGTAATTGGTAACAACCAATCTAGTCACTCAAAGAAGAAGTTAAACGCGGTAGAGGTTTAATGTCTCTGATATGCCAACGACCTAATGGGTTATTATTCATATCCACTAAATCGTAAATTAATGGTGAAACTTTATTTGAAACTTTACATTTAATAAATTTGGGTGCAAACTTAGCACAAAAATGTTTTTTAGAGGAACTTATTACATGGTTTCGCCTCCAAACAATATCACCGTTATTAAATTCTAAATTCTGATGATGTTTGTTATAATAAGTTGCATTATATTGATGTGCATTAAATAACCGTTTCTGTACTTCGGAAAAGATAGGTATTAATTGTCCTATGTTTTCAGCATATACATCCCTAGGACTGAAAATTAGTTCATCTCTGGAATCTTTATTTTTGTAAATAGATCCACATGTAACAGCTTCTCTACCAAATACTAAAAATGATGGAGTGAATTTTGTGGTTTTATTAACCGCAGTATTAATAGCAAATTGTATTTTGTTTATATAGGTATCCCAAGTTCTGTGATCTTTATCTATAAAAGCTGCAATCGCCGTTACAATAGTTTTATTGTAACGCTCAACGGTGTTAACTTGTGGACAGTAACGTGGGGTGTAATGTATTTTTGGTATGTTGTAAAATTTAAATAATTCAGATAATTCTGTACTTATCATTTGAGGACCATTATCTAATATAATAGTTTCTGGAACTCCATAAACCATAAAAACTAAATTGTCCAATATATGGCGAATAATAGAAGCGGTTGCATGTTTTATTGGAAATAACAAACAATATTTGGAAAAACAACAAGTAACTACAAATAGAAATCTATTCTGCTTACGTAAAGTAGGAAGTGGACCTATCAAATCTATGGATAAACATTGGAAAGGGCGTGAACAATGTTTGGGTTTGCCCATTAAACCAATTAAGTTTTGATTTTGGTGCTTGGTAGCTAAACAAGTCTCGCACTTAGCAATAAACATGGCTACGTCTTTATACATGCCAGGCCAAAAATAGAGATTTTTAATTCTATGGTATGTTTTAAAAGTACCAAAATGTGCCGTTTGGGGAGTAGAATGATTTTGTGTAATAACAGATTCCCTAAATTCTAATGGTATTACTTGTTTCCAATTAAATTCAGAGTTAAATAATGTGTTAGATCTACAAAATCTAAACAATTTATTATTATGAATCATGTAATCCGGAGTACTAGAAGGAAATGATAAACATTTATTATAAATTGCTAAATACCAAGTGTCTTTAGTTTGAGAAGTAGAAAAATTAATTAAATCAATTGGTTTTATACGTGATAAAGTATCTGGTACGACATGATCTGAGCCTTTTTTGTGTTTAATTACGAAATTAAACATAGATAAACGAATACTCCATCGAGCTAATCTGCCAGTAGGATTATTTAAATGCATAAACCACTGAAGGGCTGCGTGATCAGTATAAATTGTAAATTGTAATCCATTATCTAAATAACAACGCCAATGCTCTAGTGCTGTAATAACACTTAAAAGTTCACGTTCAGTGACTGAATAATTCTTTTGAGCGCCTGTAAGTGATTTACTCATAAAAGCAATAGGTTTATCAATATTATCGACTTCCTGAGTTAACATTGCGCCAATGCCATAGGAAGAGGCATCACAATGAACAGCAAATGGTTTAGAGAAATCTGGACATGCCAGAACTGGTGTACTAATTAAAGCTTGCTTAATAGCCTTGAAAGCAATTTCAGCTTCATCAGACCACTTAAATGGAGGTGATTTTTTGCTTGTAGAAGTTAATTTAGTTAACGGTGCTGCAAGAGTGCTTAAATTAGGTACAAAACGTCTGTACCAGCTGGCAGTACCCAAAAAACGTTTGACCTCCTTAGCAGATTTTGGAGTTTGTATATCAAGAATAGCTTGAACTTTTTTAGGATCCGTTTTTAAACCATTTTCATTAACTACATAGCCTAAGTACTTTAATTCTTTCCGGAAAAATGAACATTTTGGAAAATTGACTGTGAGATTGGCATCTGAAAGTTTTTTAAGAATTTTAGTAAGTATATCGACATGTTGTTCAAAGGTTTGAGAGATACAGACTATATCGTCGATAAAATAGAAAACATTATTATCATTTGTAAGGTCATTTAGTAGATTTTCAATGAATCTTTGTTGGGTAGCAGGTGCATTAGTTAAACCAAATGGCATAACTTTAAATTGAAACATTCCTCGGCCTGGAACATGGAATGCAGTTTTGAGTTTATCCTCTTTTTTTAAGGGAATATTCCAAAACGCTTTAGCAATGTCAATAGATGATATAAATTTAGCATCTTTAAGGTTATCTAATATATCAGAAATGAAAGGAAGTTTGTAAGCATCTTTTTTTGTGATATCGTTTAATTTACGACTATCAATACAAAATCGCCAAGTACCATCTTTTTTAGGTGTAATAATAACTGGGTTCAGCCATGGGCTGTCACTGGGTTCA
This sequence comes from Marasmarcha lunaedactyla, assembly GCA_923062675.1. Lineage (NCBI taxonomy): Eukaryota > Metazoa > Arthropoda > Insecta > Lepidoptera > Pterophoridae > Marasmarcha > Marasmarcha lunaedactyla. Next base: position 11,267,752 of record OV281365.1, on the reverse strand, counting down.
ATGACATCTAATTGTAACATATCATCAACTTCTTTACAAAGAGCTTTTTGTTTCTCAGGAGAAAGTCTGTAACAGCGTTGACGAATAGGTGGATGGTCTCCAGTGTCGATGAAATGTTCGACTAAATGAGTACGACCTAAAGGTTTAAATTCAGTTGAAATCAACCTAAACTTTTCCATAATTGCATCTACAATAATTTTTTGTGTATCTGTTAAAGAATGGTATTCATGTAAATGAAAGTTAGGATCTGTATTAATGAGAAAAGATGAGTTTAAATTTGAAGGTTGTAATGTGATATTACTAAGAATATCCGGAGCAAGATTAAAAGTTTTCCAAAAATCAATACCCAAAATAAGTGATTCAGTGATTTCTGGGATCACATGAGCTGTAATTAACGCAAATTTATTGTTATAAAAAGTAGGAAGAGTAATAATGCCGATAGAAGAAATAGTTTGTCCGTTTGCAACATTACCTTTTATTAAACAGCTTTTTTGCATAAAAAGACCATGTTGTGATAAAATTTTATGAGAATTATTACCCAATATAGTGATAGCACTACCACTATCTAAAAGACCGTTTAAAGTTAAATCGTTTACTTTTATATGTAAATAAGGACGTTCAAAATCTGATGTTTTATTAAAGAGGAGAGCACAAGTGTTATAAGATTTAAAAAAAATTGTTAAAGTTTTTAACCATGTATCCCAATCTTTTTTGTCAAAATTTGATGATTTAACACTATTATTTTTATTTATACACTCCTCGTAATTTAGTTTTTTGGAATCGACTTATTACAATTAGGACATTTACTAGTAATAAAGTCTTTTTTTCCACAACGAAAACACACTATATTAGTGTTAGTACAGTCTTTTAATAGATGTGTATTAGATCTACAACGTGGGCAAGTGAATTTATAAAAATTCTGATTTTTATTAATTGCAGCTACAGTATTAGGCAATGGATTAGCTACAGCTGCTATGGAATTATATGTACAAGCTTTAAAAGGAAATTCAGGAATATATGGTTGATTATGTGAAAATAGAGTATTATTATACGATTTGTTATTAGAATTCGATGTAGAAGGAATAGGAAAAGAATGATAATAATCTGGTGGTGATGATGAAGAGTAGTAAGATGTATTATTAGAAACTTGGAGAATGCTTTCTGTAAATTTGCATGATTCCAAGAGGGAATTTACAGTATGTAAATCAGTAGGTGAAAGACGTAATGTGAATTCAGGTTTAAGATTTCTAACAAGAGTATTAATTTTTTCTTTTTCGGACATTGGTTCCAAGAGTTTTGAAAAAAGAGATTCCATTGTAGCAAAGTAAATGATAATTCTCTCATTATGTTTTTGTTTACGAGCATCGAATACTTTTTTTAGTTTATAGTCGTAATCGGTAATTGCAAAATCATTCAACAATGCCGATCGGAAAGATGACCAGTCATTAATAGTCGACTTTCTAGCTCTAAACCAATCAAGAGCAGATCCAGATAAAATATCATAAATATGTGAGAATAAAGATTTTTCAGAAATATTTTTTATTTGTGAAAATTCTTCAAGTTTTTGAATAAAATCCTTTGGACAACCTTCACCTTTATAAATAAATCTTTTTAAATCATTGTTAGTTCGATTTTCTGTAATTTTACTGACCTTATCAGTTAATGCTTCGAAAAAAGAAAGGGGTTGTAAATTAATATTTTGTGTGGATTCTGCGGAATGATATGTGGAATGTGTTGGTGATTTTTCCAAATTTTTAAAACGTGAGTCTAATTGAGTTAAATCATTCCAACATGAATTTATTAAATCTAACTGTTCTGAAGATAAATCTGATGTAATGTCAATAAGGCCTAATCTTGTTCTTATATGAGTTAAATAAGATGAAATTTTTTGTTTCCTAATAGGATAAGAGTTTATACAAGCTTCAACAAGTTTTAAATTTTTTTTAATGGCATTAATATCCTCTGAAAATTCTTCAGGGCTATTTTGTAAAATTTCTGTTTCAGAATCTACATTAATATTTAATAATAATGATCGTAGTTCGTCTATAGATTGCGTCGAAGAAAAATTTATATTTCTGATTTTTAATTCATAAATTATTTCAGGTTTATTAAGTTGTGAAAAATTCATTGCAAAATCCAAAAAAAAAAATGTTAAAGTGAAATAAATTTGTTAATAGTCGTTATGCAGAAAAGAGCCTTAAAAATATACGTATTTTCAAGTGATGAAAATGAATAGAAAATGTTATTTAAATAGTGAAATTACTGGGTTATAGAATAAATGTTGTGCCTTCAGAAAATTTCTTCAAAGATATTATAACGAAAGAAACTAAAGAAACTTAAATGTCTGAATAATTTAGCAGTAATTTGATATATTATAGTAGATATATAACCTAACTAGTGAATGTTAATGGTTGAAAATGGTAACAAATAAAGTTTTATGCCTGACCTCAATAATAATTATAAAAAAAATTATTTTTAATGTTGCTATTCCTCTGTTGATATTGTTCCTCCTCTCTTCTCCATAAACTGCGTTTGAATGGTCGGCGCCAGTATGTAACGCGTTGTTTGCGGAGTGGTAATTGAGGGTCCAGAAAGGAAATACCAAAGCTCTCTTCTATGTTTATTTTGCAGTAAAATTTAAAATATACAAAAATGCCTGTAAATACAAACAAAAAATATAAACAAAATTGAAATAAAAAAATAGTCACACAAAATAAAACAGAAACATTAATACAATTAAATTTGATCTGAAAAGAAAAAGTAACAACAAAATAAAATTTTAATGAATGAGAATCCTTACCAAAAATTTTGGCTACACACACTCGTGTACGTAAAAATAAATTATTGATTTCATGAAAACTTTGATTGTAGATAATAAAAAATTGATAAACATGTAATTTTGAATAATAAACTCGGAAACAATAATAAATAAATAGATTCTAGTTGTTATGATGGATAATTTTTCGTGACTCGCTTGTCAAATCAAAACATTGCCGTTCTCCGACACTACGTAATTCGTAGTTTAAAATTACGTCGGGAACGACAAAAAAATAAAATTTACTGACAAAAAGAGGTCGAAATAGACAACCGTCACAAAGGCAACCTTCCGCGGGGAGGGTGGTGGTAAGTCATGCCATAGCCGGTCTGCACGGTGATGTGGGACTCACCAGAGTGGCACAGACCCACTATAGGACAGCTGTGCAGCGTGCAGATATTGTTATCGAATAAACCATGCGTGTAAAACATTTCAAAACACCGCTGCGCGATTTAAAATATACTTTACGCCATCTGTCGGAGAATGGTTCAACTACACACTTAGAAGTTGGCTAGTTAGAGCATTAACGCTAGGTTTTTTTTCCCACGAGTAATAAAGTTTTATTTTGCCCCAGTTTCCTGGACGATAGCTACCTGTCGATCCACATCCGCCGCGCACACGCACAGGCCAACGAGCCCATGTTCGAATGCGCGGAGTGCGGGCATGTGTGCGTCAACAAACGGGACATGAAGATACATCTGAAGTTGAAACACGGGGATGGGGTAAGTTAACTGTAACGAAGAATAGAATGGATATAGTAATACCGAAAAAAAAAAGTATCGTTAACTCGAAAGAAAAAATAAAAATTGTGGTACACATACCGGGAATTCCTTAAATTGGGTATTCGACACCATTTGAAAAATCAAGTTTTATCATTAATTTAGAAAATGTAAGTTATTTTGATCAAAAAAATGAATTGCAAAATAAAGTTTTATATATATTTTATGCAAACGCCCATACAATTTTTAGTACGATTTACAGGTTGTGACGCCACTACTCGGTACCGTTTTGTATGGAGCGTTTTTCGGCGACTCGCAGCGACAGTCGCTGTATCGAGAGTACTATTGATTGTAAACATACTGCTACTTCTGCGATGATTATTTACTGTTGATAAGCTGGCTAAGCAAATAAAAATAATAGTCAAATATCCAATTATAATAGAAATACATTTATTGCTTGTCCAGTTACAAAACTCAATATTCACTCACTGTATAGTTGTATATATTTTTTGTATTCTACATCTGCTTAGCAAAGGTTATATATGTAATATAAAATATTAATCTTAAACTGACGAAGAGAACTGTCTCTTATTGTTACTTACAAATTATGATAAAAACTTAGAATTAGAAAGCCACGTTAAAAGTTTTCACACATAGAAAATTTACAAAGAAAATCACAAAACAAGACAATAAATAAATAATAGACTACCCCACAAACATGGATATAACATAAATGTTTATGTATATACATAAACATATTTATATATATATACCCAAAAAACAGATGATGTAAATTTTATAAATACAAGAGTAGATAATCAAGTTAATAATTTAAAAAAGAAATATTTCGCTATGGCCACCTTAACACTTGAGGATGTATTTGCGATTCTACCATCACTTAGCTTTGCTGTAATGCCCTAATTTTTATCTTATATTTCGTCAGGATACCACATGCAGAATTTGCGGTCGCGAGTTCAGGAAGTTGTCCCATTTGACGAAACATTACAAAACAAGGCATGCGGGTGTGCTGGTACCAGAAAGGTAAACTATTTTATCAGATCATTCACTAGTAGCTAAGATTATTTTAACAACAAATACATGTTTTTGTAGCCGGCAAACAAGCACGCGGCCCACGGGATGGTACGCGCCCATGGGCCTCGTCCGTCGTGGGTGTTTTGTTTATAAATATTGAATGTGATTCTTATATTGACTATTCAGGGTGGTTTTTTGAGAAGGGTGGTGATGGCCAAGGGAGCGTTCAAGTATCACGTAACGCAATTTTTGAAGATTTTTGACCCCCCCCCCCCCTCCTCCCTTTGTAACGCACCATAACGTTTTTCTGTACTCCCCCTCCCACTCTCTAAACGTTACGTAACACTCAAGTGGCCATTTTTACCCTAAAGTCGCAAAAAAGTATGTTACAGATTTTATCCTTGGTATAGTTTTAATTGCCTTTACGGTAATAATACTAAATAAAACAAGAGATTTTTAATCCGCAATACCTGCGTATTTTGTTTATTTTTTATAAATTTTTGGCTTTACACACAATTGTTTTCATCCTTCATTCTCCTATTTTAGCTTTTTTTACTAATAAACTCTTAAAATTTTTATTTTAATCTTTGACAAAGCAATTATAAATGGAAACCCAACTGAAATTAAACATTTTACTCGAAATAAAATCGTATTTTTAACAAAATTAAAAAATAATCAACTATTAACCAAGTATCTAAGTAGGTCTATAAAAACAATTCGATTGAAATTACTGCTCCTCTGTCCATGGGTTTGCTAGCCACTCAGATTCTTTCATCACTGGCATCTGGAGTGCAGACGAAGACGGTTCTGGAATTGTTAAGCCACTTGCATCAACTTCGTCTTCGTCGAGCCAGTCAGCATCCTCAGACGATGTTTCATAACTTCTGGCAGCAAGGCGCTGTGGCCGTACTCTAGTTTCGCAACGGTCTGGGACAGTCTCACCATGCACGTAACGACAGTGCATTTGAACACTCTTGTGAGATGTGAAATAGATTCCACAGGTTGGACATACTTTTGCTTCAGGTCGGATTGTACAGATGGACAAAAGAAATCGTAAGGCATCTGCTTAAACCCTTCTAGAGGAGGTGACAGATCAACGGACAACCTCACAAGAAGTGGCGAAAACTTGGATGTTCCTTTGTCTAGTAATCTGGGTACTACGAGCTTGCTTGGAGTTTGAAGTATTGGGCAAGGTGGAGGCATGAAAGTATCCGCAAGCACAGATTTCAATGCACTTCTCGGTGGTGAACAGCAGGATTCATCCGCGCATTTTATAACCTGTAAGAAATATTGCGATTCACGGACGTGAACGCTATACCACGCCAGATTTGGTTCTGCTGGATCCTGCATGCTATCTTCGGGTTGTCTATAGTTCGCCGAAACGTCGTAATTATCAATTTTCATTTCTCTCCACACTTCTGCAAGTGTTTCCCCAGCGTGCTGAAAATTGCGTTTTTCCAAATCATCATCCGTAGTCATTCCTTTGTCGTCGAGATGAGAACCAAAATGTTCATGAGGCAGAATGATGCCTGCCAGTCGTTTGCTGAGGGGAGCCATCCGACGCTCAACTCAGTTATATGCGCTCCGCCCAGGAGCATTAGTCGCTATAAACAAGGCGTCCAAGTTGTATCTTTTAAAGTGTTCAATCGCAAAGTTCTTGACTTTACGATAACGCGGGTTTTCGTCCGGTCCACCATCTACAAAGATGATGATCACTGGCTTCACAGTGTTCGATTCTGTCATCATTAAGGGTTTGAATGACGGTATTGATAAAAGTGATTCGAAATCATAAGCATGGGTGTTCGCTGTGGAGGATGCGTGTTTCCCGCTCCTTATGGATATGTGTGTCGGCCCGCTGTAACCAACAGCTTCTTCCTTACCGAAACTGTTAGGTTCCACGTTGACGCCGGCGTATACAGAAGGAATAAGTTTGTGCCGCTCTGCCACGACCCAGTCATGATCAGGTAAAAGTATTCTGTATTCCATATGCATTAAAAGAGGACTCTGACTTTTCACTGCTGGTAAACCTATTGGTACACGTGCCTTATCGTCTTGTGAGAGAAGGAATACTTGCTGCGGTCCCAGAAGCGACGCGAGAGATTCCAATGACTTGATTGTAGCAGTGCAAAATTCCCCGTCCTCATGCTTTCTGTGCATCTCAGTCTGTGGTCTTGCTAACTTTACGGGTACGGTACGTACGTGTCTTCTTCCCTCTTGAGTGTTAGAAACGCGTGGGAGTAAATGAAGATATGTGCCGCTTCGAGAAATTTGGAATCCCATTAACAACAGCCTCTCATCCAGGTCGGATAGAGTGAGACAACTCCTAATCATCTCTGTTCGGCGACGTTCATCAGCAGCGCTGCCATGAATGGCAATATTAATTATGGTCTCTAGGAGAGCAGGTTGCGAGTCAACTAAAGGGGGCTGTCCAGGGCCAGTTCGAGGTTGTGTTGCAGCAGGATTGTTTCTCTGACGTTCAGTTTTCTCTAGTTTTTCTTTGGTTCGAAATTTTTTGGCACGCTTAGCAGAGTTTTTTTTTTCTTTAAACGTTTCTCTTCTTCTTTCAACTCTTTGCGTAGCTTTTTTATTTCGTCGTGAACATCATCTTTGGCTATACCAATGTCCCTTGCTTCAGTAAGAACATTTATTCTCTGTTGCAGTAGACCAATTTTCTTCATAAGAGTTTCTTGAGCCGGTTTGCTTGGAACATTTTTAGTGATGCCCGAATCAATCAAACTCGTGTGTGGTTCCGTAGACGGTGTCTCCGCAGTTTCCTCATCAGTATTCTGACTTTGCTCATCGTGCTTATCGCTCATCTTTCGTTTGACGGCAGTGCTTTCTTGTCCAGCGACTGCGACAATCGATTCCATAAGAGATGAACACGTGGATAAAGCTACAACATCCGAATCCTATAGACCAAGAGAAAATTAATTGAGAATAGGTATTATTGACACATGCGATAAAAAAAAAACATAATATACAACATATACAAGTAGATACACCTGTTTTTGTTGAAGAGCATGCGAAGTCGAGGAAACATTGGGCTTCAGTGTTGCTGGCGTGCTTGATGTTTTCATAGGTAGCTAAAAAAATAAATAATACTTATGACCAGTTCCTTTATGAAAAATTAAGGTTTGGATAATATATTATAATACTTATGGCATTATTACATTTTAGCAGTAAACTTACCTTTCTTCTTCGTGGCCTTCACTTTCAACTCTCGTATAACATCATTTATATGTTCTATAAACTTCTCTTTATTTTTTAAGTTTTTCTTTAGCCGTTTTCCAAATTGCGTTGGCATTTTTTTGACACAGTTGCGCTGGCAAGTCAGCGTGAGAGCCTTTATAGGCCAAGAACAGCTGATGATACAAATCTCCCTCTTTTGAGGACATTACAGTATGAACACTTTGAACTCACTTTAATAACACCGACTATAGCAATGTGCTTCTGCATAAACACTAACGAATACTGACAACGAGAACAACAATAAATGACGTACAATACAATCTAGGGATTCCCCGTGAAATATAAACAAAAAGGTTTGCCAACTTGCGAGAACAAATCAAAAATGATTACCAGACTAATACAATCGAGGGATTCCCCGTAAAACGTAAATGAAAAGGGCCAATTCTGGAGTTTTAATTCCCTAATTTTTTATTTAAAAAAATAAACAATGTTACGTAACGTGTTGTAAGAAAGACCCCCTCCGCCCCTGTAACGCATCGTAACGTTTTACGAGACCCCCCCTCTCCCCAAATTGCGTTACGTATTACTTGAACGCTCCCCAAGTCCGAAACCACGAGAGTTAGGAAAAAGTCGAGAAAGGAGTCATGCCCTCGATTTATAAGAAAACAACAACTGCATATTTATTTTTCTTTTTACTTTTGACAGAAATGGAACCAAATGATTTTTCAAAAAAAATTACATCCTGTATTATTGCCAACCAATGGATTCTGTTCCTTATAAGGATCAATCTTTGCAAATAAACGTTTTACAAAAAATGAAAGGATTTCAAATTTTTACGATTTACTTTTAGTATCTCAATTTTACCTAACTAATAAGTTGCTCAAAATGGTTTCCATTGACTCCAATGCATGAGTTTATACGTCCTTCTAGAGACTTTACTGCATTTAATACTATGACAGGATTTATCCTCGATAAAATATCAAGCAATGAGCTTTGTAAGCTCTCAACTGTTTCGTAACGAGCTTTGTAAAGTTCGTTTTTGACGTAACCCCATAGCAAATAATCAAGTGGTGTAAGATCGGGTGAGCGCTCCATCCATCTATCCCCAAAATGTTCATTCAGCATATCTCTAACCACACGGCTGTTATGAGCTGGGGCCCCGTCTTGCTGGAAATACAGATCCCTTATCCTGGCTATTGGCAAATTCTCCATTTCTTCAAATACGTTGTTTAAAATTTCGACATACATCGTAGCATTGAAAGTGCCGTTGTAAATCTTTATGAAAAAGATCCTGCTTCCTAGGATTCCACACCAACAGTTAAACGAAAAGGGTTGAGTTCAAAATGTTCGTGCCGTCGGCCACTTATGTTTCAGTAAAATATACTGTTATAATTATTTTTATTATAATAATCAATAAGGTTAATACCATATTTTATAATCACTTGAGCTAAATACTAATTAGTTTATTTTTTATTTTTTAGTGTTAAAATAGTCATCATTAGAGTAAACTTATAATAACTATATTTGTTACTTCATTAAATTAACAATTAATTAATTATTTATTGTGTTAGTTTGCTATCTCATTAGTAAGCAGGCTTCATTCTCTTGTTGCAGAAAAACAGAGCGAATGTTTTTTTTATTGAGGGTTGCCGATCAAAGAAAATAATTTCGCACATAAACCCAAGCAAATAAAAAGCACAAAAATAAAAATAATTGACTATAAAGCTGACATAAATATATTTTTAGTGATATTATTTAATATGTTATGATTTCCACATTTTTAAAAGTAATTTATTCAACTGAATATCTATGTCATCTATTTTAAATCATAAAGATTACCTCAAGTATTTCTAATTTGCATAATGATTAACCTATAGTTCGAGAACCTTGTCTGTATCGGTAAAGATGCACGCAGTTACGTATTCCTTGATTTGCTTTTATGTCTTTTAAATATTTATATACATAATTTGGTTCTGACTTTCAGTTTAGTAATAATTATAAAATGTTATAAAAATTAAGGTATAGTCATTTTTTGCGCAAAGTACTGAAATCAAAAGCTTATTGAGGGCCTGGAATGGACTCAACTATTTAATCTGGGGATATCCTTCACGTGCTCGCAATGGATTCTCTTGTATGAGACCAGTAATGTTCATTTTTCCGATTGAACATTCCGTTATTTGAGAAGTTTGTTTCGTCGGAACAAAACATTTCGATGCCTATCATATCAATATAATATTTGTTGCAAAAATGTGTCAGTCGTTTTGTAATAAAGTCGGGAATGCTTTGGCGAGAATCTTACCTTGCCGTAACACAGTCCTCGGACTAGCACGGGAGGTAAAGTTTGTTGTCGGTGTACCCTCAATAGATATTGCATATAATTTTGGTAATAGCTCAAACGTGTAAAACCTACTGTTATGTTGTTGCTTTTTTTATGTTTTTCTGTATGTTGTGAACTACTTACACTCATAAATAAGCCACTGTTTACTTTGCTGTTACCGTGTTATATAGTGAAGAATGGGGTACTGTAGTAAATAAAAATTATTCTTATTCTTATTTCTTCCCTAAGTCAGTGGCACAACTCCTGGATTATCACCTGGATGGAAGTTTTGAATAACTCGTCCATAACAATAGCAGTTGTATTTATGTTTTTGAAGAATTGCATAAATGGTTCTCCGGGAAACTTGAAGCTTCGTTTCTGCTTCACGAGTTGAAGCGCTCGGATATGCTTCGAAAACGTCAATATTGCCAGTTCTTAATCTTCGTTGAGGATTCGTGGATTTCGTGTCAATGGGTTTTTGTAACTTCCAGTCGCTTTCAAGTTACTCGTCATAGTTCTAAGCACTTTTGCCGAGGGTAAAGCACGCTGTGGGTATTTGTTTTGATACCAGCTAAGAGCGCGAACTATGCTTCTACTATTTAAAAAATAGGCCTCCATCAAATCAAATCGTTCACTACTTGATAAATCCATTCTTAGAAAGATCTTTTTACTGACATAAACCAACACAAACAACTCAGTTTATTATTCGAAAAACATGAAGGCAATTCTTTTTTAAATTTTTTTGTATCACCACAGTATCGCGCTAATAAGACAAGTGAGTTTTACACAAAACGACCAAAAAGTTTGACTAGGAGGTAAGTTTTCTCCCGTGTAAAAATATAAAATAGTGAAAATTTGCTATTTAATTTCATTTTTTGTAAAACGTTTATTTGCAATGATTGATCCTTATAAGCAACAGATCCATTGGTTCAATAATGCAAGATTTTTTTTTTGTTGAAGAATCATTTGGGTCCATTTCCGTCAAAAGTAAAACATTTTTGAAAAAAAATAAACATGCAGTTATTGTTTTCTTATAAGTCGAGGGCATGACTCCTTTCACGACTTTTCCCTAACTCTCGTGGTTTCGGGCTTGGCCATCACCGCCCTTCTCAAAAAACCACCCTGTATACTATCTATTTTTCGGGCCAGATCTCTATAATCTACTAAAGAAATCTTTAAATTTCTATAGCTTGAGTAAGTTTGAGTGCAAAACTAAGGTTTTACTCTGCCTTTTGTCTCAAAGCTATGACCAAACTGAATCCTTACTGACTCCAATGGTATAAGAATATAAATATAAAAACTGGCCCATATGACCTAACACATACAAATTCACCCACAAACACACGCACACTCACAGGTACACACACACATTTTCACACTAATCACATATTAAAACTTTAAAACTGTTTATATTTTATTTGATATGTTTTCTTTAAATAAATTGTTCATTATTCTAAAATCTAGATATAATGTTAGTATAAGCAGTAGTTCAGCTAGTATGTAATTAATATTGTAATAATCATTTGTTTGGGTTGAGCACACTACTCATTCCAAGCTCAAAGGGCTTTGCCCTTTATTAGGCAGTAGTGCACTCAGTAAAGACTGTGTAATTTAATCTTAAGATAAACAACAAGTATTTTAAGTATTTGTTTTTACTGATATCTGTGTTTCTATTATCTGAAATAAACAATTTATTATTATTATTATTAATGATGCGTTACTGACCCTAAGATCCAGTTGCAATTGCCTTTGTTCCAGTAAGCACGGGTGTTCCTTCCCTTTGACCGGAACACAATGTAAATGTGGTTATTGTGGCGGATATTTTAGGAAAGACGACACCGATCCAGACGAGATCTTAACAAAATAATCTCTATTTCCACTTAATTCTTATTTCTGTGCGTTAAAACGTAACATTGAAATTAATTATTTGTAACTAATAACCTAATAACATTGTGCAATTACAGAGAGGCCCCCGAGTTCACGATAGAAGTGAAACAAGAACCGCTCGAGACGGACGAAGCTTTCGCGGTACTGGATCTGTTCGAAATTGACAAAGAAGACATTCTGGAGAAATCGGAAGATGAAGGTAACTTACATACATGTTACAAACTTACAAACATATAATACTTATTATATACGAGGTTATATATATGCTTATTCTGAGTCCTAGTTAAGTATGGTCTCATCATCCATAACACAAGCTTTGCTTACCTTGAAGCCATACAGTTGGTGTGTTTGTCAGGGGATGTATTATTATTATTCTTATATATATAAATTAATAACCATCTTGAGTCTTGAGTCTTATTGCTACATGAAAGTTAAGGGAACTTAACCACGCGTTCCCACCGAAGTGAAGTTTGCCAGTGTCTCAGCCGTCCGTTGTAGTCCACGGCGCGTCGGCGGTTGTTGTCCGACGATCCTCGGTGTGGGTCCGACGATCCTCGGTGTGGAACAGGTCCCGTGGAGAACGGAACAAGTTACTCCAGTGCGACGGAGGCTGCCCCAGAATGCCGCGGCACTTTCCCATTGCGTCGGGGCGGTGCAGTGTCGGAGCGTAGTGGCTGGCGGTTGCATCGGACAGGAGAGAAGTGCTCTGCTTGTTGACCGGGCGAAGGTGCAGCGCTGCGTGTTGACCAGGAGAGAGGAGCTCTGCTAAGTACCGGCAGAAAGTGCGGAGTCAGAAATGGAGTTTTTCGCTGTTGGTGTGGAGAGTGATGATGTCGATGATGATGATGAAGGCTGCTCAAGTGCAGAGCAGATCTGCACTTAGGGAACACGTTCCCACAGATGTAATTGTTGTGACCAGACCGCGGTCCACGGCCCCGTCAACCGTTGTCGTATATATTCTAATCGCTTTAGAAAAGTTGATATTGCGATGTAGATCACGCGTTGTGATTGATCGGCTGCGTAGCGCGTCACCGCTACAAAAGTTTGTGGCATTTGTGCCCAGGGATATCCTTAACCGAAGATAATATGTATTATGATTTGTTAAGTATTGAGTGATTGTGCGTTGCCGGGTACGTTTGCCGCTGCCTTGGTTCCTGTAATTTCGAGGTAAAAACGAGGATTTATGAAGTCGTACGATGGGTCGAAATATATCATTCGACTTCATAAATATTGTATTCATCGATTTAACTGGATCTCTCTGCGCAAAACGAACCGACGCGGTAGGAGAGTACATCCGTCTTGCTCTCGCGCCTCGACATGGCAGCGTTCCGTCTCTTTCTCAGTTTAAATAATTTGTAACAATGTAATACATTGAGTGTATGCGCTTACCGGATCCACTGCTCAAGTAATGTTCGACCGTCTCCTATCTTCCTCTCTCTTGCGCCTCGACATGGCAGCGTTCTGTCTCTTTCTCAGTTTAATTAATTTGTAACAATGTAATATATTGAGTGTATGCGGTTACCGGATCCACTGCTCAAGTAATGTTAGACCTTCTCATATCTTCCTCTCTCTCGCGCCTCGACATGGCAGCGTTCTGTCTCTTTCTCAGTTTAATTAATTTGTAACAATGTAATATATTGAGTGTATGCGGTTACCGGATCCACTGCTCAAGTAATGTTCGACCGTCTCCTATCTTCCTCTCTCTCGCGCCTCGACATGGCAGCGTTCTGTCTCTTTCTCAGTTTAATTAATTTGTAACAATGTAATATATTGAGTGTATGCGGTTACCGGTACCACTGCTCAAGTAATGTTAGACCTTCTCATATCTTCCTCTCTCTCGCGCCTCGACATGGCAGCGTTCTGTCTCTTTCTCAGTTTAATTAATTTGTAACAATGTAATATATTGAGTGTATGCGGTTACCGGATCCACTGCTCAAGTAATGTTAGACCTTCTCATATCTTCCTCTCTCTCGCGCCTCGACAGTGCAGCGTTCTGTCTCTTTCTCAGTTTAATTAATTTGTAACAATGTAATATATTGAGTGTATGCGGTTACCGGTACCACTGCTCAAGTAATGTTAGGCCGTCTCCTATCTTCCTCTCTCTCGCGCCTCGACATGGCAGCGTTCTGTCTCTTTCTCAGTTTAATTAATTTGTAACAATGTAATATATTGAGTGTATGCGGTTGCCGGATCCACTGCTCAAGTAATGTTAGGCCGTCTCCTATCTTCCTCTCTCTCGCGCCTCGACATGGCAGTGTTCTGTCTCTTTCTCAGTTTAATTAATTTGTAACAATGTAATATATTGAGTGTATGCGGTTGCCGGATCCACTGCTCAAGTAATGTTAGGCCGTCTCCTATCTTCCTCTCTCTCGCGCCTCGACATGGCAGCGTTCTGTCTCTTTCTCAGTTTAATTAATTTGTAACAATGTAATATATTGAGTGTATGCGGTTGCCGGATCCACTGCTCAAGTAATGTTAGGCCGTCTCCTATCTTCCTCTCTCTCGCGCCTCGACATGGCAGCGTTCTGTCTCTTTCTCAGTTTAATTAATTTGTAACAATGTAATATATTGAGTGTATGCGGTTACCGGATCCACTGCTCAAGTAATGTTAGACCTTCTCATATCTTCCTCTCTCTCGCGCCTCGACATGGCAGCGTTCTGTCTCTTTCTCAGTTTAATTAATTTGTAATAATGTAATATATTGAGTGTATGCGGTTACCGGTACCACTGCTCAAGTAATGTTCGACCGTCTCCTATCTTCCTCTCTCTCGCGCCTCGACATGGCAGCGTTCTGTCTCTTTCTCAGTTTAATTAATTTGTAACAATGTAATATATTGAGTGTATGCGCTTACCGGATCCACTGCTCAAGTAATGTTAGACCGTCTCCTATCTTCCTCTCTCTCGCGCCTTGACATGGCAGCGTTCTGTCTCTTTCTCAGTTTAATTAATTTGTAACAATGTAATATATTGAGTGTATGCGCTTACCGGATCCACTGCTCAAGTAATGTTAGACCGTCTCCTATCTTCCTCTCTCTCGCGCCTTGACATGGCAGCGTTCCGTCTCTTTCTCAGTTTAATTAATTTGTAACAATGTAATATATTGAGTGTATGCGGTTGCCGGATCCACTGCTCAAGTAATGTTAGACCGTCTCCTATCTTCCTCTCTCTCGCGCCTCGACATGGCAGCGTTCTGTCTCTTTCTCAGTTTAATTAATTTGTAACAATGTAATATATTGAGTGTATGCGGTTGCCGGATCCACTGCTCAAGTAATGTTCGACCGTCTCCTATCTTCCTCTCTCTCGCGCCTCGACATGGCAGCGTTCTGTCTCTTTCTCAGTTTAATTAATTTGTAACAATGTAATATATTGAGTGTATGCGGTTGCCGGATCCTCTGCTCAAGTAATGTTAGACCGTCTCCTATCTTACTCTCTCTCGCGCCTCGACATGGCAGCGTTCTGTCTCTTTCTCAGTTTAATTAATTTGTAACAATGTAATATATTGAGTGTATGCGGTTGCCGGATCCACTGCTCAAGTAATGTTAGACCGTCTCCTATCTTCCTCTCTCTCGCGCCTCGACATGGCAGCGTTCTGTCTCTTTCTCAGTTTAATTAATTTGTAACAATGTAATATATTGAGTGTATGCGGTTGCCGGATCCTCTGCTCAAGTAATGTTAGACCGTCTCCTATCTTCCTCTCTCTCGCGCCTCGACATGGCAGCGTTCTGTCTCTTTCTCAGTTTAATTAATTTGTAACAATGTAATATATTGAATGTATGCGGTTGCCGGATCCTCTGCTCAAGTAATGTTAGACCGTCTCCTATCTTCCTCTCTCTCGCGCCTCGACATGGCAGCGTTCTGTCTCTTTCTCAGTTTAATTAATTTGTAACAATGTAATATATTGAGTGTATGCGGTTGCCGGATCCACTGCTCAAGTAATGTTAGGCCGTCTCCTATCTTCCTCTCTCTCGCGCCTCGACATGGCAGCGTTCTGTCTCTTTCTCAGTTTAATTAATTTGTAACAATGTAATATATTGAGTGTATGCGGTTGCCGGATCCACTGCTCAAGTAATGTTAGACCGTCTCCTATCTTCCTCTCTCTCGCGCCTCGACATGGCAGCGTTCTGTCTCTTTCTCAGTTTAATTAATTTGTAACAATGTAATATATTGAGTGTATGCGGTTACCGGATCCACTGCTCAAGTAATGTTAGACCGTCTCATATCTTCCTCTCTCTCGCGCCTCGACAGTGCAGCGTTCTGTCTCTTTCTCAGTTTAATTAATTTGTAACAATGTAATATATTGAGTGTATGCGGTTGCCGGATCCACTGCTCAAGTAATGTTAGGCCGTCTCCTATCTTCCTCTCTCTCGCGCCTCGACATGGCAGCGTTCTGTCTCTTTCTCAGTTTAATTAATTTGTAACAATGTAATATATTGAGTGTATGCGGTTACCGGATCCACTGCTCAAGTAATGTTAGACCGTCTCATATCTTCCTCTCTCTCGCGCCTCGACAGTGCAGCGTTCTGTCTCTTTCTCAGTTTAATTAATTTGTAACAATGTAATATATTGAGTGTATGCGGTTACCGGATCCACTGCTCAAGTAATGTTAGACCGTCTCATATCTTCCTCTCTCTCGCGCCTCGACAGTGCAGCGTTCTGTCTCTTTCTCAGTTTAATTAATTTGTAACAATGTAATATATTGAGTGTATGCGGTTGCCGGATCCACTGCTCAAGTAATGTTAGGCCGTCTCCTATCTTCCTCTCTCTCGCGCCTCGACATGGCAGCGTTCTGTCTCTTTCTCAGTTTAATTAATTTGTAACAATGTAATATATTGAGTGTATGCGGTTACCGGATCCACTGCTCAAGTAATGTTAGACCGTCTCATATCTTCCTCTCTCTCGCGCCTCGACAGTGCAGCGTTCTGTCTCTTTCTCAGTTTAATTAATTTGTAACAATGTAATATATTGAGTGTATGCGGTTGCCGGATCCACTGCTCAAGTAATGTTAGGCCGTCTCCTATCTTCCTCTCTCTCGCGCCTCGACATGGCAGCGTTCTGTCTCTTTCTCAGTTTAATTAATTTGTAACAATGTAATATATTGAGTGTATGCGGTTGCCGGATCCACTGCTCAAGTAATGTTAGGCCGTCTCCTATCTTCCTCTCTCTCGCGCCTCGACATGGCAGCGTTCTGTCTCTTTCTCAGTTTAATTAATTTGTAACAATGTAATATATTGAGTGTATGCGGTTGCCGGATCCACTGCTCAATTTAATTTAATTATCCGATATTTTAATTTAATCAAAAGTTTAAATATGATACTCTAGTGCAGGGTTTCTCAAATTGAGGTTCGCCATTCGACGGCAGGAGGTTCGCGACGTGACTTACGTAATGGTGGCTGGACGACTTAAGGATAAAATTACTCCTAAAACCGACTCAATTTGAGCAAAGAAACTAGCCCACCCATCATCACAAAAACCAATTTCTTTTCGATACTGTATTTGTTACTATCTTAATGTTATTATCTTAAGGGATAAGGTTTAGGGGTCCGCTGTCATATGAAAACTTAAACAAGGTGGAGCCATAAGTTTAAGAACCCCTGCTCTAGTGCAATTAGTAAAACAGTTTTATTTGTATGAACTTGTACTCGTCTGGGGCGGTACAGTCCTTCCTGTTGGAACCGCCGACCACGTGGCTGTGTTCCGGAACTACTGGAAACTGAAAGGCAACTCCAACTAAATATGTCCCTAAGTCCTTGATTAAGTCAAGCCGAAATGTCAAGTTAAATGTAAAAGTAATAATAATAATAAATACACACTAGACACACACCAACTGTACGGCCCCAAAGTGAGCAGAGCTTGTGTTATAATAATATAATATAATATAATATTTCTAACAATCACACCACATTATCTAGCCCAAATTAAGTATCATTAAAGAACTTGTGTTATGGATACTAGATAACGGATAAATAAACTTAAGAAATATATAAACACACATAGATATTTTTTTTTTTTATATATAAATATTAGAAATAAATTTAAATAAACATACTTACACATCCATGACTAGAAAGCAAATATGATAAAACAACTGCCCCTACCAGGATTCGAACCCGGGACCTCTGGCGTGGAAGGCTAGGCTACTTACCTCCACACCAAACAGGCATACAGCGAACGGGTGGGCCAACATGGCCCGAGAGCAAACATTTATGTTCATCACACAAACGAATGCCCCGGCCAGGACTCGAACCTGGGACCTCCGGCGTATGAGGCAGGGCTACTAACCACTACACCACTCGGCCGTCAAAAGTATAATTAAACTCGATAAAATAATGTTTTAATTCCAATTTGAGCCTACAATAGGCAACGTATCGTTAGTCCATAATTGATAAATAACAATATAATTATCCAGTAGCACCTATGCTTGAGGCTGGTGTCAGTTGATGCGCTCGTTCAAAGGAACGTAGGTTTTGATAATTATTAAAATCAAGATTCAAAGTCTTGCGTTAACGAAAGAGAATCACGGACCTCTGCCTCAAATAAGGAAGAAAATACTGCACAAAGCCGAGTTTCCACCGCCAGTCTCCGTCAGTAGTCTCAACGTTCATGCACGTAGGTAAAGGCGTCTTCCAGGCAGCCAGCTCAGCTCTCAGAAACGTTCTGACAGTCCAGCACTTCACAAACAGCACCGTGTAGACAAAACGAAGCTCATAACACAGGAAGACTCAGTTCAAAGTATTGTAAGGTATTTAACGACGCAGAGCAGCGCCCGACACACGTCAAGCAACCGCACGTCGGTTATCCGATTTGTGCAGTTTGAATTCAACCCGCATTTGAAGCAAGAACCGAACGACCTACGAGTAATGATGTCTACGGGCACGGACGCCTCTTACCATCAGGTGAAATGCGGGCGCTTTTGCTTAAAAAAACGTATGATGTAACAGAGAAATTTGAAAAGATAATTGAAGAAATTCATTGTATAGATAAAATAATAACATAGGCAATATTTGCGTTAAGAATAGAGAATAAGTATTTGAAAAATTATTTTTTTACATAATTCTAACATTTGTTCCCCATCCGACCCACAGAATGCGTTCAAGCATTGGACAAACTACGCGACAGTGTGTCGCAGAACTTGACCACGTTGGGTCGAGTGCCCGACGACTTGTTCGACGAACATTTTATACACATCGTTAATAAACGTGAGGATGGCGGTAAGTTTGTTTTATTCATCTATATTCATTTGATAAAGACGTGCCAGCAACATACATATACAGGGTGTTTGGTAACAGGATGCAAAGCTGAAAGGAGGTGATAGTCTAGACCATTTAGAACATTTTGAGCCAAACATGTTTTTTTAAATTAAAAATTTAAGGTTTTTCTAAGATCAAAAAAAAAACTTATTTCTAATATAATATGTCAATTATAGGCACATAGTTTTCCTAAGTCACGCTCACAGTACAAAAATGGAAATACAATAAAAACTACACTTAAATTATTACAAATAATATACAGGGTGTTTGGTCCATCGCCGGCCAAATTGATATAGCCTGTAGAATAGGTTATCTGCTATGCCTAAATGGCTATTAAAACTTCAAAAGCCCTGTGGTTTTTTTTAATAAGATTTTTAAACCTTTTTCGTTTATCATCCCGAAATCGTCATAAAAAAATAAAAATAAAAAAAAGTATTCAGTATAGACAGCTAATTTTTGATTTTGTTTTAATGTGTACTGTTTTAGGCTTCTTTTAACTCCTAAACTAATATTATTAGTTAACTAGTTCTTTTTTTATTTAATTATAAAGTTTTGGAATCGAAAAAAAAATTTTTTAGATTAGATTTTTATGTCTGGGGACGGGCTAAAGAACTTGTCTATGCCACGGAGGTAACGACTAGAGAAGAATTAATACAACGAATCGAAACCGCTTTTGGCACTATCCGAGAAGAAATGAGAATGCGAACAACGACTGTTGAAATAAGAAACCGATGTCGGGCATGGATTGCTAATGGAGGACGACAACTTGAGTAAATTTCCTGTCTACACTTAATGCTTGGTTTTATTTTTTTAAATAATGTTTTTACCAGAATTTTGAATTTAGCATTACGCGACCCCTTTCACTAATATGGTGAATTTCGTGATGTTTTAAATGATTTTTATAACATGTGGCATATCATTAGAAAAAGGAAAGACTAGAGAAATTTCAGGGAGTCGGAAGATCCTGGTCACTTTTTTTTATTTTTTATATGCATGTAAAGCCAAAGATTGAAGTGATTTTTTGTCGCTTCCGAAACTTTGTAAGTAAATAAAAAAAGAGCTAGTAAACTACTGATATTGGTTTAGGGTTTAAAAGAAGCCTAAAACAGTACACATTAAAACAAAATAAAAATTTGCTGTCTACACTGAATACTTTTTTTTATTTTTATTTTTGTATGATTATTTCGGGATGATAAACGAAAAAGGTTTAAAAATCTTATTAAAAAAAACCACACGGTTTTTTAAGTTTTAATAGTCATTTAGGCATAGCAGATAACCTATTCTACCAGCCATATCAATTTGGCCGGCGATGGACCAAACACCCTGTATAAAAAATATATATTAAAATAATAAAATTAAAAATTAGTCAACTTAAAACATTACAAAAATACATTATCACAAAATAGAGATAATAAAGGGTTTGCGATACGTGTCCAATCTTAACAAATGACATTGAGAAGAGTGACTTTATAACGGCTGTTAACGCGAGTACAAGATATAAAACCGCTCTTTTGTGTTTGTCTGTTTGTTGTATTGTATCTCCCGTAACATTGTACCGATATTGATGGTTGTTGAGGGTGTTCGTCGTTTGGATACTTGGGGGGAGGGAGACTTGCCGAGCTAACAGATGCAGATAAGAATAATTTTGTATAGACATAAAGAAATACTGTAAATGTATTTTGAAAAAAATATACCCGTGAAGTTTCTTGCTAGTTCTTCTTCACAAAGGATTTTCCGAACTGGTGGTAGAGTCATGTTTTATTTGACGTCAATAAGAACAACTAATTGTCCATGTTGAGAAATAAATGTTTGAATTTAAATTTGATGCGTTTAAGAAAACTCGTGTTTGGACAAGGTCCAGCTCTTCAAAGTTATACCTGGCTTTTCCTGTCAAAGCTTTTTAATTTGTGATTTTTCAATGATAGATAGTAACGACGACCGATTGGTGTAGTGGTAAGTAGCCTTGCCTCATACGCTGAAGGTCCCAGGTTCGAGTCCTGGCCGGGGCATGCATTTGTGTGATGAACACAGATGTTTGTTCTCGGGTCATGGTTGTTTGTATTTATATATGTATGTTTATTCTGGGATCCCCCCCAGTTCGCTGTATGGTCATCCATAACACAAGCACTGCTTACTTTGAGGCCATACAGTTGGTGTGTTTGTCTGGGGATTTATTATTATTATTATTATGCTGGAAAGCCAAATATAATGAAAAAAGTCTCCACCAAGCACTCGAACCTGGGATCTCTGGCGTCTGAGGCGGGGCTCCTGCCCCTGACGCCAATCTGCCGTCACTAAAAGTAACATATTTGTATCTTTAAGGGCCGATTTTTCGATGCTCAGATATTTTTTATCAGTGAAATAATTTCGAAAGTTTGAAATTATTTCTATGGAAAGTCTTGGCAGGTGTCAAAAGTTGTTCTCCAGAAAAATCAGCCCTAATACGAATAAATTACTACCTTGACGATACAAACAATGTCTTGCCAATGTTCAGATTCATGAATAAAGGTTAAAAATATTATTTATGTAAGGATTATTTTACTTAGATTATTAGGTTGTTATTAGAAAATTAATAATAATCATTAAAGCAAACTCGAAGTTAAAATGGTGGTATTTTTTTTATTCAAAGATCAATCGTCTTGCTTGTTGAGAGCTGGCTCCTTCAGAAAATAACATCAGTTAAACATTTTCCATATTTTCAAAAATACAGTATCATATTGCGAAGTAAGTAATGGCTTATATATTAAGAAGACGAATCTGTGTTATATTTCAGACCCAAAGCCAAAGAAAGTAACTGTTGCAAAAAGCACTGATGATAGTATCAGTAGAAGCCAACCACAGAAACCGCAGAAAGGTGAGTTTTACACCTGCAACACTTATTCCGTTGAACAACGAGTAAGTAAGTAAATAAACTGGAAAACTATTTTTTTTTTTGAAAAACATTTTTATCATAGCACGTGATCGAATCCTTGAAATGGAATGATGTCCAATTTTACATAAAAAGTGAACAATCATAAGATAATACAAACGCTAATGGTGGATAACAGGAAATTCATTTTTTCTTGTAAATGAATAAATGTTGAATTCATTATTATGGCGCGTGGCCGAGCTAAACCTCGGCTAGCCGTTTTTTTATTTTTTGTCCTGTTGTCAGTAGTGATCTTGTTATTTCTTATCCAAGTCTCAATAATATTTTTTATTGAATAAATGTTTAATAAACCTCTTTACAACGAACGTTCATAAATTAGTTTTTGATCCTTTGGCAGTAGATGACCCTTCCGAACCAGTGGTAGTTTCAACATACGACGTTCTAAGCCGAGGTCCGTGCCCTTAGACGTTTCATATGTACGAGTCGTTTATGTTCCGGCTAAGCGCCCTCAGCGCTAGGCCACAAAGTCCGGTGAAATTGAAATGGCTAATAGGCTAATGGAAAATCCTTTTCGAAAAAAAGTAATAATGATTTTGATCGGCGCCTCATCTTAAAGTAAGAATTATTTCATTTTGCGACTCAACTGAATTGATAGATAATTTCATTATGAATAATTTGCAGGTGAAAATTCGTCAAATTTTGTCTAACGATTAAAATTTGATGATTTATGTAATGTTTTTCAAAGCTCTGTGCTGGTTTAGGCCTGTAGCTCAGGCGTCGCCGCCGCGCGGGCAGTAGGCAGCGACTCCAGGTCGCTCGCTCAGTGCAGCGCCTTAGCTCAACTCGAAACTTAGTTTACGATTACAATCTTATATCTATCTATTATAATTCATTTCGTAATCGTATCTGATTTACATTTGTTTTGTATTATAAAACAAAACTTCTTTCAAATTACAGATCAATCGAAAAAGCCGACAAAATCTGCGAGAACTTCAACCGAAATGAATGAAATATCTGAAGCTACACAGAAACCTAAGAAAAGTAAAAAACACAAAAAAGAAAAGAGATCTGAAAAGAAATTGAAGAAGAAAAAACGAGAAAAGGGAGATGAGAAGAGAGCAAAAGTCGATAAAAGTGGACAAGAGAGTAGTGGGAGTAAGAAAATTAGGTTGAAGGTTGATTTGGAGCAATGCTACGTTTGCTTGAAGGTAAGTTTGTTTAGTTTTTAGGGTAACAATAATTTATACTAAAAGCCCTTACAGAAACTTATATAAATATCAACAACCATGACCCAAGAATAAACTTCTGTGTTCATCACACAAAAGAATGCCCCGGCCAGGACTCGAACCTGGGACCTCTGGCGTTTGGTTGAGGAGGGCGAAGGCGACCCAGTCCCACGTTAACTCTTGAACGGGTACCGTTTGAATACTTGGGGGCGGGGAGGGGGGGAAGACTTGCCGGGCTAACAGATGCAGATGAGAATAATTTGTTTAGACATAAGAGCGATTGTAAATTTGATACCCGTGAAGTTTCTCGCCAGTTCTTGTTCACGAAGGTTTTTTCGAACTGGTGGTAGAGTCATGTTTTATTTGACGTCAATAAGAACGAGTAATTGTCAATGTTGAGAAATAAATATTTGAATTTGAATTAATGAGGCAGGCCTGCTCCCCCCGCCGCCACTTGGCCGTCTTATTTGTGGTTACTTCAGTTTCACTGGTTTTTCCTTCCACGTAAACATGAGGGAGAATATAATAAGGACTGTGGATTCGCTCCAGACGCGATCCTCACAATAGAAACTCTACTGCGTACTAACTATGAGTATAAGTATTATGATGTAATTATGCTGACATATATATTTTTCCAGGTGTTTAAAACTAAAGAAGAACTCTTATCTCATTGTCAAGAACACTTCGAAATCTGTACCGAAAGAACTCTGAAGAAATGCCCCTTGTGTGACTTTGTAACCAAAGGAAATTTACGAAGACATATCAAAATAATGCACAAAATAGACTTGCCCATGTTCCATAAAATGACCGACAAAAAAGACCTGGAAAACGGTTCCAGATACATTTTCAATCTCAAATCCGATGTCATAAAAGAGATCGAAGTTATCCCGAGCATTAAAAGATTAAACGATTTAGCCAGGGTTGAGCTGGACAAGCGAAACCGCGAGTTAAAAGACAAAGTTATGACGAAAACCAAACTTGTGAAGAGAAATAAAGAATGGGTAGTTGAAAAAGAAACCATCAACGTGAACGGATCGGTGCCGAAGTTCAGCGATGAGGAGTACATACAGGCTGGAGTCTGCGAAAGTGACAGCTATGTGGATAAACTTAAGAAACTATATAAGTATAGTAAAAAACGAAACAAACCTATGTTATTTCCGTGTGACAGTTGTCAAAAGATCTGTCAGAATGTAAGCGCCTTAGTCTTGCACAGAAGGAGACACGATCCCAACGCGAAACCTTTTAAAAAGAAGGTTTGGAAACACAAACTGAGTCGAGAGGAGCTGGAGGAGCTCGAACAAGGCAAGAATAAACCGGTTGATAAATACATCGACACGAGTAAACCCAGGCCGATAGTCAGCAGGCACCACTGCGACCCCAAGCTGCAGGAGTTCTATTTGAATAACATTAGGGGTGGGGATATCGAGTTCTGGCAGTTCCTGAAGATATTCAATAAAATAGCAAGGGATAACGTTAATGACTTCAGTGACCTTGACAATAAGGACGAATATGCGATGCATCGTGTCGTGAAACACGGTCGCGCGAACGATTCCATAGTGCCCTCGATGTCAAAAGTTGAAATGAAACAAGTTAAGAAACCGAAATTGAATTCAAAGGGCAAGTTTGTGAGAGTTGTAAGACTGACCAAAGAAGAGTATTTAAGAAGAAGAAGAGAGATAAAGAAGCTGAGACGAAAGATTAGAGAAAAAGAAGAACGCGCAGGAGAATTTCTCGTGTCTGCTCTTGAAGTCTCAGGTAGCTGAAGTTAGTTTTGAATTATCGTTTGAAACATCACTTTCATTAGTCAGTGTTAACAAAGTGATTTTATTTAAAATATAAACTCTATTTATCCACTATTTGTATATCTATACGTAGCCATGAGCATAACGACGGCCGAGTGACGTGCCTCATTCGCCGAACGTCCCAGGTTCGAGTCCTGGTCGGGTCATTCATTTGTGCGATGAACTCAGACGTTTGTTCTCAGGTCTTGGTTATTGATATTCATGTATGAATGTTTATACTGCCCCCCCCCCCCACTTGGCTGTATAGCCATCCATAACACAAGCTCTGCTTACTTTGGGGCCGTACAGTTGGTGTGTTTGTCTGGCGATTTAATCATTTCTGATTTTGTGAGAAACAATTTACTCACTTAATAATATATAATACGTTCTTAAACATTATTTGAATTATTTTATGTTTTAAATGTAAGCCCCACTTGCGCAGCTCTGTCTTAGCTGGCAAGAGACTGAATATTGCTATATGTCTCTATCAGTTCAATAGAAACAGAAAGAGACAGAGAGACATTCTAGCTAGCTACCAGGCCAGCTCGGACCCGCGCAAGTCACAAGTTACTTTAATCACACGAATGTTTGTTTTCTTTCGTAGTTTTTAAGTTGTATACAAAACAGAGTTCGCCAAGAAGTGCTAATATATTTGGTTTTAATTGGATAATATAGTTATGTTATTAAACTTGTCTTAAGTTTTAATTTAATGTATTTTATTTCAAATATTAAGTTAGCTTGTATCTGATTCTTGCAATATTACGTTAATAAGAAAAAAATATGTGTTTATTGTGAAAACGTGGATGTAAACTTCATACATGAATGTCGGTTTGTACGATGTTCTAACAGAAACCCGAATCAAACGTATTGTGTATACTCATTCGTAATGTTAAGGAATTGTTCAGTGAAACAACACTACGCAATAAGTGACATATCTGTATGTGACAATATTCGCTCGCGGTAGCCGTGTGTCGTGTCAGCGCCGCTCGACAAGTGCGGCCCGAGGCAGTGGCTGCATGTGCTGGTGAGGAGTGCTTTCCGGCTGTATGCGTGTCGGCTCGTCTCGGGTTTCCCCGGTTGTTTACCCACAAATATTGGACAATAACGCGCCGCAGTGTCAATGAACGCCACCCTTTCAGATATCTTTTTTTAAGAGTTCATAATGAACGTGCGCTTCGGCAGCTGGGCTGCGTTCGAGGTAAACGCATGCAGCCGACCCCCCGTCACTGCATCGTTCTGTCTCTTTCTCGTTCAGTGAAAACCCACCAATCATATTAAACTATATATCTCTAAAAAATACAATATTTATTATAAAACACCTTAAGACTGCCGATATCGGCGAACACTGTAGCTTCATTTAGATTGTTGACTAATAGGCAATGACGTCACAGAATACGAAATTAAATAGCACATGTCCAATTGAAAACACACTATTAACCTAACAAAATGTTTTAGTTAAATGAAATATTGCTTTAAAATGTCTATTGGAAGTTTCACCAATCTCTCGCCGAGCGGCCTCGGCCTCGCGGCGCATGCGCGGCTGCGAAGTGAAAAAGATATTCGTTTAAAAAAAGGCGTCCAAATTCAAACTGTACTTATATAAAAATATTCGGGTTCGGTATTTTAGATTGTTTACTTCCTTCCAAGATTTTGCATAATATTTAGTTCCCTTGTTGTTAAGTAGAAAATTATTGTTGTATACGTATTAAGAAGAGGAAATTGTGTGCATTTTCCGATTTTAAGTAGAGGAGTTTTTTTAGTTCACAATAAAATGTTAATAATTGTTTAACTCAATGATAGTTTTATTTATAACCAAAATCTTTTACCCTTTTTCATTTAAACGTTATGTGAGGAACGAACAGTTGAACTGTGTTTATCTCTTTCTTACACGTAGTGTCGCTTGTATGTTAGAGTGCGCTTAAACATGGTACACCTTTTCCGTCCTTACATCACCAGGATCAGTGCGTTGGGAGCGCGTGTTCAAGGTAACTTCACGGCGAGGTCGCGTTTGATTTTTACAAAAATTTGAATAGAAACAGCTGATGATAAATTCAGATAAAATCAGCCAGAACCGCAGGCAGAACACAAGCGATATGTTTGACATGACAGTCGCCTCGCTCTCGCGCCGTGTTCTGTCATTCTGTCTCTTTCTCAGCGTTGTGTGAGCACCAGATCCTGTTTTACTTGTTGACGCCAACGGAGTCATTGAGCCTGTCTCATATTTCCTCTTCGTCTCTTATTGCTCTTTTATGATCGCGCTGATGACATTAGATGTGAATGTTAATGAAAGCGATGTGGGAGAAACTCAATAGTAAATGGAAGGCGTGACTTTACTATCAACGAGCGGACTTCTTGATGCAAAATGAAAAACACTCGTCATTGGGTTTTCTGTTCAATGGAAATGTCTATGAGTATTTACCGCACAATACACAAAATACTAACTTCAGCACACAAAACAGAAAATCAATGAAGAGTGCGTCATGCGGGCCGTCCCCTGTCTTCCGCCATTTTACTATAAGTCACGTGGAACTGAAAGCTGGCTCGCGGCCTGGTGGCGTTCTTGACTTTACAGAAGTCATTTGTAAAAATAAATTAAAAAACTCTTGACTAACAAGAATACGCGCGCGTAGCTTAAACGGCTGAAGGAATTTCAATCCACAAAACCCGCGTTATATCGGTCTGCAAGTGTGCGGTTTTCTCGAGACGTTCTCTCTCCGTCACTGGAGTCGTAGACACTCATTGGCAGAGATTATTCATTTCCAAGTGCGCGCCCCCCCACTAGCTGTGATAATTTCAATGTGTGAAAAAAAATAATTACAGTGCTGCACTAGTGTGCGTGTGAAGTCGTTGTAAACGCGGCTCGGGACCGCACTCGGCTTTGTATAATCAGAGACTAGTAAATAACTATAGACTGACCATCTCCATACAAAAATTCGTGACTCGGAAAAAGCTCAAAATCCAAGCTATTACTAGATGTCGCTCTCAAATAGCTTGGACCAACCTTGTCGTCTTTAATTTTTATATGAATTATTGACAAGAAACGTAATGCAAAATATTTGTATTTATACGGACTAAATGTTAGATGGCGTTGTCAAATAGGATTATACCTTAGCAAGTAGGATTTATTCCTTTCCTGAAATAGGAAAATGACATCATTTTATATCATTGATTTTGATAATTTTACTCAATAAGAATAGGTAGATAGTAATTTATTCTTACTTTATAGATGATAAAATAACAACTCCAAAATACCATAAACATACTGGTATAAGTTTATTTTGTTCAGAGACGCCTGAAGGCCTACTATGAACTATTATACGACCTAAAATAAACTGCTTTGCTATTTCATACCACGACGTCATTAAAGCGATCCAGTTTAGGTTGACGCCAAATCAAGTCGGCAATTGGATCGCAAACTGTTTTAGTTCGTTCATTTTTCGTACCATGAGGTGATATTTCAACCTATATTGGATGACTTAAATGTGAAACTAAGCGATTCAAAAAAAGTTGCTACTTTCTTGGCGTGAAGTGAATCGTTTCAGTTTATCTTTAAAAAAATGGTTGAAAATATACGTAATTTAAGGTATTTCAGTTGGATATTTAGTGTTTCTTATGTGTTAATGTGAAAAAGTGATTTCTAGAGCTATTTTTTATTGTAGATGTCTGACGAATTAGTCTTTTTTATTTTCTTGGAAAATGATAATGAAATAAACACAACACGGAAACAATCGGACCCCTTTTATTTGGAAGATAAAGAATATACAAAAAGGATATCGGTTGTCTTAACGATTGGTATTGGAAATGTGTGATGAGCTGAGCCCATTGTTGAAAAATCCAACTAAATCAACTGATTTATCAGTAGAGACAAAGGTAGAAGTCAAATTGGGTGCGTTCTAAACTCGTCATAATCGATTTATTTTTACGACAACACTAAGGAAACCTTAAATTATTTGTAATTTTAAGAATTATATAAATTTCTATTATTTAATGATTACTAAAACGGGCTTATGGTATATAATTTGACACTAAAAAGCGCAATTTTAAAATATATTTGTTGTTATTTTTACACAAAAAACACCGCTAAAATCATATCAACTAGATTTCGAAACGCAATGCATATGGTTCGAGTAAAAGAGACAGACTTATGCAACGAGTGTATAGCGTCATCTCTTTCTCACACGCGGACCACAGAAAAATTTCGATCTTTCATTCCTCCGTGAGCGATTCAAACGCCAGTTAGCTAAAGGCACTTCATGGTACGAATCTTAGCGATTCAGTTTAGGTACCTAAACTGGATTGCATCGGAATTTTATGGCAAACTAAAAGTTGATGGTAGGCCTTCTGGGCACTATCATCCTCCTTATTTTAATTGCCATAATAACCTATTTTTAAAAGCTTTTATTATCACAGTTGTGATAAACGCACATGTTATACGATATATGTAGCAGCCAAAACGTAAACTTAATCAAGGTCTATAAAATTTGCACGAGTCACAGTAGGCGAGCAGAAATATTGTGAATTCAAAGAAATGCAGCGAAAAGTTCCAAATCAAACACACACCCATAGCAACAACAATAAACGACAAAGAATTCACATTGTCAAACAAATAAAATGTTGTGATAAAAAGAACAAAAAAAGTTGATGGATAAAGAACATTTTTTTAAATAATAATCCAGCAAGAAAATATTTTTTTAACTACTGCAAAATAGTTATGCAAATAGTTATGGAAAATATGCATTATAAATAAAAATTATGCACTTATTAAGACATAATTTTTATCGATATCAAGAAATAAAGTATAATATTATATACCTATTAATTAAATGCACTGAAATACGTTTTATTATGTTAAGGCAGATAAGAACAAACTGTAGAGATGAATGCTATATTTTTGTGGGAAAAATTATATACTGGCAATACAGTAACCCCGTTACACTACAAATAATATCCGGGGTGGTGTAAAGTTTTCTGTTACTGAATTATTAGAGCGGCAACATAGCATCAAATAATATAATGCACTAGCTGGCAACGTCTGTTGTCGCCTGATACCTACGGATAGTACTTGCAATGAAATATCAAATGATTTTGTAAACAGCTCCATCTTAAGTTTTTTTACGCATTATTTTGACTAAATTTAAAAAACTTGTAAATCTAGTACAACTAACGCCATCTCTCTATCTTAAAAACAACTACTTTTCAAGTCACAAAATTTTGTTAGACATGGTTAGTAGTAGGGTATAATTGGGGCTTCTGCATCACTTCACTTCGCTGCGCTCAGTTCCATGATGCAGAGCGCCCCAATTCATCCCCAAGCCGATTTGAATCTGCATTCGATTTATCTGCAAAACTTACAGCTGCGTACCGATCGAAGTGGTTGAATGTTTTTTTTTTTTACTTTTGTAAATAAAAACTTTAAAATATCCTACAAACTATGATGTGCCATTTGCTTTTAGTTTTATTTATTTGTTTATTATTCTTATATGGGCACACCGTAGTTCGCATAGATCATTTTATTTTTTTTCATGTTGATTGTTAAATTTATGCTAATGTTGTTAATTATTGCAAGTAATAAAACAAGAATATAGTAATGACATTTATTTATTTAGACAAATGTTATTTTCTACACACCATTTGTTTAGTAAGGATACATTTTTCAAAGCACATATATTATTATGATAAATGCAACTTTGAACATCAGTACATTGAGAATTTTTTTTATCTAAAGTCACTAAACTAGGACAGTTCTTATTTTCTAAATTAAAAACGTTTTCTATTTCTAAAATTTCTTTAAGCCACTTAACTTTTTCAAAACCTTTAGTATACACATGCTTATTTTTAAAGTATTTTATCAGCAGAAACTTAAAATTGAAGTATGGCACAAAACCCTCATTCCATAAAATTCCTCTGTTTCTTTCTATCCAGGATACTTGCAAACGTTCTTTCTTTGTTAGATTATAAAAGGGATATGGTGGTTTCAATAATAATACAAGAATTCGTAAGTTACATAGGGTTGCTATTTCTTTCGGAATAAAATCGTTATTGTCGGTTTTAAAACCTTGCACGTCAACTATAACATTCATGATAATTTTCGAACAATGTTACTTAAAGGTCTGTACTCAAATAAACGGTCATTAATAATTAACCAATAAGCACTTGTATTATCAGGAATATCTTCAGAAGTCTCAATTTCTAATCGAACATCAACTGGTCCAGTTTTTAAAGAATCGTTCTGCCTTGAACAATCAATTACAAACAGTGGAGCTTTTTCTCTGAATGCACACAAATCAAGCAAGGGATCGGTGTTGCAGTTGTAATAAGACTGACGGAATTTTGCATACATTTCATATAATATACTATACTTAACAATGATCAAAAATAGATGAACTTTTACTTTTACTTGATTTTCTATTTGTTTGAAGCCCCAATATAACATATCTTGGTTTCTCTAGCTGCGAAGCTGTTTTGATGGACCATGAATGATTTGTTGTCCTAGGTAATAATGGATATTCATATAAATCCCAGTTTCGGAATGCTATCTGAATAGGACGATCTTTTTCCAATAGCTTAAGTAACAATAGTTTGTTGCGATCGGAGACTTTTATATGAGGCGTTCGCCACATAATTTTTTGTATATCAATATCAATACTATCATTAGGCTCAATAAGCACGCTATTCCACGATGAATTATTTCTTTTTAAAATAAGCTCATGTCTACAATTTACAAGTATTTTATCATAATCTTCTGAAAAACCTAATATTTTGTGTAAGGAAAAATAACATTGAAATGCCCATCTTTCTGTTACGTTCCCTCTATGTTCCAGCCCCACATCGCTGCAATTTTACTTTCTCCCTCACTCATTGAGATATAATTCTTCATCGTAGTTGTGATGCCAACATTTTTTATGCAATCTATTTCAACACCATTCAGTTCGTATTTGATATCTTGAAATAGGAATGCTATCGGATTGTTAATAAAGTTAATATCTTTTTTAACAACTTTCCCCACAGCATCTTTGCTGATAATACTTGCATACCCTTCAATATAAATCGAGCTAGCTGATGGTAGGACATAAATATCTTGCTGATGAATAGGTATTCTTATTTCATCGTTTTCTTTAAAACTATGGTTATATGGATTATAACTATGTATTTCATAGCTCTCAATAGAATTGTCATGATGAGGCAAGTCTGTGATTTGAAGCATTTTTATATTTTAAAACCAAGAGCACGAAGAAACTTTTTATTATTATTAGCAATTTTTTTTGCTGCACTTGAACGTCTTCTCTCCTTTGATGTGCAAGGAGTAATATTAGGGTTTTTTACAATCGCTGTGGTTTTATGAAACACGATCATGTTAATTTAAGATACTTAAACAGTTATTCAACTTTATTATGGTCTCAGAAACAAGTAATATTGATTACAGCTGAAAAGTTAATGAAAACCAAAATTACATTTTATTAATATATATTAAACCCATTAATACATTTTATTTCTTTTCCAAAAAGAGTTCAAAAATTTGAAACGTATTTAGTTTTTTTTTCCCTTGTGATATAAATTCCTAAACCATCTTTATACGGTTTAAGATGTAAACCTTTTCCAATGCATAAAGCTTCTATTTGCTGATTACGTTTTTTGAATTCTGCTATTTGTTTTTTAGCGCTCTTGTAATCGCCGATCGCTTTTCTTATTCCAACCTGTGGCAGATAATCCCGCAAATATAGGGATTAGCGGTAAAAACCCTCCAGTTTTAGGGACGGGTATAACTCTCGGTAATTTAATAGGAATATCAGATGCCAATTCTTGAGCAGTTTCATATGCTAATTGCATTAACATTTTCTTACATTTGGGCTTAAGATTATTAATATGTTTTTTAGTATGAGCCACAATGTTTTTAAAGGTTTTTTTCAGACCAGCTCCAGAAGGATTCTTAGTATTTTTGATATAAATCTGTTTTTTATTGACAACTGTGTTTTGTTTCTTCATCGTTGAAATGTATAAAATTAAATATTTGATTAACAAATTTTGAAAACAGTCTATATTGTAAAGAGTATCAAACACTAATGAACGTTTTAGGTCGAAATAGTTTATTTAAGGGATTTTTAAATAAAAATAAGTTCATATTTAAATGTTTTTTTTAAAATATTATTTATCTAATTACATATCACGTTTGTTCTATCTATCCAACTATTCTCACTTATAGGAAGACCCAACCATTTAACAAATAATTTATTTCCTTTTGTCTTTAAAACCTTTTCAATCAGATATATTCTAGGGTGTCCAGTTTTTTGAATTTCTTCTGCATAAAATGCACCTAAAATCGGTCTAGATCTTGCATCTTCCAGTAAATAAGTTGAGGGAATAGTGTGTTGAACTTTAATAATCTTAAATATTTCCGTTGACCAATTAGGAGTAAATCCTTTTTCGAAGCATCCTTTATGTTTGCTGATTCTCACAAAATCACCGACTTGAAATCTTTCGCATTTTAATATTTTATCTGATTGTGAAATATTCATGATCCTTTGTAATACAACATTTTTATTACCATGATTACCTAACTGATGCGGGTTTATTTTTTATGGTCCTATGAAAAAAATGATTATATTCATACATTTTATTTTCTAGCGTATGATCAATCCATATGTAATTTCCTTTTAAACTAAATTCCTTATAAAGTTTACTTTTCAGTGTTCTTATAAATCTTTCTACGATTGAAGCTTTTTTTGTAGAATATGTAGAATAATGATTAATGGCAAAGTCTTTCATAAGTTTTTGGAATTTATTATTATAAAATTCCGTTCCCATATCTGTTTGCAAATTTTTAGGACAACGTCCATTTGACAATAGAATTTTAAACTCTTTAGTTACCATTTCTTTAGTTTTATTTTGTAGCGGAATTGCCCAAGCATATTTTGAAAAACAGTCAATAATAGCGAAATGTATTTATATCCAGCATTTGATTTCGATAATGCCTGCATGTCAATTAAATCTGCTTGCCATAAGTCATCAATATCTTTCAATAATACATGTCTTCTAGGAAAGTTTACCCTAGCATATTTATGTATTTCATTTACGACGTCGGCTTTGCTCATAATGCTTATTAAGTTTTTCTGAAATATCTTTATACTCAATATCCTTTTCTAGTTTTTCTATTTGATTCATCAACGCTGTAATTAGTTGATTAATATGATAAATAGTGCTAATGAAACCCTTTTTAATTTTATTTACATACTCTCTAGTTATGCGAGATTTAATATATTTTTCACTTAATTGTATATTTAAATGCTCTATCTTATTGTCAGGCATGCTTAACACGTTTTTATGTACTAATTAAAATTACCATTTGGCAAGAGCTTTTATTCATTTACTATCCCAGTTTCAATCAATTCATTGGGATCGTCCCAATAAACATAATCTGTATTTTTTTTATACTGTTTTAGGTTAGGTAAATAACCACCTAATTTTAATTTGTTTCAATGTTCAGAATAGTGCTGGTTATCTTCATTTAATTGAGAAAACAGCGGTTTGTTAATCTGCCGATACTTGGTTCCTTTGTCACCTTTTATTTGACCCTCAGGGTTAAAGTCTCGCTTGTGAGCGCTTGTGTCAATAAGAATATCCTTGTATATTTTTTTATCCATTTCAGTAACTAACTTAAAATCAGGTTTGTTCCGCAACAAAAGTTCTTTCAGACCAGCAGTTAGGTCATATTTTTTATTGTTAATAGTTACTACATATTTTTTATCAGTTTTTGAGGTGCTATTTGGAATATAAAGAGTCACAAGAGAGTTTCCCATCATGAGCTTTTTATTTTCACTGCGAACTCCAAATGGAATATTAATATTATCATAAATATCATCTTTTTTTAAAGAAACTAGTGTATTATTAGGACTTTTTACTGAAGTTGTTTCGTTAGTCTCATTAGTGATATCAGCAGAAAAATCATAATACTCTGAATCAGTATTATAATCGACCTTGCTCAAATCTTGTTCACATTCTATAGACGAGTTCAATTCTTCAGTTAAGTCATTATGATCTGTACTTTTTGATCCACTAAAAGGTTTTTTTTTCTTTTAACATCAATAAGTGTCTCTAAAGGATCGGTTATGGGTTTGAAAACTTTTTAAAATTTAAAATTTTCTGAATCTTCATCGTTTTTAATCAACTTTATTTTATTTTTTATGTTATCAACTGACTTAATGAGTTCTTTTTTTATTTCTTCTTCCATTTTAATGGAAAAAACCCAACCGTTTCATACAGATACTCGGCTATAAGTGAACTATTATAAATCGTAACTGTTATTTATACACATAATCAAAAATCAATAAATACGTCAAAGCCTTGTCTATACCTTCCTTTGTTCATTGCACAGTCTTTGTTTATTAATAAAAAGTTGTGTTGATTTTTCCATACTGTAGAGCAAAGTTGCTTAAATAAAAGCCATCCGATATCGGTATTCACATGTTCATTGTATATGTGTTTTAAATTAGTTTCATCTTGCTTAAAGATGACTAAGAGATTAACATTATCTCTTAAAAGCTGTTTAGATATTTTAGAATATGTTTGAGATAGATAAAAACAGTCTATATGTTTATGTCTTCCCATAGCAAAGTAATTGCGTATGTTCATTTGATTTTCACATGCAACATCATCAAAAATCATAACTGAGTTTGGATGAATAACTTGTTTACTATCAGTAAATAAAAACAAGTTAGCTTCAGGAATTTCCTCCATAACTTGACTTAAAAAACAATATTTAGGTTGGAAGGTCGTTTTAGAATACAAATAAATATGCTTAAATTTTAAACCATTCTCATGTAACAACAAATTTAACATGACGTTGGTTTTACCACAATTAGATGGACCGCATATTATACAACGTATAGTATTAGGCAAAAGCATGCTATGTTTAACCCTATGGTCAACATTTTCTACTTTTATATTATTTACTTCCAAAGTTTGAAGTTGCTTAATGAACTTCATTTTAGAGTATGAGGTTGTTAATTATTGCAGTTCCTTATATAGTTTAATAGTTTTCTTTAGACGTAAATACAATGTAAAGACTATTTTTATATTATGTAATATATAGGTAGCTATAACGTACATTGTCTAAAGTGAAAAATGATTCAACCTTAAGCCATATTTCTTTGTTTAAGGAGATGTCTCTACACATGGTACCTACCTACATGCATTACATAAATTAACGCCTACATCTATACTCCATACTAATATTATAAAGGACAAGTTTGTTTGTTTATTTGAAAGCATTAATTTCAGAAATTACCTACATTAAGTGAGTAATTTTGTAGGCTATATTTAACCCACGGTAAACATACATAATATTAACACAGGTAAAACTGTAGGTGGTTATTAGTGTCTAGACGTGATTTTTTTTTATTTATGCATTCCATAAATTCCAACTCATATTACTAAAGTAAGTACTTGTCTAAATTAAAAGATGTTATTCCTGCTTAATATCTTCGAGTCTGCACTCGCCTTGACTCTGTTTTATTTGGTAAGTTTAAATATTTAATATTTTTGACATTCATTTGTTGCAAAAATACTAAGATAAGAATATTTTTTTTTTATTTCTATTTCAGAATGATGTCTACTTTCAACGATGAAAGTGATCCCATCCTAAATCCATTCTACTATGCTCAAGATGTAGATGGTTACCTCGAACGACTTCCGGAAAATCAGCTGACTACTTCCAGCAAAATAAAAGATGATCAACATCAAACATTGAAACAGAAAAAAACAGGAACTAAAAAGAGGAAACCAGCGTCAACATCATCATTATCATCAGCTGAATATATAATTCGACGAAATTTTTCAAAAAGTGCACGAACTGTAATAAAAATAAAAATTCTAGAAGTTAAGGACTCTGAAAGTGAAAATGATTTAAGTGATAGTGAAAATGCCAATGTTAGTAAGTATTCAAATAGATATGACGAAATAATGAATGCTACAAATAATCTTGTAAAAAAAATTTGCACGAAGTTGTTTGATTTAGATTAAGTTTTTTTTCAAATAAATGTTTAAATATTTCTCAGTCTTTTTATTCTTCTCTCTTCTCATAATAAATCATTATGACGGCGTCAATTCTGTAGTACGTGAGCTAACCTTTCGAGAATAACAGAACTAAAAAAGGATGGGCTAGGTAGTTAAGTTTGGTTTAGTTTAGCTATGTTACATCAGAATTGACACGAGTCAATAAAAAACATCATTCTGATGATACGAGTTTTGAAATAAAAAAACACATTTTTTATAATATTTTTATTGAGATAAACATTTAACATATAACATATGAAAAACTTAAGTACATATTAACAAATAAACATAGTTTGATAAACTTATTAAAAAATAGTATTCAAATATATTTCATAATTTACTAAAACAACTATACCTTTTGATATCAAATTTATAAATTTTTGAGAAATCAGTAGATAAGCTAAAATACATTTTTATAATGGCCCCAAGGTAATGTTGTATGACTACTGTCAACTATCTGTCTTTTATCATCATCTCTACTGAGCACGAGTTTATTTATCTTTTGAGTAAAAATATTATGATTTTTTGACCTAATAATACACATATTTTCTCTTAGGTCTTCATTATACAGTAATGCTCTTTAAAATTTTTGTAAATCAAGTTTTTTAGTAACGGACTTTTTTACACCTTTTGCCTTGTTAATTAAATTACTCACAGAACTTACACAATATAATTTTGCCCTTAAGCCAACAAACTCGGATATAACATCACCACCCATTTCATCCTTAAAATATCCTGGTATTTTGCAATTCATTTTAGGCATATTAAATTGATTTCCATTTTTAAAGTTACTCGTGTCAAAGAATTTAATATTTTTTTTCATATCTTCATAAACATTTTCAGTGTTTATCAAATATAAAAGACTATCAGTATCTGTATAACAGAGTTGAATATTGCCTTCACATAAACGTTTCATTATAGAATAATGGAAGTTATACAAATGACGCTTAGCCAATTCTAAAATTGTGAAGCCAATATAAATTGGTCGATCAAGAACAATTTTTGTTTGTTGTAGCTGAATGGCTACTAAAGATTCAGAAATAATAGACACATTTTTGAAATTGGGAGCACTTACATATTTTTCCGCTCCACAAGTTTTGTTTGTTTTATTCAAGTCATCTTTCCACACATTTACCAGTTTAACATCGACTTGCTTTCTTTTATTTTCTATTGTTTTGCCAAATATCGAGTTATTCTGCTTTTTAAAGAAGTCTCTTTCAAAATCAGATGATGTAGTCTGTCTAAGTTTTGTGTTTAATTAGATGTATGGAGCTAAAAACGCTTTTTGATCAAATGCAAGTATTCTATGAATTTTCAGTAAAATCAATCCATTATCCATACACATTCTTTTAAATGAGTGTAATGAATGATATATTTATGTTTATCATATAAATTAGCAATTAATTTCACATGTTTACTACCCGGTGGAACAAATTTTTGCTGCAAATGGTAAATCGGAATGATCATCGTGAATAGCAGATGGGAACCTAATGTAAATCCACTTCAAGTATAAAGCCAGTATTACTATCATTTGGAATATTAGCAAGATTAAATTTCTTAATTTCATTTTCATTAAAAAATCTAAAATTTCCTGTTGGAAGTTTTTGCATCATAGCATAGCCATACAAATTTACGCAGTCCAGATAAACTAAATAACTGTCGAGTTTCTTACTATCATACAGCGGGACATATTTGTTATTGGCTTTTGCAGATCTTAAGGAACACTGTGCAAGCCCGCCTCTTATACCTTTTTCAAGAAGTTGGTATAAATCAATGTCTGATATCAGATCTAAACTAATGCCGGTGTATAGTAACATAGCATCCCAACTTAAAGAGGGTGATGAAACATAATAGCAGGGATCTAGATTATAGTATGTTAAACTCATTGTTCTAAATTTTTCAAAAATGTCACATAAATGTAGCACATTACATTTTAAATATAAATCTGTATACTCTCCCAAATTTGTAATATTAAATGCATTCCAAACTTTAAGTGCATGTTTATAATCTTCTTTCGAACAAGTTTGAGATGTAAGTCTGTTGTAAAAATGTTTATAATCAGGTAATTCTTTATCTTCATAGCGTTCCCAAGAATTTATATAATCATAACAGTACACACCCTTCTTTCGAACTAAATCAAATAAATATTGGTCTTTAAAATGCTTTCTTAAATTTTTAAAGTCTTGCGGTCTCATAGTTTGTACTAAATTATCTATACTCGAGCTCAAAAAATTAAACGAATCAATAAACTTTAACTGAGCTGACTTTTTTCCATCAATTGGAAAGAATTTTGTAAAAGAAATATACTTTTCTTTATTTTTGGGTATGAGGTTTATTCTACCGCAGATTTCCGAAAGTTCTCTTATAAACAAATGACAATCATAACCAGAGAGATTGGGAAAAATAATAGGTATAAATGGACTAGATTTTGCATTTATATTGCATTGATTGTGCGCAGGACCTCTGTATTTTCCGCTAAAATGATCATGATCTGCTACGACAACGTCATTTTTGGTAAAACCTTTTTTACAGATATGACATTCAGAGGCAGATTTTAATAAAGCACGTTCCTCTGCACTAATTATGAACCGTTTTTTTTCAGACAACAATTTATGTAATCGTTTCACGTCTTTTGAAATATATTCAATAAAAATTTTTTGACAATTAGGTCCCCTGTACGTTACAAACTTATTTAGTTCAGCCCTAGATTCACAAAAAATGTAATATGCGAAACAACTAGCCTCATGAATTTGCACGTTTTCAACATAATTAGATTTATTATTATCAGAATATTCACGTAGTAAGATTTCAAAATCACCATAAATAACGATGGGAATTCTTTGAGTTCTCTCATATTTTGTAAAAGTTAATTTTGTATTCGTTTCAGGTAATATGGTTTGTACTCTTGCACAATTATGATGAGCTAATTTTTCTAATGTGTGGAAGTACATAAAACATTCATCACATAAATGTATTTTAGACTTATGCTTCGTTAGTTGCTTGTGTACAAGTTTTTCAAAATTTTTAATTAAGCAAAAATGGCTTTTATTATCTTTAGTAATATAAAGTAAGTTTACATGCACTAGCTTCCGTTTCAATGTTTTATATAAAGGTCCTGTTGCATGATTGTTTTGATCTAAACCATAAATATTTATGCTAATGTTAGGGTTTATATATTCAAATAACTTTATATCATCTAAACTTAGCGGAAACGATACGTTATTCGTGTTTAAACATTTTGAATAGTGCGGATATGAAGTAACTCTGTTAGGATTATTCTTAGTCGGGAACAAATGAGCTACAACACTCCATAGAAAACATTTGTTGTCATGGTTAACTATATTCAGACATGATTTTGTATTCCGAATTTTATGAGGTAATGGTAAATACGAACCTGCTCTCAAGGGGTTGTATTTCACAATATTCAATTCTAAATGACTTATGGACTCGATCATCCAGCTTGACTCACAAAGTTCGAACTCTGAACATTTGTTAATTATTTATTCAGCAAAATTAGTAAAAATTTTATAAATATCAGTATTTTTCACAATGATTTCATAACGGGTATTGAAGGATTTTAAACTAGTTTCATCATTTTTCGGTAAAGTATATGAAACAAAAAGTTCGAAATTAATTTTTATAGAAACATGTTGTTTTAGTATGTCTCTAACAAGATAATAACATGTATCTGAAACTTTTGTGAAAAAGAGTTCAGGTGAAATAGTTAAGCCTCGAGAACAAATTTTGTAAATTGCTATTCTATTTTTAAATGCGCAAGATATAAGCCGAACATTTTCGAATTGGGTTTGTAGTAAACAGTTTGACTTATGAATATTTGACTTTTTGTGAGATGAGTATTTGTGCACATTTACGTTACATATTTTACAGAAAATCATTTTTATTTTTAACCAGATAAAAGGTAAGTGCTTAACTATTAGTATTTTAGATTGAATTGTCGTGAATAAAGATCGTAATTAAGTCAAATAAATGTATTAAAAATAGTATGCAATGAAGTCATTGCATGCTATATTTAATTATTATATTAATGGTAGATATTATGAATAGGTAAACAAACGAAAAATAATATTAACCATTTATTAAAGTAAAAGAAATCAAGGCAACTTTACACTTGCTTGGATTATTATTATTATTATTATTGCTGTAATGGTAGCAGCGCCGTTACATTATTTATCATGGGGGTACAGAATTGGGTGGACACCAGCAAAATCTTGTTTAACTGCTCTTACTAAATTGGTTACCGTCTTCCAAATCGGGCAGTTTGCGTTGAGAGCTGTCTTGAAACTGACCAGGGAGTACTTCCAACGGCTGTCGGCTGGTAGCGGTTCTAATTCCTTACAGTTGGAAATACGGACCTCTACATAATACTCCCCATGCCTCGTATTATCAATCTGCTGCGAAATCCCTGAACTCGACGGGTGAAATAGCTCTTTAGTTTTGCAGCAGGGATGGGCACTTCATTAGTTTCTTCATCCTGCAAACAAAACAAGTATGATTTATTCTATGTTGATAACAACTAAGTAGGTGCCTACTTAGACATTCGTTATCACTTAAGGTCGCAAATTCATGTATTATTTGTTTATTTATTTAATTCCATATACGACCATCATTACAGACAGTTTAACTAATAGAATGGAGCAGTAACAAAGCAACAAAACTAACTCACCTCCGAGTCAGGAAATGTAAATAATTTTCGCTTCTTGGTTACTGCACTCGCTGATGTTGAAGGAGTGGAGGGTTCTTGTTCTTCTTCAGAGTCGCTCCCAAATAATGTGAAATTCTTTTTTTGCTGTTTTGTTTTTGAGGCAGTTTTGGGTTTCGTCTTGCCTTTTGTGGCAGTTCTTTTTGACGACGGCTGCGCAAGTGGCAAATTCACATCCGAATCAAAAGGATTGTTGAAGTACCTAAAAAATTAAAACATGATAAAATAATAATCTATGTATCTATAAGTATTATAAAGCTAAAGAGTTTGTTTATATAAATGTCGAACGTGCTAATCTCAGAAATTATCAGTCCGATTTGAAATAAAAAATATTTTTGAGAAAAGTTATGAGTTATAAATATTGTGCTACATTCAGCGGGATGCATACAGTAAAATAATAAACTTCATAGACAAACACGCGAGCTGTGCGAAAAGTACCTGAGTAAGTCTAGTCTCAATCGACCTACACATACATAAATGCATAAAATATGTAAACATTGAAATGCAACAAATATCTGGATATCATACAAAAATTTGTCCTGAGACAGGAATCGACTCCACGGCCTTTCGTGTTTCAGACGGCTATTTACCCACTGCACTGCGGAGGTCACCGGAATAATGTAATTAATTACTCGAGCAAGAATCGAACACGGGACCCAATCATAAATCAACAGACATAATCAGAAACTGTAGGCACATGTTAAAGAACAAATAGCAGGTATAGGTAGGTATGTATAGGTAAATCGATTTCTAAAAAACTTTAAAATAATGGACTCGACTGGGAATCAAACCCAGAACCTCCTGAGATGTTAGAAGGAAAAAAATTAAATAAATAAATGAAAACAAATAAAATTGTTATACGCACATACTTACGGCTCGTTTCTCTTCACTAACAAAACTAGCACACCAGCACAGACTGTTAAATATTTTGCTTGATTAATTGATGGGTTCTGGTAGATAGACTCGAAAGAATGCAACAGTTCACGGCTGCTCTTGATTAAATAAGAGACCGCTTCTTAATTTTGCTATTTATATCCTATGATTCTAAAGCCTCATTCATATTAGTGATGTTGATGTTGTTTCATCTTTCATCCTGCAAATGGTTGCATTCGTGAATCTACATTAAAAGCTTTATTTATGTTGTTCATAAGAAATAAAATCACTTGCAGTACAATATCAATTGATTCTCCAATGTAAACAGCGGCTTACCTTACCATGTTCGGACGGCGCCGTCGAGACGCTGCAATTTGAGACAAAATTTTTATATGGAAGTGCTTATGTACTCTCTTTGAATTAAACATTCCTTCCAACTTTTATTTAAAACTATCAGCCCGTCCTGGATCTACCCGTATCCTAATGTATAATGCACCTAACCCTTCTTCATGACTTTATCTATATACTGATAAAACCGCATAAAAAAGCGTGTATTGGTTTCTGAGACAGCGCTTTAAAAACCAAAGGGGGGTTCAGGTTATGAAATAAAATAAGTATTCTCACATTCAACCTATTATCTAGCCCCCCAATTAAGTTTTATTAAGATCTCGTCTTGATACTAGATAACGGTTAGATATACATAAGGAATTTAATATGTAGGTAGGTACCTATACCTACCTACATATTAAACATATAAATATCAGAAAAAAACCTAAATAAACATTCAAACATCCATAACTCGTGAACAACACATGGAATCCATCACACAAATATCTACACGTACCAGGATTCGAACGCTAGCCTCTGCCCTAGTATCAAAGGCAGCGTTACTACACCAAGACGATTGTTTTTTTTTATGTAAGTATGTATTTCCAAACTGTTAGCTCAATGGATAGGAAAATTAATTTATATTTTAAATTGAAGTAACTTGTAACTTACATTGTAACTTAGGTACTAGAGACTCAAATGTCGAATGACTGGTTTTAAGATATCAGAGGTCGCAGGTTCTATTCAAACGCGGAATAAATAAATGCTTGTATAATCTACAGATATTTATTAGGGGGTTTGGTATGTATGTTTTATGTATTATTTCCACATACCCGTAGTTATCTTGATAACCTATAGCAGGTTTGGCTAGTGAATTAAATTATTTTTGCATTTATATCATGATAAATATGTTTAAAAAATGTTTAAAACACTGTAAAATCAACTACCTTCTAACTCAATTGGTTAGAGCAGTCATCCAGTAAGTGAAAGGTTGTAGGTTCGAGTCCCGTCTGAGCTCGAAAGGTAGTTGAATTTTTTTGTATTTTTAACATTTTGTTTTTTAGGCATCGCTAATTGGTTACCGGCGTTGTAACGGTATGGTAAGCGTTCTCTACATTATTTACATTCGTGGTAGTATCTCTACATGATTTGTTATTCGTACTATTACATATTTAGTTTATAAACATCCTAGTAGATGGCGTTATACTTAAAAGCTGTGTAAACTTGTAAAGAAACTAAATTAGGCCATCCATCCATAATAAATAATATTATGGACATTATAGATTTTTTCAGTAAAACGGAGATTAATAAAAACACATGTGCAATGCCTGAAATAATATTTAATTTTTACTATCAAACTTTTATGATATAATTTTTCCTGAATCGTGCTATCAACTTTTATATATTTTTTAAGTATATATATATGTAGTGATAAACTAACAATGTGCCTCGTGCATT
This sequence comes from Marasmarcha lunaedactyla, assembly GCA_923062675.1. Classification (NCBI taxonomy): domain Eukaryota; kingdom Metazoa; phylum Arthropoda; class Insecta; order Lepidoptera; family Pterophoridae; genus Marasmarcha; species Marasmarcha lunaedactyla. The sequence continues at coordinate 11,223,244 of OV281365.1, read as the reverse complement.
GTATGACACGCTTGTTGGAACTGCCCACTCCTCACGTGCTGATTGTACTTGCACTATGTCGCCGCGCTGCTCATCGGAAGTTAGTACGAGGATGGGCACTCGGAACGCGATTAGACACAGTGTGAGTCCAAGTCATTAGAAAAAGTCGATATAAAAAACCGTACACTGTGGTGTGCCAAAAATTAATAGTAAATAGTCATAAGAAAGCAAAAATGGTGGTGCACCATAGTTGTTAAAGGTTCTGATTTTCTTTTTCAAGTTTTTATTTCTTTTTTGTATTGAAGACATCCTTTTTCTACCCCATTGATTTCACTGGTCCTTTAATTAATTAATATGGTGGTTAAAAGTTAAAAAGGTTTTGATTTTCTTTTTCAAGTTTTTATTTTTTTTTTGTATTGAAGACATCCTTTTTCTACCCCATTAATTTCACTGGTCCTTTAATTAATTAATATGGTGGTTAAAAGTTAAAATCATCAATGGTTAAAAAAACTTATGCAACAATATGAAACATTCAACCAGTGTGCTACCAGCAAGTTAAGCCGTAAGATTTGCAGATGAATCGAAAGCAGATAAAATCAGCTTGGGGATGAATTGGGGCGCGCGCTCAGTTCCATGATGCAGAAGCCCCAATTATACCCTACTATTGTGACATGAAAAACGGAAAATATTATATTTCATCATGGGCAAAAATTTTACCCTTGTTTAAAGTCTTCTTTTTCTTCATCTTTACAACTTAACTACGGCTTTAAGAGGTAGTACCTATAGGTAAAATGAGAGGAAAAAAAGCTGGCGGAAAAATAACCTCTGAGAACTCTTTTATAAACTACTTGGGGTAGCCCTTTCAGGCCCATCTAACACGATCGTGTATATTCATTTAAAAAATTCTCGCACCTCCGTAAATCAAATCTGCCGCTCGAGACCCGCGTGCAACGATAGTGCATGAATATCGCTTTGCATTGATTATTATTTTTCGTGTAATTCTTCAGTCAGTCGACCTTGGTGGTGTGACAAACATGTCGGCGTTTTTCGATGAAGGGCGTGGTCCACGTGAGTAATTAATTTTTCAGTATTTATTAACAATTATATAAAGATAACGGTATTATTTTGTTGTTATAATGATAATACTTGCATTTTAGTATTAGATTCTTTTAATCTTTGGAAATTATAACTTTAATTACACTTTCAAAATCATAAGTCACGATGGTGACGTTTGGGTCTAGCCACACTTTAGACAGGTTTAGATAATGATCAACTGAATTTGAATTTTATCGAAATATTTTCCGTTTTAATAGGCAGAGAGCTGACTTCTGATATAGTACTGCAGATTATTGGAGATGGCAACTGTTCGGACGTAGAAGGCATGGAAGAAGGCTATGATTTGCCAATACAAAGACCACAAAGTCCTGAAATTCCACCAGAACCATCGCCAACACCACATTCCCGAGCCTTGCCTCAACCTAGACGAAGAATTGAGGCTCAAGCTAACGTAAGAAGAAGGCTGTGGCGACAGGTACCTTTTAGTCAGAAAGAACATAACTACCCACAACGTGAACCCCGTGCAATCAGATCGCCATTGCAATATTTTGAAGATTACTTTGATACAAAGTTTTTTGAAAAATGTGCTGAAAATACTAACAATTATTTCATGCGCAAAAGTGGCAATATTTTAAACACTAACTCCGTGGAAATAAAAAAGTTTGTAGGGATTCATTTGATCATGGGATGCATATCTTACCCAAGGCTGTACATGTACTGGCGGGATGGTCTGCGATGAGACAAAGTAGCAAACGTTATGGGCAGAGAAAGGTTTAAGAATTTGCGTTCAGCATTCCATGTCATTGATAGCGATACTCCTGGATCAGAAAATACAAATCCTCTATGGAAGGTCCAACCCATCCTTGATCAGGTCAAACAAACTTGTGATAGGATTGAAAGGCAGCCAGGTTATTACTGGATTGACGAGGAGATGATCCCGTTCTGTGGTATGTGCCCTCGTGGACTCAGACAGGTAATCAAAACCAAACCACGACCCCAAGGCTTGAAGGCTTTCGTAGCTACTACCCATGACGGTCTTATGATTGATTTTGAAGTTTATAGGGGGGCTAACACGCCGATCGGCGACAGATCTCTAGGAGTTGGGGCTTCAATTATATTGCATTTGGCGAAATCTATTCCGCCAGGAAGCTGTATCTGTTTTGACAGATATTTTTGTTCTATACCTTTGCTAGAGAAACTGAACACTATTGGATTGCACGGGACGGGGACAATAATGTTGAATCGGATACCCGATCGACAAAACATAGATTTTAAACCGGACCGTCGTATGAGACGCGGTGAGTCTCAACAGTTCGTGTGCGACGATGTTGTTGTTGTCAAATGGATGGACAACAAGTCGGTGTTAACTGCATCGAACTGCACTTCTGCTGACGACTCAACTGTTGTGAAACGTTGGGATAAAAAAAGAGGGACTTACATAGATATTTCCGCGCCCAGCATCATCGCTTTCTACAACCAGCACATGGGTGGTGTGGATGTTCTTGACCAATCGATAGAGTACTATCGCACATTCATGAAGACTAGAAAGTGGACCTTAAAGGTAATACTTCATTTCTTCGACTTGGCTGTAACAAACGCATGGCGTTTGTATAAACTGGAATGTCAAGCAGCTGCCATACCAAGTGCAAAAGTAATGGACTTGCTAGAATTTCGCATGCAAATAGCTGATGGACTTACTAATTCGCCTATTCATCCAAGAACAACGAGCGAAAGTGATGAGCCTACTCAAGACCCAACCGATAGTTTGAGATTTAGACGATCAAATCAACCCTCTGAAGCTAAAAGGTATGATGGGTACGATCACCTTCCGAGCTTCGAAGAGATAGGCAATCCTCGCGCCTGTCGAATGGAGAAATGCAAAAGCCGGTCAAAGATTAGGTGTCAAAAATGTGATGTGTACCTCTGCCTGTCTAGAAAACAAAATTGCTTTACAGCCTATCATAAAAAATCAAAATAATATATAAATTTTAACAATATTTAAAAGTCTGATTGAAATTAAAAAGTCTGATTATAATTAGTGCATTAGAAGAATACTTTTTTTACTTGATCTCATCTCTAAATCTGAAATGTCTTTTCTTTTTTCTTGTTATTTGTTCTTATGTTATTTGTACCTAATTATTAAAGGTTGAATTTCTTAAATTGTATTGAATTTTTTATAAATACGCACCTTTATACAGCTAAACCTAATACCGTCACTATCAGGCATTGGTACATATAAAGCCTGAACGTCACTATCGTGCAGGGGTTATACACACCCCAGGGGGGTATTTAGATTTTTTCCATTATTTTTTCAACAGTCTAACTAGAAGTTATATCAATATCATAAACAGAAAAATTTAAAAATCTAGAAAAAAAGTTTTGGGCTTGAAAGGGGTAGAGGAAGAACGTATATTTGTAATTTGACGACGACATATATGCACACACATGACAGCTAATGGTTCGTGCTCCTAAAATGCCGCAGCTGAGCTGTTTACATTGTATGTATGTTTTATTTATGAGAAACAGAAACCTGCGGCGACTTCAATCCCACGCCCTTTTGTCCAAATAATATTTGATCTCATAGCTTTTTGGCATAGTATTTTCTTAAGAGTTTTCTTGAACTTATTGAGGAGCAAGGATTGAACTGATGTCGGTATTATATTGTAACAACGTATTGACATACGCTGCGTTTAGCCAGACTACACTTTGGAACCGCTAGCTGAGGGCCTAGTTGTTACCGTTGCAGACCAAAGTTTACTTGCCAGTTGTGAAATGTAACGTGGAAAGTTTTGAATCTATGGTTCTACCAAGGAGAACAGTATTACGACTAGATTTAACCGGTTACCATTAGGTAAGATACAAGTTTGATTCGACTTGTTTAACGCTAGGTGTCGAAAATTTTGTTTCTTTTTGTCATGTAATGCTAGATTATTTGCTTAAAACCACTGCACAATACCAGAGAAAGCATTGCTTACATCTTTAGAATTGCTTTTGTGTCTATAAATCTTAAAAATGAATCGGCACAGCCAGGAGAACTCCAGACACACGTAGATGACCGTTCGGAATGCGACGACCTGCATACAGCCCGAACGGCACTAGCCGAATTCAATTACAAAATGTACAGTAGGTTCCTTCGGCCCTTGCGCTAAAAACACTGGATTTATATAGTCAAATAAAACAATGAAGAACGGCAAGAAACATTTTATTACATCAAACAACAAACACACAACATCACACAGCCAGATGTAGTTACACATTATGCTACAATAAAAGTACAATATGTACATAGAACCTGGTTAGTACACTTTAGTGTGTCCCTGCCACAGTAATGTAGCTAGTTTTATAAACTCTAGATTTCTTACAAGAACATGCGCTATGAAGTTATTGTGTTTATTCTCAATCGGACAATGACCTTATACCAGGTTTATTCGTAGGTCAGTAGGTGGGCAGGTATACAAGGCGATCTTGCACAGATCTGAGCTAGCTGGTAAGATAGTTCGTCTATTTCTATTGACCTGATAGACACATAAAGCCATATCTAGCCTAGTGCCAGCTAACTCAGACGCGAGTGGCTTTACAAACCTACTAGAAAATGGTGTATACATGAAAGATGAGTTTCATGTACAAACATATAAAAATACTAAAACCTTTAAAGTCACGTGACCATCACTGGTGATTGGTGCTAACATCTAAGGTGCGCTATATCGCAAAGTAGAATGTGTGTGGATAAACGTTTGTGAAAAATGCCAGCCATCATATGCCGATGATAGTCACAAGCCGAATACGTGAAGTTAATGCTTCGAGCCGCCTCAGTCGTGCATAAATACCGCCGAACCGTGTCGGCAGCGCCCCTCATGCGGCTCTGTATTCATGCCATTTTGGATCGGATACTTTCATGACTTAAAGTAAAGGAAAAATTGAAGACGTCAATACAATGACAAATTGTAGATAAGACCCTAGTTATTACAATACGATTGTTTTAAAGCAACTTATTATTTATATTCAGCACCTTTTTTTAAATATAATTTACATACTGTATGTGTTCAAACATAATCAGTTTTGTTAACAGGAAATCTTCACAATTACATACATTTGTTTCAGTAACACACACCCACAACGCCAGACAACTACTAACGTTGAACTCCACTCTTACAACTGCAGTCCTAAGAAGCCAGCATAAGTTACCCTTGCAACTTATTTACATTTTTAGGTAACTTATAAATGTTTACCTACAGTATAGGTCTTATATATTAAAATGTAGAATTAATTAAATTAATTTAAGTGCCATCAAAATCGGTTAAACTATTGCAATGGCACGTACACAGCCCGTAACTTAAACATATATAAACATACGTTTCTAAATAAGCACGTTAAATACTTTTACCTATCTAACGTTATTTGTACAATAGTTTTAATCAATCTTCTAATTATACTTCCAAGGTACACTGAAAGTTAAGTTATTATTAAAAAAAATACAAATATTTGGATTTAGGCATTATATAACACAAATTATTTAAAAAGAATAACAATGCAAAACTTGTTTGGTATCTGGATGCTTCAAAAGCAAATATTACACAATTATAACCATATGTATACATACATACATAACAGTACCTACTTGTTAACGGAAATTCTTCTGAACATTTGCACTAAACTTATAATCCTTAAGTTGCTGCTGGGGCGCGCGCTGGGAATCCACCAATAGCATCACTCCGTTTTCTTAGTCAAAAACTTCAATCACAAATACATAATTAGACAACTGTCCACGGCGGTTGAGACGTTTGTCAACTAATGACAATTGGTACACAGCGACTTGTGTTATTGCAAATACAACCCTACGTGCATGGTTTAAAAAACAATTTAGAAAGCCGATTACAAAATTGTTCATCTTTATGATCGAAACTCGACTGTACACGTTTTAGCTGAAGTTAAACCTAAAAACATTATATACTGCTTCCTTGACTAAAGTCATATGTATTATGACATATTGATAATAATTAGAAATACCTACACTTCCAAAAATATCTCTTTTTTATGGACCTAGACGTGAAGTGACCGAATGCTAGTCGCATCGTTCTATTAAAGAGAACCCAAATACCAATTTGGCCCTCTTTCAGTGAGGACGATTTTCAGACACTCTTATCTAGTTTTTATGTGATCGAAGATCAAAAATCGCGATAATAAATGAGTAGCCGTATTGATCGTCTTTTCCTCACACAGTTTTGGTGGATGCGCAGCATGATTATACCCAGAGCCAGATTTAGGGGCGGGCAACCGGGGCTGCAGCCCCAGGCCTCCACAAGAATGGGGCAATTCGAAGAAGAAAATTGATTTCGCAAAGCTTTTCTGTTAATAAAAAAGGGGGTTTTGTAGCCATTAACACTTCTACAAAGTAAAAACTTACACAAATATGTACACAAACTATTATTAATTGTTAATTAACGTGTTAATTCTAATAATTTGAGTTTATTTCGCATTACTTAATTAATTTTTTATTTTATTCGGAAATTAATTAAGGGCTTCCACACCTCTAAATCCTGCCCTGATTATACCGACTGTCATGTCTAACTCTTGTTTTAAATCCTTATATTATAATTCGAAAAATTTGCTTAAAAAGTTTGGGTACTTTATGGCTATAACTTTGGTCTGACTAAAAAGTAAATTTAAAATTTTATTATTATATTTTATATTAAGTCAAAAGCAAGTTCATTCAGGATAAATTACGAGACAGCTTAAGTTTAGTGCAAATGTTCATCATTCATACATTTCTACAATATTTACAAACTGGGAAATAAATATAAATTTTCGAATGTAAAGATTTCTTAACATTTCTTTTTAAGCAGAACAATAACACCTAATTTCGATTTTAAATAGTTTATTATAACCTGTTTTTTGAGTTCATTCGTTTTTTACTATTGTCATAACCAGCAAGCCAGCGCGCGACATATCTGAAGGTATGCGCATGCGCATGGACATCGTTCGTTATTTATTAATAGTATAGTACGCTTCATTTGGAACTGCCTTTGTTCCAGTAATTGCACCAGCTGTTGCCCTTTGACCGGAACACATCCACGTACCCGTGGGGACAAAACAGGAAGGGCTGTTCCGCCCCACACGAGACCTGACTTACATCAATAGGAACTTCCACAAATAGTATTCTACGGGGTCCTAGTTACCACTACTTATTCACTAACGAAATCAACACCGAACCATCTTTATCCCTTTCGTCATAATGTTCCAGAACCCAAATAACTATATTATCCATTTTAAGATTAATACCCCTATATTTCATAGCCATCAAATATCTAGTACAAAAAGCCAATTTATTTATATTTTAACTCATCATGAACTAATACTATCTACTTAAAAGTTACTCGTTTTATTATATAAATAAACTCATTCATCTTTTTTTTTGCATAATAATAAAAAACAAATAATAATAATAGTAATGTGTCACCTCGAGGAGGTGACAGATGTTAATTTCTAATCTATCGAAGCGCGTGTTTGGTCCGTGTTTTCAAGAAACATCTGTCATCTAGAATCCATAAAGAATGTAGAGTTGCGCATTCCGGGAAGTGCAATAAACTGTGTAATGGGATTTTATAGTAATAACTACTCCGAGCTATAACCAAACAAATCGGATGGTAAAAAAGATGACCCACTTATAGTCAGTATATCAAATTAAAGGGTAATAAATATAATAATAATAATAATACTATTTCTAACCATCACGCCACATTATCTAGCCCAAATTAAGTATCATTAAGAACTTGTGTTATGGATACTAGATAACGGATAAATAAACTTAACAAATATATAAACACATAGATATATATCTTTTTCTAATATATAAATATTAGAAATGAACTTAAATAAACATACATACACATCTATGCCTAGAAAGAAAATATGATAAAATATCTGCCCCTGCCAGGATTCGAACCCGGGACCTCTGGCATGGAAGGCAAGGGTACTTACCTCCACATCTTATCATACCTTCATTAGTTTCAATATATACTCCTTCCTACCATTGTAAGATATTTTTAAAAACATATCTTTTCCCCGATTTTTTTATGATTCGCTCTATGTAATTCATGTGAAAAAAAGAACTGACAGTTTGTTGATTGACTGTCAAAACTAATGAATCAATAACGTCCATTACTTGTGGATTCATTCGACATCGTTTTTTTTATGTATAATTTTTATATAGTTTTGTTACTTTTTTGACATTGATACATTCAAAAGAAAACAAAATGGTAACTTAGGATTGATTATTCACAAATTATTTGTTATTTTTTTTACAAGATTTTTAGAATGAAAATTACGGAAGTTTAAGGGGGAAAAGGTTACTCACGAGTTGATCTTTCATGTGTACTACTGACTATTACCAGGTCAAAATCCCATATTGTCTTTGACCATCACCTTTAAAAAAACCTATTTATTATCAAATATTGCACAGAAATATTCAAATTGTTATCCCGAAACACCTCATTCTTTCAGAAAAAAAAATATATACTTTTGTATTATTTTAGTACCTATTGGTATTTTCATGATTTCTCACAAACATACTGACTGACTTAAGTTATTCTCAATTCTGTAGAAACATTCAACAAAAGAACTTCGTCACACAATCTTGAGGCCGTATGCAACAAAAATGACGTCACGAACTTCTTCGTCTTATTTGTTCATTTCGGAAAACTCTAACTAGAGAAGCAGCTATGTGCCTTCTCCCGGCCCTCGGTCCTAGTTCGCCAGTTGTCGACGTACTGTGTTCTGCTGCCAGCTAGGATGCCTAAAAGTATTAAAAGTCCAACCCAAGCGTTCGACTTGAATTTGTCACCGCAGTCCTTTGCATTGTCCGTGTCTAGTGTGTATATCTGTGAATAAATATGATTTTACGTTACTTTAACAACCGAGTGGGGTAGTGGTGTAGAGTCCTGGCCTGGGAATTCATTTGTGTGATGAACACAGATCAAACATTCTCGGATCATGGTTGTTTGTATTTGAGGCTGCTAGAACCAGAGTGGCATAACATTGAAAAATATTAAATCTAAGCTCAAATCCTTTTTCATAAACAACATGTGTAACTGATTTATGAAATGTGTATAGCTGATTATCCCAATTTAAATTCCCTTCTTATAAATATGTATACTTGTATTTTAAGCCTAATATTCATCATTACCACAAATGTAAACTTAGGTTAGCGTTATCTTACAAACCTAAGTGGTTTTCTTATGCTAATTTGTATATTATTTTATTTTATTTAAGTTTTTAATTATGATAAAAAATAAAAAAAAGAACTTTATTTTAGCGACTTTTGACCTATTTGCATTTTCGTAATTTAATCGTTAATCTGCCAAACCAGAGCGGCCTAAAATTGATTACATGGAGGTACAAATCCATTTCGGATTATGTTCAAATTGACTAAAAATCCAAGTGCCACAGTGGCCTGTGAGAGTTAGGCCATTATAGCACTGGCAACATTTGAAAAAGTTATCTATAGTCAGGCCATTTTAATAGGTAACATTTGACGCCTGTCAGTTTTATCTTCATACTGAGGTGACCTGCTTAAAAACATCGATTAAAGTGAATGAATCGATACAGACTTGAAACATATGTGAGTTTTAAAAATTATCAGGCGAATCCCTGTACCGTTATTATTTTTTCTTTCGTAATTTAAGGAGCAAAATAAGACAAGTACATAATATGACAAAAAATTGCATTTATTCAGTTGAACTATCAGAACTGTTATTAGTATTGTTATCTTCATCACTGCTGTCAGCACTCAGAGATACTATTAATTCATTTTCAATAATGTCTATTCTCACATCTCGTTCAAAATCTTGTAAAATTATGTTCTTTGTTTTCTCTACGGCTTTTCTCCAGTCTTCTGACTTGTGCAGTGACTTCTGCACACGCAGTTTGTAGCAGAGTCATCATTTTAGCTGTACTGAAGGGTGGTTCAGTATTGTTCCGCGCTGCATGACCCTTTATTTGTGCCCAAATAAGCTCGATGGCGTTATACTGGCAATGGTAGGGAGGCAATTGAATAACTTCGTGTCCATGCTCTAGGGCTAGTTCGTCGATTACATAGCGGAGCTTGGACGGCTTAGTTGCTTTAACCATGTTTAACAACTCAACTTTTAATAAAGTTGGACTGGTATCCACACCATTTCTTACCAGCCACGAGACAATTTCGTGCTTTTTATTTGCTCGAGTTGGTGGTTTATCAACTTGTACAGAATGATACGGTGCATTGTCCATTATAATTTTATTTATTATTATTATTTATTTATTTATTGTTTCACAGAGCCAACAGCACTTAGGTCTAATTTTTAATTTTTATTTAATTTCAATGGGTTTTCTAAGCTGACTAGCAGCTTCTCAAACCACGCTTTAAAAACCTCAAATTTCTTTTCCTCATGGTAATCACTTGTAGTTTTAGAGGCGAATGCGAGGAGGCAGCCTGGAATAAAACCCTGAGAAGCCGATCCCACGTGACATATAATAAGTCGATCCCCTTTTCCCGATGGAACTTTTGAGGTGGAGGCCGCTGTATCATCGGTCCATGTTCGCGAGACCGTATGGTTCGCATTCAACCATGTTTCGTCAATAAACACGACATTGTCGCAATCTGTAATTTTCTTTACTTGACGTAAGAATGTTACTCTCTTCAAAATAATATCGTATTTACCGCCAAAAGATAAGCCTGCGTCTTTTAACGAACTCATTACCTTTTCCCGTGTAGGATATTCTTTTCTCGAGTAATATCCATAAATGTGGTTACGAATTGCAGCAGCATCAACATTTTCAACGCCAATAATTTTCTTGTCCCTCTTTCTTTTTTTCGGTGTACGTAAAGTATTATCTTCTGAGCCTGATGGTCCGTATTTCTCTTTCAGAATTTGAGTTATTGTCCTCTTCCTTATTCCCAATGCTTCGGCAACGCGTTCTCTCGGTTGTGTCAATGGTAAAATGGCCCATCGTTAACTGATTCACGTTCAAAATAATTGTACAATTTCACCACTAGTTCGCGAGATTGTCTGTATAGCGTTTTCCCCCGTTTCGACATGGTAAGACTGTAATGTTGTTCTTGTTTACTAATCGTTAAGCAACCGAAGTCCAATTTATAGCCAGGTAAACTTACTCAGTAAGATCAGTCCAATAAAAAAGTCGGGTCAGAAGAAAATAACAGAGAGCACACCAAAAACGCACCAAAAACTCCCTTCGCACAACGACAAAAGACTGCGTCATGACATGCTGACATGACATGGCGTAATCGACAGGCACTGGTGTTGCCAGCAACATCCCACCTAAATTGTACCTAACATCAATGATTTTTCTATTTAGTTATTTTTTGTATTTTTATAGTTAGTTAAAAGAATAATAAATTTAATTATGTTTTATCACAACGTGGTTATTAATTTATGGTGATATTTCTTCACAAGTAATCATTGCATTCGATTTAACTTATCAGCTTTCGATTTTTAGAGTAACATCAGCGTTTAAAAAAAAATGGTTAACTGACGCAACATTGTAACGATGTTCAGTTCTTTAGATCAGAAACTGTTTATTATGTTTAGAATGGTTTATTAGTGAAAGCAAATCGTAAAATTACTCGTATCGGTCATTGTTACAATAAATATGTAATCGTAATTGATAAAGTTAAGCAATTGTGCAGTTCTAACAAAACGAAAAAATATTTTATTTTATGCCCGCCGTTACAAGGTTACGTTGTTGAATTTTGATGAATTGACAAATGTTTCCTATTAAAATGGCCTGACTTTAGATTTTGACAACTTGGGCCAAGTGTCAATGTCACTTGATTGTCAAAACGACGACGATAGGCGCGAATATTACGATTGCGACTGTTCTGTTGTTCAGCTGTTGTGGATTATTTGTTTGTTTAAAAGTGAACATGGAAAGAGCGGCACCGAGTTGCAGCCATACACAAAAACAAGTGTAGAAGCACAAATGGAAGGTAATTATTCAATAATTAAACAAAATCAATATAATTTTATGTATTTTTAATTATTCGTCACGTTTCATTTATATATTTTTTGTTGTAGGTTTGTTTTACGATAGTGACGAGCCATTTCAAGACTCAGGTCCTGAGTTTTTACCGTCAAAAAGCCCATCGCCATCCATATCAGAATTAGCTGAGCTTTTTGGTGAAGAAAACATACCTCCAGTATCAGAAAATGTGCAAGAAATTGAACCCCAGAAGAATAGAAAACGCGAACGTGAACCAAAGAAAGAATGTACGGAGAGCTAAAGGTAAAAAATGTATAACTACCAAAGGCAACTTAATACCCCTAAAAGAAAGCGATATATAACTACCAAAGGCAACTTAATACCCCTAAAAGAAAGCGATATATAACTACCAAAGGCAACTTAATACCCCTAAAAGAAAGCGATATATAACTACCAAAGGCAACTTAATACCCCTAAAAGAAAGCGATATATAACTACCAAAGGCAACTTAATACCCCTAAAAGAAAGCGATGCTCATTAACCATGTCCCTGTGTAGAAAGATGCCACAAACAAAATAAGTCCTTCTCAACAAAAAGAGTTATTTCAGAAATTCTATGAACTTGGAACATTTGATTTACGAACACATCTATTTTATCTAATTCGTGTTGCTCCAAAATCGAGACAATCACAGGCAATAGTCAAACAGAACCTTCTATGTCTCGACGTTCTAATACTAGGGTATACAAAGTTGCAAATTTCGATGGTGTACCAACAATATCATAAATAAAACAAGCGTTGATCAAGTACAAAATGTAAAGTCATTTGTAGAAAAATTTCCAACTTATGAATACCATTACATTTTACATAAAAGTTCAGATAGACTATTTTTGCCTCTAGAATTGAACATAAGCAAAATGTACTCTTTATACTGTGAACAGCACTCTGTATCTTGTTTTATGTTCAGTAAAATTTTCAATGAAAATTTTAATTTATCATTTCATGCGCCAATCAGTGACTCAAAAGGTGTGACATGTTGAATATAAAAATTCAAGCTTGTGGTAGTGAGGAGGAGAAAAGCCAGTGTGAGACTGAGAGAAAGCTCCACTTATTACAAGCAGATTCTGCGTGAAATAATTATAAAAAAGATTAAGAAAGGGATGAAGGAAATGATAACACCACAGTATAAGTATTTGATCTGATGAAAACATTACCTACACCTATAATTTCAACAGGTATCTGTTATTACAAGAGACAACTGTCTTGGAATCCATGATGCTGCTACTGACGAAGTCACTGTCTGTATGGGATGAAACAATTGCATCTAGAGGCTCCCAGGAGATAGGAGCACGTTTGCTGAGATACATTAAAGACAATGTGACTACAAAAAACTAATTCTTTACTCTGATCAATGTGGCGGCAAAACAGAAATATAAAAATGGCTGTTTTGTGTCGGTATATTACAGCTCACCGAGATTTTACAGTTGAAAGTAATGATGACAAGTTCTTTCTTAGTGGTCATTCTTACTTACCTTGTGACCAAGACTTTGGGTTGATTGAGAAGAAAAAGAAACTTTTTAAAAATATATTCGTTCCTGATGATTGGGATGAAGTTATTAAAGCTGCAAGAAAAAAACAGCCTTTTGCTCTTATGAAAATACAAAAAGACTTGAAATGAATATTACAAATAGAAAACTTACCAGTGAGGGCTCCAAGGTAAAGTGGTTAAGCATTCAGTGGCTAAAATACCACCAAATGCACAAGCATTAAATATTTTTTAATAACTCAAATAATGAATATGTGATTTTTGAGTATGTCGATTGAAGCAAGAGGAATACCACTGATACAACAGAACTAGAACTTTTATATCCTGATGGAAAAGCAATTAGTGAAGAGAAAAAGAAAGATTTACTGGATTTACTTGATTATATTCCACCAATTCATCATCAGTTTTAGACTTCTATTCAAGTCAGCCCCACTATTAGTTATACCATACATGTTGCCACAGATAATAACTACAGCGATAGTAATTAAGTTAAGGAATTTAATCTATAAGAATAATAAATACTTCTAGCCTACGTTTTTGTTTTCATTTTATAATTTGATACTTATATATAAAATGAAAACAAAAACTTATTAATCCAGTAGATACTTTGATTTAAAGTATATAATAAAAAAAACGTATTTTCTTTATAATTCATAACAAGTAATAAAACACTATATCTTCATTAAAGTAATATATTAAAAACGAATTCGAAAATTACACATTTTTATTTTCCTCCAAATTGTAAATCATGGTTTTTGTAGTTAGGCTACTCTGCTTCTAGCAGCCTCATTTATATATTTATATATGTATGTTTATACTGGCCCCCCCCCCCCCCAGTTCGCTGTACAGTCATCCATAACACAAGCTCTGCTTGCTTTGGGACCATATCAGTTGGTGTGTTTGTCTGGGGATGTATTATTTATATTATTATTATATAACAAATATTCACATACCTGCCGTCCAATATGAGCCGTATACAATCCCAGAGCGACATAGAAAGGCATTTCTAAGCCGGCCATGTTACCGGCTAGAGTCAAACAGCCGGTGCTTACGGCGAGCGTACCCGCGAGTATGGACTTAGTGTTATCGCCGAAAGTTAATGCGGTCGACATTAAACCGAGGCGGGCGTCATCGATTTTATCCTGAAATTAATATTTAAAGGTTTTTAGTTAAATAGTTGTAAAGAAAACTAAAAACAAGTTTCTTAATTTTTTAATTTACAGTTTTAGGTTGGCAGTCATGTCAGGATAATTAAATTAAATTAAAATTAAAGACGAAGATTATTGTAATTTATATCTATTTATATTTTACTAAAAAGAGACCTGAAATAACGGCTTTGAATGTAATTCCTTTCGATATTACAGAGGTATGTTCATATTGAGAGTAATAGATTGTTTTGTTAACTTAATGTTTTGAAGTTATACTAAATAAAAACTTTCGTTATTACAGAGAAACGCAATTAAGCTTTTATTTCCATGCTAAGAAGAAATATACTATTATAAGATTATTATATCGACGCTGGAAAGGCTACCTTGCTTATCCATCATTGCGTAACTTTAGGGGAGAGCGATCCAAAGCTTGAAAATATCGAAAAAAATCCATATAAAATCCATTCTTGGTTGATTTATCCTAAAATTTGGTGAAAATGTCTAGAATATAGTAAGTCTTATGTAAATTGATTAAAAATAATTTGAAAACGTCAGGGGATGAAGTTAGAAGGCGATCAAGCAATAATAATCCAGGCCACGGGTAAGGCAAATTTTCTGATAGGACATATAATAACTTATTATATTGCTGCACTTTTTGCTTATGCACCAAAATAAATGCGATAACAACGCAGCAAAACGTCTTATATAAATAGTTATTTAAAAATGACGAAGGCATAATCGGGTGATATCATCAAACTACCTGAAAATGGTCTTCCCAGAAATTCTGATCACCCAACATAATAGTTATTAAATACTAGCGAATCTTAGGTTTCAAACACGTGGCTATTCCAAAATCAAATTTAGCTAATCTCACTCTCCGGCTATTAAAAGAAAACATCAACCTATCGATCTATTTCGACGTTAAAAAAGGACAAACATACAAATACACTTTCACGTAATATAATATCTCTGCACAGTATAAAACAAAGTCGCTTCCCGCCGCCTGTCCCTCTGTACGCTTACATCTTTTAAACTACGCAATGTATGTTAATGCGGTTTTTATCAACAGATCCAGCGATTTAAAAGGAAGGTTTAAACGTTTAGTTTAATATTGTTTTGTGTTGATTTGTCGAAATATCACGATAATTCTTCAAGATGTCGGAAGAAATCAAGCCGACTGAGAGCTTTCTTCGAAAATGGTGACTTATTCTTTTGAAATATGTATTTATATATGTACATCGTTCACAATGTACGTTGGAATTGTTCCTCTGTTATAGGTCTACAGAACAGTCACTGGGCGTGGCGAAAAAGCGTGAACTATTTTGAATTCGGGGCAATAAGACAGTCTAGCTTTGGCTTCTGTTCGAGCTAGTCGTCCCTGGAAAATATACTTTACTTTGTGAGTTCATTGGACATATTTGAAATATATTTGTGTTGAGCGGTAATTATATTTTGTTAGATAATGATTTTTATCAAACATAAAATCATTGATGAATGATTGATATTCTTAATTAATCATTTTGCAAAGAATAAACCCGTTGAGTTTCTCGCCAGTTCCTCTCGACGCGGGTCTTTCCGAACTGGTGGTAGTTTTCTTAGAGTACCTACTTAAAATATCACTGGGGTTTTTTTGGAGTTGTCCTTACAAAATATTGGCGGCTACAGACAAGCCTTACGTCAAACTCCTCGCGGGCGTGCTTGCGAGTATTAACCTGGTTTGAAATCTATTAGATATGTCTCAGCTAAATGGTAAAATGAAAACCGAGTCGGTTTTGTTGACCGGATGTTCGCTGCCAACGCCCCCGTGCAACTACGCCAGGTACCGCTATTACCGTCGCAGCGCTCTCTTGCTACGCGCTGCGGAATCATTCAACAAATCAAATATAGGTGAATTACCAATGACATATTACATATAGATAGTTGTAATGTTATCCTAGTGTCGCTAGCCACCCAAATAAAATGAAATATTACAGATACACTCACCTGGTGCGCGTAAATGGTATCATATATAACGGTCCACGCCATCGCTCCCACGTACAGCGGCAGACAGACTGCCCAGTTTACTGAACCCTGGAATTCAAACAAAAAGACGCCCATGTAGATTTATCAGGTCTGACACAAGAGGGAGCCACATCCTCACAGGATAAGAAGAATAAACATTCTTGTAACTAAGTATACGTTAATTTTCAGCAATTTAAAGAAGAGGAATAAAAATAATGGCGATTGACATATAACGGTAGAAAGTACTAAGTTGTTTTTAGGTTTCAATACTCAAGGCCTTTAACTGCACTGACAGCTCAAATTCAAATATTTATTTCTCAACATTAACAATTACTTGTTCTTATTGACGTCAAATAAAACATGACTCTACCCGAAGTTCGGAAGAACCTTCGTGAACAAGAACTGACAAGAAACTTCACGGGTATATTTTTTTCAAAATCTGAATGACAGAATAGAACAGTCGACGTCGATCGACGGTTTTTACCACACCAAAGAAATGTAGCATATAGAAAAAAAGCCATCTTGTTATTTACAGAATCCATCTGTATAATTAGAAACATAAACGGATAATTAAAAAAAAATTGTGTTTATCTTTACCTGTATAGCACTATATCCCAACAGCGCGCCCCAGTTGAAAGTAGCCCCTAGGAAGAGCTGAGGGTAGTTTGTAAAACGTTTCGCAAGCGGATAGGTAACCACCAACGCTGTAAACAAACGTAGACTGGTATAAGATCCTTGTATAAATATCCTGTTGTAATAAATCGGAAGGAGAGAATTGTAGTCGAATCAGTGGTTCTTAATGTGTTTGTTAAGATGTCGTCTGGGGCGGTGTTACAGTCCTTCCTCTCTGTCCGCCGTAATGATCACGTCACGTGGTCGTGTTCCGGTCAAGGGGAAGGAACGGCCGGTGCAGTGAATGGAACAAAGGCAATTCCAACTGAATCTTCCGGCAGGCAACGCATCATTAGTCCATATAATAATCACATTAAATATTGATAAATGAAACAGCTACGACGAATGATATCTATGGGTGCAGACGGCCAGATACCGTTAGGTGGAAAATAAGGAAATAATCTTTTGTTTCTTTCATTCTAACCTTGAAACTGACGAACCGATTTAAAAACAATATTCTCATTAGAAAGCTACCTTGTCTAGAACACACGAAGGTTGTATTTTATACAACATTCCCAAGAAATAAGTTGATTGATAAGGGGAAATCACGCTCATCTCCCAAATGGGCGTAATGGGGTTTATCAAAAATTGATCTTAGTATGTTATTTCCACAGAACTTTTAATAAAAAAAAAAAAGAATTAATTAATTTCAGTTTACTCGCATTTCCAATGATGCCACGTTCATCCCCACTCGTTGCCATTAGCTCACACTCGCAAATAAATTTAAACCTAAAACATATCACCCATAAACTTACTCGCACTTTTCCACACAAGAAATAATAATCATATTACATTGGCATAGCGTTGAAAACCGGCTGTCGGGAATCATACTCACATATACCAATCCTCGGCCGCCCTGCGACATTATTTCACAGGGTCAAGCATCGCATACTAAAACGTCCATTGCGGTGTCATAATAATAATGATTTCTTCGTATAGTATTCCTACTAGCAATGGAAATCAAAATATTCAATTTAACATATATTTGTAATCAAAAGCCATATTTGGCACGTGATACTGGCTCGCATACCATTTCTATATCTATATTAGAAGTTCTGTGGTTGTTTCATATACTGTATGAGAACAAACGCAAGGGAGGGAAAATTAAACTAGTGTTTTTGGATGGACCCGTAGCCGTTTATTAACTTGCTCCTTAACAATTATAATAATTATTATGTTGGTTTAAACATGGATAACGATAAAGCTACTGAATCGTACCGAATAATTTACAAATATTTATAATAATCTTGACGTCTTTCATCTCGCTCTTCCAAAAATTAAAATATGATCTCTCTTTATATTTAATTACCTACATAATTCGGTATGTAAAGTAATTTTGAGGTATATATTTAGTTAATTTGGGAAAACGATTTGAATATTTCTGATTTCTGAGCGTATTTAAAATTAAATATATTTTTAAAGAAATTCTTATGGCAACGTGTCGCACCATAAAAGGTTTGTTATATTGAGCACCTCTACAATTATCTATGGATTCGTGATGACAGATATTTATTGAAAATACTGACATGACAGTTGAACCAAAAAGAAGTTAGAAAATGATCCTACCTTATGACGTCATATGGAGGTTGACTGTAAGCCAAATTGTTTTACGCATTCTCATTAACAAGTTGCACGCTTTAGGACCCACCGGTGAGCCTAGTCTACTATTCTATTTGGGCCAAGGTAAAATCATGAAGTTAGTAATTTTCGTCAACTTGAGATTTTCATCCCTACGTTTATAAAATGCGTTACTTTGTACAGATAATTAAAATTAACAATTTTTATCGTCTAGTTTTAGAGATATAGCAAAAGGCTCACGGGTGGGTCGCGCGGCCTCCTACGAAGGAATAAAGAATTTCCGTTGGCGGGGGCCGCGGGGTCACGCTGCGGCTCACCCCGCGCGTACGCCACTCGCCCGCGACACTCCACTTCGCTCGGTCATACCGCGCACTGCGTCGTTAAGTGAGGTTATTAATAGGTCTTTACCTATGAAACTGCCGTTTTGCCGTACTGGCCATTGCAAATGAAAATATTTTTTTTTTGACTGATAATTCTAATTTCAAATTAATTTTATTTGACAAACATGGAATTATTTTTCTAAAATCGTCATTTGTTTAATAGTTAGTGTTTTGTTTTCAACGCATTCGAACATTTTTCGTCATCATGGATAAGTTAAAAATTCGAGTAATTATGGAGTATGAGTACCGTCGTGGCAGCAAAGCGGCACAAGCGGCACGCAACATCAACGACGTTTACGGAGCGAACACTACAAACGAACGCACCACCCGTTATTGGTTTACCCGCTTCCGTTCTGGAAATTTTGAACCCCGTGGTCGTCCGAAAACTTTGGTCGACAATGACGAATTAAAGGCAATTGTGGAAGCTGATGAAACTCAATTCACGGCTGATTTAGCAGCAGCTTTCGATGTTAGCATCAAAACAATATTGGTCCATTTGCGTCAAATTGGCAAGGTAAAAAAGCTTGACAAATGGGTACCCCACGAACTCAATGACCGCCAGGGCGAAGTACGCGTGGAGACGTGCCTTGCACTGCTCAGCAGGCATACAAATGAAGGAATTCTGAACCGCATTGTTACTTGTGACGAGAAATGGATCCTGTTTGACAATCGTAAGCGCTCAGCAAGTTGGTTGGACCCTGGTTCAGCACCCAAACAATGCCCTAAACGAAAACTTACCCCTAGAAAAGTGATGGTCACTGTTTGGTGGTCTAACGCGGGTGTAATTCATCACAGCTTCTTGCCAAACGGGACAAGCATTACTGCAGATGTGTACTGTGAAGAACTGAACACAATGATGGAGAAGCTCACACGTCTCCAACCAGCTTTGGTCAATCGTTCGGCTCCACTGCTCCTGCACGACAACGCGCGACCTCATACTGCACAGCAGACGGTCTCCAAGCTACAAGAGTTGGGGTTGGAAGTTCTCCGTCATCCGCCGTACTCACCAGACCTTGCGCCTACAGACTTCTACTTTTTCCAGAATTTGGATAACTTCTTGGCGGGAAAAAAATTCAATACCCGAGAGGCAGTACAAAATGCCTTTGAAGAATTTGTTGCCTCCCGTCCAGCTGATTTCTTCAAGAAAGGCATCAATAAGCTACCAATGCGTTGGCAAAGATGCATTGATTGCATGGGTGATTATTTTGAATAATAGAAATAAAATATATATAAAAAAATTACGCTTCATTTATTTCGTGAAAAACGGCAATTTCATAGGTAAAGACCTAATATGTTACGTTTTTTCTGCGAAAATGGATTTTGAAGACTTTGAATTGTCACAACAGGATTTAACACAGCTAGAAAACATCGAGATAAATCTTTTGAACCATAGTTTCCAAATGGACTCGGATGAAGAAATTCAATCAACGACAAGAAGATGCCGGAGAATTATACTGTCAGAAAATGATGATAGCGAGGATGAAATACTAAGCAGGATTGCCGATATTGATGAGTTATCTTTTTTAACATGCTCTTAGTACCTTCACTGATATGTAACTAACTAAAATCTTGTTATTCGACTTTAATGACTTTCGAAAGTACGTAAGTAGGCTAGGTACCTACTATTATTTTATGATATTTTATTATTCAGGTAATACATCGCCATCGAGGATCTGGTCAAAGCCTAAAGGTAATCAACGAAAAGTAATACCTTTTACGGAACATCCTGGCATGCCCATGAACCTTCGCTCAAGCATGTCTAACGCATCACCTGCAGACTTCTTTCAACTGTTGGTTCCTGACAGTCTTCTTCAAGAAATTGCTAATCAAACTAACCAATTTGCTATTAACAAAATTGCTACTTCAGAAGAAGCATCACGCTTTGCACGGCTTCGTAAATGGGTTCCTACCGATCTTGCGGAAATAATAAAGTTTTTTGGTTTAATTCTATTTATGGGCATAACAAAGCTTCCTAGGTTGGCGGATTATTGGTCCACAAATAATATCGTAGGTCATCCTTTTCCACGTACAATAATGCCACGTAATCGCTTCGAATTGATATTGCAAATGCTTCTTATCTATGAAAAATAGAATCATGTTTTATTTGACGTCAATAAGAACAAGTAATTGTCAATGTTGAGAAATAAATATTTCATTTCATTTCCATTTTCCAAAGACGATGAAAATAACAAAACGGTCCGCCTCCATCGTATTCGTTATCTTTTGAAAATATTAAATGAACAATTTCAGAAGCATTATACACCCGGCGAAGACTTATGCATAGACGAAAGTGTTGTCCCGTTTCGTGGCAGAATACAATAAACAAAAACGCCACAAATATTGTTGTGCATTCCTGGATACACTTATAAAGTAAACGTATACGCAGGAAAAAACGACGAAACAACAAATACTACTCCGTATAATGTTGTCATAGATTTGTCAAGTGGCCTTTTAAATAAAGGGCACACTCTTTATACTGACAACTGGTATACAAGTATACAATTAGCCAGGGCTTTGCTAGATAATGAAACCCATTTGGTGGGAACAATTCGAAAGAACCGGAGACACTTGCCCAAAAAGGTTTTATGTACTAAACTGAAGACGGGAGAATTCACTGCCAGAAAAAATAAAGATGGAATTAATGTAATGGAATGGAGGGACAAGAGAGAAGTTTTGGTTTTGTCAACCAAGCCCTCAGACCAATTTGTGAAAATAAAGAAGCGTCAGGGCACTGTGGTAAGAAAACCACAGATCATAAAGGATTATAACACAGCCAAAGGCGCAGTCGATTTATCTGATCAGATGGCAGCATATTCGTCCCCATTGAGTAAATCAGTAAAGTGGTATAAGAAGCTGGCTATAGATCTATTGTTAAATACTGCTATGGTAAATGCTTTAACTTTGTATAAATCAGTGACTAAAAAAAGCGTACAAATAGTTGATTTCCGGAGGTCTGTTTTGATGAAACTTTGCAGAGCCAATGCTGCGCCTACAGTAAGACCGAAAAGAGTAAAACACTCATTGGAAACGAAAGATGGTTTGGCTAGAAAAGTAAGAAGAAAGTGTCGTCAATGTTACTCAGAAAACGTGCCAATCATGGGTAGCAAACAGGCTCAGATAAAAACCAAAAAAGTATTTACTTATTGCGGAAGTTGTCCAACCAACCCTTATTTGCTAACCGTGTTTTAGAAAAATTCATTTTTGACTTTAATAGTTTTTTTGGTAGTACTTTAGTAGTTCTTAATATTTCTTCAGATTAATTATTATTGTGATATAGAAATGCCATGAAAATGTGATAGGTTTCATAAAGTGTATTTTAATATTTGTTACGATGTTCGTATGTAAGCTCTATTTTTGTTTGACAAAGAAATATTTACCTTTTTCTTTTTTGTTCCTGTATTTTAAATAATAAATATTTTTAATTTTTTCTGGTTTCATTGAATTAATCTATAATATTCATTGTATCGATAAGGGCAATCCTGGTGTCGTGATAACAAGTCTTAAAAAAACCTATAAATTTCTACAGGACTTGAAAACCACGCCTTCCAGTTAGGCTACAGGGCCACGCGGCTCACTTTAATATATTATTTGTTCGTAAGCTGCAATACTTGGCTTGTGAGAAAGGTTTTCGTTGAACCTACCACACAGCTCACGAGTGACCCCCGTGGCTTGAACGGTTCAGCAAGAGAAGGCTCACCCGTGAGTCCCGTGGCCTATATGGAAATACTAAATTTTTCACGTGGCGTTTGACGTGTTAAAATAGGCTTTATCACTATTGGAATGTAGACACAAAATGAAACATTGTAGTTGCGACTCACGCGCTTCTCGCGCAGTAATTACGTACTAATAAGTAACTGTCTAAAATTGTGCACTATCATAATCTCTTTCATCCATTACTCTTTGCTCTTGTCAATTCTTTCTTTACCTGAATAAACGTGTTCTTTATTATAAATTACTCGTGATTTTATCGGGTTATGGGCCCAGGGACCCGTGTTTAGTCATTGTTAAAAGTGACTCCGATAATAAAGTTAAAGTAAAGTTAGGCAAGTGATTTCTCGATTTTTAGGTTATCGAAAATGGCCACGTCGAATGTGCAAATTGACAAATTGTCTGGCAGAGATAATTACAGCACCTGGAAGTTTGCTGTCCAGACATATTTACAACATAAAGACTTGTGGGTATGCATAGAACCCGTTGGAAATGCTACAGTAAATCTGCTGGTCGACCACAGGGCAAAGTCCAAAATTATCTTGGTGCTTGATCCAATATACTACATAGGGTAAGTCTAGGATACATGCCGCAGTGGGATAGATGCCTCGAATTTTAAAACTTTAAGTTTACACCTAATATTGTCAACGTTATAATTACGCAACAAAAGACCCTCCCCCACCTGGCTAGTATCCAGCGCGACGCGGCGCTGCGCGGTTGTTTGCGTAAGTTACGGCCTCTCTTAGTTTTGGCGCGAAAAAAAATATCGCGATAATTGTTCCAGAGTGTTTTATAAGAGCTGACACTTTTTATAAAGTAAGTAAATTGTTTTTATTTTGTGTTTATCTGTTGAAGGATAGGGTATATTATGATTTTAATGACATTTCATACGCTTATGTTATTTCGTATTTATATAATTGCTGTAGGCATCTATCCTCTAAGAAAAGGATAGACGCCCCAATTTTTTTGAGTATACATGCCCTTAAGGGCGTCTATCCTTAACCTGGGGCATCTATACTTAAATTTAATAATGTTGTTATAAGTTCAGTATGCCACGAAAATATAAAAGGAAACCCGAGGCAAAGCCGTGGGTTATTGAATGGACACCAGAAAGAATGACTGCAGCAATGGTAGATATGGAGAGAAAATGTATGGGTGTAAATGAGATCTCCAGACTCTACGGAATTCCATCTCGAACATTAAGACGACATTTTAAGCAGGGAACATGTGACAGAAAATCTATGGGTACGTTAATGTTCTTTTTTTTGCTTCTCCTGTAGGAATTTTCAATACACGACTCACAATTCTACCTGCTTTAGCATAAACTAATATGGTTACATATAGCATGGCTTTTTTTGTTATCAGGAAAGCATCCGGTGTTGGGTCACGATAATGAAAAACGTGTCGTTGCTCATATTCAACGGCTTGAATCTGCAGGTTTTCCGCCAGATCGATTGCCTTTAGATTTGCTGAAAAATTACAAGTTAACAACTTCAACAAAAATAAGGAAATGGCCGGCTATCCATGGTTACAAAGCTTCTTAGAGAGAAATCCTGAACTGAGTATCCGAGTTGCTGAAGGTTTATCTTTAGCTAGGGCCCAAAGTTTAAACCGTGAAGAGATAAACCGATTTTACGATCTCCTTACCAATGTGCTGACAGAAAACGATCTATTAGACAAAACAGAAAGAATATTTATTATGGATGAAACAGGGGTACAGCTGAACAATAAACCAGGGAAAGTCATAGCTACAAAGGGTAAACGAGCAGTTCACTCAGTGACATCGTGTGAGAAGGGAGAGACTATGACTGTGATCGGATGTTGCAATGCAGCAGGCAATTTTCTTCCACCCGTCATCGTGATCAAAGGCGTCAACAAAAAATCTGATTTCGAAGAGGGATTACCACCTGGTTCAAAAATATTTATGAATAAAAAATCAGCATATGTGAACACCGAATTGTTCCATAAATGGTTATCCGACCATTTTATTGCCAACAAACCGGAAGGTAAGGTTTTGCTAATTTTGGATGGACACTCTTCGCATGCAAGTGACGTCAACATGCTCCAAGTGGCAGAAGAAAACGATGTCATTTTGTTATGCCTGCCTAGCCATACAACATCAGTTTTGCAGCCGTTGGATCACGCTGTATACAAACCTTTTAAAACTTTTTTTGCCAATGAAACAAACCATTTTATTCGAACAAATCCACTTAAGAAAATTACTCGTTACAACTGTGGACAATTAATTGGGAGAGCTTGGCTTCGGGCAGCAATTCCTTCAAATGCCATAGGAGGTTTCCGTGGCAGTGGAATTTTCCCACTTCATCCGAGAGCCATCTCAGATTCTGATTTGGGTATCGCAAAGAGCAACGCAGAGAATACATTTGACGACGAAATAGCAAGGCCTTCATGCAATGACATAAACAGAACAACTATAGAGATTTTAACTGATGGCCGGAGTTCTACGACCGTAAACAGTACAAGTGGTTCCCCGAGTTTAATTAGTAAAGATGATTTTCTTTTAATCCCACTTGAAGCTAACGAGGCTGATAATGAAGACGCTGAAAGAGGACAAGCTTTAACTGAAAGAGGAGAAGCTTTAGCTGAAAAATGTACGCCGGTACTGATACAGATTGAAACCCCTGTAAAAGACAAGAGTGATACTGGAAAATCTCCTACAAAGGAGACTCCATCAAAATTTTTACTAGAGAGCTCTCCGATACCTTACATACCATCACACTCGAAGAAGGGAAAGCAGGGGGCCGTGGTTTTAAACTCTAAATCTCGAATCGAAGAAAAAATTGCTTTGAAAGCTAAACAAACTAAAGCCATACAGATAAAAGCATCTAAGAGAGAAGGTAACACAGAAAGTCAGAAGAAAGGAAAAGAAAATAGTGCTCAAACAAAAAAAAGGAGAGCTTCATGTGCCAAGGAGAAAATGAAAGCAAAAAAAGGGAAAATGCCTATGAAAATTTACAGCAGCAGTGAAGACGAAGGTGATGAAAATAAATGTTGCGTGTGTGGTGAAAGTTACCTCGTCACTACATCCAAATCAGACTGGATCCAGTGCACCATGTGCAAAAAGTGGCTGCACGAACTTTGTACATTATTCCGCAACTTTTGTCCAACATGTGGAAACCTACAATCTAAAGATCTTTAGAACTATTTTCTGTAGCAAGTTCACTTATATTCTGAATTTAAATTTAATTTTCAGCTTATATATTAGAATTTATAATTATGTTTTTCAGTAGGTATAGGTGCCCTACGAAAAAGGAAAGGTATCGCTGGGGCATCTATACTCTATTGCCATTTTATAAGTAAAAGTTTCTTAATAAATTATAAATAAATAGATCTATCTTTTAAATCATCTTTTTATATCAAACAAGTTATGTTTAAATGTGACAAATGTGTTTGTCTTGATAAGGCATCCCCTCCTCAGTTTTTGCTGGTGGGGCAACTATCCAGTACGGGGCATGTATCCTTTAAAATGTATAGGTCTAGGAAATCGAATACAGTATTAATGCATTAACTGCTAAGACTTATTTTTTTCCACAAAAGAGTTGATAACAGACCAAGGCATCTTTGTACATTACACTTATTTTGATTATGTTTTTGTACCAAGAAAAATATTAATATTTTAAAAAGTAGGGCATCTATCCTAGATTTACCCTACACGTGCGGGATGCACAGACTGCTCAGGAAGTTTGGCTAAATTTACAAAACGCTCTTGAAGACACAGGTTCAACGAGAAAAGTTAGGTTACTCTGAAATTTGGTAAATACAACCTTAGAAAGTTGTACCAACATTGAAGAATATGTTAAAACAATTGCTCCGCTCACAAGCCCATGATGTGAAGTTGATGATGAACGGCTCGGGACTTTAATAATAATAATAAATATTTCCAACTAACACACCACATTATCTAGCCCAAATTAAGTATCATTAAGAACTTGTGTTATGGAGACTAGATAACGGATAAATAAACTTAACAAATATATAAACATACATAGATATATTTTTTTTAATATAAATATTTGAAATAAACTTAAATAAACATGCATACACATCCCCTACCAGCATTCGAACCCGGGGCCGCTGGCATGAAGGCAAGGCTACTTACCTCCATACCAAACAGGCCGTCAAATGTTGGCTGGTTTGCCGGATAAATACCAACCTATGATTATGGGGCTGGAAAGCTCTGGGATAAAGATTTCCACCGATTTTATAAAACAAAATTACTTAAAGAAGAAAAAATCACAATTGCATCTGTTCTTTTGACAAAGCATTACAAAAATACCTTATTACCTTACCTTATTCAAAGAGGGTCGAGAACGTGTTGACGACGAACCACGTCCAGGACGGCCATCAACATCAACCGATGATCAACACGTCAATAAAATGAAGGAATTGGTGCTTGAGAATCGACGATTAACAGTCAGTGAAAGCCATTTTGAAAGATCATTTGGGCCTGAGAAAAGTAAAAGCACTATTGGTTCCAAAAATCACTCAATTTTTTCGAAAAACAGCGTCGCGTTGACGTCTGTGAAACAATGCTTTCCGACTACCAGGATGTCATGGAACGTATTATTACTGGCGATGAGTCTTGGATCTATGCTTACGACCCGGAAACAGACGATCAATCGCCCGAATATCGTGCCAAACGTGAACCGAAGCCGAAAAAACCACGTCAAAGCAGTTTAAAAATCAAGGTTATGTTGACAGTTTTCTTCGATTATCGAGGTGTGGTGCACTCCGAATTCATTCCAACCGGCCAAACTGTCAGCAAGGCCAATACTACAACTGTCAATACTATTTGAGTGTTGAAGGCAAGGCTACTTACCTCCATACCAAACAGGCCGTCAAATGTTGGCTGGTTTGCCGGATAAATACCAACCTATGATTATGGGGCTGGAAAGCTCTGGGATAAAGATTTCCACCGATTTTATAAAACAAAATTACTTAAAGAAGAAAAAATCACAATTGCATCTGTTCTTTTGACAAAGCATTACAAAAATACCTCAACAAAAGTACTAGACCATCTGGTCCTCGTTGTTACAATTGTAATCAATATGGTCATCTGAGCAAATTCTGCAATTCTAAGAAGAAACATAATGACAGAGGGAAAGTTTATGCAGCCGTTTTTTTTTCTGATACTTCAGAACATTTATAATGGGTCATGAGTTTTAGACTCTGGTGCATCGCTATATGACGAATGTGTCTGACAGAATGTATAATATCCGGGCACCTCCAATATAGGGTATTACATTTGCCAATAATGCATCAATGACTGTACAGCATATGGGTAATGTTGACCTGGATCTCCTGACTGCAGATGGTAACATAAACCATATACAGGTGAAATATATTTTGTATGTTCCAAAATTAAGCAATAATTTATTGTCAGTTAGTCAGCTGATAAAGAATGGCTGTCAAGTGATATTTTATAAAACTGGCTGTGAAGCTAATAAACGACATGTATATGAATACAGTAAATGGCAATGCATCAAAGGCATTACTATACATTCGAATTTATGTGGACCCATGGAAAACTCATCTAAGGGTGGAGCTTTTATCGAGGATTTCTCTAGATAGGTAAATGTATACTTTAACAAAAATAATAACAATAAAAAAGATGTGTTTATGGTACACAAAAATGAGATGGAAAATCAGGTTGAATATAAGATTAAAGTTCTCCGAACAGATAAGGGTCCGGAATAATACTGTGGGCAAATAATAGTAAGGCTTTTTAATTTAAATTCTGCGTGAAATCCCACAACCCATTCGTCGAAATATTTTTTTTTTCTAGGTTGGTGTGACTGTCCGTGACATCCGTGCCAAATGTTACATCAAAATAATCATTAGTGTTTAGTATACGCACAGACGAGTTTAAATGAATAGACCAACAATTGCCGTACAAAATACCGTACCTCGATAACAGATTATCAGCTGCAACGCGAGATGTCGCTAGGTGTTGCGAATTGATAATTTAAACACATTTCAAATAAAGACGTCACTAATTATCTGCACCTTGAGCTTACTACCACTCTTAGAGGTACAAAAGAAAATAGTTAGATGGCGCTATTTTCAATTTAGTGTTCGCCAACCAAAACAGGCACGGGGCGGCGGACGTTGTCAGCTCGTCCCACGCTTGGTACTTATGCGACGTTGCCGCTCTTCCTCGCTCGCGATCTTATAATTTTTGAAGTAAAACTGTTTTACGCACGCTTGACTTGGAGAGTAAGCTGGTGATTGCGTTACGAAAAGTGTGATCGGGCGAGGCGTATGGAAGTTGAGAGGGAGTTTTACTTTAGTCGTGAGGTCTAAAGCACACGCGTTCTTTTTAATCTATTTTAATAGTTTTTCAATTTTACATTGAGAAACAAGAACATAGAATCCTCAGAAATGCAGTCGCTTTAATGTTATATTTTTTAGATCTTTATTTTGTTTTGTTTTCTAATGCATTTTTTTTTAAAATGCCAAACACTAAGTAGGTTACATACATAAAATTATTTTTTGTATTATTAAGGTTCCCGAGAAATGTACGGCCAACCGCAGATGTACCTACTATAAATAAACTTAACTTATTTCATGGCACGTAAATTCACTGTTAGTTATCAATGAAAACGGAATACTAGCACTGGATCCACCTGATGGTAAGTGACATTCGTGCCTATGGACATCATTAATCTCGAAGGAATGATAATTTATGCGTTGCCGGCTTAATCTCAAGTAGTATTAGTTTTTTGTTCTTGTAATTTCACTATATTTTCTTATTAAATATTTATACAGGGTTACTTTTGGACCCCACCAAAATTTCATATGATTTAATTATATCCATTTTTTTTTAAACAAAGGAGATTGTTTATTCCCGTTTCACTGTTAAATGAAATAGTATGGTCTTAAAAAAATACTCAGGTAAATCATGAAATATTTTTATAACTTTCCTAAACCAATTCATTGAAATCGTACGTGGAGTTTATATTTTGTATTCAAATAGTTGTTTAATCGCTTTTTGGGAATATAAAATGAATATATGACACTTTTTAGTGTCATAATAATTAGGGTGCCCAATAGGAATGCATCGATACGCCTTCTGATCGATATGATACCAATACCGATACTTATACGACAATACAAATACGAATATTCATCGGCAATACCAATAACGATACAGATGGTGAAAGGCAATAATATTATAAACTACAGATATGTTATAAGCGCGCGCGTTATGAAGACTCAAATACGTCCCAATTGTGACGTCTTGTAATTAGTCTGCGTCGAGCGTAATCACAAGCGTGCCGCACCGTATTTATTACTATAAAATAAACAAAATACAAGGGATCTCATACCACATCTGAATATGCAAAAGTACTTAGATTATTTAGTATTTGTCAATTATTTTTGAAACAATCTAATGACTGACGCAAAGACGCCATATTCAGGTGAAGAAAGAGATAGCAAAATGATGAGCGAGAGATGGCACAAGAATACATTTGAAGTGCAATCATTAAAATTATAGCTATCTCTTTCATTTGCGTGCTTTTTGGTATCTTTTGTTTTACTTATCAGTGAAACTTGTTAATGTGTGCAGTTTTGGATTGCTCGGTACTGTTTAAAAAAGGTTGTTTTACTTTTTAGTTACTGTTGAAAGGACTAACTGTTAAAAAAACATGTAGCTTAAAAGCTACAATTACAACAATAATTCCTTTTTAAAACACCCTTTATAAATATGCCAATAATGCAGTGTGGTATATAAGTTATTACTAAGCGTACTATTGCGACCCCGACTTGATCGAGTTCTACGAATCGGTGGTGGGACATGGAAAAACTTTTGCAAGTTTATGTTGTACTGTGGAATGTTTAATTCAATAAGTATGTTTATATATTTTTTTAAGTAAAAGAAATTAATAAATAAAATAAATCTTATATTATTCATCTTGCACAACCAAAAGACTATATGAACTTTAACCCTTATAGATACGTATCGATATTTTTGTATATCGACACATTTCGTATCGATACACGACTATATATTATGTGATGGTATCGTATCGAATCGCCGGTGTGTGTATCTTATAAAAATATCGTATTTAATGACGTGTACGTCTACAATAAAATGAGGCAGTTTTTTTAATCGTGACTTGATCTTTGTTATGATTAAAAGATTCGAATAATTATAGAACTAAGCAGGTAGATTAGGAATAAAAAATTATCTTAGCATTGAGTGTTTATACTTGATCTTGAAAGTCTAGTGTTTGGCTTTTTTATTAAATGTGAGTAGAGTGCAAAATGCATCTAGCAAATGTAAATGAAAACGGAAAGTACCTACCAACTGCAACAAATTCACTTCGTCACAAGGGGGCTTTGGATAATGAACAGTCATTGTCATAACAATCGATTATTGTTCATAGAGTATTTATTTACTTTTTAGTTGATAGTTTTATATTTAAAATTCAATATATGATACGCTGAACAATACGATACCAAGCAATATTATAATATCAGGTATGTATGTCCACAGCCAGTTATGATACGTTCCGATACGAAATATCGATACAAAAAGGAATAACGGTCATTGCTGGGCGCGGCGCAGCGTCTCAATGATGTTAGTGGCCAAATGACCCAGGAGCTGTACATAATATACATGTCACTAAAAGCTGATAATTAAAAAAAATTTATATACTCGCAATTATTGAACCAAATATACTCTTTTTGTTTACTCGAGTTCTTCATAAAACCTTTTTTGATGTTTGTTTTTTTAAGTTCAATATCTACATGATTAACTTCTCAAGTTATAAAAATATTTTAATGTTCTGTGAAAGTGCTTGAAAAAAAATATTTACTGATATTTTCAACTGATAAAAATATTGTAGTCAAAATATCAATTAATTTTATAATATATTTCATTTCTTATCAACAAAAACATTGCGTGCATCTTGTTTCCCTTCTGTTTCACATGATAATCAGATACTTGATATTTATTTACCTTCAGGTAAGGCTGTATGGATTAGTTCCTTTGCCTTTCCTTACAAGGAAAAATTGTACCAAAAAAAAGTTAGTGGGTGTGGCTCTGTGCGAGTGTGCGGTTGCTTTTGATTTGTAGTTTGTTGGTTTTCGGTACTTTTCTTTGCGTTTGAATATCTGATAAAAAACAATATTTCTGGTTCCCTACCGTGTCCCTACCGGACTCTGATTGTCTACGTATATCTGTGTCCTGTGTATATTTGAAGGATTTCGATTCATTAAGTTTTAAAACTTTGTGTTTATCTTGGTAATAATGTCGTATACCAAGTGCACTTATCACAAATGTGATAATAAAAGCAGTGATATTTCTATGTTTCGGTTTCCCGTGCACGATCCAGGCCGTCTATCAGTATGGATACGAAATTCAGGTATGTACCTACTTAATACTTCACCCAAATTCAATGCACTTTCATAAACAAATGTTCATACCTACTTATCAACCCTAAAATTCACATAATGGGCGTTGACTTCATTTGCTCACTTGGTGTCAATTTCTACAGAGGAGTTACCTGTCAACTAGTAGTATTTGTCAAAGATAAGATAAGGCCGTAAGATCATTTGTAGTTTAAACCGTGCTTGATAGTTTAATCTCATGCCATCGATTATTTCTTAAGATCAATGGTAGTTAATCGGTTCTCGGCAGTTTAAACTACAGATTAGTTTAAACTAGCCTAGAGGGACGTTTAACCTCTCCTTAAAGATTAAACTATTAACTTTCCTAATGTCAGCAGTCACAACTGAAAAATAACCATAATAACTAATCTACTTACTGCTCTTATTAATGGAAAACTACAGTGATTCTGACTCGGATGTCGAAATTTTACATAAGCTGCATGATTTAAATAGACATTATAGTAGACAATATGTAATTCGCACAAGAGAAAATCATTGGGATCAGTGGGATGAGATAGAATTCTTGCGTCGTTTTCGTGTCTCCAAATCCACAGCAAGAAACATTTTAATCGAAATTGAAAGTGAAATTAGTCACCCTACAGCAAGGTGTGTTTTATTTAAATACGTAGGCATATATGTATGCCCTGCCTAAACCTAATTTATCAAATATGATCATCAATCTAAAAATTATATTAAAACAACATAAATAAAATTCTAATTTTGATATTTTATTTTATCTAACCGTAGGTAATTGATATTATAATTTTCATTTAAAACGGAATAAAAACCGAAGGACGCCGGCGAATTGGCCAAAGTGACAATGTTAATAAGTCTGTCAAAACATTTAAATGCCATTATTTGCCTGAACGAGTGAACAAATTTTGTTTAAACCACAAAATGTTGCCATATGAAAATGAATAATCGGAGTTTAACTAATCTGTCTACATTTTCTGTTAGATCTTACGACAATAGATTAAACCATCGATTATTTTTTACCCTAGATTAAGAAATCCATAGTTTAAACTTTTTTGATCTTACGGCCCTTAATGTTACGAAGTTATGAATAAGATAAAAAATGAAGTGAATCAGTGACATGCTAGTGAACTATTGGATATGTGTGGTGGTTCTCTCTGGGCCTCTGAGTCCCTCTGAAGTTTGAATGGCGGTCTGTGCAGGCAGTTTGTTGGGAAAATATGTGGACGAACAACTTCAGGGTTGTTACTGTCAACTGTAAATTGTATGCCATTTGTATATTTAAATGAATGTTGTATATTTCTAGGAAATATCAACCTGGATTCTCTGTCTAATGAAGAACTAAGACGTCGGTACATATGTGCTGCACATTTTTTACCATCCAGTATCCATAGAGGAATTATGCGAAGTAGACTAATTGGACCTGCTGTTCCTGTTCCTTATCAAAGTGTGGAAGTTGGGGTTTAAAATCCATCACATGTGGATGAGAAAACTGCTGGTGTAAGTGTGGATAATGGTAAGTCTTTTAAATAAAATAAATTAGTGTATTTATAAGAAAGGTTTTACAAAAACAAATCACAGTGGCGGTGCAGTTGCCAACAGAATGCAGTCCTAAAAGTTCTTGCTGGGACAGTTAATATTGTTTGCACCGGGTTGTAATTTATGTTATAAATACTTTTATTGTTTTATGCAAACATGCTTGTAATTTTAACAATAACACCTATAGGAGTCTCTTTTTATTAGAGCCGTCCCAGTGGGTACTCATAATTCCTTGTCATTATAATTGCAATTCCTATTATAATAACTACATATAAGGTTAGTATTCGTCCGGATAAAGTGAAGGATCAGCCAGTGTAATTACTGGAACAAAAGGCTATTTCAGTTCAAGCATCCTAATGCTTGAACTGAAATAATTCATCACTTATCACTAGGGTAATTCATCACTTATCATTCCATCTTTGATTATTGATATCCAGCGGCATGGATGCCACTTTCCATCTGGTGGACCCAGCGCTTGTGTGTTGTATTTTATTTGTAAAAAATATTACATTAATTACTATTAATATAATAATAAATGAAAGCCACCCTTTCTATCCTATTTATATCATGCATATTATATAGCATTGTTGCTTTACATTTGTCTATATTTTTTTTTTTTTTTAGATATGCTGTCTTCGCCGGAAGTGTTAAAAGTGAAAACACCAACAAAATTTTATAGAAAACAGACAAGAAATTCTCTGACGGAAGAAGCTAAGACATCAACACCATCATCCCTGGCTTCGATGTGCAAGGATATTTACATGAACACACCAACACAATGTTTGTCAAGAAAATGTATGTTCGAAGGACCAAAGAGAAGATTATCAAGAAAATGCCTTTTTGAAGAGAATAGTGAGGATACTCCCAAAACCAAAAGATTAAAAAGAACAGCTTCTTCATTATTAAAAAGAAATAAAGCACAAAAGGCTCAAATTTTTAGACTTCGGGCAAAATCCAAGCAACCTATTGAAACAAATGATTTTCGTACAGAATTTTCAAAAACTTTAACACTCATGCAATTCAGAAAAAAAAATGAGAAGAAAAAATGGACAGCACAAGAAAAAAATTTGTGTTTGTCACTGTTTTATAAATCACCTTCCACTTACAATTTTTTAAGACTACAAGGTGTAGTACTTGCAGCTCCTTCAACAATAAGAATGTGGCTGGCAAAATCGGACTGTCTGCCTGGTCTTTGCTCTGATACCTTCTATAAAATTCAAAAAAGGTTTGAAAATGCAAGCTTAAAAGAAAAGGCATGTGTCATTTGCTTTGACGAAATGTCAATTATGACAAATTTAGAATACTCTAAAAAATATGATTTCATTGAGGGGTTTGAGGACTTAGGGGGAAGGCATAGATGCAGTAAAATTGCCAAATATGCTTTAGTCTTTTTAGTTAGAGGATTGTATGGTCAATGGAAATTGCCAGTTGCCTATTTTTTGTCAAGTTCTAATGTAAATGCAGAAATGCTACAATTATTATTAAAATCAATTATAAATAAACTTTTTGAACATGGGCTCTTGCCTAAAGTTGTGGTGTGCGACCAAGCCACCACAAACCAAACTCTGTATAAGAACTTAGGTGTATCAAATGAATGTCCCTTCTTTTTTTGTAATGAGAAAAAGTTGTTTGCTCTTTTTGATGTCCCCCATTTAATAAAAAGCATCAGAAACAATTTTATTACGAATGATTATGTACATGCCAAAGAACAAATGTCTTTTCAAGATATTGTCAAAACATATGAGATTGATAAAAGGTCAAATACAAGTAGGTCTCTCACAAAAATAACTGATAGACACATTAATCCTAACCCGTTCCAAAAAATGACAGTTAGTCTTGCGACTCAAATATTCAGTAATTCCGTTGCTGCCGCCGTAAAAACTGCGAAAAGTACAAAACAGTTGGATAGCGAAACAGCAAATGCCACGGCGAAGTTTGTACAAGTTGTCAACAACATGTTTGATGCATTAAATAGTAGAAATCAATTTGATTCAAATCCATATAAACATGCACTGTCAAAAAATTCTAAATTTGCAATTAGTGCAATTGTAGAAGCAAAAAATTTATTCAAAAATTTGTACAAAATAGTGTATAGACAAGACAAAAACGGTCAAAGAAAAAAAAAATTGACGCGCCCACCATGTTTTAATGGTGTTGTACAAACATGTGAGGCAGTTTTACAATTGTTTCATGAAGAAACCTTAGACCCAAGTATAAAATATGTAATTACCAGAAAATTAAATCAAGATGTTATCGAAAATTTGTTTGCACAATTTAGGCAAAAGGGAGGCTCAAACAGGAACCCAACAGCAAAATTGCTCAGAACAATTTTTAGGAGCAGTTTAATAAATTCTTTGATTAAACTCCCAAAAACAAAGAACTGTGAGGATGAAGAAGATTTTATTCAGTTACCGGCTGGTGAACAACTGTCTGGGTCACTGACTGGTCAGTCAAAAGTCAGACAAGCGCACTGCTTGATATCTTCAACAGATATTATTGAACCAGTTGCAGGTCCATCTGGCTGTAAAGCTGGATACCGCGTGGAGCCTCTAAAATCTACCACTTCTGCACAAAGTCTGACTCAAATAACATTAGAAGACTGTTCAGTTACTTATTTTTCTGGCTATTTGGCAAAGACATGTCTAGACAAAAATGGTTGTCAGCTTTGTGCTAAAAAATTACTAAAAGAAGTTAACCTGGACGATGAAACTCAGTTGTTAATTTTAAATAGGTCATATGATTGTAGCAAGACCATTAAATTAAAAATGCCGAGTGACAACTTGATCAAACTAGTTCGTAAGGCTATCGAATGCTTCAATTCGCATTTCCACGTTATTGTGCACTGCAATAAAATTAAAATGCGATTATTTAACACAATAGTGGACTTATTGAGGTGTGAGGCTCCGGAATTATTGAAAACTAGTTGTGAAAAGCATTTATTCTTCATAATTGAGCACATGATTTTAGTTAAACTTCACTTTTATTGTAAAAATAAAAAAAACTATATATTTGGAAATACGAGAGTTCAACCGAAATTGCGAATATTAAAAAATAAATGATTTTTGATCACATGAAATATATTTTAATTTATATTAAAGCTCCACGTTTAGTTTACCCGTAGTAGTCTCTTTTGTTAAGACCCATGTGTGTGAACTACAGTCCTTCCTATTTTGACTGCCATCACAATAACTGTGTGCAAGCATTGTTCTGTGCCAGTGTAATTACAGGAACAAGGCTTTGTTTGTTCCTGTTTTGGTTAGCACTGAATCATTAATCATCCATCTTAGATTAATGATGTCCATGGGCCCAGATGCCACTGACATCGTGTGCACCATAGGTTTAGAGCCATATTGGCCTAGTCTGCAAAGAAAAACCTGCAAGGAAAACCTCATGAGGATGCCCTATAACAAAGCTTCGGTCAAGTGCGAGTCAAACTTGCTCAACGAGGATTCAATGCCATCTCATATTTGTGAAATGTTTTTAGCAAAGAAATCGTATTTTCTTATTCATTAGGTTCTTTAGTTTGAGTTCGAGCTTGACTCACACTTATAAGTTGACTTAAGAGGGTGCACTGTTTTCACACCAAGTTTGAAGCTTGTGTGCATTAGCGTTTTTTTTTGTAGTTAACAGCCATAAACTTGCAGACCTTGCATGCAAGTAGCGTTCGATTTCTATTGCAGTAATACATACTTAACATACTTTTATATATTTATTTACGTATACATAGACACACCAACAATATGTATACAAGGCAATTTACAAATACATTATGTAGTAAGTACCAATATATATAAATATATATAGTAATTACCTACATAAAATTACATAATGTAATATATTGATTCCTAAATAAGTGTTGGTTCCCCTTTAAGGCTTAATAGATAGGTACCTACCGAAGGAAACAAAATCGCCATTTATATTTTGTGTTAAGCGCCACCTAGTAAAAAAACGATGCATTATTTTGTATGCTACCTTTCATTCTATCGCCACGCCATCTGTCAATTAACATATGAAACTGGTAAATAATTCATGTAAAATAAAATCGTTAAATATAATATTATTAACTGTTTATAGTAATAAAAAAAAATAGATAGGTTTTGGACGTTTTTTATGACGAAGTAATATAAATTTCATGGTTTTAATGGCTAGTGAAAAAGTTTCCAGGCTATGAGCCAGCGCCATCTGTTCATAACACGGAATTTTGAACTTTTTGCAGGTTACGATGTTTTGTATGGCTATCATCAGTCTATTCATTTAAACTCGTCTGTGGTATACGCTTGACTTTCTGAAGTACAAAAAGTACATTCGGCGATTTTTACAATGAGAGAAATTATTCAACAAAGAAGTTCCACTAAATTGTGTGTGCGTAATCAAATTTCTGGTGCCAAAACGTTCAGAATGTTGCAAAAGGCCTTCGGTGATGATTGTTTGTCACGAGCAAGTGTTTTTGATTGGTTCAAATTATTCAAAGAGGGTCGAGAACGTGTTGACGACGAACCACGTCCAGGTAGGCCATCAACATCAACCGATGATCAACACGTCAATAAAATGAAGGAATTGGTGCTTGAGAATCGACGATTAACAGTCAGTGAAAGCCATTTTGAAAGATCATTTGGGCCTGAGAAAAGTAAAAGCACTATTGGTTCCAAAAATCACTCAATTTTTTCGAAAAACAGCGTCGCGTTGACGTCTGTGAAACAATGCTTTCCGACTACCAGGATGTCATGGAACGTATTATTACTGGCGATGAGTCTTGGATCTATGCTTACGACCCGGAAACAGACGATCAATCGCCCGAATATCGTGCCAAACGTGAACCGAAGCCGAAAAAACCACGTCAAAGCAGTTCAAAAATCAAGGTTATGTTGACAGTTTTCTTCGATTATCGAGGTGTGGTGCACTCCGAATTCATTCCAACCGGCCAAACTGTCAGCAAGGCCAATACTACAACTGTCAATACTATTTGAGTGTTATGCGTCGTTTGCGCAAAGCTATTCGTAAAAAGAGGCCGGAATAATGGGCCGACAACTCTTGGTTTTTGCACAACGATAATGCACCATCGCATACTGCGTTGATTCTGCGTGAGTTTTTCGCCTGATTTAGCTCAGTGTGACTTCTGGCTATTCAGCAAACTCAAACGACCGCTCCGGGGAAACCGTTTTGAGTGAATTGAAGACATTGAACGTGAAACCCATATTGAAGGCTATTCCGGAAATTGACTTTAACAACTGTTTCAAGGATTAGAGAAAAAGTTGGCACAAGTGTATTGCGGCTTTGAGGGGGACGACATAGATTTGGAAGACTAAATTAAGAATTTTAAAATTATGAACAAAGTCTTACTATTTTTTGCCCACAGTAGTATATTAATAATGAGATGTCTAAATTCTTATCAGGATACGGTATCCAGCATCAGACTACAGCACCATATACAGCCCAGCAGAATGGACAGCCACACAAGTACTTACTGCAAGTAATACTGATGTTACACCAAATTCCAGATTACATTCTTGGAAACCTGTAAATCACAGAGGAATATACCAGGCGCTCGCATTACTTGGATGACGGGCTTAGTGAAATTACCTTCAGTTCGCGATTATTGGAGAAAGAACCAACTGTATGGACTTCCGTTAGGTAAAACAGTAATGGCACGTAATAGGTTTGAATCGATATTGAAATTCCTGTATGTTTCAAACAACGAAGAAGCCCCCCTAGATGATCGCCTGCATAAAGTAAGAGCGGTATTAGATATTTTCATAAAAAATGACCAAGCTGCTTACACCCCCAGGAAAAAGATCTGCATAGACGAAACTTTGACTCCCTGGCGAAGAAGACTTATATTCAAGCAATATTTACCAAATAAGCGCCATAAATATGGTATAAAATTGTTTAAGTTATGCTCTGGCAAGAGTTACACGTGGAATATGACTGGTTATTGTGGGAAATCCCGCACTAACGTTGGGGATCAAAGTGTTTCTGAAAAAATTGTTATGGATTTGGTGGAGGGTTTATTGTATGAGGGTAGAACTTTATATACTGATAACTACTATACAAGCGTACCACTAGCATATAGGCTGAAAAATAGAAAGACAATTTGGTAGGAACGCTTAGGTTGAATAGGAAATATGTTCCAAAAAGAATTAATTGCGATGGAAACGGAAGACGGACAAGGGCCCTGACAACAGCACACTCAGCTAAACAAATGACTAGTGTTAGATCTAAAAGAGGATTCACGGTAATGAAACCAGACTGCGTTGTGGATTACAACAAAGGAAAATCATCAATTGGCATAAGCGATCAGATGGCTTCTTACGGATCTGCATTGAGACGCTGCACGAAATGATACAGGAAACTGATGATGGAGTTTATTTGAGGCACAAGTTTAGTCAATGCCTATTTTCTGTATAATAAGTATTCAAGGCACAAAAAACCTACAATCATCGAGTTCAGGGAGCAAGTGATTCAAGAGATGCTGCAAAAAGAAGATCCACCAACACGTGTTCAGTGACAGAGCCATCCAAGCACTAGTTCCGAACCATTGAAACCATGTTCGGAAACATCAAGGCAGTCTCTCTCTCGTAATTATCTCCTGGTGAATAATCTAGTAGGCGATCCACCAAAACCTAAACGAGGTCGGTGCAAAGGTTGTTATGCATTGTATGAGAAGAAAGGCCTACTCGTCGATGATAAAATAAAATATGCTGCTCAAGTGCAAACTATTTGTAATAATTGTAGGTTATTAGAGAAATTGTTTTAACTTGGATCCTTAAAAATAAAAAGAAATTTTCCTAAGTAAAAAATATTGTTATTCAATTTTTAATTAACATTCCTTCAAACCACAAAGAGTGGTGTATTCTCCAGGGTCAACCCGATATTACTACCTAGTAAACTGTATGAAACGGTGTTTAGTCAACGATACACCGGCGAAAACAATCACGTCGCGTGTATTATCAGAGATACACCCGCCTGGGATGAAACGCCCCTCGGTGTATCTTAAATGATACACTGGCGCTGAGCGTGTTAAATTCGACACCTTCGAGCGAGCACGCGAAGTACATTTCCTTATAAGACAATAAAAAATCATAAAATAAATCGAGTCCTTACCCATACTACTCGCTCCCAGCACAACACTATAGCAGTTGAGTTGCGTTAATATAAACAACGCGGCCGACAGTTGTCCCGCCAGAAACCACGTAGCTTGTCTGGGAGAGATCGCCCCTGTGACTAAAGGCCGGTCGCGAGTGCGAGATACCTGTCGACAAATTGGACAGAGTATACAGTTATCTAACAATGTTCATAGTACGAACGTTGGGGCAGTCGTTAATTGGCTTCTAAATCTTAATCTCCCGGGTTCTTAAGCTTCCGAAATTCATCAATAATTCGAATACATCAAACCGACTGCTCTAACGGAGAAGGAAAACAACTTGAGGAAACCCCCACATACCTTAGAAATTGTTTCTAAGGTGTGCCTGCCAACCAAAGCGCGATAGAATATACATTTCCTGAAACCATCAGCGTAGACAGATAACGCTTCCTTAAGTGGGATTATTAAGTCTGACATAGATTTGATGATTAAACATGATGAGGCAACATTACGAGGTGATGGGCACGTAATTAGATACGAGGGTGAATAAGAAAACACAGGAATAATCCAATTTTTTATATTTATTTTTCTACATACTCTCCTCCTAGGTCAAAGCACTTAGTCCAGCGGTCCTCTAAAGCCTCGATCCCATTTAAATAGAAGGTCTCGTCAAGGTCTTCAAAAAAGGTATCTACGGCACTTTGACCTCCTCATTGGTAGAAAATTTCATTCCACCTCTTGTTATAGCTCCTGTTGTTTTAGTTTTGGATATAGGTGGCAGTCAGAAGGTGCCAAGTCAGGTGAATAAGGGGGATGAGGAAGCAATTCGAAACCACAATTCACTATTTGAGCCATCGATGCTGCAGATGTGTGAACACGAGCATTGTCCTGATGAAACAAAACTTTCTCGGTCAACAACGATTGAAATGACTTTCACGTAATCTCTCACTAATTGGGTTGTCATCATTTAGTTGTGCGTGCTGAAAAAGTCCTCAGCTAATGTTTTCTGATTCTTATGCCATAACTGTGAAGCATCAGAAAGTGCACAGAACACCAGCATGACTGCAAATAAATGGCGCAATCGCTGAGAACTGTCGCTAATAATTGCTTCGGACAAAGCATCATCCCAGTGCTGATCCCCATCTAGTAAGTGACGTGCCCGGCAAGCCGCTAGGTATGTAGGGTGTACGATATTATCAACTATATTTAAATATATAGGGCATATATTAGGTCTTTACCTATGAAATTGCCGTTTTTCACGAAATAA
This sequence comes from Marasmarcha lunaedactyla, assembly GCA_923062675.1. Classification (NCBI taxonomy): domain Eukaryota; kingdom Metazoa; phylum Arthropoda; class Insecta; order Lepidoptera; family Pterophoridae; genus Marasmarcha; species Marasmarcha lunaedactyla. Next base: position 11,180,927 of record OV281365.1, on the reverse strand, counting down.
ATGAAGCGTAATTTTTTTATATATTTTTTATTTCTATTAATCAAAATAATCACCCATGCAATCAATGCATCTTTGCCAACGCATTGGTAGCTTATTGATGCCTTTCTTGAAGAAATCAGCTGGACGGGAGGCAACAAATTCTTCAAAGGCATTTTGTACTGACTCTCGGGTATTGAATTTTTTTCCCGCCAAGAAGTTATCCAAATTCTGGAAAAAGTAGAAGTCTGTAGGCGCAAGGTCTGGTGAGTACGGCGGATGACCGAGAACTTCCAACCCCAACTCTTGTAGCTTGGAGACCGTCTGCTGTGCAGTATGAGGTCGCGCGTTGTCGTGCAGGAGCAGTGGAGCCGAACGATTGACCAAAGCTGGTTGGAGACGTGCGAGCTTCTCCATCATTGTGTTCAGTTCTTTACAGTACACATCTGCAGTAATGCTTGTCCCGTTTGGCAAGAAGCTGTGATGAATTACACCCGCGTTAGACCACCAAACAGTGACCATCACTTTTCTAGGGGTAAGTTTTCGTTTAGGGCATTGTTTGGGTGCTGAACCAGGGTCCAACCAACTTGCTGAGCGCTTACGATTGTCAAACAGGATCCATTTCTCGTCACAAGTAACAATGCGGTTCAGAATTCCTTCATTTGTATGCCTGCTGAGCAGTGCAAGGCACGTCTCCACACGTACTTCGCGCTTGCGGTCATTGAGTTCGTGGGGTACCCATTTGTCAAGCTTTTTTACCTTGCCAATTTGACGCAAATGGACCAATATTGTTTTGATGCTAACGTCGAAAGCTGCTGCTAATTCAGCCTTGGATTGAGTTTCATCAGCTTCCACAATTGCCTTTAATTCGTCATTGTCGACCAAAGTTTTCGGACGACCACGGGGTTCATTTTTCAGGTCAAAATTTCCAGAACGGCAGCGGGTAAACCAATAACGGGTGGTGCGTTCGTTTGTAGTGTTCGCTCCGTAAACGTCGTTGATGTTGCGTGCCGCTTGTGCCGCTTTGCTGCCACGACGGTACTCATACTCCATAATTACTCGAATTTTTAACGTATCCATGATGACGAAAAATGTTCGAATGCGTTGAAAACAAAACACTAACTATTAAACAAATGACGAATTTAGAAAAAGAATTCCATGTTTGTCAAATAAAATTAATTTGAAATTAGAATTATCAGTCAAAAAAAAAATATTTTCATTTGAAATGGCCAGTACGGCAAAACGGCAGTTTCATAGGTAAAGACCTATTATTAACTGAAAATATGTCTGATGATATTGACATAGAGAGAGAACGAAGGGCTCTGGCGGTACGTGGCAATGTGTTGGCACATAGGTTTGCAAAATGTACAGCTGAGGTCAAGATAACACTCTTTAAGGCATATTGCCAGGTATTTTACACGAGTAGCCTATGGGCTAATTTTACACAGAAGTCATACAGCAGCCTACGTGTACAATACAACAACATCTTCAGGGCTCTGTTCTGGCTTCCACACAACTGTAGCGCGTCGGGCATGTTTGCTGAAGCCAGCGTAGATGACTTTTACGCAGTAATGCGAAAAAAGGTTGCCTCGCTGGTGAACAGAGTGCGGTTGAGTTCGAGCGGAGTCCTGAGGCTGGTTGGGGATCGACTTGATTCAGCCCTGATTGGCAGGTGCACAGAACTGCATGTGTTTTAAGGTGTGATGAGTCTGCCCATTTATTTATGTTATTTATGTTATAAATATGTACTAACATAGTCTGTAAGAGATATTGTTACTAACATGAGTATAATTTTTTAGTGCTAAGAATAGTAACATAGTCTATGAGATACATTGTTACTAACACTCTATGGATCATTGGTCTGAAAATAAATGATTTTTTTTAAATAATATTTTTTTATAGACAAGTAAATATATAAATAAAATATATAAAATAAAATATAATTATAAAGTTTAGTAAAGTTAAGTTTAGTAAAAAAAAAGATAGAAGATAGATACAGAATAGTATAAAAATTTTCAACGTGATTCTTTAAATTGACATAACTTCTTTATTTCTGAACCGATTGATGTGAAACAAACACTAAATGTTAAGTGAAACTTACCACAATATATTAATGAACTCCGCATCTTAATCGGATAAGCCGTTTCTGAGATTAGCGTGCACAAACACACAGACAAACAGACAAAAAAAATTATTTATTACATTTTTAGGTTCGGCATCGTTATTATAACAACCCCTGCTATTTTTTTATTTTTATTTTCAATGTATAGAAAGCATGTTTCTGCAATTTTGTAATTGTGTATTTTCGAAGCTTGTTTAATGCGACTTAATTTTAGTTTAAACTTAAAACCTATAAGTGGAAACTCTGTAAATGGCCTTCACATTCCGCTATCATCTTAATACAATGTGTAAAAATTGCTGTAAGTTTCCCACGAATTGTAAAATAAAATAAAATAAAACACACTTTGGCTTTCTTGGGGGTCAGAAATCCGGGTGTCTTCCATTGTTTGGATTCAGGAGTATAGTGATGAACCCATGTTTCGTCCATAGTAACAAACCTGGCCAAAAATTCGTTTGGATCAGCTTGAAAAAGCTCTAAACAGTCTCTAGAAATCGTGAGCCGAGTTCGTTTCTGTTCAACTGAAAGGAGCCGCGGAACCCATCTTGCAGACACCTTTTGGAACCCTAATTCGTTAACGATCATGTTTTGTGTACGTTCATATGAAATCCCTAGAGCTTCAACTATCTAAGATACCTTCAATCTTCTGTCTCCCATGATAAGATGTTTTCCGAAGTCGTAGCTTTAGAAGGCCGTCCAGAGCGGAGGCCATCTTTGATGCTCTCTCGTCCACGTTCAAATTTAGCTGTCCACTTTTTTATCATTGTATACGACGGAGCAGATGTTCCTAAAGTAGCCACCATATCTTCATGAATCTGCTTTGGAGTTAAGTGTTTCTTGTGGAGGTATGTGATCATGGCACGGTGCTCTAACCTATCCATTTTCAAAATTAATGAAACTTACTCGCACTTAATGTTCAATAAAATAAATAATTACGCATGTTTCTCAGAGAAAAATTGTCAAATTATAATATGATAACGCTATCTATGTTAGGCCGCGAACCTTTCAATCCACCCTCGTACTTAGGTCTTTGAGCATGTGTGATGTTTCCTCAAAGACCGAACGAAATGGTTATTGTTTATTATTTTTTATTTATTAAAAACTTATTGCACAATATAAAATCAGTGTACAAACGGCGGACTTAATGCCATTTCAACGGTAAGTGGCATCCGTGCCGATGGATATCATAATTCTTAAGGTTTGATTATTAAATACAATGTCAAGAAAAGTGTTTTTGATCGATGTTTGAATTTCAGTTTTCTGAAGAAGATTAGACTTTGTTATTCATTTATTTGGAAAAAAAAACTACTAATAATAACGAATAGGAAGCTGCAATTGTTACTAGAACTCTTAGTACGTAGCTTGAAATAATATGACGAATAATGAACTTAATATGCATGCCGCATACAATCTTCTATCGCGTCAATAATTAATCCGTCAAAGCTTTTTCTAAGTCGAGACTCGGAATAAACTTCGTGTCGGTGATACCGCTTTTTAAATATTTAATAAAAAGAACCTCAAAATAAAAGTTTTCTGTGAGATTCAATATTATTTACTACATCATCTAAATACTGAGATAATCACTCTGCCTTTTTCTGATATATATACTATGACAAATGTCCGTTGCTGTAAGCATAGATATCGAACTACGTTTGTGTCAACCAAGTCCATGTTTCACCTGAAAGGATTTCTTGCTATGTGATAAACGTACAGGGTGATGTTATACAGCGTTCGGAAAAAGATCACACGGGGTCAGAGCGTAATTCTTAGCAACATTCCCAAATACAGCGAAAAGAATAAAATAAAAATTCAACTTGTTATACAAATCCAGGCAAATTTTTCTTTCATGTTCCCTGAATACTGTGTTCGGAAAGTTCAGAATTATGGTCAGAAGAAACATTAGTCCGACCAAGCTATCTGTGAACTGACAAGCGTCACTAGCGGCGTTTTAATTTTGCCATTAAATTAAATTGTATGCTCATTTCGGAAAAAACTATAAGGACTTAAGTAAATAAATTATAAAAAGTAAATTAGAGTAAACAAATTCTAAAAACAGAGCAAGTTAGTTATAAAAATAGCAAGCAAAGTTCAACTTGACGGCCGAGTTTCAAAACAATTCTGTTTCACAGCCAACTTGGTCGGACTATAGTCTTTTTCTGAACGGTAATGAAAGTCATCAGCACCCTAATCGTTCATTTACTAAGAAAATATGCTAATTTTAATTAAATAATTATTGATCTATTTATTATAAATACAAACTGTAATCTAACAACAAACCTGAGCGTCAATATCTCTATCCCACATGTCATTTATAGTGCAGCCTGCGCCGCGCATCAAACCGGCACCGATCAGGAACAAGGCTGCTGTCTCTAACGACACCACCGACGCCGCTGGGATTGATGCCAGGGCTATAGACCAAGTGCAGGGCCAATAGAGGAGATACACCCCTGGAAGACGGAACACATTTGGTTATAATGACCAGACAAACACACGAACTGTATGGTCCAAAGTAAGCAGAGCTTGTGTTATGGACGAGCATACAGGGTGGGTTGGGGGTCCCCGAAAAAAACACATATATAAATATAGAACACCCAAGATCCGAGTACAAACATCTGTGTCTCGAACCTGGGTCCTCCGGCATGTGAGACAGGGCTACCAAACACTACGGAACCCGGCCATTATATTACTAGAGGCACAGATTACTACAGTTACTTCGTATTAAATAAATGACTCCGTACAAAAAATGCTATCCCCTATCTTTTTAACCACTTATTAACTATTCTCTTCGCGCGCTGACAAATGCCTGCAAAAACTAACTTAATCTAACGCATGTAAGGTTTATTATTGCCTCGCAGTAGCGCACGACCGCGTGGCCATAAGCGAGCGTAGGGTTAGTCTATTTAATATATTTTTATTGCAAAGATAAATATATTACTTAAGATACAAAAAAGCATTCAAATTATGTAAAGTGTATTTACAATTCCGTAGCCTGTATTTTATTTTTAGACAAAGATGGCAATCTGCTTTGTTAAGGGTGTTACCACACCAATCGATCGATCATTGATCGATGGAAGAATGGGACAGTCGCCGTCGATCGATGGTAGAATGGAATAGTCGACGTCGATCGATAGTAGATTGGAACAGTCGACGTCGATCGATAGTTTCTCCTAGATCAATCGATCGATGTCGATTGGTGTGGTAACACCCTAAATGCCGTCCTCGATGCAGCGGCTGGTAGGTATTAACAGAGACTAGTAAATAACTATAGACTAACCATGTCTAACAAAATTTTGTGACTTGAAAAATAGTTGTTTTTAAGATAGAGAGATGGCGTTAGTTGTATTAGATTTAAAGTTATTGAAATTTAGTCCAAAAAATGCGTAAAAAAACTTAAGATGGAGCTGTTTACAAAATCATTTGATATTTCATTGCAAGTACTATCCGTAGGTATCAGGCGACAACAGACGTTGCCAGCTAGTGCATTATATTATTTGATGCTATGTTGCCGCTCTTATAATTCAGTAACAGAAAACTTTACACCACCCCGGATATTATTTGTAGTGTTACTGGGTTACTGTATTGCCAGTATATAATTTTTGCCACAAAAATACAGCATTCATCTTAACAGTTTGTTCTTATCTGCCTTAACATAATAAAACGAATTTCAGTGCATTTAATACAAAGGTATATAATATTTTACTTTATTTCTTGATATCGATAAAAATTATGTCTTAATAAGTGCATAATTTTTATTTATAATGCATATAACTCATAACTATTTTGCAGTAGTTATATAAATATTTTCTTGTTGGATTATTATTTAAAAAAATTTTCTTTATCCATCAACTTTTTTTGTTCTTTTTATGACAATATTTGATTTGTTTGACAATTTGAATTCTTTGTCGTTTATTGTTGTTGCTATGGGTGTGTGTTTGTTTTGGAACTTTTCCCTGCATTTCTTTGAATTCACAATATTTCTACTCGCCTACTGTGACTCGTGCAAATTTTATAGACCTTGATTAAGTTTACGTTTTGGCTGCTACATATATGTAATATATGTATAACATGTGCGTTTATCACAACTGTGATAATAAAAGCTTTTAAAAATAGGTTATTATGGCAATTAAAGTAAGGAGGATGGTAGTGCCCAGGCGTCTCTGAACAAAATAAACTTATACCAGTATGTTTATGGTCTTTTGTAGTTGTTATTTTATCATCTATAAAGTAAGAATATTATTACTATCTACCTATTCTTATTGAGTAAAATTATCAAAATCAATTATATAAAATGATGACATTTTCCAATTTCAAGAAAGGAATAAATCCTGATTGCTAAGGTTTCAGGTTATTTAACAACGCCATCTAACATTTAGTCCGTATAAATACAAATATTTTGCATTACGTTTCTTGTCAATAATTCATATAAAAATTAGAAAACGACAAGTTTGGTCCAAGCTATTTGAGAGCGACATCTAGTAATAGCTTGGATTTTGAGCTTTTTCCGAGTCACGAATTTTTGTATGGATATGGTCAGTCTATAGTTATTTACTAGTCTCTGGTATTAAGCACGCGCAAGGACTTCGGAAAGGCAGAGGCCAGGTCGCGGTAAAAATAAAGCTTGTTAGTTTCAGACACTGTAGCTCTATGGTTATGTAAGAATTTTTTAAATTGATGCTATTGCATAGTGTAGTGATTACATAAAAACACATTTTAAACAAACAGGTTTTTAGTGATATGAGCCCCAATGCAAAAGAGTTCGTCCAGTCACATATTGCAAATTGTTTTCAAATTAACAACATTTACATAAAACAGGCCTTTGAAAAAAATTGTATAGCGTAAATTTCTCCATCTTATTTTTAATCAGGCACTTTGAAAGAAAAATTTCGTTTACTAAAATATCGACGCTGGAAAGCAAACACGTAGTAACCAACACATGGAGATTTTTTTTTTTATTACACCATTGTTATCAGAAAAAAAATCTGCGTCAAATGATCTAGGTCACGTTACTCTACGATTAAAACTATCGAAAATAGGATTTTAAAATTTTCCACTTTTTTTAAATTTTTGTACCATAAAACGCTGTTAATAACAAAAAAACCTACATTATTTTTTACTTTGTTACTTACCACAATTCAGTTTTCATAAAAATCTGACAGCGGTTATTTACGCCATGAGTAATATCAACTCTAGTGCGGGTTGCAACATTTTTGCAGCTTGTAAATTTGAATTCTTCGCATTTACACCATTTAGTGGATAGTATTTTCAGAAATGGTGGTGTTCACTACGTTTTATTTGCTATTTAATTACTATAGCATGAAACTTACATCAATTACAAGAATCCAATAAAAGGTATGACTTTGTTTTACTGCACTACTGAAGCGTCTCGGTTTAAAACATCGCGGATTTACTTCCTTTGATCGACGCCGCCGCCTGTATTTGATTGATGTTTGCGCCGCCACTCAGTGCGTGCGCAGTAGCCGAAGTGAATAGACGTGTTAGCAGTATCAGTGAAATTTCGAAGAAACTGTGCCCGTAGAAACATTATCCAATGTAAGTACTACACTAAAGTAATAATATTATTATAAGTAACTTGAATTTGTGCAAGTTATTAATGTAACGTGAAGTGTCAAAACTGTCATTAATTTCACTACCAATCCACGCGACGGGGGACATCCTAATTTACTTACACGTCTGAAAATGTGGCGGATTGCTATTCTTTTAAGTAAAACTAATTGTACATATTCAATTTAAGAGTGGAAATATAATTGGCGTCTGTTCTATAGAAATATCAGTTGGTGTGAATGACAGGTAAATAAACAGCTATATTTTTTTGAACAATACGCAAATAGAAGCGCCTCCCTACATTCCCACTCTTTAATTGTGCGTTAAGGTACCTAACATATTTTAAGCTAGTTTTTTTTGGTTATTATTGTTTTTAATAATCTTGTTTAATGAATGATATACCTACCTTATTGTGTACAATAAATAATAATTGTTATAATTTATAATTATAACTCCGCTTTATCTCTGAAGGGGAAACAGGAAGGTCTTTGCCCAGCAGTGGGACGTCTTAGATTAGATTAAATAAATAATTACTTAGTAGTTGTAATTTACTTGTCTATTGGAATAATCTGCAGGTACGTACCTATTCAATTTGATTCAATTTGACTTTAAATGTAAATTACTTTTTTTTCTTTAAGATGGCGGGAAAAAGAAGAAAGTGGCAGGATAACTTACTTAATGAATGCAAAACTGAAAAATCACCAAAAAAACCAAAGATAAAAATGCTTAAAGAAAAAGTCTATAAAGAACAAAATGGGAAATTAGTTCTGTTCAAAACCATAAATCATTTAAAAGAAAGTCAAGACAGCATAGTAAAGGAACAATGTTCTAATTCTCCGCCGCCATTGCAGAAGGAAAATGTGACAACTCCTCATCAAAAACCCTCGGATGTTGAAAATTTAACGCCTACCTTCAGAAAACCCGAAAATTACTTAGCTGCAACTGCTGACTTCATGAATGATTTTACAAATAACGATAAAATACTCAATGATTTGTGCTCCAACATTTCATTGCACACACTTGAGCAAGAATTCAATACTGAAGAAAGCGATAATTTTTCAATCTGTTTTGAAGAGCATGATAACGATAATACTTGTATGACAAACCAAAGACAGGAAACAGAAAATATATTACAAAAAGACAACGTTATTCAATGTACCTCTACAAAAGTAGACACTTTGGCAGAAAGAAATGAAAATGAAGTTAACAGCCCAAATTGGGCGACATTTGAATCTTGTGAAGTAGAAGTAACTATTGAACGTAACTTTGGATGTGATGATGAAAGTAATTATGATGGAACCAAAAATGCAGAAGCAAAAATTTTTTTGAATCCTAATTTAGAAATAAAAGATCTGGCACGTAATGAAAAGGTTTTAGAAGAACTGGAAGATATAGAAATTGATAGTGTCACTTTGACAAAGAAAACAATAAATGGTGTTAGAGAGCAAAGTGCACTATTTTCAGACACTAGCGATGAAATAAGAGCTGCCTATGACTCAGACCTTCCACAATCTGCAGAGAAAAAAACCAATACTAGAAAGGTAGTTAGACGATCTAAAAGAAAACTAAACTTTGATAAATCATACCTAGATTTTGTAGATGACGACCCTGATAGTTTACTGTTGAATGAAGCTTTTCCTTCAGAAGAATCTAATACAGATTTTAGTGAAGAGGAAGCGACAAGCTCAAGTTCTACGGGTGAATTAGAACGAAAAAGAAACAAAAAAGGTAGGTTAATGGAAGCATTTATTTACTTATAATAAAATTATTATGTAAGTTAGATGGAACAGTAAAATTCAGATTATTGGCTTTATTGTTATTTGTTTGTTTGTATAAAGTTGTTATTTGTGTTTAAGATAAGAAGCAAAAAAAGGGACTCGAGGAAAAAATAAAGAAGAGTAGAAATACTGTAGAAAAGGCTCACCAAATTCCAGTGGAAAAACGGAAATCTAAGACTCAAACGAAGAAAGAAAATGATATAAAGAAAAAGAAAGGTGAATTATACATAAATACAAAGGGTGAAATAGTCGAAGGCAAATTTATAAAACCGAACCCATGTATTGGAGTTAATTGTGGTAACAATTGCGGCAACATCTCTGAAGAACGACGTGCTAATCTATTTAGTCATTTCTGGGGTTTATGTAGCTACCAAAGAAGGAAAGATTGGATAACACAATGTGCTGTTAGGAGGTCAGTTAAAAGGCCAAGTAAAAATGCTTTGTCGAATAGATCTCAAACATATGAATATTACATCAACGAAGGGGAAGGTAGACGTAAAGTGTGTCAAAAATTTTTGATTGCCACATTAGATGTCACGCAGAGGTTCATGCTCTACACTCTAGATACGATGACTGATGGTTTTGCAAAAGAAGACGGACGAGGAAGGGCTGGAGGCCACAACAAAACATCCGAGGACATTATTAATGAGGCAAAAAAGTTTATACTGGATCTACCCCTATTGCCTTCACATTACTGCCGCAGAGACTCTACAAAGTTATATCTTCCAGAAGAATTCAAAAATGTATCAAATTTGTATCGTATTTATTAAGATTATTGTGCTGGTAAGAAAAATATGTCATTTAAAGTATTTTCAGGATGGTTCAAGAAAACGTTTAATATTGGGTTCCACATACCTAAAAAAGATAAATGTGCATTGTGTGGGTCAAGCAAAAGTTTTGATGTCAAAACTCAAGAAGAAATGCAAAAGTTAAAACAGCATGAAAATGAAAAAGAAGAATCTTATAAAAGATTCATATTTCATCAGAATATAAATAAAAGAGATAAAGGAACTGTATGTGCGAGCTTTGACCTTCAAAAAGTACTAAATACTCCATACGGCGAGAGCATGACGCTTTATTACAGTCGGAAAATAGCAGTGTACAATTTTACAATATACGAAAGCAACACACAGCTCGGAATTTGTAATGTGTGGACTGAAGCTGATGCTAAAAGAGGAGCCAATGAGATCGCTTCATGCTTGCTCGAGTACATTAAAAATGTTGACAAACGTGGCAATGTAAAACAGGTTATATTGTACTGTGATTCAGCTTTTGGTCAAAATAAAAACAAAACGGTTCTGGCAATGCTGCGGTATGCGTTAATGATTTCTGACAACATTGATACTATTCAAATAAACTACTTGATCCCAGGCCACACCTACATGCCGGTTGACAGCATGCATGCTACGATAGAAAATTCCGTGAAAAATTCAATCGTCTGGGCGCCATCACAGTGGCCTACAATCATTCAGTTTGCTCGGAAAAATCCTGAACCATATATTGTGAACGTTCTGAATGGCGAGGACTTTTTAGGATTTGAAAGTATTGTGGACAACACGTTCAAAAAAAACCAGAACATACAGGTCTCTAAAATATCAATTGTTACTTTCCGCAAGAAACAACCTGAGAAAATGCACGTGAAAAACTCAATGTTGCCAGATGCAGAAGCCACTGAAGTACAACTCAGCGCCTTGAATGATGCGATCCCAAAACCGAAGTTATACTCTTCAAAGTTACCGATTTGTCAAAAGAAATATACAGATTTGAAAAAATTAGTCGAAAAAGTAGTCATTCCGAAAAGGTTTGCAAAAGAATATTTAGATTTAAAAACAAACGCAAAAGTTAAAGACTGTTTACCTGACACAGATGTTGAAGATTGATTTATTTTTAGGAGTTCCTTTTGAACTGTTAGAAATTATGTTAATTTTTTAAAATTTAATAAACATTTCACAAATCGATTGAAATCTTTTTCATTGACACTTGCAGCACTTTATTTTACATTCAGATTGATTGTCTTATTATTTAAAACAATTCACCATTCCAAGTTACGAAAATAATACTAGTTAACAACATATTAATAACAGTAAATTCATTGATCGTCTAAGATTATAACACTATTTCGGGTAATTCTGGTTGAAGTTACATCTGTTAGCACATTTTTGCTTTTCGTAAAAAAGTGTGTCGTGCATCGTTCCATACATTTACATATTTCATTTACTACGTTTTATTGGTTGGTATATAATATTTCAAAATGTCGTAACTTACAAAATAATGTTTTAAAATAACTTTACGATAATGCCGCTAAAATTAACTGATAAAACTTTAAAAAAAAAAAAAAGTTTTTCAGCTCTAGTGAACAATTTTGATTTTGTGGGTTACTACGAGTTTGCTTTCTAGCGTCGATATGTATTTATAGGCACTTTAATTTGCTACGACTGACTCAAAATAGTTAACTCAATTCGTTTTCAACTTAACTACATTTTTATAAAAAAGGCCTTAGAAAAAAAAATAGTATAGATAGGGTAAAATTGTTAATCAGGTATTTTTAAATAAACACTTTTTTAGTAAAATATGTATTTATAGCTACTTTAATTTACTACGACTAACTCAAAATAGTTCGTCTAGTTCTTAATCGATGCAAAAGAGTTCGTCCATGTCTCAATTCTACCTGTTTATTTGAAAAATTAGTAAAATTTGATTTGGCAATAGAAATAATCTGTCACATGATGCGTCACTGTCATTACCAAACATATTAAAACCAAAATTTCATGCAATTTTATAATTCTTTTCATTATCTGATCTATTCTGATAATTATTTTCAAACAAAATAGCTCGCGGGAAACATATTGCCGACGAAGAACGAAAAATAATTATGCGTAGCCACAATAATGGCAAATCTGCATACCAAGATCGACAGTTCAGACCATGTATCCAAACGTAGGTGTCCCTTCCCCCAAGTATCGAAACGACACCCGTTAACGAGTTAACGCGGGATTCAGCCTTCAACCCTATTAAAGGGAAGTAAGTGACCCATCACCCGACGCTACGCTCTGATGAAGACAATCAAACTTGATCATCTATTTCTTCAGCACATCTTGAAATGGCACCCGATGGAATAGGACAACATCAATTAAGACGAGAAATCGAGCTCATTGTATAATACTACGTCCTCCGGGTCCAAAAGCCCGTAAAGGCAAGTAAACCACTCAGTTGCTTCAACTTTACTTCGACCAAGAAATTATCGCATTTCTAGTAAATTTATACATAGAATGCAACAAACATAAATTTACTAGAGTGAGAGGGAGATGCAAGACCTACAGATATACTGTGGAAATCAGGTGAGTTTGCAATGATCACCATGTCATAATGTGTCTCGTTTATCAACCCCAATCTCTTTACAAACATTTTTATTTTACCTATTTACCAAAACCAATGTCTAAAAGGTACCAAAAAGGGAAAATTTGATCGATCTCAAAAATGTATAAAAAATTTATTTTTTAATAAGAACTATGTTTTTAGTTTGTAGTTCGTTAAAATCATTTTTCTTTTGATATTTTTTAACCAGAGCATAGTATAATAATGAGTATTGTATACAGTATGGCCACTCCCTGCCTCCCGCTGAATGCGTTCCCACCCAAGGACTGCCAAGGACGCGGCGCGCAGTGAATGACATCGAAAATATTTTTCAAATATTTTTGTAATGGGAGTGTGCTGTGCTCTTTCCCAATTTGTTACACATTATTGTACATTTCATTCGTAAAAAATAAACAATAAAATTAAAAGCATGAAATTTTATTTTACATCGATTCTCCTTTTAGTATAAGAGGCTATTGCAAAGATTCAGTTTTACTATTCCTATACTTAATACTTTCTGTTATTGAAACTGATTTATTTTTCGTTCTTTCTAATAACTAGTATAATAATAATGTCAGAAAATACAGGTAAAAATATTTTTGTTCATGATTATCAGCACTCAAAATTAACTCGATGCTGCTATTAGATGGTTATCTCAAATTACTGCCTAATGCGTTCCCGAACACACTACGATTAAAACAAAATGGCGCCAACCCTAGCATGTCTTATCTCACTCACACAAACATGGCACGCGTTCACCTGCACGAACTTAAGACTGTGTGCGTAATAGGTTATAAGAACGCGTTTGTTTCATACATTTTGCCGCGAGTGTCCGAGGTGTGACCAGAGAATGATTAAAAGTCGATTACTAAATTATTTTACTTCTCTTCAAACATTTTATTCAGTTTAGACCTTTGATGCGGATTGGGCCCCGGTGCGATATGTAGCCCAATATATTGCCCAAAATATTGCAACAAAAAGGAATTAATGAATATCGATCAATTGAAACTGGTAAAACAGTTCAAGCTAGAAAAATTGGTCCTTCTTGTACAGATAAGCGTCGGCTGGCTCGTTCATCTAATTTTACTCAAGAAAAACGAAGAAAAAATCCATTCTTATTTGGAGCTAGGCAGCGTAGAAACGCATCGAGCTTTTTTGAATTCCTGTATCAGACCACTTGAGATTGCAAGCCACCGTACAAAAACAAATAGGCTTTACCCAAGACAGTATAACCCTGCATTTTATTTACTAAATGAAGTTCAATCATTACAGGTTTGCAAAAAATGTTTGATTAACACCTTGGATATTTCACCATGGACTATACGGACTGTCATTGATGCAAAAAAATTTAATGACGGTATAAATACAGTAGACCACCGAGGGAAACACGGATATCAATGCAAATCGGACACTGAGATAATAAAAGCCGTCAAAGATCACATTGAATCTAATCCGAAATTAGAAAGCCACTATCTTAGGGCCAACACAAGTAGATGGTTGTAGATTGATGGTGTAGTAGATTTTATTGATGGTGTTTTAACTATCGCAGAATTGCACAGAAACTATAATGAAGATCAGAAACAAAATAATAAGCCAGCTGTTAATTACGCCGCCTGTCAGCGCATTTTTAATCAAGATTTTACTATTGAGTTTTTTAGGCCGAAGAAAGACCTTTGTGACCAATGCGTTGCATACGAAAATGCACCAGAACAAGAAAAAGTAAAATGATATGCCAGCTACAATGTTCCCCAAGAAGAAAAGAGCTTGAGTAGATTTAAAAAAGTTAGAAATATAAAAAATGTCAAGATCCTCAAAGCACAAACTTTGATTGATTGATTTTTTAATATCATATGTACCTACGACTTACAAGCCGTCTTGCCATGCCCTGTTTGAAATTCGTCGGCTTTTTTTTATAAATCTAGGCTAAATTGCTACAATTTTACAGTTTCAAATGCAAAAGAGCGAGAAACTAGATGCTAATTTTGGCACGAAGTCTTGGGCAACAGGGGATCTATTGAAATAGGATCTTGTGTGTATTCATATTTGGTAGAAGTTGCTAACAAATATCCTGGCTGATACGTCATTTTTTATTTAGATAATTGCTGTGGTTAGCAGAAAAACCGATTCGTATTTGCAACGTACCACTTCGCGATTACAAAATTAAACATAAATTCAATACAACAAAACTTCTTGATACGTGGACATGCCCAGAACGAAGGCGACACAGCACATTCGGTAATCGAAAAAGCCATCACTAGAGCCAAACAATCTGGGCCTATCTACATTCTATAATACAAGGCGCGAAGAAGACAGGGAAACCATTTTTGGTGAGCTAAATGAACTACGGCGATTTCTTCGATCTAAAGGCTTTGACAGATAATATAAACTTTAACCCATTTACTGCCAAGGACGCCTATCGGCGTCTTTAAAACGCCAGTCAGGGGCGTCCAGTTTTTAAACCTCATTTTCTCAGCCAAATTACAGCAAAAATCACAGAATTTTTTTCAAATGTGCTATAATATAATATATCTAACTCCTAAACGGCCTGGGGATCCAATGATTAAACTTATGTTATCAAAAATGCGGATTCTTAACTCTCACGCCGAAGCCGCCCAAGGGTGTCTTCGTGTTGAAGTCAGAGTTTAACAAACTTTTTATGCATGCAGGAGAAAATGGGTTATATGTTTAAACAAAACTGTAGGTTTTGTATTTGCTGCCTACTTATTGTTTGTGTTGTTTGTCTTATTAGCCAAAATATTATTGCGTGATTATTAAAAAAATTATATGAGTACTGTTTTAATACTATTCGTTTTTGAATAATTTGTGAGCAAACAAACATCATGTAAAATGTTATTCATATTTCTTTTGTTTTTGGATTATTTTGTTTAATAACGATTTGCCTACTTTTGAGGTAAATTATCTTCAGAATTTATGATCGCGACAACATTAAAAAAGCTTAAGGCCCAGCCGAGCTAAGTGCATAAAATGTAAGTGCCATAAAATTGGTGTGCTTGGAATTTTAACAAAAAAAAACCGACCTGAAATTATTTGAGCACTCATTGTTTTAGTACATAGTTAACGATTCCGCACGATGACCAAATAAAAAGATTTGCCGCTTTCAAAGGCGAGGATTATTATATAAAATTTTCGGAATGTTTTATAATGATACTTAGTAATATTGAGACTTAATTTTTTGTTAATCACAATCCAAAGTTTCGCGGAGTATATTTGATCATTCGTTTTCAGATAGTTAAAAATCGTTAGCATCATATTTGAGTATTCAAAACGGTGATTGGTTAGTCAATGTTTTTTTTTTCTAAAGCCTTAGCTCGAAACTAAATATGGCCTCAGATGAAGAAAATAAGCAGATCAATACTAAATTCACAATGATATTTTTATAGAATTTATTTATGAAGAATATATTTTTGAGCATTACAAAAAAAAAATACTTTAAAATATCACAATGATATGCTTTAATTTCTTCAAATTTGAAATTGAAATATCACGTTTTATAAAAATAATTATATTAAATAACTTATTTACTCGGTGTATTGTGTATTTATGTACATGTAAGTTGGTGCAACGGATATATTGTTAAATAAATATACATAAAAATCTGTGATTGTGGTATGACTTATTTAAGAAGAATAATTTGTAATCCTGGAGATTTAAACCAATAAAAGTTACTATTAAAGAACTCAAAAATTATCATGCAATATGGTAGCAGAGCGTGGTTGGTACTATAGATCACCCTCATCAGCTATTAATTTCAAAACACCAAGTGAAATATATATATTTAGGGACTGCAATCTGGAAAACCGGATCCGGTATCAATATACGTCCACTTGATCCGGTACCAGTACACCGGATCCGGACACCGTGAAAATGTATATCGACAAAGCTTTAATAGATATAGGATCTGACATAAAATTTAGTGTCGAAAATAAAAGACTTGATTGACAGTTTGCAGCCATTTAAATTAGCTGTGTAGATGCACTATGCAGAAGGGATTCGAACCTATTAACTGCTGAGACAATACTGAAATTCGTTTTAGATAAGCTGCTCACTTACGAAATGGTGTTAAGCATTGATTTATCCGAAGCACTTAGGACCAGAATTAAAAATGTCGCACTGTTGTAACAGGAACATTGATATATGTACAGAAGCCAAAGAAATTTCAAGAAGATTCAAACCGGGCTGATGATACTTTTAATATGCCAAAGAAAAAAGACTTAAGAAGAGAATTAATTTTTTTTTGGAAAAAATAAATAAAGACTCTAACGACAACGTGGCACTCGTTGAAGAAGTGTCAGAGAAGAACGAAGATTCACAATAAAAAAAAGGATTTAACATTACAGGAAGAGTTACAGCTACAGATCCAGCCAGAAGTGGCGTCTTCTTATACCATACAAACTAAAAAACCAAAGGATTTTGATAAAATACTAAAAAAGGAGATTACTGCCTTTGAAAGTGAAGGAGTTAGAAGAGAATACTTGTCTGCTGTTCATGATTATTTGCTGACAATTAAACCGACAAGCGTAGAATCTGAGAGAGCCTTCTCGGCCGCAGGTTACATTTGCAGCTCTATTAGAAGTCGATTAGCAGATGACACAATTAACACCATTTGTTCCTTAAGATCGTTATTTCAAACTAATGATTGATTATTTCTTTTTTTTCTTTTTTGTGGTATGACTAGGGCTCTTGATTTTTTTAATTCTTTGATTAGACCATTAATGACAGGTTAATATTTATGTAATGTTTAGTTTAATGATGTTGATTATTAATATTGATTTTTGATTAACCTTAACTTAATTAAGAAGACATAACTATCACCTACGTTACGTAGGTAACTAAGATAATGACATTTTTATTTTATGAGATTTTAATTACCTTAACCCTTTACCGCATACTGGTAAAATACATAATAAAATAATTCCATGCAATTTTATCATTTTCTGCTTCTTTGATCAAATACAAGCCATACCTCTGTCTAAAAAAATACATTTAACGACATCTATGTGCAAGTATTATAACTAATTTTGAACTTGAAGTCAGTCGTTCCGATTTTAAGTGCAGGCGCTAACATTCGAGTTTTTTTTAATTCGAAAAATAATATACTAAGTGCTTTTTTATTACAAAAAATAACTGTTGGTGTTTGCTTAGACCCTATTGTCGTGGAAAAAGGTACGATTGTAGTGCTTTATTTCATTTCTATACTAAAATCTACGTAATTTAACTATGTGCCGTATATGAGCTAACATGCAATAATATACGTTTGAGCCATCATGCGTAAATGCAATCTTTATTTGTATGTGCACCAACAAATCTTTTTGATTTCATTTATAAATATAGACAAGAAATTTGATATTGCAGGATAAATTTAACTTATAAAAAGATACTTCGTAAAATAGGAACTATTTCAATTTTGTTGCAGATTTAGGTATGGATCCAAGACGATTTTATGGTGGAATTCATACCATAATTCAAAGTATTCCAAGTGATGGAAGTGACGAAGAACTTTCAGATGACGGAGAGGAGAGAAGAAATAGACCTACTAATATCTAAATCTAATATGGTTGAGGAGGGCGATGGCTGGATCCCGCGTTAACTCGTGAACGGGTGCCGTTTGAGGGTGTTCGTCGTTTGGATACTTTGGGGGAGGGAGACCTGCTGAGCTAACAGATGCAGATAAGAATAATTTTGTATAAACATAAAGAAACTCTAAAAGTTTATTTTGAAAAAAAAATATATACCCGTGAAGTTTCTTGCCAGTTTTTCTTCACGAAGGTTTTTCCGAACTGGTGGTAGAGCCATGTTTTATTTGACGTCAATAAAAACAAGTAATTGTCAATGTTGAGAAATACATATTTCATTTCATTACTAATCGCCCTGCTGTGTATATTCCTGAGTCTGAGTCAGACGAAGATTCCAACGACAATACACCTTTAGCGCGTATTGCTGCTTCTAGGACCAAACTACCACCAGAAATACAAACCTCGGAGACACCATTCCAGTATTTCAAGTATTTATTTACAGACACGATGTTTCAACATAGACAACGAGATACTTTGGCATACTCTTTTGAAAAACGTCCTGAAAGACCCATGAAATTCAGCGCTAATAAACTTGAACAGTTTGTTGGTAGTAAATAGTGAAAAATGTAAAGTTATAGCTTTTACTCGTAGGAAATCAATCATCAACTTTAAATATAGTATCGAAGGACATCACTTAGAAAATGCTTCTTCCATAAAAGATCTTGGCGTTTTCCTTGACGCAAAGTTAATATTTGACGTGCGTATAAGAGAAACACTTAATAAGGCTTATAGAATGTTGGGCTTCTTTCTAAGAGTGGGAAAAGATTTCAAAAATACATCAACGATTTAACTTCTATACAACTCCTTTGTTCGCTCCATTTTGGAATGTGCGTCAACTTCTTGGAATCCATACTATAAAAAATATAACGAACAAATAGAAAAAATACAAAATAAATTCTATATGCACTTACTTTTTCATTCAAACTGTAGAAGCCGGCCAAGACCTGATAAATTATCATCACTGGAAAGCCGACGACCCATAAAGGATCAAATCTTTCTTTATAAACTAATTAATAATCATTTAGAATCAAACTATCTTTTGAGCATTTAGGTGTCCTCGTTCCTCTACACGAAAAAAAAAATTTATTTCAACCAACAACAGCCAAAACTAATTATAGTTCAAATGCTTTTATTCGCAGAGCATGTAATAAGAATAACACTCTCTTCTCCGACATAGATATGTTTAATTTAAATATTCAAGGTTTTAGAAAAAATCTTAACACAACATTAATGTTTTCGCGAAAATCTTAACGCGATACAATGCCTTAAATATGTAATGGTTAAGTACCGAACTGCTTATATTTTAAGAGTGCTATTTGTTAACATTCTGTAAATACCTTACTGAATTTCTGCTTTCTTTTTGTTTTGTAAAACAAATAGTGGAAACTTGATTGGATTATGTAATATTTATGTGAGTTTCAATTTATTGTACTTAATCTGTGTGTTTCCCAAATAATCTAAAATAAAAATAAATAAATAAATAAAAAACTTTGAGTCATTCTGCAATAAATAGTGTAATGACCTATAGTAAATGGGAAGCGATATAAAGATTTATACATTTTAATGATAATGCTGCAATGACTCCTAAAGGACAACCTGGACACGATCCTCTGCATAAAATGCGTCCTTTCTAACGACAATTGAGGGAACGGTTCCTTACAGTCCCTAAGGAAGAGTACCTAGCTGTTGACGAACAGATTATTCCGACTAAAAGTCGATAAACGATGAAGCAATACAATCCAAAAAAACCTCACAAGTGGGGCCATGAAAACCAGGTATTGAGTGGGTCGAGCGGACTCAGCTATGACTTTGAAATATACACGGCTGAAGTAATCCTGGAATTGAGAATGATAGTAAGCCTAACATTAGTGTTTCTAGCAATGTTGTAGTTCGACTCAAAAATACAATACCATGTGGAATTAATTATAAGGTTTTTTTCGATAATTGGTACACATTGGGATCTTAACTGCATGGAACTGCTGGAACTAAAAGAATAACTGGCTACAACGTTCCTGCTAAAAAGGAGTTAAAAATGAGAGGCCGAGGAAATAGTATTGAAAAATTTACAACATTGGAGGATATCAACATTTCTGTAACGACATGATATGACAATAGAATAGTAAATGTGATGGTCAAACTCAATATCGGATTTTGACCTGCTAATGGTCAGTAGTACAGATGAAAGATTAGCTTATGAGTAACCTTTTCCCCCTTAAACTTCCCTAATTTTAAATCTAAAAATCTTGTAAAAAAATATCAAATAATTTGCGAAAAATCAATCATAAGTTACCATTTTGTTTTCTGTTGAATGTATCAGTCAATATCAATGTCAAAAAAAGTAACAAAACTATAAAAAAAGTTATACATAATTTATTCGAATGAACCCACAAGTAACTGACGTTATTGCCGGATTAGTTTTGACAATCAATCAACAATCTGTCAGTTCTTTTTTTCACATGAACTACCTTGATTGAATCATAAAAAAATCGGGGAAAAGATATATTTTGAAAAATATCTTACAATGTTAGGAAGGACTATATATTCAAACGAATGAATGTATGATAATCTATATTCATTGCCCTTTAATTTGATATACTGACTATTAGTAGGTCATTTTTTTTTACCTGCTTTGCTTTCTACATATGTTGGCAGCCAGCCAATGTCAGAAGTGAGGTGTTACTGCAAAAAACGTAAAGAATACTTTACAATTCAGTGTCCAAAAGCGGTTCAGACCTAAAACAGGCACGTGGGGGAGTCGATCTACAAGATGCCATGCTTAGATTTTATCGAACCAAACCAGATCGAAAAAATTCTACCACAGGATATTTTTTCATTTGATCGATATGGTGACAGTAAATGCATAGCTATTATATCGTCGCAATATTCATGAAAGCAGCCCCTATCTTCCATTGGCTGACTTTAAAGTGGCTGTAACAGTAGATTTATGTTGGGCAAATAAATCAGAGGCAGGCCTTCAAATATGGAAGTCGAAATTCAGGCAAAAAAGACTGGAGGCGCTCCGTCTTTTATGCCATCTCAAGATGTTCGCCAAGACCAATTAGACCACCTCCCTATTTAGACAGCTAGGCAACGATGCCAGGTTTCCAATTACAATCCGCAATCCTACGCAGCATGTCTATGTCTAAACGACAAAAGAAACTGTTTCTTACTATTCCATACCTATTAACATAATCTAATTGTTTTCTATTATTTTTGAATACTGTGCCATATTTGAACCAAAGTGAAAATTTGTATATTCTTTTATATTTTTCAATAAAATGATAATACCTGAGATACGTGTCTTTTAATTTTTCGTTTTTAATAAAATATATTTTTTTCGTCCAGGAAAAAAAATCATGTGGTGAAAGGATTAAGTTTTTGTTTCGAAGATGAAAATTCAAAAGATTGTGTTTTTCCAAAAAAATTCATAATGTAGTTGATTTCGTATATGCGTGTCGTTTTTATTTTACACCTCATTAACGGTCCTTGTTAGGAAGAAAGCAAGTTATCTTGGGTATATCAATCCGGTCAGATTTATGAAATCCGGTCCGGATCCGGCCGGATTGAAAAATGACGCCGAATTGTAATCCCTAAATATATTATTGGTATAACGATTTGTCCAGATTGAAAATTTTTGGTTCTAAAGCTTGGGCGGCTATAGTACCTAAACCTGATAAATTGAGTAAGAGAGCAATAGAAGCGCGTATGGTAGGACATGGAACAGCCGGTTATAGACTTTGGAGCACTCAGACTAATACAATATTTATGTTCAGAGATGTAAGATTTGATTTATCATCATTAAAACAAAAAGATGGTTTATAGGTATATTCAGCCAACTTATGGAAATATGTCTGAATAATGCGTGGATTCTGTACAAAAATGATAATGTGAAGAAGAAAACAATGTCATTTTCATTCATCAAAAGCATTTAGATATGATACATACAGTTGTCTGGTAAGGAAAGATAGATCACAAGAATTGGAAAGAGTTGATGCATCATGTGTCAAGAAGCCTAGATCGGCCAGGCCTCCAAGCCTGAAGATGATATGGGACGATGCATCAACTTTTGTGACTGATAAAAGTGGGCGTGATTGTTTTCTTAATTTTGCAAAACAATAACCCAAACGATGGTTTGTTTGGCTTGTTTCTTTTTTTATATAAAAGTCTTATTTCATTCGTTATTAAAGCAGATTTATTTTTATTTTGTGCAATAAAAAGGGGTGAATAACATAAATAAAACTTAAAATATACAAAAGTGTGTTCATTGAAATTTAAAACCCCAAATAGGCAAAGATCATCACAGTGAACAGAAAAAATTGTGAAGTTATACTATTTATTTTATTTTATTTATTTATTTTATTAATAATTAGCAGGCGTTTGTCTTCCATCTCACCTGATGGAAAGTGACGATGAAGACGAGGATCGTACACGCCTGTCTAAGAGGTACCTATTCACACCAATATACTCCGTGTATTTGATATATGATATTATTCATGGTGAAGAACAATGTTTTTTTTGGTATGGAGGTTGGCCTGTTTGGTATGGAGGCCTTTGCCTTCCATGCCAGGGGTCCTGCGTTCGAATCCTGGTAGGAGCAGATATTATATTATATTTGCTCTCTAGTCATGGATGTGTATGTATGTTTATTTAAGTTTATTTCTAATATTTATATATTTAAAAAAAATCTATGTGTGTTTATATATTTCTTAAGTTTATTTATCCGTTATCTAGTATCCATAACACAAGTTCTTAATGATACTTAATTTGGGCTAGATAATTGATTGTTGTATGTTGTATGTAATGTGATTGTTAGAAATATTTATTATATTATTTATTTTTAATGTGGAGATCTTGAGATTTTTTTTTTCATTTTTTCTGTCCTCTAAATAACCATAGAAACTTAACCCCAGCATTATATGTATGTAGCAAATATAATTTATTTTAATGAAATTACGATATTATTGTGCAAGTTATGTAATATTTGTATATTTTAGCGTTTCACAAGGGCCTTGAGAATTCTGGCGTTAGTACCTAAGGCTAGTGCTAGTTCGAACATTGTGACTGAGACAACACGAGAGTGATTCTTCGCAAGATGAACTCACTTATGGCAGAAATACTGTGTTTAACCAAAACTTGGAAACCTCAAATGCAAGTTCAGACCCCCCTCACTAGGATCTTCACTCGAAAATCAGATAGTGTGGTAGACATTGTTTGTGTAACAAATGCCATTACTTCTTCAGCGATCGCATTGAATGAGAATAACTCAAGTCAACAGGCATCTTCTGCTTATGCTCCTGGAACACCCTACTTCATTGGCTACAAATGCCTTATTACCGCAGTTTTCACCTGTAGCTGGTACAAGCAGTACTAATATTGCATCTCCATCTTGTGGAACACGATCCAAGAAGAGTGTAGTTGTATTTTATTTGTTATATTTTTTTTTTTTTTTGTATTTTCATATATGGTGTGCAATAAAGAGTTTTTGTATTGTATTGTAGTTAAAAATACACTTGTACGTGTCAAACCATTGGATACAAAATTGACTTTTATTTTTTTTAAATTAATAATTAGCAGGCGTTTGTCTTCCATCTCACCTGATGGAAAGTGACGATGAAGACGAGGATCGTACACGCCTGTCTAAGAGGTACCTATTTACTCTACACTTGAAAGCTCCAGGGTTATATTTGTCTGGAAAAACAGACGCAGGCAAAAATATTATTGGGAAGAGCAGTCATTCGTCTGGTCGATAAAGGACAAATTCTAGAAATGGCTAATAGTCTATTATGGACTAATTCTACAAATGACTAATTCTATAAATGCCTAATTCCATAAAAGACTAATGCTGTGAATGGCTAATTCTACAAATGACCAATTCTACAAAGGACTGATTTGACTAATCACTAATAAAGATAAACAGCTGCAAAGAAGTAAAGCTATTGAGTTGAGTAAATAATATAAACTGAATTAAAATAAATATGTGCATGTTAATTCATATCCTTAACAATAGACAAAAAAAACACGACGCATGACCGGGAAGTGTTTGTTTAGTGTTGATCAGTTTAATGCAATATTTATTATAATTAACATGCATATTTACTAATTAGCACGTGAATATATTTTATTTTGTTCATGTTATCATTTACACTTGTAAAATTATTATATTATTATAATACTATACATATATTTTCAACGGCCTTTGCAATTGGCTAAATAAATGTGTATCAAACTTAAGATGCGGGTATTTCTAAAAAAAAGGGAATACATATTTTTATATTTGTACGTAATTTGTTTGGTAGTTATCCTTTCATAGTTCTCACGTGATTATGTTTGCAATACGAAAATGGAGAGTAATTTCATTTTGGAGAAGAATCAAAAAGGTTTTGATACAATTTCATACGACGGTCGCCGTTACAATAAAGTGAAACGAGTAAATCTTGATGGAAGTACATTCTAGCGTTGCGTTAATAAAACGGACTGCAAGGCGTCTCTAAGAATGGATCAAGCTTTAACAAAAATTCCGCATTTATCTCAGCGTAAAGGCCAGTCTAATCATTAAAAAAACGAAGTGTTCATCAAAATTAATAAATAAAAAAAAAATTCTTTTTTGATTTTTCACTTCAAGTTGGCCCGAGCACTACGCTGCCGTCATTACATGACAACAAAGATTCGCTGTATAACACTAAGAAAAAAATATGTGAATGCTCCTAAATTGAGTTTTGACAAAGTAGAATATGTCGTCGTACTAGAGTGTTTAAGAAATAAGTCCCTCGTGACAGAAGATAGCGATGCTTTTGGTATTCGTGACGAAGTGATCCAAAAAAATCTTAAGAAAAGTTCTGCGGTATCATGGAGGCGGAACTTTTAAGAGTGTTCCGTTTCCTTTTTATCAGCTATTTACAGCCCACAATGACCTCGATTCTAATACCAATACGACAAAAATAATACCAGTTCTATGTGCATTATTGCCTAAAAACACAGGCTACTTACACAAGAGTATTTCAAATAATTAAATATTGGTATCGAAATAAAAAAAATTAAAACGCGATTATGAAATGCGGTCAAGACGGTTTATCCTGGATCGAACGTTAGTGGTTGCTACTACCATTTCCAAAAGGCAGTACCTATGGAAGAAAGCAAAGGTAACTGAGAGAAGCAAAGAAAAAAATACTATTCGTATGTGTGCCATTATACAACTGTGACCAGCAGAATTTATTCCAGAAGAAGAAACTATAATTTTGGATAAAATTAAAGCTGTTCCATCGTTGTCTAAATTTAAATCGAAAAACAGTGGTATCGTCTGGGCCCGTCAATCCTAAGTTGTACAAACGCCATCATGCCACTAACTTACTCGAAGGATGGCAACACATGCTAAATGTTTTAATCCCTTAGCGACCCAGTCTTTTTTCTTTTATACAAAAGTAACAACTTGAAGCAAAGCTCGTTGATGTAAGAATTAAAAACTCCTTATTTCAAGTGCAGCGAAAAAACAGACGAAACCGTGACATCGCCTTTGATCGAAAATAAAAGAAGATTTTACAGCGATTTCGAAGTGGCGAAATATCAATCACAAACTTTTTCAGGAGCTTGAAATACATTCAAATGTGTCATTAAAAATACAGTGTCAAATCATAACTCAATAGTGATGTATTTACTGATTTATAATAACAAGTTGTCATATAATTATTGGTAAACAGCATTTTGATAAAAACTAATCTGTGTCTAAGATCTAAGAAGAAGAATAAACGAAAGCGAGACTTCATATGCCAGCTTCTACATATTATAGGTCTACGAAGCTGCGTTTCTGCTGCCATAATGATATAATGCCCTTAAAACAGGTATTTACATTTTGCTGATAATTTATTGAACAACGGAGACAGACTGGTACTATAAAGTTAGATCTTTTGGAAAGCGTACGTCGTAAAAGTTGAAGAGGAAACTCGGTTCAATGCAACTTTATAAGGCAGTGGGTGCCTTATAAAGTTGCACGAGCTGGATCACGAATGCAATGTATTAAAAATTGTTGGAGAAGATAAATAATTGTCAGTGGCCACACCAACAAATGTAAAAAAATATAAAATTACTCTATGACACAATATAGTCTGTAGTACTACTTACTGTATAGAATCTGAACTGATCGCAATAAAGTGTCCACGCTATGTAAAAACTAAAAAGTATTCTTTTAATTAATAATCCATATCCATCGTTTGCTCTGCTTAGCCTATATTCAACAGGTTATGGGCCCAGAGCTCCAAACGTAAAAAACAGTGAATTAAAGTCAAAAAGTCGTAAAAACAGTGTGCTCAGTAAAAGAAGCCGTGAGAAAAGGCATTAAAAAAATGGCGTCGTGCAAATGCAAAGACGACACGGACGTCGTAATAAACGAAAAATTGACTGGACGAGATAATTTCGCTGTATGGAAGTTTCAACTTGACATTGTACTAAAATCTCTGTCTCTTTATAAAATAGTCAGCGGCGAATCGACCTGCCCAGAAAAAGACTCTGAAGCGTGGCTTAAAAACGATGCAAAAGCGCAGCGTCTGATACTGACAACAATTGATAAAAAATGTGTGCCACACATTCTGAACTGTGAAACGTCAGCAGCCATGTATGCCAGACTCAGTAAATACTTTGAAACGGAAAGTGTCAACCAAAAATATGCAACAATGCAAGATTTTTTCAACTATAAGTATGAAGAACAAAAAGATATGGCGACGAACATCAGCACATTGGAAAACATCGCGTACAAGTTGAATTCCACAGACACAAAAGTAAATAATGACATGTTGCTGGCAAAATTGATTACTGCAATACCTAAAATTTATAACCATTTTATAAGTGCATGGGAATCAGTCCCGACAGATCAAAAAACCTTTGAGAATTTTACTGCACGATTACTACTAGAAGAAACTAGATTACAGAGTAGTGATTCATCAGAAAATGTAGCATACAGTGCAAGTAAAAATAAAAACTTCAGTCTACAGTATAACACCAGACTTCATGATAAGAAAAAAGGAAAATATTGCACAATTTGTAAGAAAAACAACCATCTTGAAAAAAATTGCTATTTTCGCAATAAAAAGAATAATGAGAAGCGAGATAGTGGTGCAACATTTTTGGCATCAAGTACCAACAAGACAAGTAATACATGGGTTGTGGATTCAGGTGCTTCGAAACACTTAACAAATTCAAAAGACCTCTTTACTCACTGTAAGAAAGATCACTCGGAAATAGTTGTCGCTAAAAATAATGAAACAATTAAAGCAGAGAGCATTGGCGATATAAAAACAAAATTATTCAATCTAACAAATGTGTTATATGTTCCAGAGTTAACAAAAAACTTAATAAGTGTGAATAAAATAACAGAAAAAGGAGGTGAAGTAACATTCACAAAAGATAAGGTTAAAATAAAAAAGAAAAATACAATAATCGAAGGCTATAAAAACTCAACAGGGTTATATGAAATAAAATTACAAGAAGAAGCTTTGCTCAGTAATATGCAAGAAGAAATACACAGAAAAATGGGCCACATAAGCTATGAAAATATGAAGAAACTGATACCATTGGTTGATGGCATAAAAACAGAAAAAATAAAAGATAAAGTCTGTGATGTGTGCTTAAAATCTAAACAAACTCGTGCACCATTTAATACAGAAAGAAAAATAGCAACTCGACCATTGGAAATAATACACTCTGATGTTGGCACAATAAACCAAGAAACATGGGATAATAAAAGATACTATGTCACATTCCTGGACGACTACACACATTTTTCAGTGGTCTACCTTCTTAAGTACAAATCTGAAGTATGTGAAAAAATTAAAGAGTATGTTAAGCAAGCTGAAGCCAAATGGAACCTGAAAGTATCTAAAATAAGATGTGATAATGGTGGCGAATATGTGAACCAGAATGTAAATGCATGGGTCAAATCTAAAGGTATTGTTCTCGATCTCACCATACCATACTCACCACAGTTAAATGGAAAAGCTGAGCGCCTAAACAGGACACTGATGGATAAAACAAGGGCTCTACTATTTGATTCGGGATTAAAAAGGGAGATGTGGGGAGAAGCATTACGAACTGCAGCCTATCTCCTAAACAGATCACCTACTAAAGCAGTTGATAGAACACCTGCAGAGCTATGGTATAACAGGAAGCCAGATTTGTCCCGTCTACAGCTATTTGGTGCAAAGGCATATGCTAAAGATCTAGGAAGAGTAACAAAACTTCAAGAAAAATCAAAAGAGTACATATTCATTGGCTATGCAGAAAATGCCTACAGATTGTGGGATGATAGAAACGGAAAAATAATACTTTCCCGTGATGTAAAAATTGAGAATGACATAAACAGAAGGCAAGAAAAGCCATGTGAGTACTATAAAACATTATTCCCTGAAAAGGAATTTCAAGCAGAAGATGATTCAATATGCACAAATGAAAACGATGAACAAGAGTTTCAGAGAGAAAATAGAAATGA
Organism: Marasmarcha lunaedactyla; assembly: GCA_923062675.1. Classification (NCBI taxonomy): domain Eukaryota; kingdom Metazoa; phylum Arthropoda; class Insecta; order Lepidoptera; family Pterophoridae; genus Marasmarcha; species Marasmarcha lunaedactyla. The sequence goes on along the minus strand of OV281365.1, from coordinate 11,152,070 downwards.
AAAAGAAATCTTGTGTGATATGCAACAACATATAAGTACAGAAAATATAGAAAATGAACCACAAAGTACAGAGAAAGAAAGTACCACATCAGATCATGAAAAAAGTGCAAAAGATAATGAAAACCTAGAAGATAATCCTCAAGGCCTAAGAAGTGGAACAAGAAAACGTCAAGTTCCTAAAAAATTTCAAGACTATGTACTTTTAACATATAAAGAAGCTACAAGCTGTGCAGATAGTAAGCAATGGATAAAAGCTATTGAGGAAGAAAAACAATCACTAAAAAAGAATAAGACATGGAAAATAGTCGATAAAAAAGAAATAAACAATAAAAACATACTTACTGCCAAGTGGGTCTTCAAAATAAAAGATGATAATCGCTACAAAGCAAGATTAGTTGTGAGAGGCTGTCAACAAAGAGAAGGTATTGATTTCACAGAAACCTATAGTCCAGTCTTAAATATTAATGCTCTTCGTATAATGTTTTCACTTGCAGCATCATACAACTATCATGTGATGCAATTTGACATAAAAACTGCATTCCTCTATGGAGAAGTCACTGAGGATATATATATGAAGTTACCTGATGGTTTTGATGATGGTGAATACTGCAAGCTTATAAAATCCCTATATGGATTGAAACAATCTCCACTAAAATGGAACCAAAGATTCACTGAATATCTGAAACTGAAAGGCTTAAAATCTACTAAAAATGAAAAGTGTATATTCACAGATGATACAGGATCAATAATACTGGGATTGTATGTCGACGATGGGATTCTGATAGGAAAAGATAAGAGTAAACTAAGTAAATTGCTACAAGAGTTGAAAGAAGAATTTGAAATGACTAAATATGAAAATCCACAGAAATTCCTTAGCATAGAAATACATATAAACCAAAATATAAAACTATCACAAAAGAATTACATAGAGAACATAGCTAAAAACTTCAATATGCAAGATGTTAAAATAGCTCCAACCCCAATGATAGTGGGAAGTGAACTGAAACAGGATAATGATACCTCTGAAACTAACTACTGTTACAGAGAGCTAGTTGGCTCACTATTATATCTATCAAATAGAACCAGACCAGAAATATCATATGCAGTCAACATATGCAGTAGAAATGTAGAAAATCCTTCCAAAAGGGATGTAAATAATGCCAAACGCATTGTAAAATATTTGATTGGGACACCCGATGATGGTATAACATATGGAAAAGGAAAAGATGAACTGGAAGCATTCTGTGATGCAGATTATGCAAATGATCCTGAGACAAGAAAGAGTACTACAGGATACATAATATTCTTCAATGGCGGTCCTATCGCATGGGCATCTAAGAAACAACCTATAGTGGCAATGTCTTCGACAGAAGCAGAGTTTATAGCTGCTGCTGATTGCTGCAGAGAAGTGATTTATCTAAAGAACTTAATTCAAGAAATAACAAAATTTAGTGTCAGTGCCAGTATAAATGTGGACAATCAAAGTGCCATTTCTATAATTAAAAACGGTGTGATGAACAAACGCAGTAAGCATATAGATGTGCGTTACCACTTCATACATGAAAAAGTGAGTGAAGGGCTTATTAATATTAAGTATTGTAGTTCTCAAAATCAAATAGCTGATATTCTCACTAAACCCCTTTCAAATATAAAATTTAATTTCTTTAAAAATCTAATCCTAAAGTAAAATATAAAACTATATTTAGTTAATATGATAATAAAAGTTATGATTGTTTTTTTTTTTTCTCTTTGTTAAAGGTTATATTTTGTAAAATAAAATGTTTAAATTAAGGGGGTGTAAGAAAAGGTGTATAACATAAGTAGTATACACTACAAATTGTAATTTATACCATTTTATTTGTATCATGTATTAGTAACTAGTATACTGAAACTACAAATGGTAACTTACTAAATACTAACTTTATTTGCTCATTAAAATTTATCTACTTAAAACTAACAATTTATAATAACATTGTAATATAATTATCCATAAAACTTGTTGGTATGTAACATGTGGCAGATGAAGATGTCTGATTTATTGATTTTTTTTATCTCCTATCAATATGAATAGGGATGGTTTCATGCAACAATTCTATCAATAATATATTTGTTATCTTTATAAAATAATGGTGTCATGCCTAAAGTACTATCAAGTTTCTTTTGTAAAAAAGGGTGTTAGCCATAAACAATTAAGGGGGTGTGTTGGAGAAGATAAATAATTGTCAGTGGCCACACCAACAAATGTAAAAAAATATAAAATTACTCTATGACACAATATAGTCTGTAGTACTACTTACTGTATAGAATCTGAACTGATCGCAATAAAGTGTCCACGCTATGTAAAAACTAAAAAGTATTCTTTTAATTAATAATCCATATCCATCGTTTGCTCTGCTTAGCCTATATTCAACAAAAATAAGCCCAAGAAATGGGAATTAAAGTGTTTGTTCGCGCAGGGGTGTCTTTCTTGGCTTACGGTGGTGAAGAAACGGTCCGTTATAATGAGTTTACTGAAGGCGAGAAGGGCTTGGGTCCAAAAGTGGTATTGGCTTTAGCCAAGACAATCAAACAAAAACCAGGTTCAGTACTCTACTTTGACAATTTCTTCACTTCTCTGGAATTGCTAGACCACTTGAGAAAAGAATATGTTATCTTCTAGCTTTGGGGAGAATTCGAGGGGCTGCATCTAAACTACCAACAGATAAAAATTTAAAGAAACAGGTCGTGGATCTTTTGCACAAGTAATTTCTAATTAATGCAAAATCACAATCATAAAATGGTATGACAATAAATGTGTCCCTACACCAAGTACGTACACAGACTCACAACCAGCGCATCAAGTGATGTGATACTGCAAGAAGACAAAAAACAGAGCACCCGCATCATGTTCTAACATTGTAATAGATTATAATGGTAGCAGTTGATCTCACAGACATGCTTGTTGCACTGTACCGGACGGAAATGCGAGCACACGGGTGGTATATACCTTTATTTATGTATGTTACATTACTTTAAAAATATGGGTATATGTATCAATAATGCTTGGCTTATATGTCGTCGTGAAACTCAAGATACTAAGCACATGAAATTGAAAGATTTTACATTCACCATAAGCAATGATCTTGCCAAATTCCAAAAGACAAAAGCAATTGCTAACACTTCTAGAGGTGCACATTTTGTCACACCTCAGTCTGTGTATGGCCAATATGATCATATTGGACACTTGCTATCTTTTACCAGCAAAGGCAGATGCAAGAACTGCAGAAGAAGGGTCGGATCAAGTTTCTTTGTGTTAAATGTTATGTACTTATGTGTTGGGTAGAGGATCATAACTGTTTTCATAATTACCACATGAAAGCGGCTGAATTATGTTACAAACCCTGTTTTAATTAAGCCCTGCATATGGCAGTGTGCATAATAATACACACATGTTTTTGACAGTGTAACTCTACAAAGCTGGCAATGTGCACATAAAGTGCACATACATGCCATATTTCTAAAACTACATACCTAAGATTTTTTTCTGTATTTTTATATGCTTAAGACCTATCCTTAATCCAATATATAAGATGTAAATCATAAATATTTACAAAAAAATATTTGCCAACTATAGGGTTCTTAAAGATAACAAGGTCTTAAGGAAATTAAATACCGATGGGCTAGGTTATAAGTTTCATTGCAATTTTCAGTAATATAACTCACCTATAGGTCTATCCCATCTCGATAACTTAATATAGGGTTCTATTCTACTGTACAAAGTATCCACTTTGATTTCTTCAGTCAACTTCTCTTTACCATCCTCATCTATTTTATGTATAACTATTTTAGGAGTTGATGTATCTATAACAGCCTTTTGTCTATGTTGCTCACTTTGAGTAGAATATAAGTGTTTCATTAACAAGTTCTTTTTTCCATATTGAATATTTTTCAAGTACATTCTCCCACATAAACATGGTTTGATTTCATTTAAGAGTTTTGGACTTTGAAAGCTTCGATTTATTGTGTTTAGAAGCCTGTTGACGTTTTTGCAGCTTATTTTGACATTACTCAAGCTTGCATTCCACATTATTGGAATATTTCAGCTATAACTTTTTTCTGAAAACAAAAATGGTAAATTCATATAACAGGTACAAGGATATTTTATGGACATTATCATAACTAACACCGATTTAACATAAACTACACTCAAAAACTGCTTTTGTAGTATGTATTTTAAAATATTTCTTAAGCATATTGTCAACTATCAGTTATACATTTATCAAAACAAAATTTAAGATCTCATATATATAAGTTAGTAGAATCTTACAAGAACGACCTTTGATACTGGACAGAATAAGGAAAATATTTACAATTGGATATAATTGCATGGTGTGGTGACATAATAAACTAACCTCAAAGGTAAAAAAAGCTTACACAAGGTAACGGTTATTGAGCAAAAGCGCGTATTTATTAAACCATTAAAACGGGTATCATACCTTATGATTCCTAAGCAAAATTTCCTAATTCATATAGTTCCAATTCAGAATTGTGAACATCTATCGATCATTCAGTATTAAAGTGTCTCTTTATAATTGTTAGGAAAGGAAATATGTTAAACAAATTGTTCTCAATAAACCTTACAGGCTAAATCTGAATGACCGATCGTAAACCATTATTATAATCTGTTATAACATGTTTTATATATTTTAAATCTTCAGAGAAAAATATCACGAATATTATGACAGACACGTGACAGGCACAAATATTTGTTTGACACTTGTGATATCTGATTGACAGTAGCAATAAACAGATTAGCCAGATGGGTTGAGCATCTTAAAAAGGTGCAGAACAAAGGCTGTGGCAATCTTGTTTTATTTCATTTCACAAAAGTTATTGTATAAAATATAAAAAGTAATAATATTTTTTATGACTGCCTGTAAAACTATATCAAGTAATTTATAAAATTGCGGCGTGTATAATAAGTCTTTTGGCTTTTTTAACATTTAGATATTTTTTCGCAATGTAATTTATCGCTTAAGAGTACTGTAGAAAACAAACACAATGCATTACATATTTTATACTTTACTGGGTAAGTTTTTATTAAAAGTAACCGGGCTAAGGTAAGTTTATCTTCCTGTGTTTACTTATTTCAAAATGGTATATTTTAAATATCTTTTAACAATCGTGTATGATTTGATACAGATCCATTGTATAGAAAGGAGATGTTATTCTCGTGATACTTTGGTAGGATTAATAAACAAAAGTGATCGGTTTTTGATTTGAGAAAAAATTTATAAATTGTAGACTGGCGACAACGGTACCATTTGTAAAACAACCGGCGATTACAAAAGTTTCGCTGACGAATTCGGTTTTTATTTTTGATATTTTAAAGCCTTTGTCTCTTACCCACCCAAGGGTACATCTAAATTTCTTATAGATTTTACAAAATATAGATTTTGCAAATAACCCCTTAAACCGCGTTAATTGTAACAGAACTACAAAGGGTAATAAAAGTCACATTATGTTATTTAATCACATTTTCTCAGTCATTTATTTAAAGTCTTATTAGCTTACAATCAACCGTAATAACAACAAGGAAATCGAGAGATCAGTCTTTTAAATCAACAGAAATGTTAATGAATAATAAAAACATAAATATTCTACCCTTTTAACAAAAATAAAATAAGTTTTCTTTGACATATAATTAACTTTGGCTAAGACTTGCCACAATTGCAATTTTTTAGCATCACAACAATCACTAAGTAGAAATAATCAAAAAACATATTTTTGTATGGAGTTACAACTGATCCCTGGTACAAATTACCCTTCCGGAAAATTATTTGTAAATAATTTATTAGTCAGATTTGTAAATGTGACAAATATAAATAGACTTCTGAAGCGTACATTCTTCATGAGCCCAAAACCCACATTTCACTAGGGCGGCTGGAACTAAATGGTTCCATAGATACAACGCAAAACCATTCTTCTACTTTTTCTCCTTCACTGCTTTCAGAATTATTTCTTGTTGCTGTTTTTTTTTCTGGCTAGAGGTACACTTTTTTACGGGCTTATTTAACGGTACCATTGTCCCCGGCGATGTCGGTACTATTGATCCAAAGTAGGTAATTTAGAGAAAACATACACATCTAATAGTTTTAATCTTTATCGAAAATTCAAAGTTCGATATCTATTTAAACTGGAAATAACAATTACATGTAGAAAAGACTTTTATATTATGTATTAAAGCCATTAGAACATTACGAAAAACCTCACCATGGCTTGCCGAAAATCAAAAATTCTTCGGTGACACGTCCGATTCGAAGCGCGCGCCGGCGACTATTGGGCACATCGGGACTCATATAGCGCGTGTCCTGGTACACTCATACATGCAAAGTTTAGCTCAGTCGTTAAAATATTGACCCGTGCTACTATTGTACCCGCTCTACCCTATACTAGTACTAAATAAATAAGATTTGAATAAAAATTTATATTTGAAAATAAATTATTCATATATTTCTTATAATAAATAACATTCTGTTTTGAAATATAAAATTATGCAACTACTAAAATAAGCCTATAACTACCGATGTACTCAGTAACACTCGATATTACGAATTTTTAATTCAATCGCTGTTTATTTGATTGGAGGCTAAGTTTACTGTGGGTTTAATGCTACTAATATCTACGTGCAATAACTATTATTATTTTTCAAGAAAACAAGAATCACTCAGTGGCTTTTACTGGAGCAAAGATAACACCATCCGAAGCATACTGTCGGCAACGCTTATTTCAATTTATTGTATTTATACTAATACACATAGCAAAATGACAGTGTACAAACATACAAACGACCTACTTAATAATATTTGGTTGGCCCGTCTACTGCAGCAAAGGATAGAAAATCAATAACTTCTGGATATTTCCGTCTTCGACATTTTCCAGAAATGTATTTTTTTAAATCTGATTTGATGGCAGTGGTACACGAGCTTCTTTGTTAAGATTTTTTCTGTAGTGGTACTCCAATCCTTTCTATTTTGAACACCATAACAATCACATCCTTTCAAGGAAGAAGGAACAACCAGTGACAAAAAGCAATTTCAACTGAAGCTTTCGGTCAGCAACGCGTGGTTGTGATTATTATTAGTCGATATAATAATCACAATCACTATTATCAAATAAATCACTTAACACTAATGATGTCCATGAGTGTGAATGCCATCAGATGGGTTGCGATATCGTTTTATTTAAATTCTCCTTTCTAGTTATCCACAAGTTGTCAAGCACGATGGCCGCTCGAGTCCAGTACCGTCGGCATTTGATACCTTCCGAGGAAACATCGGTGGCCAAGCAAGCGGCGTTGTTACTCTCCCTGTTGGAAGAGCTCGATAAAGTGGAGGCTTTGGCCAAAGAGAGCCAGGAAGAAGGTTACTGTAACCAAAAAAGTCTAAACAATGCACAACTGACGATATGTCACGTTTCAGAATATTTATAATATAATAGCCTTATAATATAATTTACAAAAAAAATTACTTCCATGAAGTTTCTAGCAAGTTCTTCTTTACGAAAGTCTTCTCGAATTGGTGGGAGATGTATTTTCTACATTGAAAGACATACAATTGAATTTCTGATATAGCGCCGCTCCCCGCAGTCAACGTCACACGTGAAGGCTGTGGGACCAAGGGCGGCTGTAGCGCAGCGGGGGACCCGTCACATCAGACTGCACCCGTTTTAGCCAGTAATAAATATAGTTCGGTTTCATCGTCAGCCGCTAACTTTAATTACATCGTCGATTCATCTAGTGGCGCGCCATCCCGCTCTTCCCGGCTCGAGAACCTCTCTGTTTTCTGAAACTACTTTTCTAGCTGTGCGCTACGATATTGAATACCTAAATAAGTACTTGTATATTCGCAGAAGAAGTTCGCGAATTAGAGGAACAGCATCAAGAGAAGCTGCTAATGTTATTGAAGAAGAACCTTGAAGCTTATAAACAGTTCGGAAAGCAGGCGAAGTCGGTGGTGCGAACAGCACATATCAGTAACCCCGAGATTATAGCGATGTACCGGCCGCAGACTAACCAGTAAGTGAAAAAATATTTTCCGTTGAAACAACTATTGAACACACTTATAAACATTAGTATTCTCAGATTTTATTTTGGTTCTAGCTATACATTTTAAATAAATAAATAAATAATCATAATATTAGTGAAATGTAAAATACATAAGTTACGTAAAAAGTTAAAGTACAGTTAACAGCATACATCAACCTACCCAAAATGTCTTTCCCCAATAGGCAGTTTTCCTCTATCAAATTAAGAAAAAAAATATAAGGTAGGTGCGGCCAATAAGGCCTGTCGGGTAATAAGGCCTCAGTAACAGAAACACAACTTAAAATAATCCCTGCCGCCCGAAGTCACAGTCATAGGTAGCTAAGAATCCAAGATGGCGCCCCAAACATGTCACGACTCACTCGCTCGCTCGCTGCCACCAGTGCGGCGTCATTCATTGTGGTCGGCGGACGCTCAGCTCGAATTATAATACAACGGTCGAATCAAACGTGAGTAATTTTTGTAATATTACACTATTCTTCATTATTTTACAGTTTAATTGTCTATTAGTTCATGCTTTAGAGGAATATGATTTTGGAATAATGTAAATTAGACCGAATAATGTTATTTTAAAATTTTGTTTACAAAGTGGTCGGTGGTTATTAAGGCCTATAAAATTCGACCATAGGCCTCATTACACACCTTTTTTAGCATCATATAATGACTCTTTTATTGTTTATTTTATGCCTTTAGAAATGTTATTACTAATGTTTTCTAATTGGTTTATTACTTTTTAGGGACTTCTTATAACCACAATGCCCCCCAAGCGAGCATTGTGGTCTGAAGATGACCTGGTGGCTGCAGTCCGAGCAGTACAGTGTGGACGGCTGAGCACGTACAAAGCTGCCGACAGGTACAAAGTGCCCAGAAGAACTATACGAAACCACCTCCAGACTGGCAGTTTAAAAAAAATCTTAGGTCGAAAACCTTTACTTAGTGACGAACAGGAGGCTGAGCTTGTGAGCAGAATTGTGAGGTTTGCTGCAATAGGATTACCTATGACATCACAGATTACCCGCCGCTTAGTCTTCAAATTTTGCGAGCTGAATAAAATCAAGCATCCCTTCAATCAGCAAGATAAAGTTGCCGGGAAGGATTGGTTTAAGAAGTTCATGAAGAGACATCCGGGTATATCACTTAGAAAGGCTCAGTTTATGAACCCGGCCAGGGCTCAAAAGCTAAATAAAATTATCGTAGATGATCATTTCCAGAGATTAAACGAAGTTTATGAAAATTTGGATCTCAAAACTCATCCTGAGAAGATCTATAACATGGATGAGAAAGGATGCCGCCTAACGATTCATCACCAGCAGACGGTTCTGGCACAGAAGGGGGCCAAAAGAGTCCATTTACAGTCTTCGGAACACGCCGAAAGTGTTACCATTGCCGGTTGTGTCAATGCACTTGGTAATAGTATACCACCAATGATCATTTTTAAAGGCAAACGTTTGAAGCCTGAATTATACGACAATTTACCACCAGGATCATTAGTAGAAAAATCTGCAAAGGGTTATATGACTAATGAACTATTTAAAGAGTTTTTGAAGCACCTAGCCCGATACAAAAGTCCAGGAAGGTGCCTCTTAATATTTGACAGAGCAGCTTGTCACTTAGACCTATCCATCGTGGAAGTTGCAGATTCACTCGACATAGCATTGTACTGTTTACCCTCAAACACTACCCATGAGCTGCAACCACTTGACAAAGCTGTCTATCGATCATTTGAACACCACTGGGATGCCGAACTTTTATTATTCATGGAACAAAATCCTCACAAAAAGCTCACTAAGGCACGCTTCAATATTATACTTACAACTGTCTGGTCTAAATGCATGACACATAGTAACATTACAAGTGGTTTTAGAGCGACTGGTTTATATCCATTTAATCCACAGGCTATTCCGGAAACAGCATTTGCTCCATCTGTATTGACAGAAGTACCAGCTCCTGTGCCTGACGCTGTTGATGTAGAAAATTCGCCACCTCGCGTCTCATCCAAGCCAATGGCCCCCGTGACCCCTCAGCCATCGACATCAATGCAAGAACAAAGAATTGATCATACGCCAAAAATACCATCTGAAAGGTTTTACAGAATGGTTTACGGTAGTTCCAGTTCTGATGATGAGGATAATGTACCCCTCGCTCAAGTTAAAAGAACAGCATTTAAGCAGCTCATGCCTACACCAGCTAAAAACACTGAAAATACACCAACAGTTAGAAGAAAGGCCATCAATTATAGAGGAACTCCAGTCACCAAAGACCTATTTGATAAAAATAAAATAGAAAAAATGACCTCAAAAATAAAAAAGAGCAGAGATAATATTAGCACTAAAGAAAATAGAGAGAGTTGGTACTGTCACGGATGTAAGCAGGACCAACAGGCGCTATGAGGATATGTTGTAAATGCAGCAAGTGGTACCATGAGGAGTGTGTTGGTTTGTCAGAGGAAGACGATGATTATTTTGAGTGTCCAGATTGCATCTAATCAATTTTTTTTTTGTTATTTTTAAGTCTTTACTGTGATTATTGCATTATTATTATGTATGGATCTCAATAACCAAATATAATAACGTTATTTTGTTTAATCTTGTTGATTAAAGTCTTAGGCTTTATTATCCTACCATAGTTTAATAAGGCCCAAACACAGTATTTTTTAAAATGTTTTCGTTTGACTACGTTTATGGCAGAAGTTGGCGTTTTTTGTTAATAATTGATAGTAATTGATATAAATGTTTAATCAACATTAAAATTTATTAAGTCGTATAAATAGTTTTTGATTTATTTCAATTTCCGCTTAGCTAGGCCTTATTGGCCGCACCTACCTTAGGTCCCATGACCTTGATAGATGGCGCTTGCGTATGTTTTAGAAAAACAAAACTTTGGCCAGGCAGTTGTCTTATTAATTTAACAAGTTTTTTTTTACTATTATAATAAATTAAAGTGAATATTACTGCAAAACATTTAAAAGTAAAATACAAAGTGTTCCGATTGCCGGTTATATCGCTCAGAGCGCTCTTATACTTGTCTTATTATACCCGTTCCGAATACCTGTGCGTTCACGCCGGATCGATACGTCATCAATGACTGCATCTGAACGGCCTGACACATGACCTTTCTTCTTTGATGTTTTTTTTAGGGGATTAAATATTTTAGAAGCTCGTTTATTAATTTTATTTTGTCATAATATAAAAAAAATGGGGTAAACATTCCGTATCGCGCCACCAGCGATTTTGAGGCTGATTTGTTTTTATGACTTCGTCATGAGTTATCAGCACCATAACTAGTGTTGTTATGATATGATGGCGCATGACCTTTTTTGCCAAAAAAAAATCTCAAATTCTCGAAAAAAAAATTCAAACCTTTGCATTCAATCTGCATTGCTTGCATGATATTTAGTGACGGCATTGGCGACAGCATGCATGCACGTGGTGTATGAGGGATGTGCCCGGCCAAAAAGAAGGTGATTATTCCTGCTAAAATCGGGGAAAAAAAATTATTTCTACTTTTTTTTGCGTAAAGAACATGAGAAGAAGCAAAATTAGGGTGGCGCGTAGTTATGTTGAGTCTTGAAAGTAACAAATAATATTAGGTGCGACGACGAGCGCAGCGAGGAGGAGCAGGTTTTTTTTTTATATAGTCAAATTTATGCACCACAGACATTAGTCCGTGCCCTTTGTCAATTCATTACAATGTTGATTAATTATTTTTTACATTTAGATTTCGTGCTCAAAGCACTCACAGTTTTAATGCTAAAACTTAAAAACTAGGGTTGAGTGAGTCCGTAGTATTACCATTAATTTTTTTTTTTTGGTTTATTATATATTTTTTTAAATTTTTTTTTTTAAATTGTTACAATTCTCTCTGTTTTTGGTACTTACTATATTGTTTTATTGTTTTTTTTTTAATTTTTTATTTGTCTTGTCTCGTGTCTTCCGTCATTGCCTGCCATCTTGAGTATTTCCGGACTTGGTCCAACGAAGCCTCAACGACCGCTGCGTTTATGTCTGCGATTGCCATTTTTAGATTGTAGTCGGTTACTTCAAAACTTGACGCTTCCACCGCACCTCTTATAAATCTACCGATCGCATCGTTCTCTCTGTCGGTGTAGTAAACACAGCTTTTTGTGTGCCGAGATATTGCGACGACGGCGTGTGATACGCTGTCGTGCAGCTTTGTGATGTCTTTCCTCGTGTTTACGATCTTCACAGTTTCATACGTCAGTCCCTGCGCCTCATGTATGGTGAGAATTCGCGACCCTGTGCCCACCGCAAAACCCTGGTTGGTGAGGGTTTTCTTTTCCTCCTGAGTGTGCACGAGGAAAAGAGTGTTGGGTAGATCTTTCAGTATTTGCGATTCACTGTATCTCTCCATACTGAGGGACCTGACTTGATGTTTTGCTGAGTAGATGCCTGAGTAGACTCCAGCGAGAGCGTATGCCACATCCTGCGGATTCCGGTGTGTGCACAACAGTTCTTGGGTGACTGACGCTACCATGGTCGGTCGAGAATATGTCATCTTGAAGAGGTTTTCCCGATCGATGTATGGTAGCTGGTTGATGTCTCCGATGAGAAGGACTTCTTTTGATCCTGACAGTTTGCAAGCCATGACAATGGCTCCGTAGTGGTTCATGAGAGCCTCGTCTACCATCATTCTGATGTAGTTCTCCGAGTCTCTGAACCCATTTACTAAGACAGAAGCCATCGTGCGAACTCTCCTTTTCGCTTCGCTTCCTATTCGCTCCGATAGCTTCTCTTTCAGGTCTTTGGCTGCTTCTGTCGTGGTGGTGACTATGATGTCGCTTTCTACATCGAAGTTTGAGATCACCCAAGTTGTCTTTCCACAACCTGGTACTCCATTGATCCAGTTGATTTTTGGTGCACTCCATTCCGACCAGGCTGCATGGACGTCCAGGCTTCCTGTCAGGGCGGTCGCCATTTCTAAAATCCTGTCGTCCAGCATTATCTTAGTGCAACTGGCTGTTATGACAATTGGATCATTTGGGGGAGTTTTAAAAGTGAGCCTGCCACTCCGCGATGTTTTTTCTTCATCTTGGACCACAATCTTCTCAGTCGCGTTGTAAGCCGCCATATATTTTCCCGACATAGAGCCTCTGATGATTACGGCTGTGTCATTGTTATAAATGGCGGCTTCTGCTTCCTTTAGTCTGATATCTAGCAAGTTTTCGTTGCCATATGTGAAGGCCTGCATGATGTTTTCGCATGTTTGATGGTGTGCCTGCTTTGTTGCTTTTGTTATTGCTAGAAATTCAAGGAATGCGTTTACTGTGTGGTCAAAGAGTTCCGTGGCTGGTCGTAGGTTCGGCGGAGTCACTAGGCCCATGTCCGCTTTTGTTCGCTGGATTTTTTAAGTAACTTGGGGCTTTTTAGGTGCAAGAAATTTCTTAAGCGCAGCGCCCTTTGTTTCCTCTGTGGATGTTCCGGGACCTTTCTTTTTCTGGACGATTTTGGAGATGCTATGTACGAGTTGCTGGAGCCGCCCTACTTTCTTGTTCGTGGTGTCTGTGTCCCTGCTCCTACATTCAGTTTCTTTTTCCGTAGCGGTCTTTTGATGTAGCTTTTCCGAGCCGCTTTGTGTAGGTGTATCCCAGGCTTCCGGAGGGGGAGATTTTGTTTCTGTACGTCTGAGTTTGAGGTAGCTGAGGTCCTCTCCTCTGTTTTCGTACACGACGATGTCGTGGAATTCGGAGAGTTTTAGGCATCCGATCCTGTCTACAGCTTCTCCTCTTTCGTACGCCAGCCACATAGCGTCTACGCTTGTGGTCCGGGGTGATGTACGTTCTCCGACTCTCATCTGTGCCATTTTTGAGAGCATTGAGCTTGCTTGAGCGAAAGGAGGGCCGTTCTTCCATCCCAATAAAACAATAGTTTTATTTTTTGTTTTTAATATTCTGCATGAATTGCCTTCTATGGATGTTGTGGGAAGTTCGGCAAATATCTTTCGCTTCATTGATACTCGTTTGGTGCTCCCATTCAGCAGCGACGCGAAACCCGGGGATATTTCTACGGAGCGCTGGTTTCGGTCTATGTAGTAACTGAGACCCAGTCTTTCACTGTTGCTGTCCATAAACAATGCAACTGCTCTTATTCTGAGGCCTGGTTCTCCTGGTTCGCCGTAAGATAGTATTTGGCCAGCTGAGATTTTGCACGTTGAGAGCGTTGCCTGCTCATTGTTTTCGGAGGGGTTTTGTGGTTCCGGGAGACTGTCTGGTTTATTGTGACTTGGTGTTTGGGAGATGGAGGTAGGTGAACTGTTTCTACTGCAGGCGATGCGGAAGATCTTTTCGGCAAAGGACAAGAATATTGGTCTTTTTTCTGCGTCTGCGATTATCTCTGGCAGTTCAGACCTGGCCAATCTTTTGTCCATTTTAGCCTCTAAGTCTTGCCTTGCTGATGCATCAGGAGGAGCAGGTTAGTAGTGTGTAGGTCACGCCGCGCCAGCCGAGCGAGCGTGCCGCGGTAGCGGCCGGCGAGTGCCAGAAGGGGGCTTGCATACAGAAGCTCATTGAGTTACAATAAAATAACCAGAACATACCCAATTAGACTAAAAAATGTAGACATTTTTTATGCATAAAGAACATGAGAGGAAGCAAAATTAAGGTGGCACGTGATCTTTTTGGTATACTTAAAATTTTTCCATAATGAAACGTCGCAATGAAAAGAATTTGAGATTTTTTTTTGGCAAAAAAACGTCATGCGCCATCATAACAACACTAGTTATGGTGCTGAGAACTCATGACGAAGTCATAAAAAAAATTTGCCTCAAAATCGCTGGTGGGGCGATACGGAATATTTACCAAAAATGGCTCCTGTTTCAATGAAGATCAAAGATATAGGTATATAAGATAAGTCATTAACGCAGATATAACTTTAGATTCAAGCGAAGAACAACTACAATTTTAGCACGCACTTTACCGTTCCGATTGAAATAGCAAGAATATCACTTTTAGTGCGTTAAATCACTTTTAAGAGCATTAGCGCTGATAGTGCTATGAGTGGCATTAGGAATGCACGGTAAGAGGTGAAGGTCTTTCTCTGTTTTAAAAACCTTTATAAATAAATAGAATTCATCTTGGAAAGCCGACGCAAATATACAATTAGTATTTATTTAATTAGTAGATAAAAAAAATTGTTTTTTGAGTCGGTGGCACTCGTTTATGTTTGTATTGCCCACAGATTAGTAGGCCCTACCATGAGTGATGAAGACTATTCATCTACGGATCAAGAATTGCCAAATTTGAAGAATATTCTGAGAAATGTGAGGAGACAGATCGATGACACCGACAGTATGTCGTGGTTATTTTATTATAAACCTTTGATTTAAGCAACGTAGTGGAAGAACTGGAAGATAGCTGACGATCTTACATGACGCCCCCGACAAAGTGCTCTTGACCACCACAGATACATTTACTCACACAAACTCAATTATATTTCGTCGCTTCATTCTTCAGATAGTATATAAATAAACTGGTAGTCCTTTCAAGGTACTAGGTAACTTCGCACAGTTTTAGAGTATGTCATTTGACTTATTCAAAAAACTTTCCATCTTTTACTTGACCAACCCCGGTTCCGGCAAGTCTCGATTATTTTTTTTTTGCGTGGTAACAAGCACACGTCTTATACCGACGAGTAACTTAACAGTTTAATATTAAATATTCTGTAAAAATTGTACTAAAAGTTCGAAAATTAGAACTAACAGTAAAGAATAAACGATAGCGACTCGTTATTTCTTTCGATGAGGTAAGCCATTTTTTGTTTTTTTTCATAAGTGATCGCGGGTATCTATAAACTATAATTTCGCTTTATCGGAAAGATGCAGAAAACACGTGTTATCCATAATAGATATATCAGGTTATCCGCATAAATTCTTGGTAGTCTTCTACCTGATGTTTTTATTATAAACTAAAATTTCGCTTTATCGAAAAGATGCAGAAAACACGTGTAATCTACAGGGTGTTTGGTGCAGGGTTAGCCAAACCCTATGGGTGTGTAGGTGGTACTAATTGTAAAATACAAATTGAAGTAAAAGACCCTAACTGTTATAATTTTTTTTCAATGATTTTTTTTTGTATTTTTTTAAGTTTTTCCGAAATCTTACCTTTCCAACCGTACAACTTTTTTTGGAACATGTTTTTGCTACGAATTTTTATGTAAATTTGGTCTCAGATGTACCCTTCGTCTGTTAAAGACGTAATTGGTTCAAAATAACGGCAAAAATGAAAGTCGAGATGACGCTCCGTACTACTACTGTTGAAATTCGGCGAAGATATCGAGCGTGTATTAGAAGTAGGGGAGGGGTATTTGAACAAAATTTGTAGTTTTAAAGAATAAAAATGTAAACATTTACTTTTGTGTTTTTACTCCGTTTTCCCTTAAAGTGGTATTTTTGACAAATTCTTTTGCTACATGTAGTATACCGATGTAAAGAGGGATGACTAAAGAATTTTTTACAAGTACTAGAACTCCTCGATCGTTAATGGTTTTTTTTCAAAGATATAGAATTGACTTTTTTAACTAATGTTTTTTATTTTTTTAACTTTAAGAGCCTGTAAAAAATTTTTGCTCGTTATTTTGAACAAATAACGTCTTTGACAGACGAAGGGTACATCTAAAACCAAATTTACATAAAAAATTGTATTAAAAACGTGTTCCAAAAAAAGTTGTACGGTTGGAATGGCAAGATTTCGGAAAAACCTAAAAAAATAAAAAAAAAATCATTAAAAAAAATTTATAACAGTTAGGGTCTTTTACTTCAATTTGTATTTTACAATTAGTACCACCTACACACCCATAGGGTTTGGCTAACCCTGCACCAAACACCCTGTATAATAGATATATCACGCTACCTGCGAAAATTCCTGGTAGTTTTCTACCTGATGTTTATTGTTATAAACTAAACTTTCGCTTTGTCGAAAAGATGCAGTAAATACGTGTAATCTATAACAGATATATCACGTTATCCGCATAAATTACACCAGTATTTACTCCCAAACATATGTTGTCGCATACTGAAAAACGAAATATGATAATAGCAATTAATAATTTGTTAGACTTAGAGGCTATAAAACCTTGTTATACCTCAAGTGACCAGTTTATATCAAACAAGTATAATAAATAAATATTTTTAGCGCCGAAACTCAACGGCGAAAAACGGATCGTAAAAAAAAAGAAAAGAAGTTAATAAATAAAATTGTACAATTTTGTAGAAAAAGTACACTTCAAAATGGAAGCTTATAAAACAGCTTTTAAATTAATTCCCCATAATGGTTTCTTAGCTAACATAGCTAAGAAAGATCATACCTACTCGTACCTATATTTGTTAATTACAAAAAATACCTACGTTTTGAATTTCAAGAAAACGATATGTTTTAGCCAATCACATACGAGTTTACGGCTATTCCGTATGGATATTTACAAAAATTATGCGCGAAGTTATGAAAATTCACTTGTGAATTTGGACAAAAATCGACTTGTATGACAAAGTCAGTAACATTTTTATGCTTTATGTTTAACATCGAACTAATAATAAATAAATTTATGAAACTTCAAATATGCTCGATACGAGATTTTGCCAAATATATAGGTGTACTGGTCGCAGCCTGTCTAGCTACAAAATAAGCACAACTATGAGGCAAAAACTAAACTCCCTAAATTACTGTTAGAAGATTTAATCTGGTAGAAAAGTATAAGTAAATATACCGTTTCCTATTCAATTACTTCACATTGTGCAATATTATTACGAATTGATAATACTACCGCTATTAGTTACGTCAATAGGAAGGGTAGTATTCAATTTCCACATTTAAATACTCTAACTAGACACATTTGGCTATGGCTTTTGGCGAGGATCGTAATTTATGGATTTTTGCTTTAATGTTTGTTTGCAAATGTGACGCATTTGTAACTAGATATCCTGAACCGGATGCAGTCACTGTCGATGTGTTTACAATTAATTGGGCCTCTGCGTATTTTTAACCATTTCCTCCATTTTCCCTTGTCTTAAAATGTGTAAGAAAAATAATTGATTTGAATTGAAACAAAAGATTTAATTAACTCCCATAACAGCACCAAAGCAAAGCACTCCAGCCTTAACCTGGGTGCCGCGATACGCTCCGGGCGGCGCTCGCGCGGCGCGGCTATCGTAATGGTACAAACTACCCAATAGCTTCCGATAAAGAGATTAATTAAAATTAAATTATTCTGTTTATTGATTTTATTAATTTGGCAATCACCAATAAATGCCTAAAGGTTACTGGATTCTTAAATTATGTACTAAAGTAAGGAATTTAATGAATAAACGTATTTGAATAAATTATGATTTGTAAAGACAAAAGAAAATAAAACTTAGTCTCTAAAAATCTATCTGTTTAATTATATACAATCTGAAGAATCAAGCGACGAAATTTAATAGATGATTAAACGAACTTCCAAGTGAAGTTCTAATGCTATTATATGAGTCGCTTCATTCGAAGATATATAAAGGACCAGTTATTAAAGTTGATCAAGTAAAAAGAAGGAAAGTTTTTTGAATAAATTAAATACCTAAAACTGTGCGAAGTTACCTAGTACCTTAAAAGGCCTACCTGTTTAATTATATACTATCTGAAGAATGAAGCGACGAAATATAATACCGATAGAACTTCACGTGCAAGTTCGTTTATTCAACTATTAGACCGGGTGAAACATAAGTCGTAAACAGAAATATATGTTTCTTACTGTTTAACTTTAGTTTAAACACGTGGACGTGACAACAGACAACAATATGCAAACGTTGTTTGATGATTCGTTAATTAAAAAAATTGTTTTAAATTTACTGAATCCCATGGTCACCCTAATTGCTACATTAAACTGTCATAGACCCATATCATGTTACTCTATTCGAACAGGGTGACCATATGGTTGGTGGTTTTGCTATTTAAAATTATTATCAATAAAGTTTAATTGTTTGCCTCTAGGGTTAATGCAAATTGCCTTAAAATACTGCAATAGAAACCAAAATTTCTGTTTACGACTCATGTTCCACCCTGTATTGCTAATGGTGCAATACTTTCATTTGTATTCGTGTCGTGTCTTATATTGTCGGTTTGGTTCGCGAACTGACTGAAACATTTGACAAGTACTATCGGACGACCGGGAACTTGTATAAGAAGTCCAGGTGTCAGTGAAACGTTCAAGTGAGAAACGCCCTTTATTGAAACTCTTCTTGCTAGGCGTAGTGAGGTGTATGTATGCATGTATGTTTATTCTTGACACAGATTCCCCTTGCCCATTGAACGACAACCATAATATACGTTTTACTATAATGCTCTATTACAGTTAGGGCGTAATCTTAGTTTACAGTCGACCGAGTTCATCTGCACGCCATTAAGCAACAAGGTTAATTTTTTCTTGTTATAATTTTTGACAGTTACTAACTCAACCTTACAGCTATTTCGGTTACACAGGATTTTTGTCAAAAGTGGTAGACCACTTCCTTGACTGTTTAATTATTGGTATACATCTACCGGCACAAACTATAAAAACATCCCTGGATATCTTATGTATCATTTACCTTTATATATTCAGCAATACTTGCCCAATTACACTTTATACATTTTTCATTACCCATTTTCAGTTAAAAAGAGATATTCATCTAACATGAAAAGAAGATTTGGACAAAATATAGTAATGGGCAAGGAATCTGACGAAGAGGGTATAACAACAAAAAGCAATGCTCTAGGCGTAAACCTGGCTCTACCGATTAACCACCCAATTCAAGAATTCAAGCTGAAACCGGTAAAGAAAATTGAAAATCTTATTTCTGAAAATGTCCAAATGAGACATAAACCAAATTTAATGTACGGCGCTAAAAAAGTTGTCGAATATGAGCGTCCAAGAGAAATGTCAAAACCTAAAAAAGATGTCCAGAGTGATTTAGTTGATACATACCCTAAAAAAACTTCTCGTTGGAATGCCGTTGACATTTATACGAAAAATAATCATCCGCCAACGACTCGGAGGGATTTGCCCTACAATAAGAAACACGAGCCCTTTTATCGTAAGCAACCATTTGCTGGAACCCCAATGCAAATAATAGAAAGAGCCGATATCTTTGAAGACGCATAGCAGACGCATAGTAGACACAATTGTCTTTTTCTAAATATTAAAGAATACATCGAAACACGTCTACATTTTTTTTGTGAGTGATGTCTATGTATTAAAAAGAGTAAAACTTATCTAACTTAATAATTATTAAGGTTTTCAGACAACACCAGAACTTGATTTTTTTACTATTACCCCTAGCTAAATTTGTCGTGGGTGCCGTGTACGAATTCGCACCAAACTTATCTCTTTGTATATACCGCCGTAGTATGCGACTACAGAACAAACAGGGGCGCGATAACGAAACTCTGAACCCATCAATATTCTTGTATTACGACAAACTTTGTCAAATTGGGTAGTACTACTATGATCTCGTAGTTTCAAAGATAAATACTGAAAAATTGCATTAAAAATTGTAAGACAAAAAGTCACTCAAACATTTAAATACCTTTAACAAGCTTTCAGGATGTAACGATTTGATTTTAAAATATTTAAAGACTAAGCGCTGTTCTACACCTTACTCTTTTATTTAACAGTTTTATTAGATCGATCCTGGAAATAAAATGAAATTAAATATTTGATTATCAACATTGACAATTACTTATTCTTACTGGGAAGAATTTCAAAATAAATTTACAGAGCCTCTTTATGTCTATACAAAATTATTCTTATCTGCAACACCCTTAGCTCGGCAAGTCCCCCAAGTATCTAAACGACGACAACCCTCAAACTAAAATAAATATAATAAAAATTAAACCAAACCAAAACCTAACCACAAAGCCACTTGGCCGTAGGTATATAATATTCAAGTTATTCGATTTGGGACAAAATTTATACTCAGACATCTCTAGCCTTTGATTGAAATAAAATAGCGGGAGCTCCGGACTCGTATGGAGTCCATCATCAGGGCCGAGACAGTCGCGGCTGTGCGTCGCCTTGCACTGCGGGCCGCTGCTCTGCGCGCGCGCTCGAAGGGCGCGGTGGCGGGCGGGGGTTGCAGGTGATGACTCACTTAACATTTTAATAATTAAAATTTCGTATATTTTGTACCTAAACATGGCTTCCCGACATAAAAGAGATAGAGTATTGCAAGACTTAGGCTTGCGAGCGAGACAAAATATTTCGATTCCCTAATATCTGATTCGTTTGTATTCGTGTCTTGTCGTATACTGTCGGTTCGGCTCGCGTAAACTATTTGACAAGTGAGATCAGGCGCCCGGGAACAAGATTTTTGCGGTCTGTTTTTGAGGAGATCGTTAACTGCGTCGGCTGACGGGTCGCTCTCTAATATGGTTGAGGGCGATGGCTGAATCCTGCATTAACTCGTGAACGGGTGCCGTTTGAGGGTGATCGTCGATTGGATACTTGGGGGGAGGGAGACTTGCCGAGCTCAGATGCAGATAAGAATATTTTGTATAGATATAAAGAGACTCTGTAAAATTTAAAAAAAAACACCCGTGAAGTTTCTTGCCAGTTCTTCTTCACGAAGGTTTTTCCGAACTGGTGGTAGAGTCATGTTTTATTTGACGTCAATAAGAACAAGTAATTGTCAATGTTGAGAAATAAATATTTGAATTTGAATTTGAACTATCTTCCGGTATTTTATTTTAATCAAAGGTTCTAGGTTATCAAATGAACACCAATATATGTTACGAGTAATAGACCAAGGTAAGCCAACTATACGACAGTTAAAAGCGACGTCATTAAGTACGGATGCGAATACCGACATTTGGTGTCATTTAAAGTACTTTCTTCCGAAGTTAGATCTTCGGCAGCACAGTGGTTCAGGCGCTGGCTTCGCGATCTTGAGGTCGCAGGTTCGATCCCCGTGACGGCAAAATGTACCAATTAGTACGACTTAAGTACTTTCGAATTTATGTGTAAGTCTGCCAACCCGCAGAAGGCAAGCGTAGTGGAGTATTACCGCCATTCGGGCTTGTCTAGGCCGGGCGGCATATTTCCCGGACGATCGTCTACACAGCTGGCCCTTGCCGCCCGGCATTGCCGATTAATAATAATAAATCCCCAGACAAACACAACAATGGTATGGCCCCAAAGTAAACAAAGCTTGTGTTATGGATGACCATACAGCGAACTGGGGGGGGAAACCAGAATAAACATATATAAATACAAACAACCATGACCCGAGAACAAACATTTATGTTCATCACACAAACGAATGTCCCGGCCAGGGCTACTTACCACAACACCACTCGGTCGTCTTTAATACCGTCCTGAACATGTGAGAGGCACCTCTTAGGGAATGTTCTCAACCAATCACAGCCTAAACAGTGGTTTGTTTTGTTAAGATCTCGTCTGGGTTTTACAGCCCTTGCAGTTGGACCATCATGAAAGCAGGTTTACGTGGTTGTGGTCCAGTTAGGGAAGGAGTCCTCCGCTCTTAGTTTCTTTCCTCCCGCTTCCGTCGCGTAATATTAAATAACATTATGAATAAGCAGTGTGTATCTTAATGATAAAAGAAAGAAAGTTTGTTTCGAAGCACTATACGCTCCTCTTTTACATTAACAAAGCCCATAAATAAATATTTTTGCTGCAAATTTTATGCACACTACGTAGAAAGTTATTTTATTGCATTTTTTCATGAAACCATTTAATATGTTTCGAGGCGTATTGTGAAAACGATGTGAAGCAATAGTATAAGGATGCATTTAACATTATTTGGCTTATTTCTTTCTTGGGTAACAAGTGAGTAGCAAGATTTGATCCCTGCATTTTGTTCTTTTATATATATTTTAACTTTGTCATCACCATGCGAAAGATATTTTTTTTACAGTTATCCTGGTTTATTTTATCCCGAAATTCCCGCGGAATCCTACCTTTAAATAGAATTAACTTAGTGGTAGTTACGTTTCTTCTGATAAGATTTCGTTTGGAGCGGTACTACAGTCCTTTAAATTTTAACCGCCAAAATTTCGGTTAATAGTTTCGGAAGAAACAGTGAAATGAAATATTTGTTTTCTCAACATTGACAATTACTTGTCAAATAAAACATGACTCTTCAACCAGTACGGAAAAACCTTCGTGAAGAAGAACTGGCAAGAAATTTCACGGGTATTTTTTACAGAGTCGCTTTATATACAAAATTAAGCTTATCTGCATCTGTTAGCTAGGCAAGTCTCCCTCTCCCCAAGTATCCAAACGGCGAACACCCTCAAACGGCACCCGTTCACGATTTAATGCGCGATCCAGCCATCGCCCTCCTCAACCAAAGATTAATAAAATCCATTGTAGGTGCACTAATGGCGCTGGTTCCTATATGTGACTTCCCAAATTCAAGAAAACTTATTGGATACCATTTGCAACGGATAGCCGAAAAGTGCAAAATATTGATCTTCTCTACTCCCTAAACTTTTTTTTTATTGAAAAAGGATTAGACGTATGTCTTCTATCTCACCTGATGGAAAGTGACGATGAAGACGAAGGTGTTATACGTCTATGCAAGAGATACCTATACACTCGACGCTTGAAAGAACTAGGACTATAGTTTCTGGAAAAACAGACGCAGGCAGTTCATTCCACACCTTGGCGACCCGCACCAAAAAGGAACTATCAAAGCGTTTGGTACATTGGTACATTGGTTATCCACCATAAAGGGATGGAAGGCCTGTCTGCGTCTAGTAGTCCAATTTAAGAAGGGTGTGGGTTCAACCTGATCAAAAAGAGCATTCGCGCACTCTCATAAATGTAATCTGTGGAAGACTGCTAAACTGGCAACTTTCCGACGATGGTCGAGGCTCTGCAATTTGTTGGTGGTGAGGTCATAGTTGGTAATAATTTTTCGGGTTCTTCGGTCAACTGCGTCCATCGCTCCAAGTTGGTACTTTGCAGAACCATCCCAAAGGTGGCTACAGTACTCCATACAAGACCGAACTTGAGCTGTGTACAAATTAAATAGCTGTTCAGGGCTGAAGAACCGTCGGACTTTCGAGATGATACCCAACTTCTTTGAAGCAGTTTGAGCATGGACACAATTTGTTGCCCGAAGTTTAGTTGGGACAGTAGTTACGCCTAGAAGCCCTAGGTGGTCGGTTAAGGGTACAGAAACATTTTGGAAAGTGGGCGTTAGGCCGAAACTGCTATTTTTCGCGGAGAATAAACAAGCCTGTGTTTTCGACGGGTTAAATTAGACTCGCCCCAATCGGACACTTTCTTTAAAGCCAAATCAACCCACTCAATCATGGACTCTCTCAAAGCCCGGATTTCTTGAGGACTCGCTCGCGCATTGGACATGTATCTCTTTACAACGGTGCTGTCATCAGCGTTACCAATATTGCCTGGGGTTAGCAGGTCATTAATGTGCAGCAAGAATTACGTTTTTTTCAGCCCAGGCTTTGTACGCTTTTTGCTTAAGATTTTCAGCTGTGAGACAAGCAGCATTAAACCATGGGCGACCTTTGGTTTCAAGGGATAGGTCAGCGTAAGGGATGAAATACTCCATTGCTTGGCCTATCACACTTGATACGGCATCAGCGCAGCACGATGGATCGGTTGATGTAAAACAAGTCTGCCGCCAAGGATAAGACGAGAAAAAATGCCGCATCTCTCACATCGCCATACTCGCCTGATACGGGTATAGCCATTGCCCGTGATGAGCTTTAAAATCATCCAGGAACACCAACTGCGCTGAGGAAAAACGTTGCCAAACCTTATCTGCTGCATCGCTGAGATACTCCATGAGCCTAGTTGTCTCCCGATCTCCGCCATGTGATCGGTATATACTGGCGTAGACCAATCGGTTAAGGCCGGTATCAATGTGAACCCACATGACGGAAAAGTCCAGATCTTCCAAGTAACGGAGACGCTGACAACAGATCTCGTTACAACTATATTAAATTTACTATTCCAGAAGATTTAATACTTAAATCAGATTAAACTGCTGCTCTAATCCGATGCTACAGGTTTCTATCAAAACCACTTTGAATGGAGTAGCTTAAACCAATATGGAAGTCCAGTTCCACTACAAAACCTAAACTACATAACCAATCATCCTTAAATTTAGCTAAGACTGAAGAAGCACAAAGATTACGTCCAGAAAAATAGGTATTTCACGAGAGGGATAGATTCTAATAAACCTTCTTCTTTCTATAATAAATCTTCCAGTAAGCCAAGGAACAATAAACAGAAAGTACGACTTGGAAGAGGAGTCACGCACATTGTTTGGTTCAAATCTCACGGATGTGCTCAACGAATTCAGGAGAACGCCCGAATATATGGATATCTTGATGAAAAGAGTGAGTTGGGGGCTTTATTTATTTTTTTTTTTGTTTATACGCTGAGGTCCTAGGTTCGACTCCTGGTCGGGGCATCCATTTGTGTGATGAATACAGATGTTTTCGCGCCATTAATTTTAAAACCATTTACCGCCAGTTACGTTTTAAAACCATTTTGTTGCACGTTTCTAGGCAATTACGGGACATATAATTTACTATTTGTTTTAATGTGTAGGATATTTAAGATATATTGTACCTTACCTGAACCTGACTAACTTATAATCATTTTATTTTAAAGTATTTGTTTTACTCTCGTTTTATCTTTTAAATACAAACATATACTATCCAGAAAGCCGCCATACTAAAAACACACAGATTCACACGAAAATTTAATTGTAAGCGTCATCCATTACATATCTTCTCTAGACAACAATTCTTTGGCTCGCTTTAGATAAAATAGAGAAACTAATTTAAAATTTAATAAAATAATAATAATATATCTCCAGACAAACACACCAACTGTATGTGTTATGGATGATCACACAGCGAACTTGGTCGGAACCCAAAATAAACATACATACACACACTTTTTGATTCGCACCACTAATTATTATAATAAGCAATTTAATAATGTAGATATATTTCACCTCACATTTTCACAATTTAAACAAGCCTTCTTTTATAGTTTTTTTTTAAATTTTATGTTTTGTTTAAAACTTCTTCAAGCTGCTACCGATAAGCTAAAATAATTGGGTAGATGACACCATTTAAAAATGCAAGTTTTTATCATTTATTTATAAAATATTAGTTATTTTGACAGGTACAATGTTTTGAAGAATATAGTTTTGAATTTAATATCGAAATTATATAGATTTGAAAACTTAAAAAAAGAAGCAAAAAATATGTTAATAATATATAAAATAAAATAATATATGTTAAATTTTTAAATATCATTAGCTTACTGACATTAAATATAACAATTTTTACTATGACAGTATGCATGTAAACGCATTATCTACGTAGCTATTATATATTTTATCCAAACGCCCATACAATTTTAGTATGATTCACAAGTTGTGACGTCACAGCTCAGTACCGTTTTGCATGGAGCGTTTTTCGGCGACGCGCAGCGGCTCCTCGAACACATCGCTGTATCTAGAAAACTATTGATTGTAAACATACTGTTACTTTTGCAATATTTATTTACTGTTGATAAACTATTTAAATATGAAATAAAAAAAAATTAGTCATATACCCAATTGAACATCATTGGAAACTTCTTTGGCTTTTGTGTTACTAATTTATATTTTATTTTTTAAATAAACTGTTTGTTTCCTTTACTTTAAATAAATAAATAAGGTGGGTCTACGCAATAGAGCTGAGCACGAGCTGAGCGCAAGCCGAGCCGCTCTACTCGCGGTGTCAAGTGTGGGCGTAAAACGAGCCCATCTCGTCGAGCAAAGCTTTCCGCAGTATGCTCGCGGCTCGTGGCGGGTTTGGCTATTGCAGCAACCGCTGCTGCAGCGATTTTCATAGTCGACGTCAGTAAAAAAGCTAGGCCAAGACGAAGGGGATCTACAAATTTATATAAAGACAGATCTATCCAACAAAATCTAGAATTGTTAACCACTTTGAGAGGTCAAGAAGCAACTGGCCAATTTGAGAATTTCGTTCGAATGACATCAATAAAATTTATTGGATTATTTTGATACAATTCAGGCAAACATCTTCTGTCCACATTTCCATGATGCTCGAACGAAACGTCTGTCACTCAACGCGTCCACGAGCGCACCGCGAGTGCGATGTAAATCCCTTTCTGTTCGTCAAAAAACCGACAATAGGCGAAGCACAGTAGAGCACGAGCCAAACGCTCGAAGCGCGCTCGTTCGAGGCTCAGTTTGAGTAGTTCGGTCCACCCTACACGAGTTTTGGTTCGGCTCGTACACCGCTCATGCTCGGCTCGTCTAGGGTAGAGCCACCTATACATATAAACAACCATGGCCCGAGAACAAACATCTGTGTTTATCACACAAATGAATTCCCCTATTAGGTCTCAAACCTGGGACTACACCACTCGGTCGTTTTAGTACTTGGAATTAATGCCCATAAATATTTTCCAGACCGAATCTTTGACGGAGGTGTTAACTGACAACATCGAACGCAACGCCGATTTCTACAAACGTTCCATATTTGAAGAAATAGCGACCAAGATAAAACAGGATTACGCAAACGATCCAGCATCGTAAGTCTATTCCGGTATTACTAAATCAACTAAGTACTATAAGTGGCAATGACTTTGATTAAAGTAAAATAGCGGGAGATGGGCGACTAGTTTCTGAGGCTTTGCAGTCGCCTGATTTTACTTTTTAAATGGTTTCTTCATTACGCGAACGCGCCATAATGAGAATTAAATTAATAAAGAGTACAAAACAGGCAAAAAAATGCTTAACAAAACGACATGTTGTTGAATAAATTGATTTATACCATCTGACTATACCATCCACGTGCGACACTGACACATTAAACAAGCGTTTCCAGCGCATACAGGCGCATAAGTCAAATTAACCTGGAAGTTACGATATGATAAAATAAACATGCCCATTTCATGAAGTAGCCACGCTTTAGTTGGCCATATCGACAAACTATACCTTATCATTAACCTGGCCAAGCCACATCATGATGTGGCCCAACGACAGTCGATAATTTCATGCAATTACAGAACATTTCATGATTTGGCAATTCTACGATATGGCAACCATAAAAGTGTCAAGGGATCAAGTACGTTTAAGAGTATTTCTGCAAATGAGGTATATTATACTGACTTTTTTAGATGGCTATTGATTCTATTTAGTGTTAATTTTCTTTAAATTTAGATTATAAAACTAATTGACAGTTGATCGAACATCAACTCTCAATTAGCATTTCTATAAAACTGTCTAATCAAAATCTTTACCAGATTCAGAAAAAAACTTTGTGAACAATGAAACGTCAATGACCCTTTGGCATTTTTAGTGACGTTACCCATACTGATTATTGAATAGTTAAATCTAATCGCTTTGGCAAAGCGATAATCGACATCAACAAATCAACAAAATTATTTTTTTATCAAAAATATATTTCTTTTTATTAATGTAATAGAATTAACAATCAGTGTTCTTTATATTTTTTAAATAATAGAATCAGACTAAACAAAAATAAACTAAATGTTAAGTTTTCTTTCCAGATTACACAATCAAAACAAAAAAACAAATTAAATGCACTTCTAAAATCAGTTTATATTTTTTATTCATATTATACAAGAGTTATTCATTAATCAGTCTTTGTATTACTCAGAATCAGTCACATTTACTACAAAATTAGTATGACATTCCTCAAAACAAGCAGGGCAAAGACGATTTTTACAAATCTTATACCTAAACCTCGTTTCCTTGCGCTTTTTCTTTTTGGTACACAGAAGGCAATTAAGGTATTTAATGTTCCTCTTTGAATTTTCTGTAGTCGGAATGTCTTCAGGCCAGTGACCATTGTAAACTCTCTTTGCTGGCTGTTGCCTTGGCCCTGGCCTTTCGATTGTAGCTCTATCATTTGGGCGTCTACTAGAATAAATACTTCCTATTCTGATAATATCTTTGCCCTTTAAGTTACAATCGACTTTAGTCATCTGCATAATTAGCTTACTCCGATAGCTCTAAAAGTTTGCCCGTCTAGGTAGTTTGCAATCAGGCAATAAAGCTGACCTCCCCTGTGAATGAGGGGTATGCGTACGCGCTACAGATATGGGTTTGCCATCATAAACCCAGTTTAAAGTTGCTACATAAAAAAATAACATATGAAATTAATATTAATGTACAATGTAGTTTTATGAATTAGAATTAAAAAAATAAAAGTAAACATATTTAATTTAAAAAAGGATATTTTTTCTCCCGAATAGGACTTATTATACCAAAAAAACGACACATTCTAGTGGTACAATAATACACGGAACTAAAAGCAGAATGAACTATGCTCAAAACTCACCTAATAAAAGAATCAGTAACAACCACAATATTGTTCCAACGGCAAAAAGTCTTTGTAAACTATAATTTTACTACAATGTACTGAAAGTAAAAACATTCATTATTACATAAACATATTTATGAGTGATTTAGTCTTATCGGATCTTGTTGGATCGATTCATCAAAATGTCGATACGAATCGGGAATCGATACCTGTCATTTATTCATTTTCATTTTATATCGATGGTTATCCCTAATGTTTGTATTAAAAAAAAAAAAGAAATAACCTCAATTTTTTAAATCTAATTGTAGTTTTTTTAGTTTTGCAAGTTTTAGCTCCAAGTACTACTTAAAAGCTGTTTAATAAAAGGGCGGCAGTGTTTTCTGAGTTACTGGTGTGCAATTTTAGTGTCTTGGAAGTGGGATTCTTGATGAAATTGACGAATTTATATCCGGCAATGGTTTGTTTACAAACTTTTTTTTTGAATATGGTATACTCTATACATACAGTCAGTAATCACCTTTGATGTTGGCTAAAACGCAAAAATTTCTTATACATTATGAAATTTAATTGATGGAATGTAATGGGATTGTATGTTATAGCCCTCATAAGTAAGCTTAAATTTAAACAATTAAAAATATTTAAAAAAATAAAATCACATTCACACACAGCAACTTAAAATACTCTAAAATCTAGGATTTTAAGTAACCCAACAATTCTCCAAAACGACACCCATATTATATAGGAATATACGCATTTTGGCAGCCGCCATCTTGGTTTTCAAAAATAATTTCAAATTCATTCGAAGCAACCCAAAAATACTCTAAATCGACACCCATAATAGAAATGTACACATATGATACAGTCGCCATTTTTGATTTCAGGAATAACATAAAATTATTTCGTAATATACAGTAATTAATATACCTTTTAAAATATTTTACATGGATACCCAAATTAAAAATATACACATTTTGCGCGTCTTGGATTTCCAAAATAACATCAAATTCGTAGTAAGCAACCTAAAAACCCGCCAAAACAAACATTATCTAATGATGTTCGCCATTTTGTTCACATAAGTAGAAATTGAAATAACCTCTCATAATTTTATTGCAAAATCTCCCCTTTCCTGCTCACGTGGAAACTGATGAAACCTCGACTTATAAGAGGATTTTATAGGAGGAGGATGAACAACTTTTTATTCCACGAGAGGTTGGTACCATTTTTATGAATTCAAAAATAATACCTTCGCGTCAAACCTGTCGGACAGCACCCAAACGGAGTCTTAGAGGTTGGGTGCGAACCTCCCGCGCCTCACCCCGCACCGCATCTCACGATTGTTCTGTCTAAACGCATCTGTGACGATTTCCGCTCGGAGCGACGACGTCATTTAACCCGAGAAGAGATGATGAGAGCCATTGGAATATAATAATAATAAGTTTATTAGTACGTACGACGGCCGAGTAGCGTAGTGGTCAGTAGCCCTGTCTCATACGCTGGAGGTCCCAGGTTCGAGTCCTGGCCTTCATTCATTTGTGTGATGAACACAGATGTTTTTTCTCGGTTCATGGTTGTTGATATTTATACATGTATACATGTATTCTGGGTACTCCCCTAGTTCGCTTTATGGTCATCCATAACACAAGCTCTGCTTACTTTGGGGCCATACAGTTGGTGTGTTTGTCTGGGGATTTATTTATTTATTTCTCATCATATAATAATTAATATTAAATGAATTCCCAAGCAATACGTATATGACCATTTTTAGTACAGTCTAGTATATGTGAGGAGCTGGTGCCCGAAGAAGGTTAAATCCTGTATAACAGGATATATATTCAATGAAAGAAAGATTTCCGAGGCACCTATTTAACAAAATAATAAAGTTAAAACAAATATAAATATTTGTGCATTTCTGTAAATAAATTCTAACATTTTTGCATTTATTTATTTTATTTATTTATTTGTCAAAAGGTCTGCCAACAAGGCTTACATCATTTCATTATAAGAACGATTCATCAATTAAAAGATACAATTTAAATGAAGCCTCTTTTACAGGCAAACACAGCATGCACATTGTTATATTGGTTTACAATACCGGTTACCTAAAATTATATAAATTAAAATTACAAAAA
Source organism: Marasmarcha lunaedactyla (assembly GCA_923062675.1). Classification (NCBI taxonomy): domain Eukaryota; kingdom Metazoa; phylum Arthropoda; class Insecta; order Lepidoptera; family Pterophoridae; genus Marasmarcha; species Marasmarcha lunaedactyla. The sequence continues at coordinate 11,120,530 of OV281365.1, read as the reverse complement.
TTATAGATCTAAATTAGAAAATAGGTATCAATAAGATCTATTACAAAGAAACAAATTTAAATTAAATACAACAAAAGTAAAAAGTGTCAAATAAAATTAAATTTAGGTAATGTACAATACGGTTACAATTAAGGTAAAAAAAATTAATTGTCAATAAAACATATCTTTTGAGTAAGATAATCATAATTAAAGAAAATAACAAAGTATATGTAGAATTAGATTTAATGGAATTGGATTACATCGTTTCATTTGAACAAATGAGGAGTGACTTTACAAAAGGGGATATCTACATCTTATCATTTTTTTCAGAAAATTAAGAAAACCGACAAAGACAAGACACACAGATCTACACAAAGTCTGCATAGCTATGTAGGTACTATGTAATAAGATTAATAGAAGGGCATATAAAAAAAATATTTAGCTTTCTAATTTAGTGGTACAAAATAAACAAAAAATTTAATATCCCCTTTTGCAATGATAAGATGTAGATATCCCCTTTTGTAAAGACACTCCTCAAATAATAATGAAAAGAAAGCATTAGGTCTAAAACAATCATAACGGTGTATTAGCAAAACAGTATCTGGCGTAATGTGGACTTAAATTGAGTAGCTTTATCGCTAAATATACAAGTGGCATTTTGGTTTTGATGACTGAGCTCGTTATACGTTCGACACATTCTAGCAAGTGGAGCAAAATGTCCTAGGCTAGTCCTGCGTGTCATAGTAAAAAAAATGTTTCTGCGTTTTGTGAGTCTGGGTACCTTTGGAGGGGCATCTAGAGCAATTTTTTGCATTAAACTGGGGCAGTCTATGAAACCGTTAATTAGCTTGTACAAGAATAAGCAATCGTGTAATTTTCGCCGAGCTGATAAGCGTTGTATTTTAAAATAAGACAAACGTTCTTCATACGACGTTAACTGCTTTTCTAATTTCATTTTAAAACATTTTAATTTTATTTTATTTCATTTTTACTGTGCACAACACAGTATGTCTAGATATATTTTAAAACTTAAAAATCAAACCATCATCTTTACGAGTACAAACGTAAAAAGCACCACGAATGTAGCTATACAAATCAAAAACTTAAAATCAAGATAACAATTTACAGACTGGAACCAAAAAGCCAGAAAAAAGAATGATATACTGTAGCATGGGTAGAAATACGTAGCGTCTTATACAATTATCAGTTTTGAAACAATATTCGATCAATGTCAACACCGGTGTCTCTAATGCATATACAATACTTTGACGGTAGATTTAATTGGAATGTTGGAAGCCCCAGGAGACGTACTGTGGCTAATGCTCTTGGCACTACACAGAGCGTTGCTAGCCGTCTCTGGGCACGCTATCGCATCACGGGCAGCGTGCCGAGCGACATCGAGGACGATCTTGCATCACCACTCGCAGCCAGGACTTGTACGTCTAAATGCTCGACGGAATTGTACCACGACTTCAGACTTTTTATCAAGCGATCAAACTATCCGAAATCGTTTAAGTGAAGTGGTTCTCCGTTCCCGAACGCCGATGAGATTGGGATTGGCACACAGAAATTGGGAGGAAGAAGACAGGCGTTGTGTGTGTGTTTTCCGATGTATCTTGTTTCGGAATGAGGCCGATATCAAAAAAAAAAAAAATTCAGTATATTTTATTTCATCATAGTTCCTTCTTTCTTCATCTTCATCGTGATTGCGTAAATACGACTTAACTTCGGTTTTTAAAAGGAATTATGGTTATACTTAGAGGTTTAGAAGCCATCAGAAAAAAAAATACAAAATACTTGGGGGTAGAAGGTATACAAGACGCATTCGAGGTTAGAGAACTTTGTCAGTGAATTCATCCGTATGGTGGGTGGGGGAACGATAATGATATGTGCCGGTATTTGGATCAGGGGCAACCTCGATTCTCAGATTTACTTGATCCCTAGACTCTGTTGATGTGTGGATGAATCCCCGTTGTTAAATTAAATTTTAAAAGCAAAAATGTAGTTATTTCTTGTGAAATAATATAAGATTATAAAGAATTTACGGATTCATAACTACTTGTTTTCTGATAGAAATAGGACTTTCTATTGGAACTCGAATGTGGAAATTCCCATTTAAATTTCTATATGGTAGGTCACATGTAACATTCATGTTGGAATTACAAAATAGGTGGGTGTGTCTAAGTACAGTTATGAATTAGGTATATCTTACCGTATCACGAGAACGTCGCGGTCGCAATATCCAAGCTTGGTATGGGTAAGCGGTGAGATCGTGGTATTCGGCAATCCATAGTTCATACCACTCAATAGTTCCCTCGGAACGAGACTCCCTTCTATTATATGTGCCAGATACCCGTTCCTACGAACTATTGATAGTATGAAACGCCCATGACTACTTGAAGGTTTTATTTCCGTAACCTATAGATGAGGGGCTTCGGGACTTGTGCAAAATAGATTATTAAAAGTAACAATATTCTTTTGATATTCACGATCACGAAGACTGGTCGATTTAGGTGATTGGTGTTGACAGAAGCAGAAGTTTCGTAAATTATAGCATAAGTAACAAGTTTCAACCACTATTAATAACCAACCTCTTTCTTTCGCTATCTTCAGATTTAGGGTAAGAACCAATCGCTCATCAGACAAGCTTAAAAGGCGCTTCAAACAAACTCGATATAAGTCTAAAAGACGTAAAGACATCCCTGTAAACAGCACCGAAGACCCCCTGTACACCAACAAAACTCGACATCAGCCTCGCGGACGTCATAAACTACACAGCGATAAAGACCCAAAATACTTCAGCGGAGCTCTACGTCAGCCGAACAGACGTCAAGACTCAGCAGAGGACAATCAGGATGCTGACTCGGAAGCAGCGCAAGCCATCGCGGCGATGGACGCTATGTACGGAGAGCCGGAGGTCATGAAGGCGTCCGACAGAAACGCTTGGAGAGATTACGCGTTTGATTTTATGGGGTAATTATGCTTTTTACTGTTTTACCTAGCTTTGGAAGTGATTTAAGATCACTTTTTAGACCGCAGTTTGATTTTTAGACAATCTCCTCAAATTAGAACTTTAAGAAGACAGAACGAAAATAATTTTTTGAAACTAAAAAAGCAATTAACTATTTTTAACGAAACATATAAATGCGATATTGCTTAGTATAAAACAACAAATAAATAATTAAAATATTGGTGTTACAAATATGAATGTCTGTGTGTGTGATTGTTACTCTTTTAACACAGCAGGATGAACAATGTGTGAGAATTTATTTCTATTTATTTTTGAAAAAAGTCCTTTAATATGCTTTCATTCAAATCCATTCTATTATTTTCATCGTGACGGAATAACAACCGTCTAAACATTCACAATGTTACATTCTACAATGATAAAAAGTTTCTATAAATTTTACTTGATTATGATGTACTTAAAATTAAATGATTTGAAAAGTTTCCAGGTAAAAAAAACCACAGATAGAAACACGGTGTTCATATAAAAAAATTACCCAGTCAAATTCAAAGACTTATTTTAGGTTTTGAGAGGCAGAGATGAAAGATATAGTATTATGAAAAAAGGACCTGTTGATGAAAGAGTTTTCAGCATTATTAGTATAGGAATAAGTGTCGTATAATAGTTTTTTAGGTTTGTCTATGAGCAATCCTGCAAAAATAGTATTCTCTGTTATCACTCATCAGCCGCTACATGGACTCTATCGTAGCATCACTCCAAGGCCATGGTGGCACAGACACCCCACGCCCCAGCAGGGTCACTACCACCACCACCACCACGGACTCCGCCGACCCCACCACTATCAGCGACCCCGATGATGCTACAGCTTCGCCGTTTGTGAGTTTTGTAACATTACTTTAATTAGTAACGTTTAATATGAGATTGGTTTCAGAGTGCTAATTCTTTAGACGACCGTTGCTACCTGCTCAATCGAAACAAGGTTCATCTAATGATTAACTAATATGTGGCTTATCTTATACTTGACGGCCAAGTTGTAGGACGGTGGTAGTAGTATACGCTCCCTCATACGCTGGAGGTCACTGGTTCGAGTCCTGGCCGGGGCCACTATGTTTATATTCATAGATGTATGTTTATTCTGCCCCCCCCCCAGTTCACTGTATGCCCAACCATAATACAAGCTCTGCTTACATAATACAGTATCACGTTTTTTATTTGTCCATATTATAGATTTCAGCCTTAGTTTCTCTTTTAATATTTCCTGTCCTACAGTGTGACGTCATGCAGAGATCAGGTTCCATGGTAACCACAGTTTACACGCGGAAGACTACAACCAAGAAAAAGAGATCATACATTTTTAATTTGTTCTAAACCTTGTTTGGATTTAATAAAGGTTAATTTTACTCTGGCAGGTGTAGTTTCTCTATAATTATTAAATCCTCGATTCCATTTATTACGGAAGTTTTTTGTATGCTAATCTTTTCATGGTCACCAAACAAGCTAGCAAATAATCTGAGAGTGTCCGTCCCAGAACTTCATATAGAGTAATATACCTTTAGGCTGCGGCCTGAGTTACGGCGCATCGCGCATGCGGATTGCGGAGCATAGGAGCACATGAGTAGATAAACGGAACAGAGACAAAGCTTCATACAACACACTACTACAAGCACGCGGGACATGTGTGCGTGATCACTTTCAAAAGAAATTGTCAAAAGGCGCAGCCAGTTGACAATCTCAGGGTCATTGCGACGCACGTTGTTTGTTTTGTTAGTTGAAAGTTTAAATATTTTAATGTAAAAACGTGGTATTTTATTATTTGTAATGGTTGTTTACTGTACTGTGTGTATGAATAATACTGGAAAAAATAAAATTGTATTGCTCGAGCAAAAGTTTAGCGAATTTTTTGATCTTAAAATAAACATTGTCAATATTTGCAATGAAATACTTAAACGTATTAAAGATTGTAAATTTGATATGCCATGTAAGTGTTTCCCTTTAGATTACTTGAAAAAACTATACGTTAGATTGAGAATTTACCACACCATCAAAAGAACAATAAATTATTAAAAATCAAAAATTACAAAAAGAAAATTATTAGAGTTAGTAATTTGTGAAATATTTATCATACTGAATAATAGAACTATTTAACAAATGTTTTGTTTAATTTGTCCTAACCTATTGTGACAACCCTACCAAAATAGGTCACAATTTTTTACGTTCTTAAGAAGCTTTGTCTCTGTTCCGTTTATCTACTCAGGTGGTAGGAGTGCACGCACGTTGGAGAGCGCCGGCGTTCGCTCGCTAGTAGTGCTGTGCATGTCATATTTATATATTAAAAAGTCGCTTTAAAAATTAAACGTTTACAGAAAGAGCTAGCAGTTGTTTATGTTCAGGGGGCCTGGACATCCAAATGAAAGGCTTTTCCATCACCGCCGTAATGAAATCTTCCACAAGAAACTTTTCAATCGACATTAAAAGTCATATAAATGCACTATCCACCAGTTAAAATCGATAGACGCGTATTGACGAGCGGATCCGCCTACTAGTGCGCCGCATCGAGAGCGCGCCTGCTCGCAGTCCGGGCAGCTTCAAACATGTCGGGTGTTTGTTTCGTGCGCGGCGCATGCGCGATGCGCCATGACTCAGGACGCAGCCTTACAGTAAACAAATGCCTTCGTAGGAATTTAGTAGCGTTATCACTGATGCTACATTGTTTCCCACTCCTTGTTTGTTGTCCAAGTTAGTTTAGCAAATAATATTCGCAGAGCTGGTGCCACATTAAGACCATGGATTTGACCCAACTAGCTTTGAAGCGTAAAAGTACCGTTTATGATAGAAGTACAGGGAATGGTTAGTCTGGCTAGCATTCCCGGGTCAGGCAGGTTTTGCGCAAGGTAACGATAAGTTAAACATATTTGTTAAAATATATTATCAACTACAGATCATTTTAGCGGTGTGACACGGAACCAGACCATCCTAAAGATATTTAGATAAATAGAATAGTAAAAAAAGAAGAACTCCGTATGCAGTGTTCAGAGCCTGTCAAATACACTTTTTTAATAATAATGACATAAGTCATATCCTATTAGTGGTAACTGCAGTGGTGGCAACAAAATATACCTTAAGACAGTGCGAGACTAAATGTAGATATGACCAGATGTAAAGTCAAGTCCACTCAACAAGTTTAACATCGATATCGCTTACACAGGATCGCCAGCGCAGCGTAATCTAGACCCCATAAGAAATCATTGATGCTTACTTTTCTACAAAAACAGTCATCGAAATTGAAATTGGTCACAGTTTTGATAATAGGTCTTTACCTATGAAACTGCCGTTTTGCCGTACTGGCCATTTCAAATGAAAATATTTTTGTTTTTGACTGATAATTCTAATTTCAAATTAATTTTATTTGACAAACATGGAATCCTTTTTCTAAAATCGTCATTTTTTTAATAGTTAGTGTTTTGTTTTCAACGCATTCGAACATTTTTCGTCATCATGGATAAGTTAAAAATTCGAGTAATTATGGAGTATGAGTACCGTCGTGGCAGCAAAGCGGCACAAGCGGCACATAACATCAACGACGTTTACGGAGCGAACACTACAAACGAACGCACCACCCGTTATTGGTTTACCCGCTTCCGTTCTGGAAATTTTGACCTGAAAAATGAACCCCGTGGTCGTCCGAAAACTTTGGTCGACAATGACGAATTAAAGGCAATTGTGGAAGCTGATGAAACTCAATCCACGGCTGAATTAGCAGCAGCTTTCGACGTTAGCATCAAAACAATATTGGTCCATTTGCGTCAAATTGGCAAGGTAAAAAAGCTTGACAAATGGGTACCCCACGAACTCAATGACCGCCAGCGCGAAGTACGCGTGGAGACGTGCCTTGCACTGGTCAGCAGGCATACAAATGAAGGAATTCTGAACCGCATTGTTACTTGTGACGAGAAATGGATCCTGTTTGACAATCGTAAGCGCTCAGCAAGTTGGTTGGACCCTGGTTCAGCACCCAAACAATGCCCTAAACGAAAACTTACCCCTAGAAAAGTGATGGTCACTGTTTGGTGGTCTAACGCGGGTGTAATTCATCACAGCTTCTTGCCAACGGGACAAGCATTACTGCAGATGTGTACTGTGAAGAACTGAACACAATGATGGAGAAGCTCGCACGTCTCCAACCAGCTTTGGTCAATCGTTCGGCTCCACTGCTCCTGCACGACAACGCGCGACCTCATACTGCACAGCAGACGGTCTCCAAGCTACAAGAGTTGGGGTTGGAAGTTCTCCGTCATCCGCCGTACTCACCAGACCTTGCGCCTACAGACTTATACTTTTTCCAGAATTTGGATAACTTCTTGGCGGGAAAAAAATTCAATACCCGAGAGGCAGTACAAAATGCCTTTGAAGAATTTGTTGCCTCCCGTCCAGCTGATTTCTTCAAGAAAGGCATCAATAAGCTACCAATGCGTTGGCAAAGATGCATTGATTGCATGGGTGATTATTTTGATTAATAGAAATAAAAAATATATAAAAAAATTACGCTTCATTTATTTCGTGAAAAACGGCAATTTCATAGGTAAAGACCTAATATCTGCTCATTTTAGAAAAGCGTCCTTAATAAGCCTGTTTAAGTAGGAGGGACTGTAGCACCGCATCTGACGACATGATAACAAAAGACACTTTATCACTAAGTACCATTACATTAAATTGAACGCTACTGAAGCAAGTACTTACAAACTGCGTAACCGCTTGAAATTGTACAATTTTTATTTGAGCGATGTCCAAATGAAGAGCATTTGCCTGGTCTTAGGTGTATCCAAATTTGTTGAGTAGCAGATTTTCTTATAATAATAATAATAGTTTATTTATTTCTCCTCACAAAATACATCATATTAAATTAATTTATAAGCAATACATATATTATGACTATTTTTATATCTAAAGTCCAGTTTATTGCCAGTTCTTATTCACGAAGGTTTTTCCGCACCGCTGGTAGTCATGCTTTATTTGACGTCAATAAGAACAGGTAATTGTAAATGTTGATAAAATAAATATTTCATTTCATTTCATTTTAGTATATGTGAGGAGCTGGTTCCCGAAGAAGGTTAAATCCTGTATAACGGTACACCAGGTCATCGCCCCCATATTTATTAAAATCAAGATTCCCAAGGCGCCTAATAAACAAAATAATAAAGTAACAACAAATATACATATTTGTGCATTTCTATAAATAACAACATTTATCCACAAAACTGTATATTTAGATTTATTTTTAAAACTTAACAATCATATTTTCAAAGATTACAACCACGTAAAATGTACCATGCATACAAATATATAAATATCTTATATTAAGATCCCATCTGCGGTGATACTGCAGCCGCACCTATTTTAACCACCATGACAACATTAGGAAATTGACGGCGAACCGTGGCTAGTTCGAACACGGACTTTAAGAAGGAGAATAACCATGTTTATGCGGTTGTGATCCAGTCAAAGGGAACGACCAGCCAGTGTAGTTGCTGCAACAAACTCAATTCCCACCGAAGCCTAAAATAATAATAATAATAATAAAATAGTTTACTATTACACCAATAAGAAAATAACACAATTACAAAACGGTAAAAAAATGGCATACTGATGTGTATGTGTTAAAAAAGGCCTCCTCAGCATTAAGCAAACGGACACTCTAAAAGAGTGCACTTTAGCGCTGATTTTTAGAAGGATATCGATTTATCATGGGTTTCCGACCGTAGTTGATAAAATAAATATTTCATTTCATTTCATTTTAGTATATGTGAGGAGCTGGTTCCCGAAGAAGGTTAAATCCTGTATAACGGTACACCAGGTCATCGCCCCCATATTTATTAAAATCAAGATTCCCAAGGCGCCTAATAAACAAAATAATAAAGTAACAACAAATATACATATTTGTGCATTTCTATAAATAACAACATTTATCCACAAAACTGTATATTTAGATTTATTTTTAAAACTTAACAATCATATTTTCAAAGATTACAACCACGTAAAAAGTACCATGCATACAAATATATAAATATCTTATATTAAGATCCCATCTGCGGTGATACTGCAGCCGCACCTATTTTAACCACCATGACAACATTAGGAAATTGACGGCGAACCGTGGCTAGTTCGAACACGGACTTTAAGAAGGAGAATAACCATGTTTATGCGGTTGTGATCCAGTCAAAGGGAACGACCAGCCAGTGTAATTGCTGCAACAAACTCAATTCCCACCGAAGCCTACAATAACAATAATAATAAAATAGTTTACTATTACACCAATAAGAAAATAACACAATTACAAAACGGTAAACAAATGGCATACTAATGTGTATGTGTTAAAAAAGGCCTCCTCAGCATTAAGCAAACGGACACTCTAAAAGAGTGCACTTTAGCGCTGATTTTTAGAAGGAGCCCGAGCAAAATATCATAACTAAACAAAGCAAGCAATACAAATAAGAAATTTTGAATCAAAATACAAGAATCAGAAAAAAAATGGGACAAATAACAAACAACATAAAGCCATGCATAACAAAAATTTTACAAAAAAAAAAATACATGCAAAGGTACAATGAACATATTAATTTTAATCACAATAGCCAGTCATCAAGCATTATTATGATGACACGAATAACAACATCTACGATTGATGATATCTAGGGGCGCGGATGCAACCGTCAGGTAGATTGCGAGCTTCTTTGTCGGCTATTAAAAAGGTAAATAAATATAAACATTCCATGCAACGTAATATAAGCACAGCGGTACTGTAACCCATGACACAATTGATCAACCGAGTAGGTTGATCAATTCTGTTGGTATTTCCTCTTGTATGCAATAAAAACTTTAATACAATTTGCTAATTCCCGTTTGTTCGCATGCAGGAAACTTTTCGCCTTTACAACATTAAGACTTGAGTGATGGTATTTCGGACTGGAAGTAAGAACAAAACATTGATCTGGGATAAGAGTGAAGAAAGTACAGATCAACAACTGATTTATTGTATCTATACATTTACGTGGCTTACTGTACAAACGCGTTTTCAAGACGAGAGCTCGGATAGAAGTGATCGTTGTTCAGAGTTGTCGCCGCTGGGCCGCCATCTTGCGCCCCTCTACAACCGGTAGTGACAACAAGAATACCTAAGTTTAAATAATTTCAAAGTTTACACATATGTAAATTATAGGTACAAAACTTGAATTCACATTACAATCGCACATTTTTACGTTATTTTCATTGGATTTTTATCGCTTAGTCTTAGCATACATTTATCGATCAAGTTGCTCCACCAGAAAAGTAGTTGACTGGTGATCACCCACCCAGTGGCAGACCCCGTGCAGAAGTACCAATGACGTAGGTGACAGTTGTCGAAACAGAGTTTCTTCAGTTACGGTCTCGTCCGGGGAGATACCACAGTCATTCTTGTACTTACGTGACTGCATTTTTTTTTTTACTTTATTAAGAAAACCAATATAATCTTAAAAGTAAGGCCAATAATGGGTGTTCCTTAAAGTTATCTAAGTTAATAATTATTTTTCATCTCATATAATAAATACCTACTATTAAAAAGATACCTACTTTCAAAAGGAAGCCAGTTTCTGTCCAGAAGAAAAAAATTACTTAATTTTTTTATTTTAATTTTTAGATAGGCAAGTACAGTTTTAATTAAATATGAAAACATGCAAGAATGTTTCTAACTTATCCGAATACAATACACACAATCTATCACCCACGGGCGATACCGTACCAACTCGCTCTTAAACACATACTCAATGCTGCAGCAGTAAATATTACACTCCTACAAAGTTTCTGTATCGACTTTGCACCTTAAATTGAAACATAAACTAAACTATTTTCAATTCATTCTGGTCAAAGAAAATAAATAGCCAGTGCAATTGACGGGACAAGGGCTATTCCAACTTAGCACAGATGTTGCGGAAACATACTTTTCCATTTGACTACTTATAATAAAATTTTTAAATAATAGTTTTTCTTAATATAACCAAGTAAATAAGCAAAAACATTGCTTGTTTTCCATTTTCAAGTAAGAAAATGTTGACGTTTTTTAAACTTCACTAGTAAATATCTTATTTTGACAAGGACGTACACAATACATTCTGAATCTTCACTGCATATTTTTAAGACTGCATAAGTAATAGCCTACGGTCGGAAACCCATCATAAATCGATATCCAATCAACAAAGACCAAGATGGCCAATCAATACGCCTACGTTTTATAATGTTCGTGGGTGTGGATATCACTTAGGAGCCATCCATAAATTACGTCACACGAATTTTAGGACTTTTTAACCCCTCCCCCGTCCTTGTCACAGGTTGTCACTCCCCCCTGACGTGACATCACACTTTTTTAAATTTATGTGTGTATTTAAAAATAATCAAAAGAAATCAGTTATTTTAAATTTTTTCTTACTTTTATTATATATATCTTTAATAAAATCAAAATGAAGTCACATTGTTTAGATAACAGACAAAGCAAACGACTACGTGGAAAGCAATAAACGACATATTATGTCAATTAACGATATAAAACTGTCTTCTTGTCTCCTGATCTTGTGTCCATTGACTTTGGACCCACTCCTTTATAATACCTATTACTGGTAACTTCCTTTTCGTTCAGAATTCGAACGTCAGGAACACCTTTAGTGTCTACGTTTGAATTTAAGCATGTGACGTGACAAAGTTTATGACCCCCTCTGCCCCTTGTCACACTCCAGTGATACCCTCCACCCCCATTAACATGTGACGTAATTTATGGATGACCCCTTACAATTAGATGAATCTTGTGCTGGTTAGCCGAATTTTTTCTGTGCTATATTCAAACCCAAGTACGCAACCCAACCACCTTTCTGTCTGATGGTAGGTGGTACCCGCTCCTATGGTTAGTCCTTGCGAATAACCACAGCCTCTTATTGCGACGTAAAGTCCTCAACAGAACTGTTTGATTCTTTATAACACAAGCTTACAAAAACATAATTAAAAGTTGGCAATTTATGTCTAACTATACTATCTACTACACCATCTACTACACATATTCGGCAAGTGCCGATCGGGCTAAACACAGGCTGGGTGACATTTCTCCTAGACGTTCATTTTCACATACTCCACGGTGCCACCCGGTAATTCCAATAGGGGTAATGTAATATGCGGGTAGCACCCGTTAAGATCTTTTACAAAAAAAAATTTTTTTTCCCTTATCGAAAAAACATTAGACGTTTGTCTTCTATCTCACCTGATGGATAGTGACGATGAAGACGAAGGTGTGAATTCTCACTCAACGCTTGAAAGAACTAGGGCTATAGTTTTCTGGAAAAGCAGACGCAAGCAGTTCATTCACACCTTGGCGACCCGCACCAAAAAGGAACTATCGAAGCGTTTGGTTCGACTTCTTGGGATGTCTACTATAACGGGATGGAAGGCCTGTCTGTCTCTAGTAGTCCGATGTAAGAAGGGTGTGGGTTCAATTTTGTTATATTATGTAGTTTGCATATTAAACTATAAAATATAATCTATTCTTATTATTAAAATGTGCAAGCGTGTTTGTGTGTACAGTTTTCTTTCGCTTGAAAGCAAAAGGTAGCAACTTCTTAGAAGTAAACTTTTAATTTCCTTTCTTTTTAAACATAAAATTAGCAGTTGATTGCGCAAACTATAAAGTATGTGAAGTTATCCCGCTTTTCTAAAGTCTTGTTTACATTAAACACGTCTTTTTCTTTTACATAGCTCTGTAAGCCATTCATGATTCATAGGAATAACGCAATAGTATTATTGTAAAATAAAACGAATTTCGGACAACAACTCAAACATAAATAATGACATACCGCTTTTATACTTAGATCCACTAACGCTGTGTCGTAAAGAAGTCTTTAATGTGATATGTGATGGACGTGTGGTAGCCACGGATAAATATATATAAAAGAGAGATAGTCACCGTGTGAGTGAAATAAAACAACCTAAGGATCAAGTAAGTTTAGTATTTAGAGTTTCTTTGTTAAGATCTGGTCTGGGGCGATAGTCCATCCTAATTTAACCGCCGAAATAATCAAATTTACGTGGATGTGTTTCGGTTAAAGGGAAGAAACAGTGAAATGAAATGAAATATTTATTTCTCAACATTGACAATTACTTGTTCTTATTGACGACAAATAAAACATGATTCCACCACCAGTTCAGAAAGACCTTCGTGAAGAAGAACTGGCAAGAAACTTCACGGGTATATTTTTTTTCAAAATAAATTTACAGAGTCTCTTTATGTCTATACAAAATTATTCTTATCTGCATCTGTTAGCTCGGCAAGTCTCCCTCCCCCCAAGTATCCAAACGACAAACACTCTCAAATGTCACCCGTTCACGAGTTAACGCGGGATCCAGCCATCGCCCTCCTCAACCATATTAGAGGGAAGTGAGTGACCCGTCACCCGACGCTACCATAAGAAGACGTACTTTAGTGATAATAACGCTTTAGCAATTCCTGGAATAAAGGCGATTCGAACTGAAGCCTCTGTTTAAATTGACTGATGGCCAACGCACCATTAGTCAATTTAATTATTACAATTATCATTAATAAGTCAAACATCTACGATTAGTGGTGTCCGTGGGGGGGGGGGAAGGGAGCGAGCTTGATTGCCTTTAAGAAAGTGTAGTTTGGCCATCTTGTTTGTTTGTTAGTGGTTCTGATTTCACCCGAGTTCCTGGTTCGAACTCTGGTAGGGAATCGAACACATTATTTTGATTGATTGATATGGAAACATTTAAACAGAATATGTGTAAAAGTAGTATTTTTCACGCCGAGTGGCCCGAGTTAGAGTCGGGACATTCATTTGATTGATGAATGTTTCTTTTCGGGTCATAGTTGTTTATATTTATGTAGGTATGTTTATTCCGGGTTCCCCAGTTCGCTGTTCGTAATCATGCTTACTTTGGGGCTATACAGTTGGTGTGTGTGGTGTGGTGGGATTCATTTATTTATGTATTTTTTATTCATTTATTATACTATCCACTGGTAAAATTTTTGGGTACACTATAGCCAAAATCACAATTTGTAAATAGATATACATATATGTCGCAGTTTGATCGGATCATACGTATTATTGCAAACGTACTGGAACCATTGCGAACAGTAAAATAATTGCGAACCTCAGCTAAAACAAAGAAGATTCCACAACAGTTCTTAAATTCTTGTCTGTATTTTTGTGAAAAAAATACATCAATTTAGTTGGATAGGAAACACGCAAGCAGATTTGTTAGTCAAAAACATCAAAATCTATTTCTGTGTTGCGATTGGTTGAAGTGAGTGCATCAAGCGCGTATGCTTCGTTGAGTTTAAAATAAAAAAGAAAGGACTCTGTAATAATATTTACTGATATCAAATACGCACTTGATGAATTAACTTCAACCAATTGCAACACAGACATACATTTTAATGTTCTCAATAAACCAATCAGCTTGCATATTTCTATGCATCTGTGTGTGCTGTGTTTTGCAATCATTCAACTGTTTGCCATGGTTCCAGTAAGTTTGCAATCATACGCACTTTCCGATTATACTACTGAGTCAAACGCCTTGAAGTTACAACTTTAGGCCGTTCTGCGCAGATCCGAGTTACACATTTAAACTAACTTGGGTATGACTCATATAGTCCAACAGAAATTAACAGTCATACAGGTACATTGTGAATGACTAGCATTGGTTGAACTAACTAACAGGTTGAATTGCTAACTCAGATGCGCATTTTTTTTTCGAAATGGTCAATTAATTTATGGCCAATTTTACCGGAGTTTGCAGCTTATCGCTGACGGCTCTTAGCTTCCTACTCCTACATATGATAAGGGCACCCGAGAGGGCACGGACCTCGGCTTAAGACGTCGTATATTGAAACGAACACTGGTTCGGAAGGATCATCTACAGCCAAAGAACCAGCAAGAAACTCAGAAGGAATGCGTACAGCGCGTTAGCCTGGCCCACCGGTGGGTTAGGCGATTCGAATGCCGTGTTGCCCTATTTCTGACTGGAACGCCGGCGTTCCTTGTTGTAATAGCGGCGTCGGGATCGGTTAACACATTACGCGGACCCTATAAAGAAAAGCCGCGTCTGAGTTGGCTGTGTATTCAGCTGACTTATGGCCTCAGTTTTTATAGTAAATATTATATTATGTTGTTAATGTTATATTAAAATTTGAGCATAATTGAGCACTAAAAGTAGTACGTAATCGGGCTGTAGGATACAAAAGTAATAATTCACTTTTCGAAGGTTCTGAGATTAGAAAGAAAAACCCAAAAACAGCATTTTTATATTAGTATAGACTTAATATAACATATAATAACCACTACGTATAGCTTTTTTTATGGTACCTTTGTGAGGAAGTTTTCGGTATTAATCACAAGTCTTCGTCACAAGGCGTCACACTTCATCACTGTAGCTACTAATTAATTAATGCTTAATTAATCAAGGGACGAATCTAATGTAATTTGTACCGTGAGGTCTTTTGAATACGGTATACAACTACGCGAGTTTTTATTTCATAAAAAACAGGATGACAATCGTTGAATAATAACTGTTTTATACTATCACGGCTATTTTCACTATAGTTAATTGAATTTACGGGATTCTTACCACGAAAGAGGTTAGATCGATTTATCTGCCTCTAACTGTCATCGCCACCTACCTACATCTGCCATTCCGCGATTATGGTGCTTGCAACAGCATCGAAATATCGGACGCGCGAAATAAAAATCGAAAATCGTGGTAAGAATCCCGTAAATTCATTAAATTATAATCGTTGGATAGTATGAAAACGTTTAAATTGCGCAGATAAACTGGCCTTAAAAGTTATCTGTAGAGAAATAAATACAAGGTTTAAATTTTAAAACTCTTCTTTGTCTCACGCTACATACAGACATACCTACTTTAAACTTTCAACATCCTCTCTTTGTGTCTAGGGTTCAAAATGTCACACGGCGAAACCAATTTTCTTAAGTTATCACGAATCATTCTTTTTATTAAATTAACACAATGAAAAAGTAATACCGTGTAACGATACCGACACGAAAAGTGTAAAATATAAATAAAATTATGAGTAATTAAATCCAGCGAATAATTTGAGATATAGGATTCAATAACTGTTACGTATTTTTATTTTTTTTATTTATTTAATAATTTATATACACACAAAAAATCACAATAATAAAAATGTCTTATAAACTGATAAAGTACAAAGGTACAGTTTATTTCTAATAGAAATTTCTACCAGCAGACCTATTACTGGATAAAGGAGTAAATTACTAATTTAGTGTGTTCTACTACTACATTTAAATAATATTAAATAAAATACCATAAATAATAGTTACATACATGCATACATTTATAAACAAATGATATATATCAATATTTTACATAATACACATACATTTTTTACATCAACACAACATTTAAGAGATTGAGACAAATAGTGTTGTTTTACTTTATTTTTAAAAATTGGTATCGATTTTATTCGCATATTTCATAAGGAAGTGAGTTCCATAGCCTGACGGCATGAACTTCAAATTTTAAATTTTTTTCACCTTTTCACCTCCACATGAAATGAAATGAAATGAAATATTTATTTCTCAACATTGACAATTACTTGTTCTTATTGACGTCAAATAAAACATGACTCTACCACCAGTTCGTAAAAACCTTCGTGGAGAAGAACTGGCAAGAAACTTCACGGGTATATTTATTTCAAAATAAATTTACAGATTCTCTTTATGTCTATACAAAATTATTCTTATCTGCATCTGTTAGCTCGGCAAGTCTCCCTCCCACCAAGTATCCAAACGACGAACACCCTCAAACGGCACCCGTTCACGAGTAAAAATTTTTATATTTTTATACTGTACCACTACACCACGAACGCCGGGAACATTAACAAAAAAGTTCCCTAGCTTATAAGAAATAAATGCTTCATTACTCAAAATAAAACCTTTTTTTAACTGTATTCTTAGCCGGTAAACGAGCATGTGGTCGACTTGATGGTAAGAGGCATCCGCAGCGATGAACATCATTAATAGTCTTTACTAATAGTGGTTGTAATTATTAACTGGACTTAAGATGCGTTTCTGGTATGTGGACATACCGCCGTACGTTGCGCATCAAATGAACGGATAGAGTAACGAATGTGGAGGTTTTCAACCGTATGAAAAAAATGTGGAGCTCGTTAAGACCATCAAACAGCGGAAGGTAGCATACTTGGGTCATATACTACGTCATGATACATACCAACTGCTGAGAACCATCATGATGGGTAAAATAGAGGGAAGAGAAGCGCTGGAAGGAGGAAGATGTCATGGCTAAGAAACATCAGAGAATGGAACTTTTTACACTAGCCAGGGACAGAGACGGGCTCAGAAGCTAAGCCAACCTTCAATAATGGAGAGAAAGAGAGAGAGACTTACACACTTAAAGAGAGAGAAAGATGCGTTGCGGACAGTAGGCTTCAGATGCAAGTGCTTGTGTTCCTTCCCTTGGACCGGAACACCAATCACGTAAACGTGATTATTACGGCGGTACAAATAGGAAGGACTGAAGTAGAGATCTTAACGAAAAAATACTTTTTAAGAAGCCTTTGACAAATTTCAAACAAAATTATTCTGACTATTATATTTCATTTTTCTGTTGCAGTTGTGCTTTGTACTGTGACGTAAACTAAGTAGGTATATAACGACACCACTGACTGGACTCCCAGTCACCATGAAGCTGATCTTTGGTAAGTTTACATTAGAAACTATTATAGGAAGTACGTTATATTTTCAACCCTCGACCGCAAAAAGGATAGTTATAAGTTTGTCGCTTTTATCTGTGTCCCTCCGTCTGCATATGTTTACCTGGCATCATCTTCGAGCACATATCAAATCAATCAAATCAAATCAAATGAATTTATTTGCGAAAAAATGTGTAAAAATCGTTCTTAATTAAAATTGACAGTTCTACATGTTTTACTGTTAAACAGCGTACAAATATTTATAAGAAGCTAATTATAAAATTATTTACTATCTAAAAACCTATTCTTAAATAATATCAAAATAGTATTTACAAATATTAATATTTAAATGTTACAATATATTACTAAAAATTATGATTCCTAGATTAAATTCCTAGATTAGATCCCCAGGGTGCGTGGGAGCGCCAAACACATTCTGGGCATTATATCTGATAATTCTGAGTGTCCTATATTGAGACACTGGGCACAAGTGCATATCCATGTGCCCAGTGCATCAAAAAATCTAAAAAAAATTATGAATTAATATTATATTATATATACTAACATAGTCTTTAAGTTCATTGTGTTACTAACCAAGATATGGATTATGGTCCGCAATAAAAGAGTTTATTTATTAAATCTAGATTCACAATCAGGGTCAGAAAAACTTCATCGTTTTTTTGAGTTATCTTTTAAATTAGTAGCATTAGGGACTTCGATGGTAATGAATGATCATATATTCAGGAAGTATATTTGAAATTTTAATCAATTTTCTAACTAAAAGTTAAGCTAAATATCTACAGTTTTCGTTTATAAGAGTTTCGTTTATAAAAAATTTTTGTTGTTGTCAAGAGCTTTCAATTTGCAATTTTACGTAAGTTATATGCTGCGTTCCGTTTGCCGATTACAGCGCTCACAGCGCTAAAAGTGCTCAAAACCGCTCCGATTCGTTTGAGCGCGCTAAAAGTGTTATTAGTGCTATTGCAATCGGAACGGTAAATATCGCGCTAACATTCTGATTGTTCGTCGCTTAACTCTAAAGTTACAATTTCATTAAGATCTTTGACCCTGAATGAAGAAGGAGCCATTTATTTATATTATTACAAAATAAAATTAATAAGCAAGCTTTTAAAATCTTTAATCGACTAATAAAAACATTAACAAGTAACGTCATGTGTCAGTTTTGACAGGCCGCTCACAGTGACCATGCTCCGTAGCTTGGGCACTGTATCATATTGCTGTGAGCGCGCTCACGGGCAATCGGAACGGGTATATGAGCGCTGTGAGCGCTGTAATCGGCAAACGGAACGCAGCACTTGTGTCAATTGTCACATCTTATAAGCAGCTCTTAACTTACAGTTGTTACGTATTAACTTTCTTATTTATTGTGACAATAATTTTTTTTTTCAATTTAATTTATTGAAGTTTTGTATATTCTTTTATATTTAAATGCTATGTCAATTTTTGTTTTGAATGCAAGTTAATTTATATAAAAATCTATTAAGTCACCAGTTTACATATATTATGATTACTACTATGAGAATAACCATTAAAGCGATGTGATTTCTGTAATTATAATGTGATTTTGAGGGTTGACCGTGAATTTGCTAAAACATATTCATATAGATTACTTTCAGTGACTTCTATGGTGGACAGAATACAGTCAGTTACCTACATTATTTAACATTGTCGACAGTTTAGAGTATATGTATGAAATTGTGTATATAGTTTTACTTGTATTTGTGACCGAAGGGACTCATGTCTCCCATACGAATGCTCAACATTTTTATGATTTTTCGTTTGTTGTAAAGATGAATGACTCGAGACTACTCCATCAAAATCTGCACAGCTGTTAAAAATTATTCATGCTTTTTCCTGTAAATCAGCGGTTTTTGAATTAAATGTAAATTCTGCTAGGAAATTCGGTAACTAAAGTAATTTTGAGGGTATTTTTTTGATTTCATTTTCTCTGAATAAATCAGATAGTTTGGGAAAACAATTAGAATATTTGTGTTTTTACTGTGCCAAGTTTAATTTAGAATATTTTTTTAAGAAATTTATTTGGTGACATCTCTGAGTAGGTATCTTTATAAAATCCCATTATATTACATACTATATATCACACAGTATATTATACTTCCCGGAATAAGCATCACTATAGTTCTCTATGAATTCTTGATGATAGATTTTAGTGAGATTTACTAAAACATTCACATGACAGTTGAACTAAAAAATGTTAGAAAATGCTGCTACTTTATGACGTCATATATAGGTTGACTGTACATCAAGTTATTTTACGTGTTTTCGTTAAAATAAGCTTAATCGCTTCTACCTGAGATCTTTTACTAACAAACTAATTCATAAAAAGTGATATCTCAAAATGGTTTTTGAATTAGGATCATATTTTTTTTCTTTAAAGAAAGTGTGTCAAAAATTTTGCATTGTTCAAACATACTGTATAGTCAATATGTAATTATAAATTATCAGTTTTGTTATTTGGTGAGAGGCGTAGTAGGTAGTATCCCTGCCTCATACGCCGGAGGTTCCAGGTTCGAGTCCTGGTTGGGGCATTCATTTGTATGATGAACACAGATGTTTATTTCTGGTCTATATTTGTATATGCATGCTTATTCTCGGTGTTCCCCCCAGTTGGCTGTATTGTCGTCCATGACACAAGCACTGCTTATTTTGGGGCCATAAAGTTGGTGTGTTTTTAAATTTTGTTGTTTGTCAACAGTGGCGTGTGTGGTGGCGGTGGCATGCGGGAGTTGTGCGGGGAACGGCCGTCTGCGCAGCGCCGCAAAGACAGAAGACCCATCAAACAGCGCCAGCAGCCAAATGGTAAGTGGAGATATCTTCTCTCTTTCTTTCAGCGAAGCGGACCGCAGCCTTAAAATAATACTAAGATAACAACCGAACTGATGACAACTTGGCGTCAAAAATTTTTATTTCAAGAATTCGGTGTTTAGGATAAGTTGTTCAATTTGAGCAAAACATATTTCAAGACCTAGGTACTTGTTTTCACATAGTGTATAATGAATTATTTAGAAAATTATTATTATTGATTTAAATATTGATATGAATAGCCCCTTAGTACAAATAGCATGGTATTGTTTATTATATAAACGTCGTAAAAAGTACGTCTTCTTATGGTAGCGTCGGGTGACGGGTCGCTCACTTCCCTCTAATATGGTTGAGGAGGGCGATGGCTGGATCCCGCGGTAACTCGTGAACGGTGCCGTTAGAGGGTGTTCGTCGTTTGCATACTTGGGGGAGGGAGAAGAATAATTTTGTATAAACATAAAGAGCTACAGTAAATTTTGTTATTTTTTAGTTTTTTATTTATTTATTCGGAAACTCAACAGTATTATATAAACTTGTTTAGAACAATTAGGCAATAACTGAGTTTCACTTCATTTTGCGATGACTATTACAAGAAAAAAATGTACCCGTGAAGTTTCTTGCCAAATCTTCTTCACGAAGGGTTTTCCAAACTGGTGGTAGAGTCATGTCAGAAACAGCACTGGACTGTGAAATCGCTCTTAAAATCGTTTTGAATTATGAAAACATTGAGGCACAACCATTGACGTCAAAACAAATGGACGGCTAAAATCAAATCCCCTTATACTTTGACTAGTCGTAGCGTTCAAATTTTGTCATTTTTACCTAGCAGTACGTCATTTTGGACGAGTTGTGGGTCGGCCGATTCAATCAAGACTAGTACCTATGATATTCACACACAGTTTGAATATTTACATTCCATTTTTGGCCAGACGCTTTCCAACGTAGAACCGAAGTTCATTTGTTTGTAATGGGCACAACATATACCTAACGAGCTAATTCTAAATTAACATTAAAGTTGACCAGGACAGTAACTAGAGACAGCAAGAAAATACATTTGTATATCTATCACAGATGTAATTTAGTTCAAAAACTGTGTGTGAGGGATTGCGATGCTATTGCTAAACATTTGAAAGTAACGCCTTTTTCTACCAATCACTTATTATTAAAATTGAATTTTTCAGTCTTCTGAAAGTGCTCCAGTATCAGCGAGCTCCACATCAGAGGACATGGTCGACTTGATCCAGCATCATGTTAGGCACTTGGAATCCCCCCTACCATACCAACTCCCTTCCAGGGCTGCTTCCAACACACCCGCTGATTCCGTCCTCAAACCCTTCACCATTCTGCTTAGTGACAGACACACCCATTTACCCAAACTATCTAAGGAAGAATCAAACTCTGAAATGATCATCAATAGAAATGCAAACAAAAATAAGGAACTTCTCCAGCCCGAATATGGTTCAGAGCTTTCATTACATAAAAAGTATTCAAACGTTAATACATCTGCAAAACCCAATAAAAAAGAGAATATCTTCAACTTAGTAAAGCATTTAGAATTGGTTCTTGAATATCGTAGACGAAAAAATAAGGAGAAAATTAATAAAAAGGATGATATGGGACATGGGACGCCAAAAGTTCCAGCTTTTGTATTAAAACAAAAAAACAAGAAACCTACTATTGCACAGAAGGCTCTTACAACTAAGAATATCAAAATACTGGCTGACCCTAAAAAGACTTTCGAACCGGAAAAACACACCAGTAATATTGAAACAGTCTCCAACGATGAATGGATCAGTACGGCGGTAGAAGAACTGCAGAAAGAACTTGTATTTGAGGTTAAGCCTGATCGCAGGCCAGAATCAGCTGTCATTAAAGAAGACCCACACAAAATCGACATCACAGAGGTTGCTATCAATAGAATTATTAAACAACTCCGCGAGGTTTTAAGCGAAGACGATATGGAAAATAGTAGTGTTACAGTTGACGACCTTTTTGTGCAGAAAAGTAATGAGGATGAATCATCCAACAAAATCACTAGTACACAGAAATCAATTACTACTGGAAGATCTGTGATAACTAACGCGCAATCTTTATCTATTTCTACTTCATCCAATTCTTTATCAACTGAAGAATCATCAACGGGCTTAGCTGATGGGTCAAATTCAACAAAGGTAACTCATAAGCCAACCACAGCAGTACATTCGGTAACATACAACCCAGATTCTTCATCTGATTCACAAACATCTTCTCAGGAATACAACAATTCCATATCTGAAGCTATAAAACTTCCCCAGCGCACAAGCAATATAAGTACAAGTACAATTGAAAATAAAGATTTGATATCAATTTTATCCTATAACCACAATTTATCCCTTAATGCACCTGAAAGCAAAGATTCTAAACTTATCAATGAATTCCAGAAAATACTTGATAGTACCTTAGAAAATGATACTAAAAGCTACGAAGATATACAATTTGATGAGGTTAATCAAGTTTTAGGATTTACTCCACGTTCATTCAATAAAAGTGAGGAAATTATCCCTTTTATTCATAGGAATTTTAGTACGGGCAGTACGCGTCCCCCACCAATGAGAGCGGTAAATCCCAATCATATTAATAACTCAGCTAAATGGAAATTTGAGGATACTTTAACTTTTGAAAATGAATCAAGTAAAGGCGATGACCACACACGTGGTTCAAAACTATTTTTGGATGAAAATTTTAAGAAGTTGCATAAGGAAACAGCTCTTAGTCATGACCCAAACAACTTGAATAATCCAAGTCCCAACGGATTATTTGTTCGTGGCCATGAAACGATCGGCGAAACCGTACTTGATGAAAAAGCTAGAGAACTTGGCTATAAATCGCAGTTGGTTGTAGAAGTTGCCAAACCTGACAAAGCCGCCAAGCAAAATAAGAAATATCACAGAATCAAACACAGGGAGCATAGAGATGTGAAAACGTACAACCTTTCGTTTCATTTTCTTAAGTAAGATGTGATGTAACTGAATGTTATTAAAAATCATTCAAATACCATATTTATTTGAAGGTTATTTTAAGATTATACTTTTGTCTTTATTTGGAAGTGTCTTTTATTGCATATTTATGATGTCCAACTTAACCTAGGTTTGATTAAAGTACTATAAAGTCAGCTAATTAAGTAGTTTCTGTGCCTTTTCATTAGCCACAGACGGGAGTGAAAAGAAATTAACTAAAAGAGCTCAAAAAGAACAACCGTATTTAAGAGGAATTTTTTGGCGGCAATTCGATAGATTTTTATTTTTTAAGTATGTTAGTTAGTGTTTAGTGTATAATTGTCATAGTGTATTGTGCAGTGAATACCATGCGTTTCAAATAACAATAGGACCGACTTAGCGCCATATTGTGACGTCATAGCTATTCATTCGAACCGGTTAGGTAGCGTGAGCAAAAAAATATTTTTTTAAATAGAATTTATTTAAACAAGCAATTGCTTCTAGCGTCAGACTCTCAATTTGGCTTTCTAACTTTTGACGTTTTTGTCATGCCGTTGGACTTAAATTAGAATTGTAAAGTGGCAACCTCAAAATGTCAAAACTGTGAGAGTTGAAAGTGTTACTTTTACCATAGTTTTGTGGTGGTTTGTGCCTTTTAATTAACTCATAACAGTTCTTATGGGAATAGAGTTTTATTTTGAAAAAAATATTTTTAATATAATACTTGAATAAATGAAGTAAAATAAATAATTATTTTTATGCAAAAAAAACTTTTCTTTGCAGACCATTATTTTCTATTGAAAAGTGATGGTCACATCAATATGGGATTTTGACTTGCTGATGGTCAGTAGTACACATGAAACATTAACCCATGAGTAACCTTTTCCCCCTCAAACTTCCCTAATTTTAAATCTAACAATCTTGTAAAAAAATAACAAATTATTTGCGAAAAATCAATCGTAATTTACCATTTTGTTTTCTTTTCAATGTATCAATGTCAATGTCAATAAAAGTTACAAAATTATACATAATTAAGTCGAAAAACCCAATGAATGAACCCACAAGTAATTGACGTTATTGACGGATTAGTTTTGACTGTCGATCAACAATCTGTCAGTTCTTTTTTTCACTTGAGAGTTTTCTTTCACACGATAAAAACATCGCGAAAAAGATATATTTAAAAAAAAAATCTTACAATAAAAGGTAGGAAGCACTATATATTCAAACTATATGTATGATAATCTATATTTATTTGATATACTGACTATTAGTAGGTCATCTTTTATACTAACTTTTTGGACAGATAGAGGTCATTGACGTTCCTATTCTCATTTGAATCGCATAGTACTCATAGACATGTGCATGTAATAGAAAACCCAATGACGAGTGTAAACAGTGTTTTACGTTTTGCTCCAAGAAGTCCGCTCGTTGATAGTTAAGTGACGCTATCACTTTAATATTGACTTTCGCTTCCATCATCATCATTATCCTAATAAAAGAATAAGAAATTATATTTACGACAGACCAGGCTGTATGGCGTATTTCCTTTGCTTTTACTGTAAGATGCAAACAATATATATAACAAAAAAGTAACTGTTATTTAATTTAAAATTACAAAATCAACGAAAGACTTCGCAACATGTAGGGTTGCCAGGTCACCAAACCTAATAGCCGGACAGACAAGCCAGTTTGGCCGGACATTGGGGTAGAAAAGCCGGACACCCCACATTGTTGAGGATTTTGTCTCAGTATTTATAGTTACGACAAAATAATTGTATGTAAAATCAACCTTTTTCACAGAGCGCAGAGGGTGTGCTCGGCCACGCTCAGCGCTCGCTCGTTTGCGAAATGTAAAAAGCCTAACAAAAGCTGGGCAAGCCGGACACTGTTTATTTTGGCCGGACACGCAATCAAACAGCCTACCTATGTCCGGCTTTATCTGGACGCCTGGCAACGCTAGCTGCATGGCATTGCCTTTGCCTTCCTCAACTTGAGGAGAAATAATAATAAAAAATTAAAATCACAAAGTTTGAAATCTGATTTCCCAAGTGTGAATGCATTCGATGTTTGATTGGCACTTATTTTTATAATGATGAGGAATCTCCAGATAAAAACACCAACTGTATGGCCTGAAAGTAAGTTGGTGTGTTTGTGAGGGGATTTATTGTTATTATTATTTGTACATACAAATGGATAAAGCTCCGACTGACGAAACAAAACAAGCTTGACATGGCTGAACATGGGCTATTCAATTAAAAACATCGGTTCATTAATGTGGTTGGTGGATTCAGATTAATTTATTGCTCAATGTATGGTAAAAAAGTTGTTTACAAAAAGTTATGTTCCACATACAAAACTGTTATACAGCATGCAATTTTACAATAGTATGTTACTTAAAAGCTAAAAAAACATCACTACAATTCACTTAATTCAATTAAAAATATCATTATTATTAGATGTCACAAAATTTAGTTAAAACAATATTAATTTTGGTATATTCTTTAAGATTTATGAAGTTTGCAATACATTTATCATAATTTAGGATTTACATTTAAAATATTCTTTAAGCGTATAAAAACGTTTTTCTGTTAACCAATGTGAGAGTTCGCTTTTTAATTTGTTTTCTGGCAATAATTTAAAACGGTTTGGTAGCGCATTAAAAATGTTTATGCACATTGCGTATGATTGCTTAAGATATAGTTGCAGGCGCGGTACATCGTCGTACACTAATCTTTCTCCGTGACGCGTAGCTTTGCCTACGTTTTTAGCTCGACTAAAATAATGAATGTTGCGTTTAACAAACATAACAATTTCCAAAATATACATACACGGCAGAGTCAATAAATTCAAAGCTTTAAATAGGGGTTTGCAAGGTTCATGAGGCTCCTTGCCTAGCATCGCCCGTAAACACTTTTTTTGTGCAACAAAACTTTTGCAAAAATCGTTGAGTTACCCCAGATTAACAATCCGTGTCTTAAGGTTGAAGCAACATATTCGTGGTATGCAGTTAATACTGTTGACCGAGAACAGTTTTTCCTAAGTCGGCATATACATAGCTATTTAGTTTACTACCGACTTTGTCGATATGTTGTTTCCAGTTTAAATTTTTATCTTTATTAATGCCAAGAAATTTCACACACTCTTCTTCTTTTATTTTAGTGTTATCATATTTTATGTCAATGTTTGATAGTATTTTATTTGTATTAAATCGTACATACTTGATTTTGAACTAGGGTCATCGACATAGCGCACCGGATTAGCAAACTGAAGTGGCAGTGGGCTGGCCATATTAGCCGCAGAACCGATAACCGTTGGGGTAAACGAGTTCTTGAGTGGAGACCGCGTCTCGGCAAACGTAGTGTAGGACGTCCTCAGACACGGTGGAGTGATGATTTGCGCAGGATGGCTGGCAGAAGCTGGATGCGAGTAGCCGAGGATAGACCTCGATGGCGTGCAATTGGGGAGGCCTATGTCCAGCAGTGGACGAATATGGGCTGATGATGATGATGATGACTTGGTTTTGGTCAAGTTAACAGTAAGATTATTTTTTTCTAGCCATTTAATCATTAATTTTATTGTATTATTTATGTCATATTTATAGTCATTTGTATTATTATTATTTTTTGTCAGAATTACAGTAATATCGTCAGCAAAGAGAAAATATTTGTGATTGGTCCAGTTTGGCAGGTAATTTATATACAAAAGGAATAGTATCGGGCCCAGTATGCTTCCCTGTCATACACCAGTAGCAATATCTCTAAATTCAGACCTGTGATAGACGATTTCTGATTGATGATTTGCAGTTTGTGTTTCAACACATTGCTGCCTTTGCGAAAGATACGAGCTAAACCATTGTAAGACCGTGCCTCGGACACCGTAGTTTTCTAGTTTTTGTAGCAGCAACTTATGCGAAACAAAATCGAATATGCGGCACATACGGAAAAACACCACTGCGGTTTCTTTTCTTGCGTTTAAATTTTTTGTCACTTCACTAACCAGATCAAAGATGGCAGTGGTTGTGGATTTGTTTTAATGACAGCCTGATTGTTCCCTACATAAAACATTAACTTTCGAAATAAAATACGCAAGCCTCTTTTTCATCGCCTTTTCGAAAATTTTGGATAATATAGTAACCAATGATATTGGTCTATAATTACTAAGTTGACCCCGGTCACCTTTTTTGTACAAGGGTTTCACTAAAGACGTTTTTTAGCAAGTCTGGGAACTGGCCCTGTGTGAGTGAGAGGTTAATTAAAAATGCTAAAGGTGATGCTAACTCAGGTCCACAAAACTTTACAACCTTAGTAGATACATCATCATACCTACCACGTTCGTGTTATTCAACGTTTTAATTATAAGGCCAAGTTCAGCTGGGGTTACGGGTTCTTAAAACATGCTTTTTCCTATGCGTGTAGTATTTTTGTTAATGCCAGTCTTTACTTCATTCGTTACATTAATCAAATAATTATTAATTTTTCCGCGATTTAGCCAATAATTCGTAATTATAATTTTTTTGGGCGACTGTGATACACTTGCGCATTAGTTTTGAATACGATTCATATTTATTTTTGTTTACCGCGGATTTAGTTTTGTAAAATTTATATCTTAGAAATCTTCTGGTTCTACAACACTGTTTTAATCCTTTTGTTTCCCATTTACGCTTTTTGTAAGCATTCATAATTTTCACGCGCATTAAGAGAAAACAAAGTTTATACAATGTAATAAATATGTCATAGAATGATGCCATAGCTAAATTAATGTCAGTTTGATTGTAAATGTCCGAAAATGAGAAATACACTCTTTAAATTTATTTAAATTGTCATTTGAATAGTCCCGTATATATTTAGAACATCTCTCTGATGTGATTTGCTTTTTGTCTACAGAGAAATACAACATTTGTGCTGTGTTATGGTCAGATAATTCCAAATTGAGTACCTCTGCTTTAACATGGTCAATATTACTAATTAAATGATCTATGCGTGTATTCCGTCTAGTTGGTTCTTTGATATGCAGGCTTAAATTATAATTTTTAATTATACTTTCTAAACTATTGCTAGTTTTTGATGATTGTAGTGTATTTATATTAAGATCACTTGCCAAAATAATTTTATAATTATTTTTAGATAAGGAACATTAAGAAAGAAAACAGAAAGGAATTTCTGAAAAAAAGTGGACATAGGACCTTAAACAATTCAAAATTTAGATGTCATTTTTCTGTATTGGTTATCTGTTGGCTGGGCTAACAACCTTTGTGATATACAGAAAATCTTCAGGTTTGATAGTTATCGAGAAAAAAATTAATGTACATTTTTTTTAATGGGACAAAATATTTTTCTTTATCGAGTTGGGTCCATTTGGCGTGGGTTTGGGTCTCAATTATACCTTATGCCCCGCGAGAATCGAGGCGTTGACAATTTCAATATTAATTGCAGATTCTGCAAAAACTAGCCTTTTTAGCGGAATTATTTTATATGTGTAAAAGTAATCAAATTGGAACTTTACTATTTCTCATTGTGATTGCCCATACAAGTCTTATTTATGTAACGTAAAATGTATTGTAAGATGTAGACTTAAAATGTAAAAACTATATAATTCCAACGTTATCTCTGTTCAATATAGCCGCATTATGCAAACATAAATCGAGACAGTACTAAATATAGAATATACAAATTTTTTTTAAAGATTGAGATTAACATTAATTATCAAATTATGAAAATACGAACCAAACAGCTACATGATATTTTATGAAAAACCAAATTAATTTAAAATTACTGGAATCCATGATTGAGACCAAGTACCCAACCCTAAGTATAATAAATTATCTAAAAACTCATTAACAGCAGGTATCTTTAAAGTTGATAAAGTTGAAAAGAGCGTTTAGAAGTCAAAAATATCTAAAACTATGGAACATAAAATCCGGATCCATTTAAAAAAAATATATATATCTACGGAGTATGTCTAGGAACAATAATAATTGCATTTTCATTAAGTACTGATTTTGATCATTTCAAATTACCTACATTTACCTAGTTACCCCTACATTTACCCCATTTACTACTATCACCAACCGACCATGATAATAATGACACGTAAATGTTCATCAATATCTTTAACTTAATCAACTTGTCCAAAACTCACAGCAATAAGTCGTCGTAAGCGCAATGCATTGGAAGTTCTATCTCAAACTCGCCGGCTAAGGCAAAAGCTATACAGCCAAGGATAAGGACTCCAGTGAGTAATAAACAATTTTTCTATGAGGAGTAAAAAAAAATATTCTTTCATACAAATGAGTCCTTACATTCTGAAGTGACTATAATTTCCAATAATTAAAATCTACTTATATTACAAAATCAAATACTTGTGCTTGGTCACAATCAATCCTATGTATCGTAATAAAAAATGGCAGGAGCTAAACCAAACTGATCAAGTCAAATCAAGCTTTATATATAAACTATTTCTATGGAGACTTCTACACATGAAGCTAATATTATGGAAATTCACATTAAAAAAAAGAATAAACAAAAGTACTAGTTACTTTTCTAAACGCTCACTGTTTACATACGGCGTGATAGGCTTCCTTGGCAGTAAAGATTGATACGGCGTGATAGGCTTCCTTGGCAGTAAAGATTGATACGGCGTGATAGGCTTTCTTGGCAGTAAAGATTGATACGGCGTGATAGGCTTCCTTGGCAGTAAAGATTGATACGGCGTGATAGGCTTCCTTGGCAGTAAAAATTGATACGGCGTGATAGGCTTCCTTGGCAGTAAAGATTGATACGGCGTGATAGGCTTCCTTGGCAGTAAAGGATGATACGGCGTGATAGGCTTCCTTGGCAGTAAAGATTGATACGGCGTGATAGGCTTCCTTGGCAGTAAAGATTGATACGGCGTGATAGGCTTCCTTGGCAGTAAAGATTGATACGGCGTGGTAGGCTTCCTTGGCAGTAAAGATTTATACGGCGTGGTAGGCTTCCTTGGCAGTAAAGATTGATACGACGTGATAGGCTTCCTTGGCAGTAAAGATTGATACGGCGTGATAGGCTTCCTTGGCAGTAAAGATTGATACGGCGTGATAGGCTTCCTTGGCAGTAAAGATTGATACGGCGTGGTAGGCTTCCTTGGCAGTAAAGATTGATACGGCGTGATAGGCTTCCTTGGCAGTAAAGATTGATACGGCGTGATAGGCTTCCTTGGCAGTAAAGATTGATACAGCGTGATAGGCTTCCTTGGCAGTGAAGATTGATACGGCGTGATAGGCTTCCTTGGCAGTGAAGATTGATACGGCGTGATAGGCTTCCTTGGCAGTAAAGATTGATACGGTGTGATAGGCTTCCTTGGCAGTGAAGATTGATACGGCGTGATAGGCTTCCTTGGCAGTAAAGATTGATACGGTGTGATAGGCTTCCTTGGCAGTAAAGATTGATACGGCGTGATGGGCTTCCTTGGCACTAAAGATTGATACTGCGTGATAGGCTTCCGTGGCAGTAAAGATTGATGCGGCGTGATAGGCTTCCTTGGCAGTAAAGATTGATACGGCGTAGTAGGCTTTCTTGGCAGTAAAGATTGATACGGCGTGATAGGCTTCCTTGGCAGTAAAGATTGATGCAGCGTGATAAGCTGCCTCGGCGGTAAAGATTGATACGGCGTGATAAGCTGCCTCGGCGGTAAAGATTGATGCGGCGTGATAAGCTGCCTTGGCAGTAAAGATTGATACGGCGTGATAGGCTTCCTTGGCAGTAAAGATTGATACGGCGTGATAGGCTTCCTTGGCAGTAAAGATTGATACGGCGTGGTAGGCTTCCTTGGCAGTAAAGATTGATACGGCGTGGTAGGCTTCCTTGGCAGTAAAGATTGATACGACGTGATAGGCTTCCTTGGCAGTAAAGATTGATACGGCGTGATAGGCTTCCTTGGCAGTAAAGATTGATACGGCGTGATAGGCTTCCTTGGCAGTAAAGATTGATACGGCGTGGTAGGCTTCCTTGGCAGTAAAGATTGATACGGCGTGATAGGCTTCCTTGGCAGTAAAGATTGATACGGCGTGATAGGCTTCTTTGGCAGTAAAGATTGATGCAGCATGATAAGCTGCCTCGGCGGTAAAGATTGATACGGCGTGATAAGCTGCCTCGGCGGTAAAGATTGATGCGGCGTGATAAGCTGCCTTGGCAGTAAAGATTGATACGGCGTGATAAGCTGCCTTGGCAGTAAAGATTGATATGGCGTGATAAGCTTCCTTTTAATACTGGGATAGCACGTCACAATCAAAGACGACGACGGGGTCAGCTGTTTCCTTGTCTTTTATGTATAATTTTAAGCGCTGAGTTGGAGTAGGATTACGACTTTATTTTTGCAATTATTCTTCAATAATTTTTGTGAAACAATGTGCGAAATATAATTAAACCTCTTATTTAAATTTTAGTCAATGTTTCAGCTTAAGGCCATTAATGCGAGTAAACATAATAGTAATACGTTACATAAAGTATTTCTAAGTTCGATCTAATGTGTTTAATTATTTATTATGTTCTTATTGTTTATATTTGCAATTATGATTTTCAGGATTTTTTTCAGTCTAAATGCATCTAATTCAACGCCGAAATATAAAGAATACACTCACTTAGTATTATCTATACTCAAAAGTTGCCTAAGAAACCATGTGACTTGTCTAAGTGTGGGTGTTAGTCTTTTAAGGCCATTGTTTTGAAAAATCATGGGAAATTAATTTCATTTTATGAAAGATAATTAAAGTTGTTATAGCTGATACTGTTAGGGGGGTTTTCCCCTAGAAAAGGTTTGCGTGGGGTTTAGACCACGGCCAAATCAAACGAAAGTGAAATGTTGACACCGGTCGTTTATTGTACACAAAAGTATTGTCTTGTACACAAAAGCATTGTATTATAATATAAAAAGGTATCAAAATTACATTAGGGAACCTTGCGGTCGCTTGGCTGATCCTTAGTTTAGTCTATAAAATTACTTTATATTTAAATTATTTGTAATACTCCGTCCGCGAACCGAAGTTTTCTCCAGGGGCAATCGTTTCCCACATCCACAGTAAAGAACTAAAATCTTAAACAAAGGGGTACTCGAAGGAGCTTTCCTTTAAAATAATTTGTATTAAATGACAAAAATCAAGGGTGGTCCATTTTATGGCCCCATAAAAATATTGGATATTACTTGGAAAGTAAGGAGATCGGGGTTCGACGCTTCAGCCAAACCTCCGCATCGCTGGCGTCCAAAAACACGGTGCAACAAAAAGCAGCCGATGAGGCTGGTAGTATGAAAAACAGCCTCCTTTCTCAAGGAGGCTGTAACAACTTAGGCTCCGGAGGCCGCCACGTAGCCCACGGGCCGGACCTCAGTCCTACACGCCCGCACACCCCAACAAGTTTCC
Organism: Marasmarcha lunaedactyla; assembly: GCA_923062675.1. NCBI lineage: Eukaryota > Metazoa > Arthropoda > Insecta > Lepidoptera > Pterophoridae > Marasmarcha > Marasmarcha lunaedactyla. The sequence goes on along the minus strand of OV281365.1, from coordinate 11,087,591 downwards.
TCACGCCGTCACTCGATATCAGTCGTCAAAAATCTCCATTCAATGTAAAAAACTCAAAGGTGTCGACTGCCAGATTCCTTCTCGCCGAATGTTCTTGAAACTTCCACTGTCAGCCAGCTCAACATTCACTTTTTTTATCCCTAAATTTCCACAATATTGGGAAAAAGCTATACAGCCCGGCACTAAGCTTCGAACGAATGAAAAAAGATATAAAGACGGTTTAAAGGATTTGACTAACAAAAAAAAGGTGTAACAGTATCCCCCTCCTCGCCAGAATTTTGCGAGGGAAACGAACAAAATTCGCGCTGGCCCTCCGGCATCACAACGAAAGAAGAAACTACCCCACTTACATACCACGCAATGAAGCTACACGATAAGCGAATCCATCAATCAGAACATTTGATATCTTTGACGTGGCATTCGGTCCTCCGACCTTGCTCGTCTTCCAGAAGATACACAAGCTTTGACAACTTATCCACCACCAGACACTTTTCAAAGTGAGGCGCCAGCTTATACGAAAAGTACTTCGATGCATCACTTCGAATGTGGGTGCGACGCCAAACTACATCCCCTTTTTCAAATTCGACATCTCTGCGATGATGATTATAATATTTCGCACTTCTGGCATGAGACTTCTTTAACTCCTGATCTACCTTGAGGAATACATCCTTTAATTCTCCCAGCACATTTACATAGTCCTTTCGGGAACTCACCGCGATCTCATCCAATTCCTCACTACCACCATAAATGCGGCCATCCACCACAGCTTCACGGCCATGCACAATTAAAAATGGAGTATAAGTAGTCGAGTCATTGACAGCGGTATTCAAAGCAAATTGTATTTGACAAAGGTTCATGTCCCATCTACGCTGGTCTTCACCAACAAGCGCGGCCACAGCCGTGACGAGGGTTCGATTATATCGTTCCACCGTGTTCACTTGAGGGCAGTACGTAGGGGTATAATGTACTTGAGGTATTTTATATTTGTCAAACAATGCTTTCACCACGCGTCCTATGAACTGGGGACCATTGTCTGCGATAACTGTTTGCGGGACACCATGGACTAAGAAAACCTTCTCCTCTAGGCGCTGCGCCACTGCTTGGCTAGTAGCTCGCCTCAAGGGAAACAACAAGCAGTACTTGGAAAAACAACACACCACAACAAGAAGGTACTCGTTCAGTTGCCTAGACCTCGGCAGTGGACCAACCAAATCGATGCTGATGCACTGGAACGGCCTACGACAAGCCTTCGGATTACCTATCAATCCTGGGGTGGGTCTGTTCGGGTGTTTGTACGCTTTGCAAGTCGGGCAACCTGAAACAAAGGTTTCCACGTCGGTATACATACTGGGCCAGAAGAAACGAAGGCGCAGCCGCTTGTAAGTTTTTTCGATCCCGAGATGGGCTCCCAAGGGAGAGTCGTGGTTCTCCAATATAAGCTGCTGTCTCATCTCCGCTGGAACAACCTCCTTCCAATCAAAATCGCCTGTCAACGAAGACTTACTTTTGGTAAAACGGTAAAGCTTCCCATCGATAATTTGGTAATTTGGGCACGTCTGTGGTCTCTCCACGCAACGAGAATAAATGTTTCGAAACCAAGGATCTTGTACGGATTCACCTACAGCAAACACTGGTACGGAACGGGAAAGTGCATCTGGTACCACATTTTCCGAGCCGCGCCGATGCTCTATCACAAAGTTGTACGGGGAAAGCCGACATCCCCAACGCTCCAAACGTCCGGTAGGGTTCTTAAGATTAAGGAACCACTTTAAACTGGCATGATCAGTTATGATCCTAAAAGGCTTATGGCCCTCCAAATAGGGTCGGAAATGTTCCACCACACACACCACAGCCAGCGCTTCCCTCTCCGTGGCAGAATAGTTTCGCTCTGGTCGGCTAAGGGAGCGACTATAGTAAGCTATCGGATGTTCTTCTCCGTCAAAGAATTGCGTTAGCATTCCGCCCACTCCCACTTCGGACGCATCAGTGTGTACTACAAACGGAAGGGAGAAGTCGGGACACGCTAAGATAGGTGCAGATGTTAAGGCACTTTTCAAACCCACAAACGCGGCCTCAGCCTCCTTTGACCACTCAAACGGGGGTCTGTTTTTGCGCGTAGAAGTAAGAGCACTTAAAGGTGCAGCGATCGTACTAAATCCTCGGATAAACCTTCGGTAATACGACGCTGTCCCAAGGAAACGCTTGACGTCCTTCGGACTCGCTGGGGTCGGAAAATCGGAAATGGCCTGGATCTTCTCGGGATCCGTCCTTAGACCTAACTCATCCACCACATAGCCAAGATATCTCAGCTGTCTCCGAAAAAAACTACATTTAGGTAGGTTAATAGTAAGGTTAGCGGAACGCAACCGTTCCCGAACCTTCAACAGGAGCTCCAGATGCTCGTCAAACGTCCGGCTAACCACGACAATATCATCCAAATAAATAAAAACACGCCCGCCAAACTCGGGCCCAAACATCTGATCCATCAGCCGCTGCTGGGTAGCAGACGCTGAGGTCAACCCAAAACACATCACTTTAAACTGAAACAAACCGCGCAACGGCACGGTGAACGCTGTCTTCTCTTTAGAAGAGTCTGTCAAGGGAATCTGCCAAAACGCGGATTTTAAATCAATGGACGAGAGGAAACACGCATCCCTAAGTTGATCCAAGATGCTATGGATGTACGGAAGAGGGTACGCATCATGTTTCGACACCGCATTTAGTTTCCGGCTGTCCAAACAGAACCGCAACTCTCCATTCGCCTTCGGGGCCATCGTGATGGGATTATCCCAGGGGCTACAACTGGGCTCCACTACGTCCAACTTTATCATCACGTCCAACTGTTTATTAAGTTCCCGGAGTTTATCAGGGGAAAGCGGATAATAACGCTGCTTAAATGGTGGGGCATCTCCCGTTTCAATATGATGGGAAATCAGGTGGGTCCTACCCAACCCTTTCTCTCCAGCCGAAATTTCACGGAACTTGCCACACACCGCGTCAGCCTTCCTCTGCTGCTCCTCAGTCAAAACGTCAAAAGAATGTAATTTGTTAATCTGCAGGGTAACGGTCTCAACAGGGGTCTGCGGCGGGGCTTTCTTGTGGGATATCAAACCTAGCACGTCCGGTGCAATATTAAATTCCTTCCAAAAGTTAATGCCAAAGATTAAAGGCGTGGACACTCCCGGGATACAAAAAAACTTCACCACACGGAACACTTCATTAACTGTGACTGGCAGATACACATAGCCAGTGACAGGAGAAGTCGAGCCGTTGGCGGTAACTACTGAAGTTATGTCTTCTCCAGGCTTCACCCGATGCAAATCTGCTACGCTGGAATAACGCTCGATCGCGGGACCTCCCACGATAGAAATCTCCGATCCCGAATCCAAAAGCCCAGAACTAGGCAGATCACCAATTTTAACGTCTAAATAAGGACAGGAATTTTTACGATCCGAACAGACCATCGCTACATTAGAATTATACGTCTCAAAGGCATTACGCACCCTCTCGCACCACGAACTCCACTCTGCAGCATCATAGCGATGGTCAGCTACGCGTTTTTTGACTGAGGTGATTCCTCAACCTTAGGTGAACACTTAGGGCAGTTACGCGACGTAACTCCCTTCTCTCCACACCGATAACAAACAATAACTCTCGGGGCAGTACAATCTAAAAGCGTGTGATCCTCAACGCGACACCTAACACAAAATTTATTCCTCGGCGCAGAGACGACCTCGCAACGTGGCTGAGAAGTTTTGCTACGACCTTTATACCCTAAATCGGGGGCTACAGACGATGGGGAGTTCCGCACCGGCTCACGGAAACTTTCCGCTCTCTGCTTCGCCGCCTCCAGTTGTCGACAACGCTGCTTCAACTCACTCAATGTACTAATGTTTTCCAACGCCAACTTAGTGGAATAAAATGGTCTAATGTTAAATTGGAGAATCTCCAGCTTCTCCGTATCAGACAAGGGACGCCTTAACAAAATAAAGTAATTCTGCATAACGCTGAAATATTGCGAAATAGACTCTTCCGCTCCCTGAGTCCTACTGCGAATTTCCTCCAGCAAGCGATGGTCATAGTCCACCGGAAGGTATTCTTCCAAAAGACAATCCTTCAACTGCTTCCAACTCGAGATCTCATTCTTTACACCCCTATACCACAACAGGACTTCATCAGCAAAGAGTTCCACCGCAGAATTCAGTAACTTCTCATCAGAGATGTTACGCGACAGACATAATTCCTCCAACCGCTGAATGAAAGAAATAACACTACCCTTTCCATTATATTTAATATTGAGAGAATGATCACTCGAGGATCGGTCGCACGTCACCACTTGTCTCACTGGAGAGGCAACCTCATTAACACCTACACCTGAGGGGCCTGGCTCTACTTCGGGAACAAACTCATAACTACTACGGAAGGTTTGTACCATCCTTTCCATACGCTGTACAATAGTTAAAAGGCGGCTATCCAAATCGGTCTGCAACAAAACATCCTGTTCCTCTACCGGTTCAATCCTACTCAAACGGTGGAAAAGGTGGTTACCCAAAGATTGTATCCTTAATAATTTTTTCAATAAAAGCGGTTTTGTATCACACAATGTCTCTAATTCGATTAACTTCGAGTCTATGGTATTCAATTCCGGTTTAATTTCGCCCTCATAAGAATGTACCTCGTCGGTGGGTATTTGCACTGCCAGCTGCCGCATTTGGGCACGCAATTTATCCACTGTTGACTCGGGTATACAATCCCGAATAGCCACTTCATATACAAGTTCATCTTTATTAAGAAGGTGAAAACGGATAGGCCGTTCTTTACACATGGTAAAATTTATAGTTATACACTATGCACTCACAATTTCATCATAATAAAATAGTTTAATTTAAAATAAAAGTTCAACAGTTTACAGTAAAAATAAATAAAAAGTAGTCAAATGGATCAGCCAACCGTCGCTGAGCGAAAGACCAGTGGCGAGAATAACGACCGCAACGTGCCTGTTCGGGCGCCGCTGTTAGGGGGGTTTTCCCCTAGAAAAGGTTTGCGTGGGGTTTAGACCACGGCCAAATCAAACGAAAGTGAAATGTTGACACCGGTCGTTTATTGTACACAAAAGTATTGTCTTGTACACAAAAGCATTGTATTATAATATAAAAAGGTATTAAAATTAAATTAGGGAACCTTGCGGTCGCTTGGCTGATCCTTAGTTTAGTCTATAAAATTACTTTATATTTAAATTATTTGTAATACTCCGTCCGCGAACCGAAGTTTTCTGAAGGGGCAATCGTTTCCCACATCCACAGTAAAGAACTAAAATCTTAAACAAAGGGGTACTCCGAAGGAGCTTTCCTTTAAAATAATTTGTATTAAATGACAAAAATCAAGGGTGGTCCATTTTATGGCCCCATAAAAATATTGGATATTACTTGGAAAGTAAGGAGATCGGGGTTCGACGCTTCAGCCAAACCTCCGCATCGCTGGCGTCCAAAAACACGGTGCAACAAAAAGCAGCCGATGAGGCTGGTAGTATGAAAAACAGCCTCCTTTCTCAAGGAGGCTGTAACAACTTAGGCTCCGGAGGCCGCCACGTAGCCCACGGGCCGGACCTCAGTCCTACACGCCCGCACACCCCAACAAGTTTCCTCACGCCGTCACTCGATATCAGTCGTCAAAAATCTCCATTCAATGTAAAAAACTCAAAGGTGTCGACTGCCAGATTCCTTCTCGCCGAATGTTCTTGAAACTTCCACTGTCAGCCAGCTCAACATTCACTTTTTTTATCCCTAAATTTCCACAATATTGGGAAAAAGCTATACAGCCCGGCACTAAGCTTCGAACGAATGAAAAAAGATATAAAGACGGTTTAAAGGATTTGACTAACAAAAAAAAGGTGTAACAATACGATTAAATGTTTCTTACTTTAAAGGCCGAGTGAGCATTACATTAAGCGTGGCACCTCCCTGGATCGTCGGCGATAAACCTTATCTTTCTTAAGTAGGAGTGCAAGTTTGTGTTTTGGTTTGAAAGCTAAAATAATTCGGCTTGTTGATGATTTTTGTACATAATTCATAGAGGGCAAACATTGACGCGGTCCACCCGGCGGCGAGTGGCGTTTTATTTATTGAAACTGGTTTTGAATATTATCTCGACTAATGACGCGTTGCCGACCGTACACTTCAGTTGAAGTTGCCTTTGTTCCAGTCATTGCACCGGCTTTTCCTCGCCTTTAACCGGAACACAACCACGTGACGTGATTATTATGGCTGTCAAAATAGGAAGGACTGTAGTACCAACCAAGACTAGACGGGTCGCTCACTTCCCTCTAATATGGTTGAGGAGGGCGATGGCTGGATCCCGCGTTAACTCGTGAACGGGTGCCGTTTTTGGTTGTTCGTCGTTTGGATACTTGGGGGGAGGGAGACGAGCTAACAGATGCAGAAAAGAATAATTTTGTATAGACATAAAGAGACTCTGTAAATTTATTTTGAAAAAAAATATACCCGTGAAGTTTCTTGCTAGTTCTTCTTCACGAAGGTTTTTTTCGAACTGGTGGTAGAATCATGTTTTATTTGACGTCAATAAGAACAAGAAATTGTCAATGTTGAGAAATAAATATATTTCATATTTCATAGATACTAACTCTAGTATCGCTTAAATTGCTACCTATATTGTTGGTAGGTACAAGTCAAGAAACCCCTAACTGATCAGACGAAGGATGCATAGCTTTTGAACTACTGAAGCTGTATACAAATTTTTGTAGAACAAACCTGATGGTATTGGCTCTTAGCATGAAAATTGTTTTGCTTGTGTATTACCTGAAACAAATTTGAAACATGTAATGGTATGATTTGGCTGCATGTAGCTACCTATAAGAATAAAGTAATTTTCGAGGCAAAGAAAACGTATTCTATATGCGCGTTATATAAGTAAGTAGGTACACCATAGCAAGTCTCAGTGACAATATGCTATGCTGAACTACATGCAAATTTAAAGTTAAGCTATAATCCATTATATAATTTATATTGAACCTAGTCTGGACAGGTTGTAGACGCATTTATTGACCAGTATATCATGTTCTTAGTAATACAGACTACGTTATCTTAATTCGACTCATTAGTGTCCGCCTGCAAAAATAGGTCTTTACCTTTGAAACTGCCGTTTTGCCGTACTGGCCATTTCAAATGAAAATATTTTATTTTTTGACTGATAATTCTAATTTCAAATTAATTTTATTTGACAAACATGGAATCCTTTTTCTAAAATCGTCATTTGTTTAATAGTTAGTGGTTTTGTTTTCAACGCATTCGAACATTTTTCGTCATCATGGATAAGTTAAAAATTCGAGTAATTATGGCGTATGAGTACGGTCGTGGCAGCAAAGCGGCACAAGCGGCACGCAACATCAACGACGTTTACGGAGCGAACACTACAAACGAACGCACCACCCGTTATTGGTTTACCCGCTTCCGTTCTGGAATTTTTGACCTGAAAAATGAACCCCGTGGTCGTCCGAAAACTTTGGTCGACAATGACGAATTGAAGGCAATTGTGGAAGCTGATGAAACTCAATCCACGGCTGAATTAGCAGCAGCTTTCGACGTTAGCATCAAAACAATATTGGTCCATTTGCGTCAAATTGGCAAGGTAAAAAAGCTTGACAAATGGGTACCCCACGAACTCAATGACCGCCAGCGCGAAGTACGCGTGGAGACGTGCCTTGCACTGCTCAGCAGGCATACAAATGAAGGAATTCTGAACCGCATTGTTACTTGTGACGAGAAATGGATCCTGTTTGACAATCGTAAGTGCTCAGCAAGTTGGTTAGACCCTGGTTCAGCACCCAAACAATGCCCTAAACGAAAACTTACCCCTAGAAAAGTGATGGTCACTGTTTGGTGGTCTAACGCGGGTGTAATTCATCACAGCTTCTTGCCAAACGGGACAAGCATTACTGCAGATGTGTACTGTGAAGAACTGAACACAATGATGGAGAAGCTCGCACGTCTCCAACCAGCTTTGGTCAATCGTTCGGCTCCACTGCTCCTGCACGACAACGCGCGACCTCATACTGCACAGCAGACGGTCTCCAAGCTACAAGAGTTGGGGTTGGAAGTTCTCCGTCATCCGCCGTACTCACCAGACCTTGCGCCTACAGACTTCTACTTTTTTCAGAATTTGGATAACCTCTTGGCAGGAAAAAAATTCAATACCCGAGAGGCAGTACAAAATGCCTTTGAAGAATTTGTTGCCTCCCGTCCAGCTGATTTCTTCAAGAAAGGCATCAATAAGCTACCAATGCGTTGGCAAAGATGCATTGATTGCATGGGTGATTATTTTGATTAATAGAAATAAAAAATATATAAAAAAATTACGCTTCATTTATTTCGTGAAAAACGGCAATTTCATAGGTAAAGACCTAATATAATAGGTCTTTACCTATGAAACTGCCGTTTTGCCGTACTGGCCATTACAAATGAAAAATTTTTTTTTGACTGATAATTCTAATTTCAAGTTAATTTTATTTGACAAACATGGGATTCTTTTTCTGAAATCGTCATTTACTTAATAGTTAGTGTTTTGTTTTCAACTCATTCGAACATTTTTCGTCATCATGGATAAGTTAAAAATTCGAGTAATTATGGCGTATGAGTACGGTCGTGGCAGCAAAGCGGCACAAGCGGCACGCAACATCAACGACGTTTACGGAGCGAACACTACAAACGAACGCACCACCCGTTATTGGTTTACCCGCTTCCGTTCTGGAAATTTTGACCTGAAAAATGAACTCCGTGGTCATCCGAAAACTTTGGTCGACAATGACGAATTAAAGGCAATTGTGGAAGCTGATGAAACTCAATCCACGGCTGAATTAGCAGCAGCTTTCGACGTTAGCATCAAAACAATATTGGTCCATTTGCGTCAAATTGGCAAGGTAAAAAAGCTTGACAAATGGGTACCCCACGAACTCAATGACCGCTAGCGCGAAGTACGCGTTGAAACGTGCCTTGCACTGCTCAACAGGCATACAAATGAAGGAATTCTGAACCGCATTGTTACTTGTGACGAGAAATGGATCCTGTTTGACAATCGTAAGCGCTCAGCAAGTTGGTTGGACCCTGGTTCAGCACCCAAACAATGCCCTAAACGAAAACTTACCCCTAGAAAAGTAATGGTCACTGTTTGGTGGTCTAACGCGGGTGTAATTCATCACAGCTTCTTGCCAAACGGGACAAGCATTACTGCAGATGTGTACTGTGAAGAACTGAACACAATGATGGAGAAGCTCGCACGTCTCCAACCAGCTTTGGTCAATCGTTCGGCTCCACTGCTCCTGCACGACAACGCGCGACCTCATACTGCACAGCAGACGGTCTCCAAGCTACAAGAGTTGGGGTTGGAAGTTCTCCGTCATCCGCCATACTCACCAGACCTTGCGCCTACAGACTTCTACTTTCTCCAGAATTTGGATAACTTCTTGGCGGGAAAAAAATTCAATACCCGAGAGGCAGTACAAAATGCCTTTGAAGAATTTGTTGCCTCCCGTCCAGCTGATTTCTTCAAGAAAGGTATCAATAAGCTACCAATGCGTTGGCAAAGATGCATTGATTGCATGGGTGATTATTTTGATTAATAGAAATAAAAAATATATAAAAAAATTACGCTTCATTTATTTCGTGAAAAACGGCAATTTCATAGGTAAAGACCTAATATAATTTACATAATTTTGCCTGAAAACATACGCTTCATTCGACCAATAAACAAATGAAAAAAGTAATGTGGGAGATACGACGCCACGGACAGGCACTCGACTGCACAGGTCCAACTTATGCAACCCTCTCTAAAATTGGAAAGTGACACGTTTTGCTTAAGTTCAGGCAAGAAAAATCCTACAGTGTCTCCCGTAAGTAATGAATCAACCTTTGAAACACATTAGGGTTGTCAAGAAAAAAAAAATCGATTTTTCTTCTTTGAATTAGATATTTTTTTAGATGTCATCGTTATAATTCATTCGTTGTCCAAAAAATAAGTAAGTGAATTGTTTGTTTTAATTTCATTTGGATGAGTAAATACAAAAATCTCCAGTAAGCGACTAATCGATAAATCAGTTTGATAGCACAATTCAGGGTCATTGATAAAATATAAATAAAGAAAACTAAAATTTTGTTGAAGTATTTCAATTTTATAATTAATGTTTAAAATCCCCTCTACAATTGTGCACACTCCATACCTGCTTATAAATGTAGTTTTTAATGACGACGAAGTAATATCATTGTGATTACCGATAATAATGTGTTGCAGATAAATAAATAAGTATATCATTATCATTTATGTAACTATTTATTTATCTTGTTTTGATCGTATTACTTAGTTGGATATACTTATCATGTCTCGCATTTTTCTTAGGGTAGGTACACCGCTCATAACAAGAGGTTACAGTATCTTTACTTAAGGAGTGAAACTTTAGAAAAACCCCGCTGGGATATATAATGAAATATAATGAAGACAAATATTGGATCTACGCTAATAAATCAATACTTTTACATATGCAAGTAGTGCTTCGGTTCCATCAGTAATGGAACCCGTTGGATTGGCAAGGGACAATGGTAAAAGACGGATGGGACAGCGCTCGTGCTTGGGGTAGTCTCTCGTTTGGGACGCAACCTGTGACTGCGACAACCCGACAGGCTCCCTTCGTCTCCCTGAGCGCTTCAAGTGTTAGGGCCAGTGCCGTTGCCATGTGCCGCAAATACTCGAACATGAGTGTGGTGCTAGCAGAAGAGACATTGGGTCCGTGGTCATCAGACACGAAATAACATATCAGCCAACTTTCTTTCAGATTGGTCCAGGTGTCCAGTGGCGTGGCTGGCAGTTTTAGCAAAGCGTTAGCTTAGCAATACAACGAGCTAATTCTGCCAGCATTATTTGTTCAATGCCGAGGAGCAAATCTGCTCCAGGTATTCTTTCAGAAGTGTTTTTGTAATAAAACCATTTTACTATTTTACCTTTTTCTATTATCTCATGTAAATTTTTGTCCATAGTTTATTTGTCTTTTTTATTTTTATTTTGGTAGGAATTTTTCGGTATGCATTGAATTATTAGCTGATACAAAGGCATTATTTGTAAGTTTTTTACCAATTCACAATATAATTTTGACAACCTAGTAAACATGTCTATATCCACTGCAAGAAGAACAACGGAATCAAGTCTCGACATGATTGTCAACGTGATTACATGACATCATCTATTTGGGATAAAAACTGCTATATCACACTATTAATTTATCTGACTGATTTACCAAAACATTGAACTACACTTCTTTCGCAGTGTATGATTTATTTATTATAGCCCAGTAGAAATTAACATTAAATATTGCGATTTTAATGTTAAATTCTACGACTTCCCTCATAGAACGAGCCATTTTGCCAATATTTTGCTCTGAGCGGGAGCAAATTTAGAATTGTAAATTTTCGGAAATTACAACCTATTGGCAATTTAAATGACATCTTTGAAGGGCCATAAAAAGTTTACAGAATGACCTTAACTTGCTACAAATTTATTTACTTGATAAAAGGTTTGAATTTTATGCGTCGAAAAACGAATGGTTTATGCCTTTAAATATTGTTGATTTTTGCCTACCCTGTTAGTAGAAAGGAGAAGCCGCGGTCAGCCCGCATGAACGCACCAACTTTATCGCCATTGAGCTATATGCTTCTATCCACTCTCAGATTGCAGCTACACCTGGGCATCCAGCCTTAGATTTTATATAGCCTTAGAACTAACGAAGTAGATACCTAGAAGCAGAATGTAACTAGAACTAGAAGTAGAGTGTAGATTATTATGACGATGTACAATGATAAAATGATGTAAGACATCCAAAATGGCAATTTTAGCCAGCGTCATTGTTTCAATATCCTAAGATCTTGTACAGTAAAGGATACATCTTTAATAATAGCTTAAAATTTAAATTTGTAGAAATTCAACAAGAAGATTGACGATCCATGATTGAGTTTTAAGAAAATGAATATCACCTAGTATGTATATATATATGTATGTAGTATGTATATGTATGTATGTATATATATATATACACATATTATATATACATATATATATACAAATACAAATAAACTATGCACAATAATGTACATGGGTGATATATTATCTACATACTCATCTGCAGGTGTCTTTCAAGTTGATAATGATTATCAATCGTGGGTTGAATTATCAAATCTTATGATTAATGCAGTTCATTACTACCAAGTATACTAATCTAAGTAAGATTGAAACTCATGATTTAATGTAGGGAGTATTATTCAATACAAAAAAGATAGGAGCGGTTTAATATGTGTTCCGTTTACAAAAAAATTTTTTGAGAAAGGTAAAGACTGAATACTAGCTCTACTAAATTTTGTAAAAAGGGCCTTTCACAGTTTCTTAATTTTAAGTTGGTTGCAGGTGTGCTGTTTTTAAGTCTGTTTATTTTGGTACCTTTATAAGACCTAGAGCTTCATGTTTATGCAAAATTTTTGCAATAATTCAATACATAAAACATCTGTATTAATATTATAATAAATCCCCAGACAAACACACCAGCTGTATGGCCCCAAAGTAAGCAGAGCTTGTGTTACGGATGACCATACAGCGAACTTACGTATATAAACAACAATCAAGACCCGAGAACAAACATCTATGTTCATCATACAAATGAATACCCCGACCAGACTCGAACTTGGGACCCCTACCATTGACGCTACTCATCCGTCAAATGTCTTTCATTCAGAAAGAAACGACTACTGCACCTGCGCCTTATATCTGCACCTGTAAAACTTCATAACTACAAGAAACTTACTGGACGCGGGTCCAACTTTAATGATTAAGGTTCCGTGCTATAAATGAATCATAAATGAATTAGGTGGCGTATACAGCGAAGCTGAAAATATCAACTCACTGGGTCATTTATCTGTCACTGGGGATTGAAAGTGGAGGAGACAGTGGCGTAAGCATTGTGCGCCGAAGTTGTATTCAACCGATCTCTGCACTCCGAACTAGTAGAGTTTAACATGCTAAAAACAAGGATACTGACTAACATCCATGTTAATTCAAGGCTTGAAGTTGTTGACCACTTTATACTCCATCTACGACAAATAATCGAGTAAGATTGAGAAACAGCTATTAATCGTCGGATTCAGTGGGCAGGACATCGTTTTGGAAACTACGCAACATTATTTCTTCCCAAATACCGCATTGCCTTAAGACAAAGGATTACAACCATTGATATGGAAGGCCTATTATAAGCTAAAATATTATTTGCGATGTCCAATTAGAAATGAAATGAGCAACTCACCAATTATTTTGGTTTGTGGAAACTCCTGGCCTACTAGTAAAGAATGGACTTGGTTTCTTATCTGTTTGTTTTGAAAATATATTATAATATATATCTAGTTGTTCTTTTTTATATTGTAGATTGGCAGTTGTTTATCTTCCATTTAACCTGGTGGAAGACACTCTACACTTTGAAGCTACGTGTGATGACCACAGATGTTTGTTCTCGGGTCATGATTCATTAGAATTGTAAACATCAGCTAAAACGCTATAGGTACTTGCAAATAAAGAATTTATTATTATTATATAATCGGAACCCTAAATCTGACTATCAATCACATAGATAGAAACATCATTAAAATAAAATTTAAATTACAAGGATTAATAAAACAGTAGTAAGACCGTTATCAAAAATTTATCTAATCGTTCTGAATTTAAATGGTTATATTTGATTCCAAAGATGCACAATCCAAGAACAACCATGGCGCGGTCAGCAACAGTTTTGTTATTTTTGGGAGCCACAGTTGTTGCTGGTATGTAACTTTTTTGCATAATTTGTGAATAAAGCGGTGTGCCTAAAGGTTTGCGTCAACAGGATGTTTTATTTTTAGTCCAGTGCAATTAGACAAAGCTTGCAATTGATTACAGATTAGCTCTCGCATTTACGGGCGTCATCCGGAAAATCAATCCTCTTGAAAAGTTAGCTTTTAGTTCGAAATTGTGATGAAAATTTGACCACAATTTGAAAGTGACCACATCACTTTTATCGATTGTTAGTAAACGAACTATTACTTACCTATAGTAGTTCACGACCTATAGAAACTAATACTAGTTTCCTTATTGTTTGCTTATAAACTGTAACATATTTGGTAACTTCTTCAATTCTTATTTAACTTGTAAGAATATATTTTAAAGCTTTGATAATACATTATCCTTTGGGTGCCGCTCCATTAACTATTGGAGATTGGCTGGCAATTTGAAACACTGGTTTCTGTTCATGGCTAAACGGAACAGTTCTTCGATGATTTTTTAATAAAACGCACATCTCTCAGGACTCCCAACCGACTGGGTGCTACAAAAGCTGGACGAGGGCCCTCGGTTCCAGCACGTAGAAGGAGCTGGTAAACTGCAGCTGGTTGACACCTGGATGTCAGTGGATGATGCGGCCCAGGCGGCGAGATACATCCCTGACAGGCAGAATGTTTATCATCTGTTCACCAGGTAAGGAGATTCTAAGCAGTTTCTACTTTTTGGGTCTATAATAGATAGGTCAGTTCTCAAATAAAAAATAATAAAAACTCTTTTGTTAAGAGCTTGCCTGGTGCGACACAATTAATATTATATCACGTCATATCAAGTCCTTAAATTTGTAACCTTTTTAAATTCAAATATTTATTTCTCAACACTGACAATTACTTGTTCTTATTGACGTCAAATAAATCATGACTCTAACACCACTTCGGAAAAAGAAGAACTGACAAGAAAAATCACGGGCATAATTTTTTCAAAATAAATTTAAAATCTTTCTGTATAATTATCTATACAAAATATTTAGTAATAATTAAAATCATTACCAATAATGTTTAAGTTAATTTTTCAAATTTAGATCGAATTGCAGACTTTGTGAAGAGTTAGTGAGGCCTTAGGTTGATAAAATCGAATTAAAATCAAAAATAACCCTTCTAAAAGTTTATAAGAAGTTATAAACTCTACATTACTAACATGCAAATATGCGTATGGAGCTCAAACTAACACTATAGTTTGAGCTCCAGTAGACTTTTTATATTCCGATCTGTTCTGGGGGGGCGTTACAGTCCTTCTTTTTTCGATCGCCGTAATAATCACGTTTACGTGGTTGTATGCGTAATTAGTGGAGCAACTAAGGCCTACGGTCGGCAACGCATCATTAGTCGATATAATAAACACATTCAATATTGATAAATAAAAACCGTCCACTAAATATTAGCCAGTCACTGCTAAAGAAAAATGTAAATTCTTGCAAAATTGGTTTCAACTTTAAACATGTTACTGTTCCACAAGTTTTAAATGCATTTAAAAGCATTAAAGTAAAACATACTGCCGATTTAGATGGAATTTCTGTTAATATTATTCAATCTGTCATTGATGGTATAGCCCCGCACTTAGCCAGTATATTTAATGACTTGGTTGATTATGGTGTTTTCCTTATTTGATGAAATTGAGTGATTCAAAGTAGGTAGTATATTTGGCCCTTGTAATTTTAGACCAACACTACCCACGCTCAGTAAAATTTTTAAAAAATAATTTAAATCAATTACTTTCTCATTTTTATGGCAATAGTTTAATGACTTTTAAGCAGTTTGGTTTCACGCGGGGTCGCTAAACAATCTATGATAGTGTTGAGCTCATAAAACACATGTTCAACGACTCCTCGTGCGATGCTATTGGTGTCTTTTGTGACTTATCCAAGGTGTTCGACTGTGTGGATCATTCTACTCTACTCATGAAACTGCACCATTACGGCATAATAAAACCGAGCGCTTGGCTTGAGTAAATCATATATTTCTAATAGAAAACAGAAACTTGCAATAAATGGAGAAAAATCCTCAGGATCGGCAGTGACAATGGGTGTGTCCCAGGCTCAGTTCTTGTCCTTTACTATTTTTAGTATATATCAAATCAAATCAAATTTATTGCATTATAGGTGGTAACAAAAGAAATTATCAAGATTCACAGTATAAAAGTACCTCACACTACAACTGTACAACAGCATGCAATATTACATATAAGCAGATTAAAAGCTAACAAATTAAGATCCAACATATAAATAACATGTGAAGGTAAAATGCAACACAATAACAACTAAATACATAATATTGTACAGTGCCTTCAAAAGTTTAAACATTTCATTTAAATAAGAAAAACTAAATGTCAATACATATAATAATTCAGTCATGACATAAAATGTGATACATTACTATTTTTTTTCGGATAGAAAGTCACTAACACTACCAAAACACTTCTCAATTATCAAGTTCTGAGAGTGTAATAGAGTATGAGAGAGTATATATAGTATAAGAGAGTATATATAAATTGACGCAACGGCAAACACTTCATTTCTTCTGGTAAATGGTTGAACACTGTTACTGACATTGCAAGGCAGTTTTTGTTACAGATTTCAGTTTTAATATTTGGCAAACAGTTCATGTGCCTCGGTATTGGTGGAGCCACTACTTGCAATTTTTAATAAATCTTTACAAACTGGTGTTTTTCCATCGCTCTGGAAAGTTACCAAGACAGTTCCTGTTTTTCAAGAAAATTCTAAAAACCTTGTGTCTAATTATCGCCCAGTATCTGTCTTTCTCATTTTGGTAAAATTTTAGAATCATTAGTCTGTCCATATATGCAAAATCATTTAAAACTATATATTAGTAACTCACAGCATAGTTTTATTGCCTCCAGATCTACCACTACAAACCTTGTAACTTTTACTGAGACCTTGACAAAAGCTGTGGACGCTAACAAGCAGACAGATGTAATTTACACTAACTTCAATAAAGCCTTTGATAAAGTTTCTCACAAAATATTAATAAATAAACTATCAGCTTATGGAATATCGGGGTCCTTACTGGAGTGGGTTGCGTCTTATCTTAAAGAAAGAACTTTTTATGCGGTCCTGAATGGGTTTGAGTCTATGGATCGAAAGACATTGTCTGGAGTTCCTCAAGGGTCCCACCTTGGCCCAATACTGTTCAACTATTTTGTAAACGATATAACAGAACGCTTTCGGTTTTCTGAAGTTTATTTGTATGCAGATGACTTGAAGTTTACTAGAATAATCGAAACTGTACACGACGCACAACCTCTTCAAAGCGACCTCAGTAGACTATGCCAGTGGTGCTCTGTAAATAACATGACCCTTAACCATATGTCATTATCTCAAATTTTCGAGGAAACACAAAACAATACATTCTGAATTTCGCATAAACAATAATAATATAACGGAAGTCCAGACAATAAGGGATTTAGGAGTAATTTTTGACACCCAATTGACTTTCAAACCACATATGGAGTTTGTAATAAGGAGATCATCTAAAATATTAGGGTTTGTCATAAGAAATACGAAAGACTTTCGTAATATTAAAACGAAAGTTCTTCTGTACAACACTTTAGTTAGAGGTGTCTTGGAGTACTGCAGCGTTGTCTGGAGACCACACTATGCAGTTCACATCTTGCGCTTGGAACGTATACAGCAGCGTTTTTATGGCACCTCTCATTCTCTATAAGAAGGTCAAAAAAAGAGAGGTCTTACCACTCAAGGCTGCAATACTTCAATGTTGACACATTAGAAAAACGCAGAAAACTGTTATATGCACTATTTTTATACAAAGTTGTAACCTGTCAAATCGATTGCCCAAATCTTCTTACCCTCATTAATTTTAATGCTCCATCTCGCATGCAGAGACATGCAATAATGCCCTTTCGGCCTCCTCTTAGAGCCACTGTGTTAGGAAGTAATTCCCCTATATCAAGAATGGTAAAAATCGGAAATAGTTGCAGTGGCCTGGCCGACATACACAGTGACTCTAAAAGAGAATTCTATAAATCAGTGCATAAACACTTGGATAACAAATAAATAATGTAATACCAGTCTGTTGGCACATTATGCCAATAATATTATACATTAAATTAATGATTGCAAAATAGGTTATTACCATATTACATAAATCGGTACAGTATAAAACCTCCTCTGTAAAACTTAATTTTTTTTTTGTATATTTGGTTTGTATTTTAGTAATTGTAACACGGACCAGAAAAATTAACAAGAGAAGCATGTAGTGTTTACCTTTGAGGGATTGTCACGCTAATAAGTTAACAATGTAAGCAATTTATGTACTAAGGAACAGTGCGAACAATTGTTGGTGAACCTTAATAAAAAAAAAAACAAAAAAAAAACAGTCATAATTTGTTGGGGTATTTTGTGTTAAATGTACAATATTGTTTTTTTTGTTGTATACAATTCATGGTGTGTTTTCACAAATACACATATTTCAAATAAATATACATGCAGGAAAGTGTTAGTAATTGAAATTATTTAAATAAAGGCCTACAGGTTGTCCACGAGCTAACTTCAGCTATGGATCAAAGTCACTGTTTCTATGCAATAAATGCTCTAATTATTTTCACTGAATTTCCCCAAAGTAGAATAACATACCTCATTATGGACGCAACATAACCAAGGAAAGCCTTTAGTGCTGTTTCCATGTTTGTAATTTTTGAAAGTCTCCATAAAGCGTAGGAAAATCTATTTATTTTTCGTAATAGTTTGTCGATGTGTGTTTTCCAAGTGCAGTTTTGGTCAAATTCTGAGAACAGAGAAACTGAGAAATGAGAACACTTCTGTTTAATTTATGGACTTATCATGACACTTAATATTTAAAGCGGCTTTTTGGCACCTTTATTAAAAAACTGCAAATATTTAGTTTTATTGATATTTATTTTTAAGTTATTTAATTCTAGCCAATTTACGATAGATTCTATAGTCGAATTTATAACGTCATTCAAATCTTCATTTGAATCGTTAGGAATAACAATGGATATGCCGTCTGCATATAATGTTGTATGAAACTTTGTTGTGTTTGGCAAATCACTTATATATATAAGAAATAAAAGGGGACCTAATAAACTACCCTGTGGAACTCCAACTTTATTTCGATTTGTTGTGGAGTACCACGTTTCTTGGTGAGTATTTTTATTTGTGTCTATTATTTCAACAAACTGCAGCCTATCATAAAGATAACTCTCTAATCATTTTAATGATAGCCTCACATTTTCTTAATAGCAATGTGTGTGATACGTGGTCGAACGCTTGAGTCATATCGAAAAATACAACGACAGCTTTTCTTTTCCTATTAACACGACTTAGTATTTCGTTGATCGACTTAAATTCATCCGTTGTTCTCTGTCGCCTTTTTTATGTATTGGCTTTATGACTGTTGGCTTAAGCCGTTCAGGATACACACCATATTTAAAAGATAAGTGTATTATATATCCAAGTATTTTTTAAAAGTTTTAAAATTTTGGTAGAAATTTTATCATAGCCGTCTGAGTTTCATTCGTTGAAGGATACAACTTCAACGATTTAATAATACCCAACATTTCTTCTTTAAGACATGCTCCAACTTTTAGATTTATTTATGTCATCATTTTGCGCATGTGGGTTTGTCAAATGTCAATTATTTTTGTCATGTCGCGATGCAAAAAGTTCAATGTAAGGTTGGCCTTAGTAATATTCCAAGATGTCCTTGAAATATTTGTAGCGCTATTTATGAGGGACTTGTTGTAATTTTTTGTAGAGGTTACAATCGATTTTTTAATAGCTCTATCTATGAAATTTTATTTTATCTTCTACGTGACCAGCTTTATAATATTTATACCTTAGTTTGCGTATCGTTGCGCATGATATTAATGCCTTTGAAAATCGATTTGCTTTTTTAGGTCTTACATATTTTTTTACTATTTACTCAGGAAAACATTGCTCATAGAGTAGCATAAACATGCCATGAAATTTGTTAAAAGCTAAATTTAGGTCAATCTCTTCGTAGTCATCGTTCCATGATAAGGAAAAAAGGTAGTTTTAGAATTTTGTAATATTAGGTCTTTACCTATGAAATTGCCGTTTTTCACGAAATAAATGAAGCGTAATTTTTTTATATATTTTTTATTTCTATTAATCAAAATAATCACCCATGCAATCAATGCATCTTTGCCAACGCATTGGTAGCTTATTGATGCCTTTCTTGAAGAAATCAGCTGGACGGGAGGCAACAAATTCTTCAAAGGCATTTTGTACTGCCTCTCGGGTATTGAATTTTTTTCCCGCCAAGAAGTTATCCAAATTCTGGAAAAAGTAGAAGTCTGTAGGCGCAAGGTCTGGTGAGTACGGCGGATGACGGAGAACTTCCAACCCCAACTCTTGTAGCTTGGAGACGCGCGTTGTCGTGCAGGAGCAGTGGAGCCGAACGATTGACCAAAGCTGGTTGGAGACGTGCGAGCTTCTTCATCATTGTGTTCAGTTCTTCACAGTACACATCTGCAGTAATGCTTGTCCCGTTTGGCAAGAAGCTGTGATGAATTACACCCGCGTTAGACCACCAAACAGTGACCATCACTTTTCTAGGGATAAGTTTTCGTTTAGGGCATTGTTAGGGTGCTGAACCAGGGTCCAACCAACTTGCTGAGCGCTTACAATTGTCAAACAGGATCCATTTCTCGTCACAAGTAACAATGCGGTTCAGAATTCCTTCATTTGTATGCCTGCTGAGCAGTGCAAGGCACGTCTCCACGCGTACTTCGCGCTGGCGGTCATTGAGTTCGTGGGGTACCCATTTGTCAAGCTTTTTTACCTTGCCAATTTGACGCATATGGACCAATATTGTTTTGATGCTAACGTCGAAAGCTGCTGCTAATTCAGCCGTGGATTGAGTTTCATCAGCTTCCACAATTGCCTTTAATTCTTCTTTGTCGACCAAAGTTTTCGGACGACCACGGAGTTCATTTTTCAGGTCAAAATTTCCAGAACGGAAGCGGGTAAACCAATAACGGGTGGTGCGTTTGTTTGTAGTGTTCGCTCCGTAAACGTCGTTGATGTTGC
Organism: Marasmarcha lunaedactyla; assembly: GCA_923062675.1. Classification (NCBI taxonomy): domain Eukaryota; kingdom Metazoa; phylum Arthropoda; class Insecta; order Lepidoptera; family Pterophoridae; genus Marasmarcha; species Marasmarcha lunaedactyla. The sequence goes on along the minus strand of OV281365.1, from coordinate 11,066,635 downwards.
GTGCCGCTTGTGCCGCTTTGCTGCCACGACCGTACTCATACGCCATAATTACTCGAATTTTTAACTTATCCATGATGACGAAAAATGTTCGAATGCGTTGAAAACAAAACACTAACTTTTAAACAAATGACGATTTTAGAAAAAGAATTCCATGTTTGTCAAATAAAATTAATTTGAAATTAGAATTATCAGTCAAAAAAAAATTTTTTTTCGTTTGAAATGGCCAGTACGGCAAAACGGCAGTTTCATAGGTAAATGAAAAGACCTATTATTATCTGAGCTCCGGTCACGCTTCTTTAAGAAATTAAATTTAGAATGAACATTTTTGTTAATCAAGGCAAACTTTAACTTTTGCGCGGTATCATGATCTGATACAAACAGCGGAAGGACATTACCTATACACTCTTTATTATTGCTAATAACATGATCCAAACATGCATTCCTTCGAGTTTGTATTTTTATATGAATTATAAAGTTATAGTGATCTGCCATCAGTGTGGTAAATAATCAAAGCGAGGTCATATTGTTTGCTGACGATAATCCCTTCTTATTTAAAATCAAAAGACAAGAAACTGACTATCGAGCAGTGAACAAATGCATCTCCAACATAGAGAAGTGGTACTCAGCCAATTATTTGCTCCTTAATGAAAACAAAACTAAATGTGTTAAGTTAACATTGCCAAATGTCAAACAGGTAAACACAAACATTGTAGTTAAGAGCCAGGAACTGACTCCTGTAAACTCAACTGTATTTCTGGGCATAGCCTTAGAGCTTAGAGAGAAGCATGGCTCTGCCACAAATGCTGTTAAAAAAATGAGACAAATTTAAAATGAAACAACTGCTCGATTAGTCTATTTCGGTTACTTCCACAGCCTCATGACATATGGTATTCTGTTGTGGGGGACCACAAAATGCCGAGTGCTGCCGACATTAATACAATATATATTCTGCAGAAACGCGCCGTTTGCGCAATCTATCAGCTCGGTCCAAGGGTGTCACTCAAAAGTAAACTTAAGGAAATAGATATTCTTACTTTCCATTTACAATATATTTTAGACAATTTTATGTATGTATAAAATTATATTTATATAGACTATCCGATTATTTAGACGATAAAAGCCCTTGGGTATAATCCACTTATTAACAGGTTTGTACTAGTATTCGTAATAAAACATGTGTTGTGTGTCTGTTTGTTCGTTGAGTTCTTCGTTCCGATGAATATCTAAAGCGTCATTGTCACCAAAGTACGTCTTCATATCTCGTCGGGTGACGAGTCGCTCACTTCCCTCTAATATGGTTGCGGAGGGCGATGGCTGGATCCCGCTATAACTCGTGAACCGATTCCGTTTGAGGGAGTTCGTCGTTTGGATACTTGGGAGGAGGAAGACTTGACGAAGACTAACAGATGTAGATAAGCTTAATTTTGTATAGACATAAAGAGACACTGTAAATTGATTTTGAAAAAAATATACCCGCGAAGTTTCTTGCCAGCTCTTCTTCTCGAAGGTTTTTCGGAACTGGTGAAAGAGTCATGTTTTATTTGACGTCAATAAGAACAAGTAATATGCAATGTTGAGAAATAAATATTTGAATTTTAGTTTTGAATTTGCCAATTAACAGCAGCAGGTCATTTACTCGTTTGAGCGCTATAGTAAAAAGTTCAAGAAGTGTGTTGAGCGAACTATGTATTTGTTTACACTTCAGAGAAAACCCAACTGTGTCCCAACCGATGCTCCTCGGCAACGACGGTCTGCTCGGCATTACGAACTACGACCAGCGCCGACGCACCATCATCCTCCTGCACGGATGGTTGGACTCCGCGGTGTCCGACTTTAACACCGTTTTAGTGCCAGGTATAATTAATGTGACCACTTTTTCTTAATCAAGGTATATATTTATACATAGTTTGTCTGTCACTGATTGTGGCCGACAAACTATGCTTTAGATTTGTAGAATAATTTATTATTTTTGTAGAAGTTTTATTTCGATTCGTTCTTAACACAGTGCTACTTACTTGGTAGATTTGAGATTTAAATTTGTTTATAAATAAAGTTATTGAATGAAAAAGCAACCTCCTTATGCGGAAGTCGATAAAAAAAGTTTCTGAAACTTTTTAAGTCCAAAACGGATTTATTAACTGGTCTTAAAATTTTGTCACGCATTCAAACAATAGGGAGTTACAAAATTATACCTGAAAACCATCTTTTAAAAATGTTGGGTATATTTTCCTGCAAATGAGTGAATTCATATTACATGCTAACAAAGCTTTACCATTATCATGAGCACATAAGTTCAATTTGAAGCATGCAGTTCGCTGAGACAATTTAAATTATAATTTATGCACATTCTATTCTTTTGTGTTATTATGCGAAGTTCTCGTGATGCAAATTACAAATAATACTGCGCTGACAGTTGTCATTAGTATTGGCTTTTCATTTATGGATGAATAATGAATGTTATATGTATAATAGGTATAAATAGTTAAGTCCTGTTAATTTCCTTAATTTTCCTTGATTAATAGAAATACATAGTTTATTGTTGTAACAAATCACAAGACGCATCGTCGACCTGGTCATAATCACCGGAAGGCAATGGAGGCGGGCCGCACAAGACAGAGCGGTGTGGAGAACCTTTGTCCTGCAGTGGACTCTTACTCACTCGGCTGAACGAACGAACGAATTAAACATATTAAGTGACAAATTTTCAGTTAGATATTTATGTCAAAAGAGAAGATTTGTTTTAATATTGATTGATGATGACTTTTTATTTAAAAAAAGTCTTGCCTCGTTTGTTTTAAACTCTGCTCAGTTATTAAAAACACATGAAGAACTGAAATTTATAACTATATTTAATAATAAAATAATTTTCACATGATTTCGGAAAACGAGACAATTTGGCGAGTCGGATCTATTTTTGGGGTCAACGGGATACATAGGAGAATAAACGGACGGGCCCGTTCAATACGCCACGTATGGCACATTAGGTATGACATAAGCTGGTGAAAAAAACGTTCTCAACTATGGCAAACCTTCGGCTGTCTACGTACTCCAGTCGGGCTAGCATTTAACCTTGGAATATTAACAAATTAGCGTTCGAGTGACCTGGGCTTAGGCTGGTATAATTAAATTGTGGCCTAGAATTTTTACGAGGTTAGGTCATTTTTTCCGACATCGGTTACGGATACAGCATGCTGACTGAAGGATAGGGCTTATGGCACTTATCTTGAAATTTAGAAATTTAAAAATCTGCACCTAAAAATAATTATAATAATAAATCGCCTGACAACTGTATGCCCCAAAGTAAGCAGAGCTTGTGTTATGGATGACCATACAGCGAACTGGAGGTAACCCAGAATAAACATACATATATAAATATCATCAATATGACCCAAGAACAAACGTCTGTGTTTATCACACAAATAAATGCACCGACCAGCACTCGAACCCGGGAGGTCTGGCGTATGAGGCAAAGCTACTTACCAGTACACCACGCCGCCGTCGCCATTTAACATGCACTTGCATGTTTAAAAGTATAAAATAAAATATAAAAAAACGTTTTATAGATTTAATGGCCTATAAATTAATTTTAATAGGTATATGAAACTGTAAAAAATTTAAATAAACAATTAATTAACAATAGGAAAAAGGAAAAATGGAAATAAAGAATTAAAGATGGAATACGCTAAATTACTATATTCGTACTGGCCAAAAGGTAAAAAAAAAACGTACTGGCAGGATAAACGTTGCGTCATATAAGTGCCAGCTTTAGGGTCAAGAGTTTCACTCACCAATCGTTTAGAAATTTGACTGGAGAGGTGATGAGTCCCCTGACCCCAGAACCCCATGGTCTAAACGCCAAAACCCTTAAAAATAAAACCGTTACCGAAATGTTTATATTTTGAATTAATTAAATTATCTCAATGTTAATACGATATACCTAATCAGGATAGATAGGGGTAAGCTGAAAGATATATTCATAATTTATTATCAGAAATTATATTTACCTCTTAAGATAAGCTACTTGCAAAAATCAAAGACCTTCAATATCTTTGTTGTTGCTTTAAACTATCTATCACATATTTATAATAAATTAAGGGCAATAAAATAAGACAAAGGTTAATGCATAATGACGTTTATTTTTTATAATTGACAATTACGTAATTTAATATTTTTGAACACATACACATAAAAACACAACTATTAGACGAATACCAAAGGTAGTACAAGATTCGATAAACCTTTTTTTTTATAATAAAATATAATAATAAATCCTCAAACACACGAACTGCATGGCCCCAAAGTAAGCAGATTTTGTGTTATGGATACATACATAAATATAAACAACCATGATCCGAGGACCATCTGTGTTCATCACACAAATGAATGCCCCGGCCAGGGCTCGAACCTGGGACCTCGAGCTTATGAGGCAGGTCTACTACCAATCACGCCACTAAGCTGACAATTGTAAATTCCCAATTTGAATATAATTTTCAATCCAACGGGAATCTCAACTAATTTTTCCATTCTTTTTTCAGCATTCCTGTCTGCCGAAGACCTGAACGTAATCGTGGTGGATTGGAGTGCTGGTGGCGGCACCCTCAACTACCCCGCCGCTGTCGCTAACACGCGTACCTCTGGTAACTCTCATAAGGAATTTATTTATAGTGAAAAACAAATAATCAAACATATTTCACGTGAAACAACTGGAATATTTGGTCTTATTTTGAGCAGATTTCTGTGTAGTCGCCCAAGAAACTAGCCAAGCTAGTTAGTTACTTTTAGAATACTGTTTCAACGGAAATTCAACCTTGTTGTTTCATGACGTGCAAATGAACTTGGGCAAATAAAAATTGAAATGGGCTGAGCAAATTATGGCAGCTTGTTCCAATGTCACCTAAATAGCAATGCCTTGACTAATTGACAGTTGCAAGAGGATTTAATTTGATCTTAAAAACTGCTCTACCATTGAGAGGATTTGATCCCATAAGTGGAGTTTTGTGTTACCGCCCCTTACAAATATAAATATTGATTATATATCTATATATATATATATATATATATATATGTATATATATATATATATATATATATATATATATATATATATCAGAACTGAGAGGTTTTTGCTGACGCTTGTTAGCCCGTCTAAATTCAAATTCAAATATGTTGTTCTCAACGTTGTCAATCACTTGTTTTGATTGACATCAAATACAGCAAGACTCCACTAGCCTCTCTTTTCTAACTCTACATTGTAGTTGCAGGCAAAATTGTTATATCTATATTGTTGGAATACTAAATATCGTAAAGTTTCGACGAACCCTTTTTGGTGGCCTGTGGCTTGGTCAACTCTGCAACTAGATATTGCCACGATATGAAGAAGATAATAAAACAGCGTAAATATTTCAGGTGAAGGTGTTGCCCGCTTCATAAACTGGCTGAACTCGGCCACTGGCAGCGTCGGCGCCTCCTACCACATCGTAGGACACAGCCTGGGGGCGCACCAGGCCGGCGTCGTCGGCAGGAATGTGGAGAGCGAAATCGCTTATATTACTGGTGGGTAGAGAGCATAATTCGGGATGTAACGAATAAAATAAAATAATATGACTCACAGTCAACCTCTATATGATCGCCATAAAATTATTTAAAATAAAATACTACACAGAAATCAGAAATATTTAAATTGTTTTCCCAAAATTAAAAAAGCAAAATAAAGCATATTTTCTCTTTATAATAATAGGTATTTATTTACCTATGAAACTGCCGTTTTGCCGTACTGGCAATTTCAAATGAAAATATTTTTTTTTTGACTGATAATTCTAATTTCAAATTAATTTTATTTGACAAACATGGAATTCTTTTTCTAAAATCGTCATTTGTTTAATAGTTAGTGTTTTGTTTTCAACGCATTCGAACATTTTTCGTCACATGGATAAGTTAAAAATTCGAGTAATTATGGAGTATGAGTACCGTCGTGGCAGCAAAGCGGCACAAGCGGCACGCAACATCAACGACGTTTACGGAGCGAACACTACAAACGAACGCACCACCCGTTATTGGTTTATCCGCTTCCGTTCTGGAAATTTTGACCTGAAAAATGAACCCCGTGGTCGTCCGAAAACTTTGGTCGACAATGACGAATTAAAGGCAATTGTGGAAGCTGATGAAACTCAATCCACGGCTGAATTAGCAGCAGCTTTCGACGTTAGCATCAAAACAATATTGGTCCATTTGCGTCAAATTGGCAAGGTAAAAAAGCTTGACAAATGGGTACCCCACGAACTCAATGACCGCCAGCGCGAAGTACGCGTGGAGACGTGCCTTGCACTGCTCAGCAGGCATACAAATGAAGGAATTCTGAACCGCATTGTTACTTGTGACGAGAAATGGATCCTGTTTGACAATCGTAAGTGCTCAGCAAGTTGGTTAGACCCTGGTTCAGCACCCAAACAATGCCCTAAACGAAAACTTACCCCTAGAAAAGTGATGGTCACTGTTTGGTGGTCTAACGCGGGTGTAATTCATCACAGCTTCTTGCCAAACGGGACAAGCATTACTGCAGATGTGTACTGTGAAGAACTGAACACAATGATGGAGAAGCTCGCACGTCTCCAACCAGCTTTGGTCAATCGTTCGGCTCCACTGCTCCTGCACGACAACGCGTGACCTCATACTGCACAGCAGACGGTCTCCAAGCTACAAGAGTTGGGGTTGGAAGTTCTCCGTCATCCGCCGTACTCACCAGACCTTGCGCCTACAGACTTCTACTTTTTCCAGAATTTGGATAACTTCTTGGCGGGAAAAAAATTCAATACCCGAGAGGCAGTACAAAATGCCTTGGAAGAATTTGTTGCGTCCCGTCCAGCTGATTTCTTCAAGAAAGGCATCAATAAGCTACCAATGCGTTGGCAAAGATGCATTGATTGCATGGGTGATTATTTTGATTAATAGAAATAAAAAAATATATAAACAAATTACGCTTCATTTATTTCGTGAAAAACGGCAATTTCATAATAATAATATAGTATACTCGTAAATATCTCTATAATGTAAAGTATCTCTAGTAATATAAGGAAAATTATTAATTGGCATTATTTACTGCTTATACTGCTTAAAGTTCTGGTCTTATATACACATGATTTTTTGTAAATGCGCTGATGATTTACCAATAATAATAAAAAAATGGGTAACGGGAGATCAGCAGGCTCACTCTCGAAACTAGTTGTAATTTTAACTCAACACCAACCCGAGCCCAAAGATAATTTAAAAACCACAAATTACTTCCGTCTCTTGAACTAAATTTAGTTTACGGTTGCAGCCTTGCGAGTGAAGCTGGTTACGATTGAACGATCAACTAACGCTGCGTTCCGTTTGCCGATTACAGCGCTCACAGCGCTAAAAGTGCTCAAAACCGTTCCAATTCGTTTGAGCGCGCTAAAAGTATTATTAGTGCTATTGCAATCGGAACGGTAAATATCGCGCTAACATTCTGATTGTTCGTCGCTTAGGTCTAAAGTTACAATATTATTAAGATCTTTAACCCTGAATGAAGCAGGAGCCATTTTTTTTACATTATTACAAAAGAAAATTAATAAGCAAGCTTTTAAAATCTTTGATGGACTAATAAAACATCAACAAAGTAGCGTCATGTGTCAGTTTTGACAGGCCGTTCACAGCGACCATGCTCCGTAGCGTTGGCACTGTGAGCGGGAAGATGGCGGCGTTTATGACGTCATTGATGACGTATCGATATCGCTGCAAGCGCGCTCACGGGCAATCGGAACGGGTATATGAGCGCTGTGAGCGCTGTAATTGGCAAACGGAACGCAGCAACTATCATACCATAACTGACAGCTGTCAAAACTAACTCAAGAGTAGCCATTTGGCGTTATTGGGTTGGCCAATACTGATTTCAATCTCAATTAGTTCCACAAAATGGCCGTACAATAATGAGACAATTGGCGCTAATATCGCATTCAAGAGTACGAATTATCAAAATTGGATTGCCTGATTGATTGGAATCAGAATTGTTTCCAATCAGTCAATCAATCGGTATTGTTTCCATTATAAAAGTATATATTTTATTTTCTTAAAGAACTTCTATATCAGCAACCCTCAAATCAAACTCATCTTTTTTACATTCAGGTCTAGACGCAGCGCTTCCTGGCTACATCACTAACAACCACAGGTTGCGCGCGAGTGACGCCACTTACACCGAGGTCATTCACACCAACGCAGGACTCTTGGGATACCTCAGCACCCTGGGCGACGCTGACTTCTACCCCAACGGTGGAATTAACATGCCTGGCTGTATCACTCAAGAGTGTGATCACGCTAGGTATGGAACTATAGATGTACAGCTTAAAGAAAATTGACAGTAATTACAGTGTACTGAATAGTTTGCTAACGCAACAGTCTCTGTATACCGGGCGTACAATCCAAATGGGTCAGTATGGAGAAGTCAGAAACTATGAGAGATAGCGAAATCTGTTCTTAGGAACCATGGCGTCGATTTTAGATTTTATAATAATCACATTCAAACTCTTTTCTGAACTCTCATACATAACCGGGAATTGAACCTGGTCAATACTCTTGTAATCGCGTCAAGTATTGATCCGTAAGTATAAGGACCAAACTTGGCTATGAAATCTAGTGTAAACAAGACTGACAGTAAATTAGACTGTAATGGCCACAATTTACCTAATTAATTTGCAAAATGTCGTGAATAATATGAATCGATCATCAATTATCTGAAGAGACCACTTATGCATATCTTACCTATCTATATCGATATTATGCATTACAAATAGCATTTATTTAAAATTAGAACGCAATGGTTCAGCGAGCGTGCCGAATCATTTAAAATTTGAAAATGGAATACTTCTTTTGGAATGAATGTCATATTGTAAATAAAACAAGCCTTTTCATGACCTCTTCGTTTTGATTTTAGATAGATTATTATTATTATATAGATTATTATATGTTTTGTTTACTGTTTGTATAATGCGTTTAACGAATGAAGAACAGTTAGATCTATTGGAAGCCTATTTTAAAAGTGATAAAAATTGCACACGAGCTTTAGATTGGTACCGAAATAGGCATCCGTTACGTAATGTACCCACCCGAAAAATATTTAATAATAAATAAACAAATAATAAATAAATAAATATTTCTAACAATCACACAACATTATCTAGCCCAAATTAAGTATCATTAAAGAACTTGAAAATAAACGTAAATACACATCCATGACTAGAAAGCAAATATAATAATATATCTGCCCCTACCAGGATTCGAACCCAGGACCTCTGGCATGGAAGGCAAGGCTAGTTACCTCCACACACCAGACAGGACGTCAATTAATCAAACTTATTTACAATTTGAACATTTACTGAAATAAAATAGTTATGTTATTGTTGGGTTTTTCTTTCAATTATTTGAACAAGATTCCATTGAATTTTTGCTTCTTACGACTCGCAGAATTTATACCACATTGTTTACAGAGATTTTGACCAGGTTCAATTCCCGGTTATGTATGAGAGTTAAGAAAAAAAGTTTGAATGTAATTATTATTAAATCTAAAATCGACGCCATGGTTCCTAAGAACAGATTTCGCTATCTCTCATAGTTTCTGACTTCTCCACACTAACCCATTTGGATTGCACACCCTGTATACATAAGCCACATCGAATTATTCAGCGGTTGTTTATGTGCGCTATTTTATATCAGATTACTTTTAACTGAGAAAGAGTAACCTTCAGGGGTACGTTGCCATCAGCTCTAAAACAGCTCATAACCGTTTTTTACATTATTAAAAAAGAAAATCAATAAGCAAGCTTCTCAAATTTTTATTCACCTAAATAAAACATCTACAATGAAACGTCCATGCGCGTCGCCCTCCTCAGTCATATTAGAGGGAAGTGAGCGACCCGTCACCCGACCGCAGCCGTAAGAACGCGTGTTTGCTGACTTGACACATACTTTCGAAAAAATTTCATAGCGAATTCGTAATTTCACCGTTAGAGCATTCGGCAAATTCTTTAGTGCTATAGCTTAAGGTATTTACAGGAATAATATACGTAATCATATTAAGAACAATACGATTCGACTTCCCGATACATTATTATATTTAGTCAGCCGAGTGGTGTAGTGGGTAGCACTTCGACTCAAACCCCGGACGTCCCAGGTTCGAGTACTGGTCGAAGCATTCATTTGTGTGGTGAACACAGATGTTTGTTCTCGGGTCATGGTTGTTTGTATATATATTCAGGGTACCCCCAGTTCGCTGTATGGTCATCCATAACACAAGCTCTGCTTACTTTGGGGCCATACAGTTGGTGTGTTTGTCTGGGGGTTTATTATTATTTGTTTTAGTATCATTCTTATTATTATTAATTTCGATTACGGACACTTTGTTTTTACTGAATAAGTGGTAGTACAATTTCTTGTGTAAAGATCTCGTCTGTTGTGTTCCGGATAAAGGGAAGGAGCAGGTGGTGTTATGATTCAAACAAAGGCTATTCAAACTACAGCCTACGGTCGGCAACGAATTATTAATCGATAAACAATATATAGCAACATAATTAATCAATAACATCTACATGGACACGCATGGCACTCACCATCGAGTGGATCGCGTGCTCGCTAGCCGGCTTTGACAAAGTTAAAAACAAACTCAGCCAATTTCCTATTTACTAATCTAATACATTTCCACTAGGTCGTACTTCTATCTGGCTGAATCCCTAACATCTGGAGGTTTCACCGGCACTCGATGCGCCACCTACGTTGGAGCCATGACCGGCAGCTGCTTCTTATGGGGCAGTCTCAGAATGGGAGGACTTGTGCCTAAGATCGGGTAAGAGTAACTATTAAAAAATGAGATGGCCGACGGCTTGGTGGGTAGTAGCCCTGCCTCATGCGCTGGAAGTTCCAGGTTGGAGTTCTGGTCGGGGTTTTCATTTTTTGCTTGTTCTGGGTTCACCCCAGTTCACTGTATGCTCATTCATAAAACAAGTCCTGCTTGCTTTGCGGCCATAACGTTGGTGAGTTGTCTGAAAAAAAATAATATTTAAGCTAATCAGGTAACCTTATTAACACTTTGGGTAGGAAGTAATATTTTCTGGGTAAACTTCTGGAGCAATGACCAAGAAATTTTGCTTACATGTTTTCAGAAATATCCAGTAAAATACGAAGCCGCTGGCTTAACTAGTTTATACATCATTCTCAACAGCTTTTGGCAGTTACAAAGTTCAATAAAAAAAATAAAAGATATATTTTCAATTTCACTACGGTCAATTTGGGTAACTTTGAACATTTTGTACAGTATTTGAGATATTACAATCTGATTTGTATTTATCACACCTTTATTTTATTGAATCAACAATATTTGAATTGGTTTATTTTTATAACATGATGAATTTACGGAAAAAACAATAGAATTACCCACAATTTTCTCCAAAAGTCAAATTACCAAGTCAATTACCATGAGTTTTGGGTAACTTTGAATATATTTTTTATAAGGTGTAAAAACCTTTAATATTGGAATATATGGAATATATCACTACGGAAAGGCGGGTATTTTACAAAATTTACGCGGTCCCGATATTGAAACATCAAAACGTTTCCACGTTAAAAAGATTATAAATCCGTTTCACAACTTTGTTCAAAGTTAGACCTCAATTCAAAGTTACCCAACATATACGTACTGACAGTTTTTATTACTCATACAAAATAAACTTTTTAACAGCGTATGAGGCGTTTCAATTCAGCGGGCGCTATACTAGTTCAGAAGGCCTACTATGAACTATTATTGCGATTCAATTGACGACCTAAAATAAACTGCTTTGCTATTTCGTACCACGACGTCATTAAAGCGATCCAGTTTAGTTTGACGCCAAATCAAGTCGGCAATTGGATCGCAAACTGTTTTAGTTCGTTCATTTTTCGTACCATGAGGTGATATTTCAACCTATATTAGATGACTTAAATGTCAAAGTAAGCGATTCAAAAAAAGTTGCTACTTTCTTGGCGTGAAGTGAATCGTTTCGGTTTATCTTTAAAAAAATGGTTGAAAATATAGGTAATTTAAGGTATTTCAGTTGGATATTTAATGTTTCTTATGTGTTAATGTGAAAAAGTGATTTCTAGAGCTATTTTTTATTGTAGATGTCTGACGAATTAGTCTTTTTTATTTTTTTGGAAAATGATAATGAAATAAACACAACACGGAAACAATCGGACCCCTTTTATTTGGAAGATGAAGAATATACAAAAAGGATATCGGTTGTCTAAACGATTGGTATTAGAAAAGTGTGTTGTTGAAAAATCCAACAAAATCAACTGATTTATCAGTAGAGACAAAGGTCGAAGTCAAATTGGGTGCGTCCTAAACTCGTCATAATCAATTTATTTTTACGACAACACTAAGGAAACCTTTAATTATTTGTAATTTAAAGAATTATATAAATTTCTATTATTTAATGAGTACTAAAACGGGCTTATGGTATATAATTTGACACTAAAAAGCGCAATTTCAAAATATATTTGTTGTTATTTTTACACAAAAAAAACCGATAAAATCATATCAACTAGATTTCGAAACGCAACGCATATGGTTTGAGTAAAAGAGACAGACTTATGCAACGAGTGTACAGCGTCATCTCTTTCTCACACGCGGTCCACAGACAAATTTCGGTCTTTCATTCCTCCGTGAGCGATTCAAACGCCAGTTAGCTAAAGGCACTTCATGGTACGAATCTTAGCGATTCAGTTTAGGTACCTAAACTGAATTGCATCGGAATTGAATGGCAAACTAAAAGTTGATGGTAGGCCTTCAGGTCGGCATTATTTGCTGCCCGCCAATGCCTGCCGTAAACCAGCTACACATATACGGCACTTGCCAATCGGGCTGTCACTTTGCTCTTTATGCAATATGGCTGGTTCGGTTTGTCTCGCCACAATCCGAACAGCATTGGCCGGGCGGCATTGTTTCCCGAGAGGTCGTCTCCTCAAATTCGGTTTTGCTGCCCACTGATGCCAATTATTTGTTTTATAATGTTAGTGTAGAAAAGGAATGCAGAGTCAGATACCAGTTCGAATGTCTTGTAGTGCGTCATCTCCTAGTATGCGAGGCGCCCTTGCAAACATGTTTAAATAACACATTAAGTCATCTTACTATTTTTCTTGAGGATCAGAATCTTTCTTTATTTGTTGGCTAACTTTAAAAACAATTAGTAGCTTAACATATACATAGTCGCAATAATATTAAGTAATTTAATTCTATTAATATCATTTGATTATGATATGCAATATATATAAGCCATCATCAAATGAGCAAAAACAATCTAACTAGAGAGAACGATCGATGCGGTCGATACACTTACTATAAATAACGCCGACCTGGTCCTCCTAGTCTATTGAGTCTGTCATAAAATCACTAATAAGTAGAAGATTAGAAATGTTGATCTTCTAATGACAGCCATGTCGCAAGATATATCCAGTGTAATTAGGTTGAATATGCTCGAGAGTCCAGTTCATGTGTGCATAACTATAACACCATAACTATGATACACGCCCGCCTTAATAATCCCACAGCAGGGAGCCAGCCTAACACAACTGTGCATGGTGTATGGCAATTTATAGTAGGTGTTAGACTTTTGCCAATAATCACCTTCGAAATCATTTCGTAGGTACTTGGGTTTCCTCAGGGAGTTTTCCTTCACTGATGGACTGGTCGGCTTTATGTACTTAAGTGCAAGTTCACTAAAGTCACGGGGATCGAACCCGGAGCCTCAAGATCTCGAAGCCAGCGCCCTCACTACGTCACGCGACTTACTACGATCATGAAGATAATATGTATGAAGCGTCTGAAAACACACGTAACCTCCAGTCTCTCTTTGAGCAGTGAATAAGGCTCGGGGTCTTGTAGTACTAGAATCCCATTCGAAAATTTAAAAAACACAAACCTCAAATTCAAACTCAGATATACAGTGGCTCAACATTGACGACTACTTGTTTTTATTGATATTAAATAAAGCATGCCTCTACCACCTATCCGGAAAAAATATTCGAGTGACTCTTACTATGTCTATACAAAATGATTCTTATCTACATCTGATAGCTCGGCAAGTCTCCCTGCCCACAAACTAAATAGACAGCACCCGTTCACTGGCATAACGCGGGATCCAGCCATCGCCCCCCTCAAACATGTCAGACAGAAGTGAGCAACCCTTCCCTTTATAACTGAAAGGTTCCTATTCTTAAGGTATTCATAGTCGAAAAATATTTTACCTGGCTGCTTGATCCCACTGCATTTTCCATCGGACTGTGTAGGTAGATATAGAATACAACTTTTTATGAAACACGATTTTATTTTTTGTTACAGATCATCTGGTATCTTCTACTTACAGACTAACGCATCGCCGCCTTTCTCTCGTGGATAAATTGTGTTGCCATCCATCTTTGTATTTAGACATTAAACCAATGTTAAAGAATTCATAAATTTTCATTTCGATTCTCCAGAACCTCTAGTGGTATAGTAACATTTTGGTAATATATTATTTTCAACAACCCTGTTGGTCAACTGAGCATAGTTATGGAACGGTTAAAGAGCACTGTCTCTAGCAATATAATACTAATCAGGATGAACCAATGAAATACCTACGATTGATGGTAAATAGTGGGAGTGTGAGTGCGCTAGGGGGCTGAATTCACAAATGGCTAGTACGCGTACTAAGATTTTGAGCACATTATTGTGTATTATACAGTGGCGGGTAGCACATACTCTGCGTAGGCCAGAATATGATAAGCGATGACCTGCTAACAGGTTCATTCTTCCGATAATGCTACTCTTTCTGGCTAGTCTAAAAAAATAAAATCTGTCTGTCAATCCCGGGATTAGTTCGTGACCCGGTAACAGGTTCATAAAATACTTCATAAATGTGTTTATTATATTACCAAGTTCGCTATATAAACTTGTTGCGCCGTAGTATGCGCGTCTGACATACAACGAGTGATTTCAACTACTATGATTTACACAACCTTATACCCCTACCCATTATACACCCTAACGTTTCTTATTATATAATAAATCACTTGAAATTGAAATCGTGTAAGTATCACTAATTGCAGCACAACTGATTATTGCTCGTCACAACTTTTCACCTTATATAGCTGCTAGTAGGATTTTGAGGGCGCTAATTAAACAGACTTCTTTTTTGTAGCATTATTTGCCTCTAAAAATCTACATTGCCTTCTAAATTACTAAATCAGCCACAATTTACGAGCGTCTGAACGATACTATCTTAGCCACTAAAAATATGTTACATGAGGTTTTTGTTATAAAATTTTTAATTATCATGCAATTTCGATTATGGCGCTTCGCCGGGTGCTGTCGATCCACGCTCGCTTCGCTCGCTCGGCTCGCGCATTTGATAAATACAGCCTAACATTAACCTAACACAATTTAACCTACTACGCTTTCAATAGAATATTTAGTAGGCGTTGCAAAAAAGACGAATTAGTTTATTAGAAACTATCTCTTTTTCCCGTGGCTTAGATATAAATTGAGAAGTTTGATCACGTGGCCAATAAATAAATCTGTAGCCTGCCTTATAATTTCTCGGATTTGCTGACTTTTATGCAGCTTTGACTATTTCGAGCGTTCAAATTTTGACAGTTTTCACCAAGCTATATGTAATTTTGGACGTATTGTCAGGCGGCTTAGCAAACCAAGTCTGGTACGATATTCATTACATTTTTGCATGTTCATTCCATTTTTGCTTGGACGCTATTGAACGCAGACCCAAAGTCCATTTGTTTGTAATTCAATTTATATTTTGTACGTAATTCTGACAGCTGTCACCTGAAACAGTGCACCAAATATAGTCAACCCAAAGAAGAACTTGGGACATGTCTTGAAACCAATGTTTTAATTTTATTAATACTTTTATTATTTTAATACTTGAAATTGGCAGAAATAGTTATTGTGTAGTAACAACAGCTGATTTCCGTAAAACAAAAAAAAATAATTAACCCAAGGAACTAATACATACTACTGGAAGGTCCTGTTCTGCTCGGAATGCGAGCCAAAAGATACTGAAAACTAAGGTGGTGTCTCTTTGATGGTAGCTTTACATTCTTGGTGCAACTTGATAAGTCAAACACGTGAATAAGTAGTATGCCAAGACGCATATAAAGTGAAAAGAATGTAATATATGAACAATGGTTTATCATTTGATAAAATAATTTATTTGCATAATTTATGTGCATTTTTTAGTAAAACACTTTTTTTAACACAAAATTATTACAAATGCAACTCTGAGTCCCGTTGCAGACCTCCTCTGACAATTAACAAAGCTAAGCCGTGTACAGTGTTTTTGTAGACCTGTTTCTTAACAGAGCCAAAACACAACAAAGGAATGGACATTTTGTCTATACTAATATAATTAAGAGAAAAATTTGTATTTTTGTGTGTTTGTTTGTAGTGGATAAACACAAAAACTACTAACCTGATTTTAAATGTTGTTTCACCTATAGAAATATACTAATTGGATACAAATATGGTGATTTTTAGTAGCCCAAGGTATCAAAAATGTGCCTATAAAACTAAGAAAACGTGAGTTTGTGAAGATGTTAAGTGAAATTTTTGGATTTTTTCCATATTTTAGCACAAATGAAGTTGTTATGTCCTAAACTTCATATTGCTCTTCTCAAAACATTGGAAAAATCAATAAATATACAAAAAGTCAGGCCATAAAGCCATGATATGTAACAAAATTAATGTTTTTGTAAGTCATTGAAAGTGTTATGTGTACTTGACACCCCATGAAAATCGAATTAATCCCATTAAATTACTCTTTTAGATTGCAAGAATGGGTTATGGTAACATACTCCATTAATATACGACCAAACAAAAATATTTGAAAAATCATGTTCATGCATGAAGAAGATAAGGACGTACTTAACACCTTCATTTTTAAAAACCCCGCCTTCCACTGAGTTCATTGAAAGATTGAAGGCGTTATGTTGATGCATATAACACCTTTATTACCCACTACCATGCGATCATTTTAAAGTTTTTATTCTGACCTGCACAATAATCTGACCAGACAATTAAACGTTCTTTATTACGACAAGCACTGTCCACTTCGACGAATCTTAGCAATGCACTCGCATGGGCAGTGGCATAGTGTGCTGCAAATCTAAAGTAATGTACAGTATTTTGTCGTTTTCTACCGGAATTTTCCCTTCACTTTGCATCGCTTCATCTGTATCATTTGCATCGCTTCATTCACAAAAAGGAGAATAATTTTCAGGTTTTTCGTAAATTATGAAGGTGTTATGTTCCTTTTGTCTCACTAAATAAGTGAAATTTCAATATGTTTATTTAGTTCTTTACCTTTTTATTAGAACATCTCACTATCTTTCGAATGGATACAATTTTAATTAGGTACGCCTTCTAATAATCAAAATATTCCAAAGATAGAGATAAGATCTTTGAGTGTCGTTTCTGAACCTATTTAGTCTTGTTACTTAAAGCCTTCATAGACTCATGTCTTTAATTATTTGGCATGCGCTGCGAAAACTATTTATGATGAAACAAACAATATACTACATTTTCATAGCATTATTATTAAAAAAAGAAAAATATGACTCCAAAATCTCAAAATTCTTATATTCAAGTATAATTTCTGAAATCTGTGAAACAAAAGTTATTTTTTTTTAATGTAACGTCAACCAATACCTAACTGCGAGAACGTCATCGCACGTAAAAATCAAAAAAAAAACGTGTGGTATGCCCAATAAACACCATTAATTGAAATATCTTTCTATCATTATATTGAAATACCTTTCTGTCAATCAAACATTGCGTTATATTTTTTGGATATATAACATTTTACTTTCTTTAATACGCGCTAGTCTAGTGGATAGGTCGGACTTGAATTGCGAATCGTACTCGGGCGTGTAATATTAATTTGGAGTGTTTCAAGTAATACACTATTCTTACTATTGTAAATTTAAGTTTTAAGTAAATGGTAAACACATTTCAAATAAATCGAAATCAAGAGAAGAAGCGGATATATCATAATTTTTATTCATGTAGATGATCATGCAGGTGCCTAGGCTTAAAAATAATGGTTGCCTAGTTATGAAAGTTTATTTTTATTAATTTAGTTATTGTGCAACCCAAATTTCCAGCATGTACACGTACTAATTCCATGACGATGGCAGCTGCATAAAAGAGCACGCACCTTAATTATAGGTCCTTCCCTTCTTTGATCTTATAATTTACTTGGAACTTTAAATTAATACAACTAACAAAATCGTTTGAATTTATTGTGCACCTTAAGTTATGTCAATAATTAAGTATCAGTAATTAGGAAAAAAAAAATTCCAAGCTCTTATATTCTGATCTATTGATCGTCTAATTTGACATTTAGTTTATTTAATTTATTAGATATTTTGATATTCATTTGCTCTTGAACGATAAAACTGAGATCTGACATGTCTTCCGATTCAAACAATATTTTTCTTGATTGGGGTCTCTTCGTTTTTAGTTTCGCTTTGTTGAAAAAATTATTCATTTTTGATAATCTTGTCACATTCATCTGTTTATTTTGCATTAAATCATCTGCATTAAATTCTACTCCACTTTTTTTTATATGATGAAATTCGGTATCGGTGCTTTTATTATTGCTGATAGGCCCTTTTAAATTGTTAGATTTTTCTTCTCTTTTGTACTCATTGACAGGTCTGCTTATTAATGTTCCATTACTTTTAGGAGATTTACTTTGAACCAATATTTGTTTAGGCTTCGGAGCTCTATGAGAGTTAATATTGAAGTCATGGGCCTTTTCTTCTGTGTTTTTGACAAGTTCAGAAAAAAGATTGTTTGTTGTTTTTGCTAAGGATTCAAAACTTATTTGAGTAGATTCGGATTCTTCTGTAGATGATTCCACTTCATCGAGATTAGTTGTAGGTGCCGTTACTGAAAACGCCTTTATAATTCTTCGCGTTGAATTTCTACCTATTGATTCTGGTCTTTTCGAAAATACAAGATTATTTGTTTCATGATCCACAATTGGCCCTAAATATTTAGAAGTAAATGTTTGATTATTTTTTACAGATTTTGTACGAAAATCTTTAGAATCAGATTTAATCCGATTTTCATTTAACCTTTTTGGAAATTTCAAACGCATACTGTTTAGGAATGCTTGAGTTTTATCCATAAAATAATCGAAAATGTCATTTTGAATGTTATTTAAATTATGTGTTGGCCTTCCCAAATGTTTTGTGTATAAGTTAGGTTTGTCTGCACGATTAATTTCTTCAGGTTGTTGTATCTCAACAGTGGCACTTTGATTCGAGGCAGATTGTTTTTCTAAAACAAGAAATAAAGCAAATATTTTAAAAATGCACAGATTTTTTTATAAAACTTAGCCCAAACCTTCCATACTTTTCTAAACCGAAATTAAAACACATTTTAAATCGCTGGATGGTATAAAAAGAGGAAAATTTTTGTTTAGTAGTAACTGATAAATTCTGAAACTGAAATTTAAATTATTTATGCTTAATCTTTCATTAATATTAAATGAGGAATTTAGGTTTGTTGACGGGTAAAATTTTCTATTTATCCGTCTCCCAGGACACTGTGTGTTAATTTATATCACGATCTTATTTTACATTGATAATATAATTATACTATAATGTAATTATAGATTCTAAATAATCTAATATATTTATAGGAATACCTGCTTCGCTATTTATTTTAGACACTGATAACAGTAAAACAAAACTAAACAAGAAATACATTTTGATATGTGTTTTCGAGCACATTGCTTCAAATTTTAGTAGTATATCTTGATAATGTCATAAAAACAGTTTTATGTAACTATTTGGAATTGTATGTACTAAAATATCTAACTGGGCTTTATCACCACTATTTCAGTTGTGCAATACCATTTGATGTTTTTGTAAATGAGCAATCGTTCTAACACTCCTTGCGCGTAACTCGTCACTTCGTGGTAGGGATTTCTGGTATTCAATTTATATTTGACGCCAATTAAGTGAATTTAGAATTTGCCACTAACAAGAAAAAAACTATCGATTTATTGAGACGCCAAAGGACGTTGCTTAGAAAGCTCAGCATTTTTCTGGTTGTTGCATTAACTTGAAACGGTTAAAGACAGACTTTGTAGTTGAGAACCAGAAACTGAATCCTGTAAACTCAACTGTATTTCTAGGTATAGCCTTATTAGCCGAAATCCATTGGGGGACGCATGTTGCTGGGTTTTATTAGGTTTAGCAAAAAGGCCTGGATCTGCAGCATATGCTGTTAAAATGCTACTTCCATATTAATTAACGGCTCGAATGGACATATGCCTAATTACAATTGCGTTCTGTATTGGAGGAGTGCATCGATACTATATTTAATTTTTAAAGCCTTGAAAAGTTTGTATGCGTCGCTAGGTTTTCACCATCGACACCGGGGGCAAATATATCAGTTTTGAGAAGAAACTCATTCAAGCACAAACATGTTACAAGTCACAGAGTACACGCCAAAAATGTGCTTATATACTAGATATAAACGTGTGAAATACAGTATTATTTAATCATTTCATGATCTTATTTTTATCACGTATGCTTACTGGACAGATAGACTCATCTCTGTCGGTCACGTCTGGGGACGCCACAAAGAGTAAAAGCATACGTTTGTTTAAACTTCTCTCCGATCACATCCTGTTCACATTTGATATGGGGACATTTGTTTATTTAATATGGGGACGCCAATTTGTGTTAATAAGTTTTTGATTGAGATTAAAACATTTTCAAGGATATTACTTATTTACAAAAATGGTTCGCTTTGTGTAATGGTTTTAAAAAGTCACAAGCAATTTTTATTGTCATTCATTCAAATAAAATAACTTATTCTTTAAGCTGGTTTAGTAAATGTAGGAAATATATTCCTAAACTATTTTTTTTTCGTCATCTGGAGGGTCTGTTCTTACACTATTTGGATGGTATGTGTCATACCGCTTTGTCTTGTAAAAATTCTTCCTTTTTATATCCAAACGAATCAGTACATTCATTGTGTAGCCACAACTTTGTATTTGAATCAATTTCTAGTCCATTCTGTGAGACGTAAGCTCATGAGAAAGAGAAGTTTTAAAATTAGATTTCGTTAAAAATTCTAAAACTCATCTAACTGCGCCAACGAAATTTATTCCGTCACCGGAATACAAACAATGCTTTGCAGCGTGAAATAAAACGTTTAAAGGCAGACAAGAATGCATCTCAAAATAAGTCTGAGATCAGCGCAATAAAAATTGCCTTTTTCACTATACATATGCTTTCTTTCCTTTCTTTCTAGCAAGGTTTAATGCGGTTAGGACCAAAATAATGTACTCGGGTTTGGCCAAAATGTTTGCCTCAGACACACGACATGTGGGAAGGTCTGCCATGACTGCGAAGTATTACATTTCCGCGTCATGCACAAACCGAATTGCTGTCCGGGTGTGTAATACTGAATAACGTTGTCTCAGAAATGACATAAGAAGTCCAGGTCCAGTTTGACCATTCATACTGTGACAATGCTATTAATGTGAAAATGTTGTTAAAATGTTAACATGATCATATTTTGAAGAAGTGTGAAATTTTTGGCGTCTAATGAAAGAAATGGCTTTGAAAGTCTTCCACCAACTCTTAAAATTCCTTCTTCATCTAGAAAAACTCCAAAGGACTGGTGTGTTTTAGAAGGTAATTTAGCGGATTAATGAAGCTATATCTTGAGCAAAATATATTGATTGCAAAGTGCGGATCATAATACGTTCTGCTAAGTTTTAATGACTAACAGAATTCTTTATATATCTTTAATAAAGCGAAGTATATTATAATTTGTGTAATAATTTATTCCCAAGAGGAGATGCGTTGTGCGAGTTTACATAAAATATTAGATTTAGGAAGTTCTCTAGAACTCGTGGAAGATAATGTTTTCTTCAGTCAAGCATCTGGTACAGCATGCAGCCAAGATGGGCCAAAGGCAGTCACTTGTCGTTATGCCGCAATGCCGTTACTAATGGCAATAGAAAAGTAATCTGGCAATGAATTCGGATCCATTCATCATCATCGAGCTAGATAGAGCAACCGTCGAATAAAAAAAAAATCAAAATATTTCATTTCGTCATAAGTAAAATTTTTACACTTTTTGAATGTCTTCGTTTTTCTTCATCCCCATCGTGATTGCGTAAATACATTTTTACTTCTGCTTTAGAAAGGTATCATAGGTAGACAGAGAGGAAAAAGGGCCTGTAGAAAATAAACCTCTCGGCACTCTTTTATGAATAATGTTTCTTTGATAGTTTTCTTGAACTTATAGAGGGGCAGGAATTGAACTGATTTTGGTATTTTATTGTAACAATGTATTAAATCCAATAAATTATTTGCTGCCAGCTTACATTTTGGAAACGCAAAGTTATAGTCGTTCCTTGTTCTTACAAAGTAAAAATTTTCATGCTTATCTTTCTAGTTTTAAATGTATTAAAATTCTTGTATTATTTTCATAAATATATTGTGCTGCAAGGGTTAATATTCCAATTTCTTTAAACTTTTCTCTTAGAGACTCTCTATTTCCTAATTCATATTGCCTTTTTGCACAGTGGAAATAGTTTCGATGTCTGCGGCATTGCCCACAGTCGAATACCATTAAACTATGAAAAAAGGTAACTAAAATATACCATCCTGGCTGTATGCACACCAGTCAGTGACCAAAGTTTCTTAACTGCGAACGAAGCAGAGCACACTGTACTAACCATAACCCCCCATTGAAGTTTTGGATCTATGGTTATTTATTTACTATTTATAATGAGGAAAACAGTTTTACCTACTAGATTTAGAACCTGTAACCATTAAGAGACCGCCAAATTTATCAATGAGGTTTTATAACTAAATAACAAAAACCTGATGATTCTTACGATGCAGGAAAAAATTGTGAGGAAACCCAAACACCTTGGTTGAGCCGCTTATAAATATAAAATTAATAAATTTGTTAATTAACACAGTTCATATGTTTGTGGCGCCGTCAAGTTGTTCTCTTGCCGAATTCACTGATCTGTAAGGACTCAGCTTTGCGTTCGGGACGCTAGATGGCGTTACATAGTTCGCTGGAAGAACAATGTGTGTCTCGTCATACACGCGCTGCTCTTGTTTGCGTGATATATTTGTGTGTGTGTGAACTTTTTGCGAGTCACATCGTTGAAGGACTTTCATAAGTCATGATTCGTCCGTGAGGTTGAGCGCTGGTCAAGGACGCCGATCTTCGCCCCCTCACTCCGCTATATATTTATTTGTTGTGTGAACGATATTCGTGGTTTAAGACTAAGTGTAATGTAAACATTGTACAATGAGTGCAAGGTTCTTTTGGAGAAGCTGTACCAAGCAATAGCTGCAGTGACGCCTAGAAGGTTCTGGAAGCCGACCAAACGCGTGTCCTCATTTGAGAGACACCCTGGATCCACCAGGTTAGTGATTAGGCTAAGTGAATGATTCTGACGCCCACAAACATCGAAACACAACCATCTGAACACAAATTATTTGTTTAGACGCCCACGCCCGAGTTACGCGAAACGCGGTGAAGTGGCTATTTACACGCTGCTTCACCATATTATTTGGTCCTTACGAGTCTGGATGTTTGTTCCAGTAGTTTATATTTAAATTATTATTGTAATAATATATTTTTTCACAAAAATTCGCATTATTTTTGCATATTTTTCCGCCTTGTACAACAAGTAATCTTGTCAGTTCACCTTCCGCCATATTGTAAGAATTTATCGAAATAAAATAAAAATGGCTCAAAATAAATTATTGATGAATCTTAGTATGTTTGATGCTAAAAAAGAACTAATTTTTAAAAGAATTAATCGAATTTATGAGTTGTCAAAGAATATTTCAAATTTTGAGTCTAGAAAGAATGAACAATTTTTAATTGAGTCTGAAACAATTGACGAGCTTCGGTTAGAATTCCAACAGTTGGTAGATAAAATCATTGAGATTGAGTTAACTTTAAAACCAGATGTTCCTCCTAATTTTCAATGTTTAGAGTCATTCGACGATTTGTACATTCGAGTCAAAAGAATACGCAATAAGATATGTTGTAGTGATAATTCGTCTAATTTGCCGACCAACCCGGCCAGCAGTACTGGTGCATTAATAAAATTACCGCCCATTGAACTTCCTAGCTTCGATGGAAAGACGGAGAATTGGCCTGTCTTTTATGAATCTTTTAAAACTAATATTCACAACAACAACCAACTGTCTGACTCGCAACGTATACAGTATTTAATGGGTAAATTGACCGACTCCGCCTTAAAGTTAACCGCAGGTACTATACCTACTGGAGATACCTATTCAATAATTTGGAATTCACTTGTTAAAAAATACCAAGATAAACGTTCGCTAGGTACCCACTATTTAAATAATGTTTTAGAATTAAAGGGCTGTTCCCATAACGCACATAGCTTAAATTATTTTATTGAAAGATTTTCCGCTTCGCTCGCAGCTTTAAAATTACTTGATATTCCAGATTTGACGGATTTTATTTTATTACACTGTGCTTTAAGAAAAATAGATTCCCAAACTGCACAATCATTTGAATTGTCAGTTCGCGAAATTGAAATTCCTTCTTCAAAGGATTTTATTAATTTTGTTCAAGACCAAGTTAAAATATTAGAGCGGTCAGATAAATTGAATAATTCGAGTATAGGTATAAGCAAGGTCGGGAACAAACCTGCCGCCACTACGTCTCGTGGTCGTACGAGTACCTACAAGTCGTTCGTGGCGAGCCACCAGCATGTACCCTCGCCCGCTCTGACCAACCCGCCGCATAGTTGTGTTTTATGTTTCGATAATAAACACACTAAACTTTATAATTGCATGAAATTTAAAAACTTGCCGTCTGCTAATGAACGTTATAATTTTATAAAATCTAAACACGGATGCGTAAATTGTTTAAGTGTTATGCATTCTATATCACGCTGTAAGTCGTCATCTGTTTGCGAGTTATGTAAACGGCGACATCATACGCTTTTACATTTTGATAACAATAGTAAAAATAAATGTAATATGGCTAATATGCCTACCGCCTCTCGTAGTAATTTAGGTATTCGTGAAAATTCATCGGTTCAAACCAATAGGAGTTTATTAAAAAATAGTTCAACGCCGCCCGCTCCTGTCAATAACTTTGCTTCGACCGCTACTGCAGCGCCCCCTGCCGGGAAAATTGGGCACTTGTCCGATTTACACGAATTACGCGATGCACCCGAAGGTATTCATCCGTCGGTGTCATTGACTTCGGAAGGAAATTCGAATTCCACGATTTTATTGTCGACTGCACAAGTAATCGCGAGGTCACAGGGGAGACTGGGGCAAGTTGTGATTAGGTGTTTAATTGATAATGGTTCTCAAAATAATTTAATTACATCTGATTGCTGTCGTAAACTTAATTTACCTATTGTGCCGTTACAGAATTCAATTGTTAGAGGTGTTGGTTTGTCATCACGTCCTATTCATGGCTACGTTTATTTAGATATTGAATCTCGCTTATACCCTTGTTATAAATATAAAATACACGCTTTAGTTGTCGATTGCATAACTGATAAGTTACCTTCTCACTTTATTAAAGTAAAGGATGATCTAGTTGGACTGAAAAATGTACCGATCGCCGATTTAAGCTGGAATATTCCAGGTAATATTGATGTCATATTGGGTGCACAATTATTCCCATATATTTATTTAGGGAATAAGATTAATTTAGGACCGCGTGCCCCACCCGCTTTATCAACCGTATTTGGTTATGTTTTAATGGGTGATTACCCTCCGCAAGAAATAAAAATAAACGCTGTTTTAAAAAATATTGATGTCGCTTCTATTAATAATCAAAACGCTTTGTTAACTGACGAAAACGCTCCAAAAAATTATTGTCCTAATGATATTTCCGCGCCATATACTTCTGCCGCCATCGCTTATAGTAATAATAATGAAAATTTGTCTTTTACCGCATTAGCGCTGAATGACTTAGTTCAAAAATTTTGGCAACTAGAAGAATTACCGCGACTTGAATTTTTATCGCCTGAGGAAACAGAATGTGAGAACTTGTTTGCTTCTTCGGTCACTCGCGATAATTCCGGCCGCTTTACCGTCGCGCTCCCTTTTTGCAAGGACCCGGCCGAGCTCGGCAGCTCGCGCTGTGTTGCTTTGCGCCGATTTATGGCGTTAGAGAGAAAATTTCTTGCAGATTCTCAGCTGCGGGAGAGTTATAATAAAGTGATCGAAGACTATATTGATAACGGTTATTTGAGTCCTGTCATGGAATGTGATATTACGTCTGCGGGTTATTATATACCGCATCACGCAGTGGTACGACCTGATAAGCCGATGCCGCGTATAGTACTTGACGCTAGCGCGAAGACGCATACAGGGCTGTCGTTAAATGATGTTCTTCACGTTGGCCCTAACTTACAGGCCGATTTGTTTCTTCTGCTTTTAGGTTTTAGATTATTCCCAGTTGCTATGAATGCTGACATAAAGCAAATGTATTTACGTATTGGTGTAATTGAAGAGCACCGTAAATACCTTCGTATACTATTTCGCTTTCATGAGAATGAAGATATTCGCACGTTCGAATTCCGTCGCGTCCCCTTTGGACTCAAGTCTAGTCCTTTCTTGGCTATGCGTACAGTGCGCCAGTTAGCACTGGATATGAATTCCCAGTTTCCTGAGGCCGCTAAGATAACAGACGGCTCTTTTTATACTGATGATTTAGTTTATTCCGCCCCTGATCAGGTAACTGCGAGAAATTTGGCGCAAGAACTGATTCACATGTTCGAAGCAGGTTCCTTTGAATTGGCAAAATGGCGTAGCAATTCACCAGAGCTTTTGAATAGCCTTCCTGATAAGCACCGCACCTCTTTGAACTTTGACTCGCTGCAAGATTCATCGAAGGTTTTGGGACTTTCATGGGAACCTAGCACTGATACATTTCGATTTACGTCTTATGAAGCGTCAGAGGAATGTACCAAGAGAAAAATATTGTCTGTAGTTGCCCGCTTATTCGACGTGTTAGGTTTAGTCGCTCCCGTCATATTGTTTGCCAAATTACTCATTAAAGAGCTGTGGTTAAGCAACATTGCCTGGGACGATCCCGCTCCTGTGCATATTGCACAACGCTTCACCGCCCTAATACAGGAATTCCCGCTCCTTGACACGTTACGTATTCCGCGTCACATAGGTGTTACACCTGAATGCATTTTAAATCTTGTTGGATTCTGTGATGCTAGCATGAATGGTTATGGCTGTGTGATTTATGCTCATTGTTCGTACCCTTCTGCTATTACTGTCACACTGCTTTGTGCAAAGTCTAAGGTGTCTCCTACTAAAGTGACTACATTAGCACGGCTCGAGCTATGTGCAGCAGTGCTTATGTCCAAATTAATTAAAATTGTACAAAATTATTACAATTATCGCTTTCCCATTTCTGGAATCTACGCCTTTTCTGATTCAACAATCGCTCTGTCGTGGATAAATTCATCCCCACATCGCTTTTCTATATTCGTCAGTAACCGTATCGCTCAGTGTCAGGAGAACTTGGCACCGAAACATTTTTATCATGTCTCCGGTGATGAGAACCCCAGTGACTGCCTTTCGCGTGGTTTATTGCCGTCTCAGTTGGTCTCTCATCCGCTATGGTGGAATGGCCCATCTTGGTTGCAATGCGCACCAGATTCCTGGCCGGTGAAGCCGTTTTCCCCCCCGAGTTCTGGAGAACTTCCTGAACATAAGACTAATATTTTTACCGCCACCGTAACTACGGAACCTAATTTCTTATGTAAACTCGCTCAACGCATCTCTTTTTGGGATAAATTATTACGCATTATTGTTTATGTACTGCGCTTTATTAAATATAGAAATATTTCATCCGCTAATTCGAATTCTGTTAGTAATTTAAACTTAGCAGAACGTATTATGATTCGCACTCTGCAATCAATATATTTCGCTCAAGATATCGCTTTAATTAAATCCGCTAAATTACCTTCTAAAAAACTGCAGTCCTTAGCAGTTTTTCTGGATGAAGAGGGAATTTTAAGAGTTGGTGGAAGGCTTTCAAAATCATTTCTTCCATTTGATGCCAAATATCCCGCACTTCTTCCAAAACATGATCATGTTGTCAATTTAATAATACAACATTATCATATTATGAATTGTCACACTGGACCTGGACTTCTTATGTCGATTCTTAGGCAACGTTATTGGATATTAGACGCCCGGACTGTAATTAGATCTATAACGCGCAAATGTAACACTTGTTTTAAATTAAATCCGCATCATCCAACACCGATTATGGCAGACCTTCCCGCATGTCGTGTCTCTGAGGCAAAAGCATTTGTCCACACCGGTGTCGATTACGCTGGTCCTATCCGCATTACACTTTCACGTCGTAGGGGTCAGCATGCACAGAAAGCATACATCTGCTTATTTGTATGTTTAGTGACAAAGGCAATCCATATTGAATTGGTCTCAGATTTGACATCAGATGCATTCTTGGCTGCTTTTAAACGTTTTATTTCACGCCGCGGACCTGTGTCTTGTTTATATTCCGATAATGGAACGAATTTCGTTGGCGCTAAGGCGCAATTGGATGAGTTGTACAATTTCCTCATAAAATCCGATTTTAAAACATCGCTTTCGCATGAGCTTACGGCTCACAGAATTGACTGGAAATTGATTCCGCCTAGATCTCCGCACTTTGGCGCTATGTGGGAATCTAACATAAAAAGTGTAAAATCGCATTTATATCGTGTCATTGGCACGCAACTTCTTTCATACGAAGAATTACAAACAGTTTTAACCCAAATAGAATGTATTTTAAATTCACGCCCGCTTAATGTGATCTCCTCAGATCCACATCCTGAGATAATCACTCCCGCTCATTTTCTTATGTCAACACCGCTTAAATACTTACCCGCTGCTGATCTTTCCGATCAGCCGAATATTAGTTTAGCTCAACGCAAAAATTTGCTTGACAGTATGGTGCAATCTTTCTGGAAGAAATGGCACCTGGAGTATCTGCATACTTTGCAGGTCAGACAGAAATGGATGACTCTTGATAAACCAGTTCAAATTGGTACGGTCGTACTTGTAGGACAAGACGATTCTCCGCCTTTGTACTGGCCATTAGGTATTATTACCGAAGTTTTTCCCGGCACTGACAATGTAGTTCGTGTTGCAAAGGTTAAAACTAGACTTGGTTCCTTTAAACGCCCCGTAGTAAAACTTTATCCTATTCCAACGCAATAACTCTATAATGATAATACAATTTAACGCTTAATATTTAGTTTATTGTTTCCGTTTAGTAATAAAACGTACCGCATAATTTACAAATAAAATCGCTTATTTATTTTATTCAACGCTCGGAGGGAACTATAAGATACTTAGTTGTACTCATTTAAATTTACTTTAATCTTTTGAAAGATCTCCGACCTTTCAAGGTGGGGAGCATGGTTGAGCCGCTTATAAATATAAAATTAATAAATTTGTTAATTAACACAGTTCATATGTTTGTGGCGCCGTCAAGTTGTTCTCTTGCCGAATTCACTGATCTGTAAGGACTCAGCTTTGCGTTCGGGACGCTAGATGGCGTTACATAGTTCGCTGGAAGAACAATGTGTGTCTCGTCATACACGCGCTGCTCTTGTTTGCGTGATATATTTGTGTGTGTGTGAACTTTTTGCGAGTCACATCGTTGAAGGACTTTCATAAGTCATGATTCGTCCGTGAGGTTGAGCGCTGGTCAAGGACGCCGATCTTCGCCCCCTCACTCCGCTATATATTTATTTGTTGTGTGAACGATATTCGTGGTTTAAGACTAAGTGTAATGTAAACATTGTACAATGAGTGCAAGGTTCTTTTGGAGAAGCTGTACCAAGCAATAGCTGCAGTGACGCCTAGAAGGTTCTGGAAGCCGACCAAACGCGTGTCCTCATTTGAGAGACACCCTGGATCCACCAGGTTAGTGATTAGGCTAAGTGAATGATTCTGACGCCCACAAACATCGAAACACAACCATCTGAACACAAATTATTTGTTTAGACGCCCACGCCCGAGTTACGCGAAACGCGGTGAAGTGGCTATTTACACGCTGCTTCACCACACCTAATAAGTTATTTCGATGGTATCTACTTGTAATGTCTGATAAACCCGCAGTATGCCAACGTGGTGGACTATGAATTCCCTGAAACCACTAACTTAGACGGATGAAGCTGATATCCCTGCACTAGGATCAAGGCCCTAGTTGAGGTGAATAAATTAAAATATACTATTATTTGATCTAAAATAGAATTTATGAAAAGTAATAAAAATAAAAGTATGATTGTGAACTGTTCAACATAATCCTGTGTAATTGTTGGTAATAGACCCCATAATTTTGTAAGGACATGGTCACAGCCATATAAGCTCCCTAACAGAGTAAGCCTGCTACACACGGTTCTCTCAATTATATTTTATGAAAATATGATTCCTGGCTGGCAAGACTAATTTAATAAAAACTTCAAACTGCGGTTTCTATAGAATGCGAGCCCGGCTAATAAGCTGAGGGCTGGCCTCAGAACGGCAGTCTATTGCAAGCAAGTCTACTGAAAACATCTAAGAAAGAAAGTCTACTACAAGAGTCAAGTAACAACACCAGTCTACTACAAGCCAGTCTACTGCAATGCTGCTGCTCCTCATGCTGATGTTGCCTACTCCCGATGCTGCCTGCACCAGAGCGCCAGCCGGCGTCTGAGCGTTCTCGCCGTCGTAACCTTCGCAGCGACCTGTTAAAGTTCGTTAATAACGTATTACGTGACAATATGATGATGCGTGGGTGGACTTCAACATGAATATAAGCAAACAAAACCAAATAGCAATTTGTATGATTTGTCGGATCACATTAAATAGAACGTCGAATTTTTGCGTTTGGTATAAACGCGTAAATTATTTTTGTATTAGGTATACATATGCAATTGGTGTTTTATAACGGAGGAACATGAAGTAAATTTTTGTTATTTTTAATTATTTAATCAAAGTACCATTGCTATTGTGGCATTCGCGTTCCCAGACGTGACCTACAGAGAATGAGTTTATCCATTCAGTAAATATGCGTGCTAAAAGTAAGATCATGATACGATTAAATATTACTGTAGGTCACACGTTTATTACAGTATATAAGCTCATTATGTGCAACATGTAATCGTGTCTTAATTTACAAGCATTTTCCTGGTCGTAACAACTGGTGACCCCGACGCTAGTCACGCATCCGACGCCAGAAGTTTTTGAGGACCCGACCGGAATACAAAGGCAAATGGATCTACGTGCTCCAGTCAAAGCTATTACATCGGAACCTGAAGTTGCCGCCATAAACACATTTGTTATCGCTAATTTATCGATTATGATACACGCGAAGTCAGTGACATCATCGTTAACCCTCCATAAGAGAACAAATATAAAACAATTAAAGACCGCTTCATTTCTTGTTACGAAGAATCAAAGGAAAAGAAGTTTCAGCGCTTATTCTACGAAATCGAACTAGGTGACAAAAACCATCTCAGTTGCTGCGTCAAATGAAGGAACTAGGAGAAGGCATTACTAACAACGTCACAATCCGGTCGTTATGGCTAAGCCAACTCCCGAATACCATAACATTCATCCTTACAGTTTCAGAAAACGCAACAATAAAAAAATATGAGTGACCAGGCAGACATGATATTTGAAAACTCAAAGACGATGTCTGCAAGTAATGAAGTTAACGAGGTCACTAACCTTACAAATCAGCTGACACAGATGAAAAATGAAATCGATGCACTACGCGACGAAAACGAAATGCATTGACGCAGTAAATTCCGTTCAAGATCAGATATCGTAATCAAGGTCTGTGTCAGTAATAGGCGATTCAAAGAAAAGGCATATAAATGTCAACCACGTGCCTGGGAAAACCAGATCAAGCAACGGAAGTATCAGGAAAACTACAAATTAGCGCGAACCAGGGCGGAACTTTGTGCTATTCACCCCTACGACGCCTTATCTTAGCCGACCGACAAAGTGGTAAGAGATTTTTAGTCGACACCGGGGCAAATATATTAATTTTGAGAAGAAACTCATTGAAGCACAAGTATATTACAAGTCATAGAGTACACGTCGCTAATGGTAGCCTCATTAGAACATACGGCGAAATACCGAAAACCTTAATATAGGACTAATTCGCCAATTTAGATGGAATTTTGTTATTGCTGACGTCAACATGTCCATACTTGGTTCTGATTTTTTACAGTACCACAAATTACTCGTCGACTTAGACGGAAAAAAAGCTTACTGAGAAAGTTACTGAGCTGACAACGCCTGCAAATCAACCGTGTGTTGAAACTATTTCACAAGAAATTAGCATATGAAAATTACTGGCAAAATACGAAGATATAACTAAGCCAGCCAACTCCAAGTGTCAAGTGCAACATCATATCGAAACAAGAGGAGCGCCCGTATCAGCCTGCGCGAGTCCGTTACCGCCAAGAATGATGGCACCCTGAAAGCCGCAATCATGGCTCTCTGCTATGTAGAAAATTGGTCTACAGAACTGCCCACCGTATTGTTGGGTTTACGTGCAAGTCTCCGCCAAGATACAAGACTCAGTGCTGCTGAAATGGTTCAAGCACCGCCTTTAGATGGCCGGGAGAGTTTTTTGAAAGGAATACCAGCCTGATAACTTACGAAACATTTATAGAAAACCTACGAGAAAATATATTCAAAGTTACGAATATACACAACAAATGTAAAAGAATTCCCTGTAAAAATTCTTGTTTCATACATCCCAAACTTTCTAAGTGTTCACACGTGTTCGTTAGATGCGACCGCATTAAGCGTAGTTTAATACCGCCATAAGAAGGCCATTATAAAGTAGACTACGTAAACAACCAGTCAGATTTTCTTGCGCTAGCATAATATGGCCTTAATTGGTATTTATTATTTAATTGTAGAGTAAGAATGTTGAATTGTCATTTTTGTGTTTACATTAATTTTTTTTTAAGGGGGGAGTATCTGTGGCGTCCCCAGACGTGACCTACAGAGAATGAGTTTATCCATTCAGTAAACATGCGTGCTAAAGTAAGATCATGATACGATTAAATATTACTGTAGGTCACTACTACATACTATATCTATATACTACTATATACTATATCTATGCTATACTATATATACTATACATCACACGTATACAATAAATAAACTCATTTGTTTTCACCGATAAATCGTCACTCAACATGTAATCATGTCTTAATTTACAAGCCTTTTCCGGGTCGTAATAGCTATCTATGCACATTTGCGATCTCATAGGTAGTTCATTGATCCCTTTATTAAAAAAAACCATTCGGATGGGAATCAATAAAATCTTTGAAGGCGCTTTGGACTGCCCCGTCGGAGTTAAATTTTTTCCCTTGCAAGAACTTATCCAAATTTCGAAAAAAAGTAGTAATCTGTTGGAGCAAGGAACGGAGAGTACGGTGGATGTCTTAAACATTCCAACTGAAGCTCCTCTAATTTGGTAGCTGTCTGTATTGCAGTGTGTGGTCTAGCGTTGTCCTGAAGCAACAGTGACCTAGATCGATT
Organism: Marasmarcha lunaedactyla; assembly: GCA_923062675.1. NCBI lineage: Eukaryota > Metazoa > Arthropoda > Insecta > Lepidoptera > Pterophoridae > Marasmarcha > Marasmarcha lunaedactyla. The sequence continues at coordinate 11,032,954 of OV281365.1, read as the reverse complement.
GACCGGCCTCGGTTGTTTAGCAGCTAGCTTTTCCATCATGGTTTGCAGTGTCCGACAAATAGACATCTGCCGTAATCGTCTGGCCAGATTTAAGAAAGCTGTAGTGAACGACACATCTCGTGCAGGAACATCTCGTACTCGTCGTACACGATCCACTTTTCATCAGGTAATGATTAGATTTAAAATCCTTTCGTTACTGTGCCGGTTGAGTAATGTAACGCAGCAGTTGACGTGCGTTTGTCGGTTTGCTGCACTCAATTCATGAGGTACCCATCTCTTAAGCTTTTTCACCTTCCTAATTTGCTACAAGTGGATTAAAACAGTTTTGTCACTAACCCCGCAGCCTACAGCTAACTCGGACTTGGTTTGCGATGGATCCACTTCCACAATAGCCTTCAATTCTTCATCATCAACTTTGGTCTCCGGTTATCCTCGCGGCTTGTTCTGCAGGTCGAAATTTCCAAAACGAAAACGTCGGAACCAAAATCGCACTGTGTTTTCTTTTGCGACGCCACCGCCATATACAGCATTAATACTTCGAGCCGTTTCTGCAGCACTGGTGCCACAGTGGTACTCTTACTCGTAAATAATGCGATATTTCAAATTTTCCATTTTGTAAACTATGTGACGCAAAGAAAGAACCAAAAGGGGAAAAAACAAATGAATTACGATTTTCGAAACACAAATGCGTGAGTAAATAGCTGTCTTGTATGTAATGTAAATGTATGTAATGTAAATTGGAATTCCTAACCAAAGAGGAGACAGTACAGATCAAACTGGCCAGTACGACAAAACGCCAATTTCATATGTAAGGGCCTTATATTAAAATCGAGTCATACTTCCAGTTACCTGTTCGGTATATGATTTCCTTGGCCGTAACAGTAATATGCTGCGTTCCGTTTGCCGATATTTTGCTCAAAACCGTTCCGATTCGTTTGAGCGCGCTAAAAGTGTTATTAGTGCTATTGCAATCGGAACGGTAAATATCGCGCTAACATTCTGATTGTTCGTCGCTTAAGTCTAAAGTTATAATTTCATTAAGATCTTTGACCCTGAATAAAGCAGGACCATTTTTTTATATTATTACAAAAGAAAATTAATAAGCAAGCTTCTAAAATCTTTAATCGACTAATAAAAACATCAACGAGTAACGTCATGTGTCAGTTTTGACAGGCCGCTCACAGCGACCATGCTCCGTAGCTTGGGCACTGTGAGCAGGAAGATGGCGGCGTTTATGACGTCATTGATGACGTATCGATATCGCTGTGAGCGTGCTCACGGTCAATCGGAACGGGTATATGAGCGCTATGAGCGCTGTAATCGGCAAACGGAACGCAGCAAGTGTTGACTGACTTTTCAATCGCAGCCTTTAAAATTTCAATTAGGTAAATCTCTAAACGTATGTGTATAGTACTAATTTTCGCTTATGTTTACCAAAACATTTTCATATATGTTAAAAACATTAATGTTCACGTTTTCTAAGTAGAACAATGGATGTAGATATTTGTGCGGGTTGTTTAAGTATAGATCGAAGGTTATATCCAATATGTGAGGGTAACCAACTCGTAAAAGTTTTACGATTATTTCAGGTAAGTTGGCTATTGATGTTTATAATATTCCAACGAATGATTCTTTTTTTATTATGTTACGAAGTCTTTTTCTTTCTCAACCGAAATATGAAAACCTGAAAATAAAAAAATCTATTAAAACTGTAAAAACTATAAGTACATAATTATATAAAATTAAGAAAATAATTGGTTATTGTAAATTTACTTTTTGTGCATAATAAAACAAAACTATCTTAATTTAAGCTTTTGTTTCATAATCAGTTTTTAGCAGATGGGAAAGATTGAGAACTGGTAATTTTTTTATCATTTTTATATCCCATATTAAGTCAAAGAATTGCATCCTCACATTTTAGTAAAATACAAAGACATAGTGGTTTATTACCATTACAGCATAGCTGTTGTCAATTGAGTACTTTCATTGTTCAAGTCACCATACTAAATAGATATTAATCTCTTAGGCAAACTAAAGCTTTTTGTAATATTTTCAGAAATCAAAGAACTCAAAATCAGCTACTATCTGTTGGGAATGCAGAGCAAGGTTGAAAAACATGGAGTCTTTTATAAAGCAAGTTAAAAATGTTCAATCAATTTTACAAAGAGTGTCTAAGTATGATATGGTGAGTGAGACAAACTAATAATATTAGTGGTAGTAGAAATTTTCTTACATCATGTTATAAGTTTTATGTTTACATGCGGCATATCTTGTGGTTCTGTGGAAATTTATGGATCATGTATACATACATTTGTATACATTTCTAGTGGTGTAAGAATTTTTAATTTCAGTTCAGTACGGAGTTTCCTGATTACATGAACATTGATCAAATATAAAAAGTACAAAAACAATCAATGTACTCAACTGCGTATTTAGGTGTTCATTTAATTTTGTGGCATATTGTCACTTCAACAGTAAATTTTCTAGTTTAGTTTTTTAATAAAGAATGAATCATCATTTTATCAAGAACTACAGGTAAATTACTTTTGAGACGTTTTTGCATTTGTAGTTCTGTACTGTCAGCACACAAATAAATAAAACAATACTTATATACTTTATTATAATTTTTGTAGCCAGGTACTTCAAATGGAACTAATAACATGACTGCAAAATTTCCGTGACAAAACATCTACTTGCTTTAAATTATGAAACTACAGAATCCATTCTTAAAATTGTAAGTTAACTGATTGAATCATACACTCATATACAACAGAAATTTAACAAACACACACAGTAAACACCACATGCACTCACACAACACTCACTCAAACACCCTCTCACCAAACAAAATCTCATCACATTATCTACACTCATCTCATACAAACTTATACAAGGTATGTATACAAACTTATATATTAAATACATTTTATGACTCTAAATACATTATTGTACATAGTACAGTACACACTGTTACGGTTACAAATTTTTTTCTCCTAATTGTTTCGATACTTAATCAATAATATTTTGTTTTCTCTCCTTTTTAGTATAGTATAAAACTAATATGTCAGTTTAACAAATTATATGAAAAATTCCTTCAGCAACTAAAATAACATGTCCAGTCAACTTAAGAGAAGACTCCTACTGCGATACAGTGCAAACTAGTGCAGAAGGTTCAGAACTTGTTTTTGGGTTTGGACCAATTTTTTTTTTTTCTTCAAATGTATCTAGACTTGGATTGTAACATTTTATTCTGGCAAATAAACTATTTATTATTATTAAAAAAAAATAATAAAAATAGTAAATATTATTAATTTTTAATTCTAAATTCCTTCAACTCCAGACATTTCACACCTATCCTCATCCTCACTTTCATCTGATGAATCATTTGTGTTAACTATAATTTGTTCTTTCTGATATTATATCTGAAGTCCATCCATGCCTTGAAATTTCTTCACCTCTTTAATAACAGGTAGAGAAACATTTTTCCATTCCTGTACATTTATGCTATTAAATTTTTTCCTCAGCTTATTTCATTATAGCACTAGCTTATTTCATTATAGCGCTCATGTTCATTGTGACATTTTTTTTGTGACATAATTTTTCACTATCCCCTATATATTAACAAAATGTAATGAACCTCTTTTTTCTGACTGTACAAGGAAATTTAAATTATAAGATTAGAATTCCTGTAAATGTACAAATACTACAAATGGAAAAAACTTCTTTAAACTAATTTACATGTATATTGGTAATTGCTATCAATGTAATTAAATAATTATGAACTTAGTCAAGAAAAACATGTGTTTTTAAACGTAATACCAGCTAAAAAAATAAACACTAGTATTTTTCATTAAAAAAAATTAAATTTTTGTGATTGGCTGTAATTTGGAGTTCTATTACTTATTAATAACATAGGTACAATAACATTGTTATGTATCAATTGTCATATCTTGACAAACTTCCAGACCATTGTGGACAACTTTTAAAGTGTGTTATTAGTATGAAAAAGAAACAAATCTTTCTTCTTTTGTTATATTCATACACAGGGTATAGAAAACATTCTGATATTTATTTTTAAATATTGATTTTCTGCCTATGTTGTTATGTGTGTATTTGTAGTTTTTTCTCCAGTTAACTCACTACAATTGCAATAGCTATCTGTCTTTCTGTTGATGTTCTGGGAAATCCTCTTTACACTTTTACAGTAGTTTCTACTGGCTGATCATTATGTTTAGGATAGTCAGTAAAAACTTTAATAAAAGGAATCCTAAAAACATTTATAATATTAATAAAATATATACTTGAACATATAAAGTAAACTTAATTGTTACTATTATTATTAAGCCAGCTCTTATAAATTATTAAGAGCTCTTGGCTCTTGTGCACCATAACACAGTAAACCGTGTTTGAAGTGCCTGTGCACTGCAAAGAGTTATTACAAGCATTCATGTAGTTAACTAAAAACTTAATTTAAGACACAAATAAAAAGGTCTTTATCGCTGATTAAGTACAATGAGTTTAATTATTACAATGTACAATTGTTGACTTGTGTTAAAGTAAAAAAGTGCAAGATATGTGATGTTCTTACATTAAATACCCGAAGAAGGTACCTGGTACTCCTACACTTTCTGTACTCCAACAAACTCAATTACATTGCTCCTCGGCATAAAAGAGATAGATATATATTAAGAGACATATATTCATTCATTCAGACCTATTATGTAGGTTCGGTTAGCATAGTCGGGTCGCTCACTTCCCTCTAATATGGTTGAGGAGGTTGATGGTTGGATCCCGCGTTAAATCATGGATGGGTGCCGTTTGAGGGTGTTCGTCTTTTGGATACTTGGGGTGGGAGACTTGTCGAGCTAACAGATGCTGATAAGAATAATTCTATATGTAGACATAAAGAGACACGGTAAATTATTTTGATGTACCTGTGAAGTTTCTTGCCTGTTCTTCTTCACGAAGATTTTTCCGAACTGGTGGTTGAGTTTTGTTTTATTTTACGTCAATAAGAACAAGTAATTGTCAATGTTGAGAAATAAATATTTGAATTTGAATTAGTGTCTAAATCATTTGACAAGTAGAATCAGTCAACCGGGAACAATCTCTCGTCCATCTTTCTTTTTCTTTCTTTCTTCTTTGAGGAAGATAGAAAGATTTATGAGGTCTGTGCCTCAGGACCTTGTCAACTATCTTCATCTATTTTACTTGAATCAAATAGTGTTGACCACTGCAGTTTCATCAGCATGACCCAATTATACCATGCCTATGTTTGTGTGTTGCATTTTACAAGAGAAAGCATTTTGGTTACTGGCATGATGTGAGTCAGTTTTTTTAAATAATAATCAGGGGATGTTAGCCTAATTTTCAACTTTTCATCTGCTCTGCACTATTTATGTATTGGATTTGCAATATTATGGACATTTAATCTTTCTGACACCTGTTAGCTATATGTTAGCTATAATTTGTTAGATTTATGTATATTCTTAATATTATTGTGACTGCCATAACATACACATTGTTGCTTAGCGTCTTTGGTCCCCAAAAAGGAAATGTACTCTATTCTTAATAACAGCTCTTGTTACAGACAAAATTACCAACATTCTCAAACTTATCCATAGTAAAGAATGAAACAATTTTATTAGAATATAAAGAAAACAATGAAATTATTAAAGCAGATGATACAGTTATCAAATCTGAATTTGATGATGAGAATGAACACAAATGTGAGAGTTACGATTACATTGATGATTTTATTGACAATACTGATGACATTCCATTAAAACAAGATATAAAGCTTGAAGAAATTAAAATTAGTAAATCAACGTCAAGGAAGAAGAAAAAAACTAAAGCGAAAAGTCTTGATATTGTTGGGACTGAACAAAAGTTTGGAGGTTCTAAACACATTCTAAAAAAAATTAATGCGAATGATTTAAATATCTGGTTAGAAAGAGAGAGAAATAGCGATTTTTATGAGAAGTATAGGTTCAGCTGTATGGAGTGTTTCAAAGTTTTTAGACATACATACCAATTTACAAATCATATGACCCAGTGCCACAAGGTTAGTGTTATAATGAATAGTTTTATTTTATAAGGATTCAAATGTTTGTGGTTTTACCATTTCAATTGTTTTTATTTGCACTGATGCCATTCGGCCGTCATAATAAAACTGTTTCAGTAATTGCAGCATTTTTTTGAACAAACAAACCCTTTCATTTTTAATATTAGTCGCAAAAGACGAAAAAATCGGGACAATTACTGCCAATGAAGCGTATTAATAACAAAAAAGGTTAACCTTGGCAAAACTCCATCGTACGGCGTAATGATTCGGTATGTAAAGAAAAATAAAATTATTTTAATTAAAAAGCGATTTTTAGATGTTTATATTTTGTTAGAAAAAGCTCTTAGATAAAAGCGATTAAGTTTATTTTAACATAAATACGTTACATAATTTAACTTACAGTCAACCTCTATATGACGTCATAATGTAGCATCATTTTCTAACTTTTGTTTGGGTAACTGTTTGGGGTCCTTACGATATAAAATTAAAAGCGGACTGTAAATATAATGGGATGGTTAATGCGCAATGAACAAAGGATCGCGGTCGCAGTCGGTGGCGTCTCAGCGTAGGGGTCCGAGCGTAGCTAGGCGTGCATGGCGAGTGACCCTGCGCAGCACTGTGGTTGTTCCATGCGTTGACGCCGCTGTGACGTCACGTTCCTCCCGTGCGTATAACACATCGTCGCAGACAGTAACTGTCATAAGTCAAGCAAGTTTTCAATGCTTACTTTGAGGCCATATAGTTGGTGTTTTTCTTGATGGCAGATATTTGTCTGGAATATTATATAACAAACTTTGGAATGCGATTTTTAAAAAGACGTTACCATACGAATTACTTTGAAAATTGATTTAAAATGACATACTGCACAGAAATCGGAAATATTCAAATTGTTTTTCCGTAATACCTAATTCTTTTAAGAAAAAATAAAAAAAAACATACCTCGAATATACTGTTTCTCATTTTTAGTGAAGTGTTGAATCAACAATTGTAAATATATTTTATAACTATTTTTCTGTAACTTTTTGCTCCTGTTATTTTTATTTCGTGTTGTGGTGTATTATGTTGAATAAATGTGTGAATTTGAATTTGAAAAAAAACTACTTTACATACCGAATTATGGCAGTGAATTGTTGTGAATTGGCAACTGATTGTTGTACCGCCCCAAACGGGTTTTAACAAAGGATATTCTTCAAGTTTCTTTCTTGCAGGATACTGAATACGTTTGTAACATATGCAACACGGGATTGAGTAGTAAGCTGGAACTCAAGTACCACGTTAAGTCGCATTATTTCATCCGAGAGTGCACAATTTGTAAATACCAATGTTACGGCAAACGTCACATGAGATGGCATATGGAAAATCACAAAAAAATACATAAGGAGTTCAACTGTGACCAGTGTAGTCTTATTTTAAGGTGAGTAAGGTTTCTTGTCGCTTGTTTTTTTGTGGACGGGAGATAATGAATTAGCTTCATAGTATATACAGGGTGTAGAAGAAGTAGACTGAAAATCCAAAAATTCTAAATATTTTATTTGATCATAGGTAAACGTTTTTTACACTTGGTGGAAGTCATCTTTCACTTCATCTCCATCAAGAGAGCGTGAATACAACTCGGTATTTTATGTAGACTGAGAGGAAAAAAGCCGGCAGAGAATATTTTATAGAAATATACAGATTTTCTTATGACTATCTTAAAATCTAAACAGGATTTAACTAGACAGTAGCGTTCTCCTTAGTTATGTCCTTTATTCAGTCTAAACAGTTATTTATTCATTATTCTAACTTCTATTTACAACATTCTATTTATAAATACTTGGGGTAGAAGGTATACTTTGTAATTTGACGACTACATGAAAGAGACACACCCATGACAGCTAATTGTACGTGCTCCTGAAATGCCGCAGCCTAGCCGTTTACATTGTATGTGTTTTGATAGACTTGGTTTGTGTGTTCTGAGAAATTCTGAAATGTTTCCTGAGGTAAATTTTTGTGTTAGTGTCCAAAACAGAACAATTACACTGACGAAACATAGCGTATAAAATACCTTGAAAGGGAAGAACATGTTTTTAATAGAATCGCCCAGCAATTAACACACTCTCGCAGTATGGACAAATTGCTGGGCGCGGGCGTCTTGCTTGTCGTGTCGAAAACCCATTGCAATACTTGACGACCGAGTAGCGTAGTGGTTAGTGGCCCTGCCTCATACGCTGGAGCTTCCAGGTTCGAGTCTTGGCTGGGGCGTTCATTTGAGTGATGAAAGTACATGATTATTTGTTTATTTGAAAAAGACATGCCAACAACATATACAGGGCTTAACCTAAAGGAAGCATAATACTTAAGGGTCAGTAAATATACCATTGTTACAATATACTGTAAAAAAATTGGAGTTATGGGGCTGGTTAAGACTTCGATAATTTTTTATTTCAATTTTTTTACTTCAACATATTTGACAGCCCTAAATGGTTGTTTACAAACGTTTACCTACCTATGCCTGAGGCTGCCGCCTCGCGCGCTTCATGCATAGGTAGGTATGAAAACCACTTAGGGCTGTCAAAGATGTTGAAATAAAAAAATGTAAATGTGTAAAAGTCCTAACCAGCCCCAATAACTCCAATTCTTTTACAGTATATTCTAACAATAGTACATTTACTGACCCTTAAGTATTATGCTTCCTTTATGTTATACCCTGTATACATAAAAATCATAATAACATTTAAAAAATCTTATTTTTAGTATAATATTTCAATTATAGGCACATACAGTGTTCCTAGGTCATGCGCTTGTTGATATTTATATATCAGATATTTGGTCACCCCCTTCCCCCCGATTGGTAAACACTGTTTTCTATAAAGCTCCCGTATTATTTACAAAATAAAATCAGGAACTAAGTAAAGCCAACATTAGAAGACAAGGCGCAATAAACAAGTACAGCAGCCAACTATACACAGAAATTCGCCGAGGAAATTGATCAAATTAGAGCCGAAATACACTGCACAAAGTCTTGAACAACGACTTACAATATGAAACGTACACCACCGCCTTCACCAGCTGTAAGTGTTAACGAAGATGACACAAACAATCTTAATATGTCCTCCAACGTAACCTTACGGCGGAAAAACGAATCTGACCGTCTGGAATCCTTTATGATGGAAATGAAAAATATGTTCAAGGACTTTAAAAATGAACAGGCTTGTAAGTTTGCGGCCCTGAATACTGCACTTGTTGATATAAAATCGCAAAATGCTGAAATCCAAAGATCTATGGAGTTCATTTCAAAGCAGTACGATGGTGTGGCCAAAAAAATAGTTCACTTGCAAAAGGAATGCCTTAACCATAAAAAACAGATTGGGACCCTGGAGAGTAAAATAGAGCATATGGAGAGGCTAGCCGTCTCTTCCACCATCGAATTGAGAAATATCCCCATAACTGCTTCCGAAACAAAGACCTCCCTAAAAAGGATTGTTACACAATTGGGCAATACACTCAACACCCCTATTAACGATTCAGCTATAAAAAATATTTATAGATATAAGACCAAGAATAAAACCCAAAATTCTATAATAGTCGATCTCTCCACCTTGATAGCTAAAGAGGGACTTATAAAATCTGCGCGGGAATTTAACAAAATTCACCCGGATAAAAAACTAAATACTCACCACCTTGACCTCCCTGGACCCCCAAAACCTGTCTATATATCTGAATATCTTACATACAGGGCCAAGCAAATATTTTTTAACGCACGGCAATTGACCAAAGACAAGGGGTATGCCCATTGCTGGTCCTATAATGGTCAGATATATATACGAAAAAAGGAAGGTAGCCCATCCATTCGCATCAATAATGAAGAAGAACTAAGTGCTTTAAGTAATTCAAAGTGACTATCTTTAGGGTTACTGCTGTTAACAACACTTGTTTACTGCTATAAAACTTTTGAATTCCTAAAACTATTTTTTCATGTAAATAATTTAATGTTAAGTTACACAAATCACAATACAACCTACTCAATACTCACATACACAAACATAAACACTCAGGTATCTGTAGAGTGAATGTATTTACCAAACATTCCAGTTTTATCTCTTCAGTTATGACCTTACATTTAATGTTATTTCTGCCCAAACAGATTGTTCCTTAGTCACAATAAGCTACTAATTCGATAATCTTATAGAAAATATAGATGGTATTAGTGTATCAAACTCAATGCTTTGTGATATAGAACAGTCAAAAGTCCTTGCACCTCACTCTGAAAAGTGTCTCAAAGTGTTAAATCAAAATATTAGGAGCGTAAACCGAAACATGGATAGTTTTTTGACCCTAATGGCTAGAACAAATATCCTCCACGATGTTCTTATCTTGACAGAATGCTGGTTATCATGCGTGTCAAATATACCGATTTTAGAAGGGTATGATGGACACGTTACCACAAAAAATTTGACACAAAATGAAGGTGTTATCGTATACACAAAAAACACCATGGGCGCGTCAGTTGAAGAACCACCCTTTCTTGATGCAAACTGTCTTACAGTGAAATTAAACACTAACACAGTCATTTTTGCTATTTATCGTCCTCCTAGTCAAAAAAACCTAGCAAATTTTCTGCTATCATTTGACAGTATATTGACCTCACATAAAAATGTTTCTAATCTAATAATTACAGGTGACATTAATATTGACATTACGGATCAAAATACAGACACAAACTCCGCAAATTATCTAAATCTTTTGGCTTTCCATGGATTACTTCCTGCTCACACTATTCCTACACATGGAAAAACCTGCTTGGACCATGTAAACCTTAGAACAAAACTTTCTGCACGTGTCCTAGTATCCCACACGACTATTACGGATCATTCTACGTCACAACTTTTCCTCCAAACGAATCTGAAGTTAAAAAAAGCTAAACTACTAACCACAAAATTGGACTACGCGAAATTATCTAAGGACATGACCACTTTGGATTTCACAGAGGTTTTCAAAGCTTCAGAAGCTAACACTGCTGCGGAATGTTTTACTAACATATTAAAAACAGCAATAGAATCGAACACCAAAATTATGTATTTGACAAGCCGTAAGAGGATCATAAAGCCCTGGATTACTCCTGGCCTCCTTAGATGCATGAGGAACAGGGATGGACTACATAAAAAATCTAAGTTGAGCCCTGAAAATATAACGATGAGAACCACATATACAAGGTACAGGAATTTCTGCAATCAATTGTTAAAAAAGGTAAAACAGGAGTACCAGAGAAACCTAATTCAAACCGCAGGTTCAAATAACCGCAAGCTGTGGAACGTCATTAATGACATTACTTGTAGACAGAAGCCAAGAAACTCCGCGGTAGAATTAATAAGTGGATCCCAAACAGTTGATGGCATTAACAGTTACTTCATAAATGTCGGAAAAAAAATGGCTGAAAAAATCTTGCCACATCGTTCTTTGTCCCAAAATCACATTAAAGGCGATTCTGTACCATCTCATTCAATGGTTCTTCTTAGCACAGACCCGGAAGAAATAAAATCAATCATTGACAATCTTAAGCTAGATTGTGCCGTTGGATGGGATGGTATACCATCCAAAATCATAATGCAACATAAGCATACTTTAACAGAGCCCATAGTCCATATCTGCAATCTTGCACTGTCTACGGGGACTTTTCCAAACAACTTTAAAAAAAGTCTCGTACATCCTATACACAAAGGTGGTGCTAAGGATAGTGTTCACAATTATAGGCCAATCTCAGTGCTACCAACACTTTCAAAAATCCTGGAACGATTATTAAATAAAAGACTAATAGATTATTTGGAAACAAACAACCTCATCTCTAAAAATCAATTTGGCTTTCGTCGTGGAGTATCTACAGCGGATGCTGTGTCTGACCTTACAAACTATGTCGTAAGATCCTTAGATAGCAAGCATAAAACAATGGATATATTTCTCGACCTGTCTAAGGCTTTTGACACGGTCTCCATACCACTTCTACTACAAAAGATGGAGCACATTGGAGTTAGAGACATGCAGCTACAAATCTTTAAAGACTATCTTACAAACCGAAGGCAATGTGTTAAAATTAACAACCATATTAGCAATGATCTCACAGTTGAGTACGGTGTACCTCAGGGGATTATTTTGGGACCTACATTGTTCCTTATCTACATAAATGGCTTATGCAACCTCCCCTTAATTAATGGACGAATCCTAGTATATGCCGATGACACTGCTCTCCTTTTTAGTGCAAAAACTTGGCATAACCTATACGCTAATGCACAGCTTGGACTGAACCTGGTTATGGACTGGCTTAAGAGAAATATTTTGACTGTAAACGCGGAAAAAACAAAGTACCTCACCTTTTCATTACGAATATCAAATCGTCAAACTTTATCATCACATGAACTTTTAGCTCATTCATGCTCATCAAAGAGTGACTGCTCTTGCCCAAAATTACTCAAAACTGACACCTATAAATATCTTGGTATTATTTTTGACTCTCAAATGAACTTCCATGAACATATTCAATTATTGACAAGAAGAATTCGCAAATTAATTTTCATTTTTAAATCACTTCGACGTGCCGCCAACAATAGAATTATTCACACTGTGTATTTCGCCCTATGCCAATCCATCCTTACATACTGCATATCCACATGGGGTGGTACCAGTAAGACTTATATACTGAAACTCGAACGAGCACAGAGAGCATTACTGAAAGTAAGTTACTTCCTTCCATATAGATACCCTACAGTTGACCTATATAAGCTGTGTAAGGTCCTAACAGTGAGACAACTTTTTATTCATAATATTTTGATAAAGCAACATTCTATCACTCTATTTGACCCGACCCTATCGAATTCCCGACGTATTAACCCCTGTGCTATAGACACGGTATTGACTAGCTTCGCCCAAAAGTTCTCTCTCTTCCTGGGGCCCTATTTGTACAATAAAATAAATAAAAAAGTGCAAATATATGACCTAGATGGAGCAAACTGTAAGAAGAGATTACTGGTTTATTTGCTTTCTCTGGACTATGAAACAACGGAATCACTCTTAACTATAATTCACTAGTTATACAAGTGCCAACCCATATGCTCTACATATAGCACCTCTCCACCAATACACACACACACACACACGCACACACACACACACTCACACACTCACTTAATCACACAACAATGATTTTAATTTATTATATTGTAATTTATTCTTTGTTTGTCCAAAAGGTGTTTTAAATTAAAATAATTCGCTCAAATTTTACTGTCAGTGGTGACCTGGAGACCTATAATACAGGCTTGTCCTAGCTTAGGCTCCAGTCTCCCATAACTAATAAAATCGTGTCACATGTATTGTTCATTTTTGGAGAGAATAAATGATTTTTATTATTTTATTATTATTATATATTATTGTTTATTCTGGGTTCCGCCGAGTCAGCTGTATGGTCATGCGTATCGTAAGCTCTGATTACTTTGAGGCCATACTGTTAGTGTGTCTGTCTGGGGGAAAAAACAAATGGATGGTGCGTCTAACACAAAATTGAATTGAATAAGTTAAATCATTTGAATTGTAACCGTATGTGGCAACAACTAGAAAGTTGAGTTTAAGAAAATCACTTTATACTTTTTAAATTTTTTTTAGAAATTTTCTATTTTGAACAGTTTTCACCAAGCAATTTGTCATTTCGGACGAGCTTCAAGACTGGTTATGATATTCATACCATTTTTGTTGTTTTATTGTTTGTAATTCCGTGATTACATCTTAGTTTTCCTCAGATAAGATGGAAGAGACATTCCGATCCAATTTCTATGTACAAACAACACGATACTCGTTATTTTTCAGATCTAAATACGAGCTGAGAGAGCACATGAAGTCACAACACGGGCACTATGTATGTAACGAGTGTGGAAAGTCTCTGAAGACGAAACGGTTAATCGAAAAACATTTACAGTAAGTCTGATAGTTGGGTAATTCTCTTTTCTAGCCTACATTTTAAAAGGACATTCTGTATTTATCTCTGTATTCAGCTCTAATTCGTAAAAAAAATATATGTCTTTCATCAGCGCTTATATTAATAATGATTTGTAAATTTCTAGTCTATCGGTAAAGGTATTTTTGTAAGATTTATTTCTTTTCCCTCTTTCTTTTTGAATGACAGAATGAACCAAAACTTGTAGATCTCCGTCACATAATTTTATCCAACAATCGTCGTCAAATAACTTTCACTTTTCGGTTACGATATACGACTAAGTACCTTTTAAGAAAACATAATATGTAGTAATGTGTTTGTGTTCATTAAAAAAAAAAAAATTAAAACTTTTACTGCATATTCAAATTAATTATCTTCTTTTTATTATTTAAATTTCGGTCTCAATCTCGGAATCGATTGTAAGATTGCCAGCAAAATTATTTACTGGAAAACACGTCAAATGTACTCTATCTTTTACCAAGCTACGTACAAAATAATCCTGACTAAGTGAAGTCTAATTGTTGTTTTATTTAACTATTCTCTAAAATTAGAGAGTATAATTTTATACATTTATTTTATAAAAGTTTTTTTTATCCATGGGTTGGGAAGCCCAAAAACACGTCACAAATTATAAAATTAAAATATAAATGGAAATCCAATTATTTATTTTCTTTAATGATATAAAGAATATAAAGAAGAGTGATTGTCTATTTTTTTTTGTACTTATTATTACATTAAAATTCATTGTTTTAGTAAAATATCGTGAAAACTTATTAGATGTTTATTAAGTAATTTTTCTCTTTATTGTTGTAACTGTATGAAAAATAAAACATTCACAATCACCCACCTCGCGGGGTCTTGTATATGACGAGACTTCGCTTAATTGATAATCCCAATCGCGCGAGATCTCGTGTAGTCAAAATCTCTCGGGATTGCATACCCTAGTTGTTAGTATTAACTCTATGAATATGAGGCTGCTTTTTGGAATAAATAGTATATTATGCAACTAGTGAATAAAGGACGGATTTAAAGCGAGGGCCGTAGATGAGTCACTACGCGAGTGATTCATGGCCCTCGATATAAATTCGTACTTTATTCAGGAGTTGCATACTATACTTTATACCATGACTACGAGAAAAAGACATCATTTAAGCGAAAATAGAAATTTAATCAAGAAATAATAAATGTTACATTAATTGAAATGGACATTACAATTAGAGCAATGACTGAAATTAAGCGTAATTTTCTTATTATTATCATTAGGGTGGTCAACTTGTGAAACAATATTTATTTGTGTTCCAAATTCAAACACCAAAACAGTGAATAAAAACAAAACAGTGAATAAAAGGCCCTTTTATTCACTGTTTTGCGTGAATAAAATAAGCTTTTTAGAGTAGGTATGGTATAAACAAATTTGTTTACATATAATCATTGATAAATTTGTAGATCTTAAACAGTCTTAAACTGCGCAAATGCATTCACTTGGGATACGTCATGGCAGTCTTGACAATCCTACTGGAGGGGTTTCGTATAGACATAAAGAAACTCTCAGAAAAATTTATAAAAATAAAAAATATATACCCGTCAAGTTTCTTGCCAGTTCTTCTTCACGAAGGATTTTTCGAACTGGCGGTAGAGTCATGTTTTATTTGACGTCAATAAAAACAAGTAATTGTCAATGTTGAGAAATAAATATTTAATTTTTTACACAATTTAGGAGTCCATCACGTTTGGCAACACGTGTTGGCAGACTTGACACGACATATCTTTCCTCACGGTGTTCTCCTTCATCGATATAGCAGTCTGCTTAATGACTTGATTTGTAATAAGTCATTGGCACGTTTGGCAGTTTCTGGGACCAAATCTAGGATTTTAAGATGGTGAAGTCAGATGTCTACTTGAAAAACATCTATAGGTAATAAAATTAAATTTTTATCGCATACCGCAGAAATGGGATTAGTCCTAGCATGTATACTTGTGGAAATTAGGTAAAAAAAAATATTTTTATAGTTTTGATTTTTTTTTATTTGAATTTTTATACATTGTGTCATTTGTGTCATTAATTAGGTATTTGACTAAATGTTCTATTATACATATTTAAATAGCTCATTGACAGTACAGAAATATTTCAGAAGTAACAGCATATTTACAATCAATAGTTTCCTATATAAAGCGATATGTTTGAGGAGCTGCTGCGAGTCGCCGAAAAACGCTTATACGGTACCGAGTTGTGACGTCACAACTGCCCTGTGTGTCATCACATTAAAAATTGTATGGGCTTTTAAAATGTATAATTGCTACGGCAAAAGCGTTTACATGTATACTGTCATAACACGAATTGTTATATTTAATGTAAGCTAATAATATTAAAAAAAAAGACATTTTGCTTCAAATTCAAAACATTTTTTAGCTCCAAATAACTTATATTTTCTAAATAATTATCATAAAAACTTGCGAATAGTGTAAAATGCCCAATTGCAATAATGTTAAAAGTATAAAGCAATAACTATTGGTTCTCTAGAAAAAATGAAGTTATTTTATGCGGGCTTATGGCGTTTCTGTAGCCAATATATTTCCGAGTTATTCCCTTTCTGTAATATATTAACATTAAAATAGGTGAGTTATGACTTTTCTGCATACAAATAAAAGTCTATAGAAGTTTAAAAAAAGCTTATTCATGCTCATAAACTAATATTAGACATAGAATTAACCTTTGAATGAAACTTTGTCGTAGGATAAATCTTTCAATGAATCTTGTCAAAGAAAAATATGTTTTATGTAGTGAAAATTTAGTATAATGAACACTCATTATTCTTTGTCAAAGTATTCTGTATCTTCCTGTGTAGTTGAACGTCCAGTGATAACTTTTTCATTAAAAGGAAAGTATTCCTCAGTGATACATTTCAACAGCTTTTTGATATCCTCTATTTTTATTTATTGGCACAGAACCTGTATCATATGACCTGTGGCTGGCAATTTCTGGAGATGAACGAATACGCTGAAACATTTGTGTGGGTCTACAATCCATCTATGAATGGTTAAGCAGTAATTACACCTTTTTTTGTATCAAATCTATTTTTTTAAATCAATGTCTTTTTTAGCTTTTACCATTTCAACAAAGAATTTTTCTTATGCCGCAGTCACAACACATGCATATTCTTCTGGGCTGTATCAGCGATCGTATCGATTGAGAGCTAGTTTTACTGTGCCAGAATCACGGTCATTGGGCAGAAACGAATGGCCTCTTTGGGAAAGGTATTGTACCAGTTTCGTGAAACGCCCAGTTTGGACTAAAGCCATTAAGAATCTTACTTAAGAACTTAACTTAACTTAAGAATCTTCTTATACACAGATTCTTATTTTTCCCACCGCAACGGTCTGCAAATAGGTGGAGCTCTGTCTCTCTGCAGGGAACGTAAATACTAATGTACATTTTCAAGAAAGAACACATTTCATTTGGGGATTTCTTTGCTATGCATTCGTGATAAGTATAAAATTGTGCATTATCTTTTATCAGATTATGAATCCCAAATATTTTACACATAACTGGCGTAGATAAAATACTTCCTGGACGGGAATATAAGGGGAGGCTTGTTTTGCATCCTTTCATATCGGAAGGAAATTTAAGCAAAATGTCCTGTATCTCAGATATACATAATAATATCATAACGTTCTAATCACAAAACGTTCCTATTTTAAAAATTACCTTATAGTAAATGGTCCTAAAAATAAAACGACCTATAATGAAAGTACAGTTGGAGATAAAAACAATATTATAGAAATTTTACACTTACACTACCATTTACACTTCGATGTAGCAATTACTCGTAAAAGTAAAATGTTGCACTGTCCATAAAAAAAAATTCACTTAGTATGTATCAAATAATATGCTTTTTGCTAGACATCTTTCTTAAAAATCGATTGGAGTAATTAGCTTTTCTCGTAGCCTGATTATTTCTCTTTTATATTTATTTTTAAATAGAATTTGATTTTTTCGCCGTATTTCTCTTTTGATTCTTAAATCTTGCCAATTAGCTTCTTTCGAAGTGCGTTGATAAAAAATGCAAATGTAGGCTTTGGTCTTATCCGTGTGTTGAAGCGACGATTCAATCATTCAAGAGCGTTATTCGTTCGGTGCGGTTTATCTGCACAACTAATTACATTTGGTGACAGTGTCATCCCCTGCTTTTCAATGTAGTAAGCAAATGTATTCATAGCATCATAGCATCATTGTTGGGGGAAAAGACAAAGGGGCAAAAGGGATTACCTTCTTCACTTGCGCTGGCTCGCTCGTATCCACCTTTTCTTTGTTATGCCCAACGTGGGTTAATTCGCGCGTTCACCTGTTTATTTTGGGCGCGAACGCGAGTAAATAATTTTTTGGGAAGATCACTTAATCGATTCCGCTGATTGTTATTGCACTAGGGTTCGTTTCGGTAACTGGACAGCGCGCAGCTAGTGTCGACCGTTGAGCCGCTGACGACGAAGTGGGGGAGTTAACGTCACTCGTTGACACATGATGTGAAGAAGGTTGAGGGTAGATTTGGGTTGGGAACAGGAAGGGGTTTATACATTTAATATGAATATATAACCTACCCTGCGTCATGCTAATTTGATCTATCAATCATTATACTTATATATTTATGATCAGTTTAATATCATGCCAGGCCTCTCATATGAATTCTGCTGGAAGAAGAGGCAAAGATGAACATTGCCTTATTTTCATTTTGCCTATATTAGTATCTGTTAATTTAATCTCCTTGTCGTTCTCATTATTTTGTGTTTTGATTTTTGGAACTTTTCTCAAAATAGCTTTATCCCGATGGTAGTAGCATCCAGTCATATGTGAATTTGGAAAAACTGTTAACATGACATGCATTTGAGCTTATTCAAAATCACATTTAAAATGATCTAGGGAAATTATCCCTAGAAAATTGTAGATTTATCAGATTAAATAATCTTTCATAGGTATGAGTTTTATTGGGTTAGAGTGCATAGATTCATGGGCTCAGCATTTGTGGTTTTATCGCAACTGTCAATATCCCCATCCCCAAAAAATTGGACTGTCGATGACAGCTTCTTTTTCAGGCTTTTCTCACTAAAAGGAGTTGCAAATATCAATATTGTATTATTGTCTACGCCATCATCATACACTAGAAATTTGTCCGCCATGATCTCGGGGACTGCAACCACATTTAGACTTCGGTAATCTTATTTTGTACTTTAAGAAACTTACGACGCACGCTATATAAAGTTTCTTTTTACAACATATTTAGGTATTTCGTCAATATCATCATGGTCAGCATATGCTTTTTCGAAAATGTTTTGCACGCCGTTGTACTTTCGGCAAATCTCTTTTTTACATTGATCCATAACGGTATCAATTTGACTTTTAATGTAATCTGTCCGACAGGTGTGTGCCGTTAGGTACAAAAAAGACGTTTTATCTTTTCTTAAAGTGATACTAGCACTACAAATGTCATGGCTCGCACAACGACAAATTAGTAGTACCTTATTTATTTTGTTGTTACAAGTGTAGCGGTACCCCGCATACAAGCAAAACAGATTTACCTTTTTGTGAAGTAATAGTTTTGATTATTTATTTGTATTATTGTTAGTTTAGGTTGTAAGTTTAAATGATTAATAAGGTATTTGTGTAGATAGTTT
Organism: Marasmarcha lunaedactyla; assembly: GCA_923062675.1. Classification (NCBI taxonomy): domain Eukaryota; kingdom Metazoa; phylum Arthropoda; class Insecta; order Lepidoptera; family Pterophoridae; genus Marasmarcha; species Marasmarcha lunaedactyla. Next base: position 11,013,266 of record OV281365.1, on the reverse strand, counting down.
TAGTTCTTATTAAGTTTTAATTTGTAAATTTGTATTATTACTTAAGATTTTAGGTTCATATTGGCACAATGCTACAAGATATTTCGCGACATCTTTATGTAAATATAGAATTGCCAAAAATTACTTTGCGCGATTTATTGTATTGTAGTATCCAAACAACTTAATTATGTATTCCTTTACGTGGTGTAAGCATATCGCACACAAGCAAAGAACAAACTCCTACAAGTGCGAAAGAGAGCGCAACAGACGGCGTCCTTTTTACATGTTTTATGGCCTCCTTGCAGCGAGTGTTTGATATTTAGTTTATGTAGTTATACGACACAAATAAAGCATGCTGGCATTTTATGCGTGCGCCCAGATTCTTAGCGGCAAGTTCTCAGTTTGAACCCCGAAGTATTTTTTTTTCTTTGGGATAGAAATATAAGTACCTACCTATAATATAGCTATATTTTTTATCAGATTTCAAATACAAAAGGAGGCGGCGAAATTCTGCTGTTCTATAAATATTTTGTTCGGTAGGTACTGTTATAATATCCCCAAAGTCCCATCCATGGCGACTAAGAAACCTAAGGTTTGTGTTATGGATTATCATATGTATAGCCAACTAGGAGGTACTTAAAATTTACATACATACCTAGAACCGGAACAATTTTTGTGTTCTGTGTGACAATCAAACCAGGACCTCTATATCAACAGCTGAGTTAGCTACTGCACTATGCAGGCCGTCAAAACAAGATGTTCGTGGTGTTATGGCTCCCTTTCCAACGCAATATCTTTGTGACGGAAGGGGTAACGAATAATTTTTCTTTTATTGGATTACACTGAGATTGTTGGGGAAAAAGACAAAGGTGCAAAAGGGATTACCTTCTTCACTTGCGCTGGCTCGCTCGTATCCACCTTTTCTTTGTTATGCCCAACATGGGTTAATTCGCACGTTCACCTGTTTATTTTGGGCGCGAACGCGAGTTAATAATTTTTTGGGTAGATCGATTCCGCTGATTGTAATTGCACTAGGGTTCGTTTCGGTAACAGGACAGCTCGCGGCTAGTGTCGACCGTTGAGCCGTTGACGACGAAGTGGGGGAGTCAACGTCACTCGTCACGTAATGCTAATTTGATCTATCAGAGACGTTGTGAACATCCGTGTCGCAGTGCCTAAAGTGCTAGCCTTAAGATGAGGGCGCGGTTTCGATCCTCGCACGGAACAAGAATTAATAGCAATCTAAAAAAGACCGGGTCTTGGATCGTTTGCTACGCAACTGTATCATGTATATCCCCATGATGCTGTCGATCAGGTCAACACCACCCTTGTGGCGATTATACTCTCCTACTACATTCGGTCGTTTTATGTTGACGTACATAGAATTGTGTTTGTCCCATCTGCGAATATCATCAACACGTAAATTTTGTCACCCCACTTGTGTGGCTTTTGAGGGTTGTATCGCTTCAACACATTCCGTGCTTTAGTGGAACAACTTTGCTCGTCAACACAGAGGTGTTCTTCCAAAGGGACTTTCATGTAAGCTGCATTGATAGATTCACCCACTGGTCTTATTTTTAAAATTCTATCATGTTCAGGATCGTTCCTAGGGAGATTTTAACTTCAAATATTAAATTTTAAACACTTTATGTATGTTATTGAAAATAAACCCTCAAAACACGAAAAAACTATTTTTAAATACTTTTCAATTCTTGCTCAAACTACTAACGACTTTGTGAAAAAACTTCAATTTGTGACAGGTAACGTCATTTAGTGAATATTTTTAGTGGAGCCCTTTCGGTCGCATAATTTTTTTTATCATAATGTAGTTTGGCATAACAGTTTCAGCATAACGTTTTTTCGCATAAATTGAGATTCGCAGAATTTTTATACACGCAGAATGGTTTTATTGCCATAAGTTTCATTTACTCTAATTTTCTTTATCAAAATTTTATACAGCATACATGTAAAGAACATACCTGTTAAACGTCTAAAGATAAATTATCATAAAATACAAAACGCATTATGGAAGTATCCATAACCTCTAAATTCATAAATGTAAAGTAATAAAAAAACTTTTGGTGCCTAATTTGTCAAGTACAGATCATATGTACCTACTTTATGTTGAGTCTTGAAAGTAACAATAAACAATATTAGATGCGACGTCGAGCGCAGCGAAGAAGAGCAGGTTAGAGTCACGTCTCGAAATGCCAACTTCTCAGAAAGCCAATGTCTCATAATGCCAATTTCTCAAAATGACAACTTCTGAAGGAACAGACGTGATGTTTGAACCAAATTGATCCAAAGTCGCTTTTCGTGAAAAGCTGGAAATGGTACTTAATTTGGTAAAAGAAATTAGCTTTCTGAGAAGTTAGCGTTCTGAGAAGTTGTCATTTTGCGAGCGGTTGGATTTTTGCGAAGTTGGCATTATGAGATGAGAGGCAGGTTAGCCAGTATGTAGGTTATACCAAAAAGCGACTTGCACGTGATTAATAAATAATAATATTTGTCCAAGATTATTTAAGAAATGATGATGATCTCACTATAATCAAAATATATAACACAATAATGCAGAACCTAATTGGCCAACCCCGAAACCACGCGGTACTTTTCTGTCCCGCCCTAGAGTGTTTTTATGAACCCGGTGGCGCGAAGGGAGGTCAGCCCCCGCCCGCTGTTACTTGAACCGAATGAATAAATGATAAGACATACAATTGTAAATATTATAACTGTAAATAAAATATAACACAATAATTATTATTGTTATTAAAATAATTCAGATTATAATAATAAAAAAGTAATAGAATCAGCATAATATCAAATTAACGGCAATAGCCCGTAAAAAATCATTTCTTGATGAATACTGTGACTTATTTTTTTAAATATTATTAATTCGAGTTGACTTTTCTACAGTTTTATTTGCTGGTGGTGGTGCTCCAATTAAAAACTTGTCAATTTCTGCAGTTTGGTGTCTTATTTCTTGAACAATTTTTTTGTTATAAAAAATAAAATCCCGGGTGGTGCTGACCCACAAAATGTAAAAATCGGTTGTGCCACGATTCAGCGTTATTTTGGGTTCGTGGTATGTTTTCTTCATGTAATTCGAATGTACTCCAAACTTTAGGTGTTACATAGGTGGTCAAATTATTGCATTCCATATGTATGACTTGTAAACTTTATGCCATAATCTGAGATGCTAATAAATGTTATGATTAGTAATCGTTATTGTAAAGCCATTTATGCATGAACATTTTATACTAAATTATTATTAAGTATTATAAATGAAGTTATGGGGAAATAAAGTATGCCTTATGATCTGTATGAACGTTATGCGAAACAAACAGTATACCAAAAAACGTTATGCAGCCTTATAATATGCCAATTAAATTTATGCATCCCAATACGGACCCTATTTTTAGTACCCGTTCAGTACGTCTGTTTGTAGATAAATAAATATTTGTTAAATATTATGTCAAATAACGAATCGTATGAATTTTGTGGTAGGTCGAACTGTATGTTGCTTTCAGTCTACATCATGATTTAGAGGGTTATGCACTTGTTCTAGATCAATATTTAGCTCCCTTTTGTATTCGCCTTAGTATTATTTCTGGCAATATGGAGTTTTTATAAAAGTATACAAATTTATGGATCATTTTCTAAATAAATGGTTCGTTTCTTTGTACTTCAATTACAGTTATTGGCGTAGTAGGATTCACAAAACAAATGAAATAACATTTTTTCATTCTTGTAATCCCCACAATGCACACATTGTTCATAGCCCGGATTTACTATATTATATATATATAATATAGCCATGCCAATGCACCCATGGGTGGAATGAAACAGGTAACGCTAAATAATTGAATTTGAAGATGAAGCCCAGATTCTGTTCCCTTTTTCAACCACCATAATAAAAATGTGTAAACGATTTGTCTTTCAGATAAAAGGGAAGACCAATCAGGGAAATTAGAAAAACTAAAGACTCGAGTTTGAATATTTAAATCTTGGGGCACTAATGCATTATTCATAAATCCATTTAATGCATTTTATTTTAATAATTTCACCTTTGATTAGTATACATACATAGAGATATATGTCGGCCTGGATTGTTTTTACCATCAAATGGCTCCAGTGTTTGTTTGCTCACTATACTAAAATAAAAAAAAAGTTTACAAAACAAGTGTGATGCGAGAATATCGCGTCTTACTTGGTAGTAGTAATTGTGATTTTAATTCAATGATAAAACTCCATTCTTTTCAACAATAGGAAAATTCTTCTTATCTCTCGCAGCAGTCAGGATGTCTTTTGATTTTCTTGCTAGTGAAGGAAAATATTTTATTTCAATAATTGCCTCCTCATTTAGCACTACACCTGAAATAAATACAATACAATACAAGCACTCTTTATTGCAGACCATATATACAAAAAAAAAAATTATACAAAACAAGATAGATTACAAACGGCGGCCTTATCGCTAAAAGCGATCTCTTCCAGGCAACCATAGAATGGACAAGAATAACCAGATATAACAAGGCGGTGCACACAAATAAATACTTTCATCTTTTCATAAACAGAGATATATATATACAATACAAAACAAGAATTGCATATAATAAAATACATTCAAAACTCTTCAGAGGTATTGACTCCACATTGAACATTGAACGCGAATGCGGATGCAAATGCGAATATTAAGTTTTTGTTCAAATTTGGCGCCAATTGTCTATGACTTGGTGGCAGTCTCGTTCGAACGACGTGCGTTCCGTCCGATTGTATTTTGTGCCGAGAATTGCCAAGTTGATACGAACTATGAATGATATGTCTTGTCTTGTGGGTTCTAATGCAAATATTAATGGTAATGTAAGCTTCCTAAATAAAGAAATAATACCAAATGATAAAGTGAAGACTGATAATGTGAGTAGGTTTGTCTTGCATTAAAAAATATAAAAAATGAATGGATTTTGATTTTATTACCTTACTATTCTATCTTCAAATGTTTTTTGTTCTGATATTCATATTCGCAAAACATTCGCATAAATTTTGCGAATGCGAATGCGAATGCAAATATTCGTTACATCACTAATCAGGACTGGCACCGAGGAAACCAAATTCAAGGTCAATGAAGAAACCAGCTCGACGAACATTCTTCTTAAAATTTTTAATAAAATATGTTCTAGCCACAGATTCATTCTGCTTTCCATAAAGCATGTCTTGCGTCAAGACATTACTTTTGTAAAGTACTTCTTTGACATGATTATGGGACGGTGTAGTTTTTCTGTGTTTACATATCTGCAACAAAATAACAAACAAGTTATTTACTATCTTCTTTATTTTCATTACATCAAATGTATTATCAATTACCAATAGTCTGTTCATAAATTAAGTCACTCACCTAACCAAACAGACTCGCTGTATATCTGTCGCTCCTATGTATACAATAAAGACCATTTTCGTGCTGGCCTATTGTGCTAATTTCAATTGCCTGTATCTCTTCAACAGTTTTGTTGAATCCAGGCAACCTGTCCGCACACATATTTTTAGATCAGCAAGATTCACAGGGTCAACTGTGTCCTGGGCTTCAGAACCATAACTTTTGTCTGGTTGAGCTGGCTTGGCTTTGGTGGGGGAAAAGCCGCTTATGTGAATGAGTTTTCCATCTTTCTTTGGCCTTTTCACTACTAACAATGTTGTTTTTTAAAGTTTTCCCTGGTGAACCTGCAGTCGCCAAGCAGCTCTATGTCAGGTGTGTCCACTTATTTGTGACAGGCAAAGTACACAGATAATAAGTTATAATATGTATGTACAAAAACAATTCATAACATCACACAATAATCATTTATTTTCAGTTTTCATAATTACCTGCAACCATCACCCTTCGCTGATATGATCCTCCTTTATGAAGATTTAGCCGCTTACCACAATTGAAGTTACTAATTGAGGCGTATAGTTGCAAAAGCCCCTTAAACGATACAAGCAAAAAATTAGTATTTTTTTTACTTAATTACTTAATATTGCGCAGTAGTTATAGTATCTGTTAACATTGTTATTATAGAAAGCACGGCAACACCAAAAAATTGTAGATTAATGTCGATACAGTCAGAAAAAATTAGAATAAATAAAATTGTTTCATTATAGTGGATTATGAAACTCATCGTTCATTATAGTGGGATTTGATGTTGACTCGTTACGTTTTAGGGGAATTTGCAACCAACATAAAATAACACTTGGATGAGTTTATGCATGTGTTTCATCAAATTTTTTAAGATAATAGTGGTTATTGTTAGCATTATAATAAAAACAAATATTTAATAAAGAAATTAAAACTATTTATTTAATCAATGTGACAAGACAGTGTGTTACAGCAAAGCGTAATAATATGCGTAGCAAAGTATTTAGGAAGGACTTCTGAGCAAAGATTGGTAGAAAATACCTGCAATAGAAGACATTTTTTTTTCGACTGCAAATAAAAGTTTATAGTTGTGACAACACAACGCTAGTTTGTATAGGGAGTAAAAAATGTCTTCTGTTCATTGTATTATTTATCCAGCTCTGCTTAGATTACCTGCCTAGTGTAGTAAACTTTGCGGTAGTACCCTTTATAGTTGTTCATAAAATATTACACATAGCTATTATTTTCTGTAAATCCAGACTCGCACAAATCAGATAACGTATTATGGTAATTGCTTTCAGGACTCTCAATCTTATTTTCCGGCTGCTTTTGTGCTCTTTCTTTAATTGTTTTATAAAATTTGTCCAAGGTTTCCCAATTTTCACCGAAATGGGTTTTTAATAGTTTCAAAACATCTTGTAATTTGGCAGCATTCGGAATTATTTTATTGGGTTGAATGATATTAGGTTGTATCATAGTTATTTTTTTAATTTTTTTTGGTAATCGTCATATTTGTATTGTTTTCTGCACGATAGTTAACTTCGCCTTGCACAAATACATTTTCAGTTTTAGTCCGGGTGACAAAAACTCGTTTACACTTCATAAAAGCAAAATGCCAACTAGTAGTAGGCTTTATAATATTTTGATAACTAGTCTTCCAGTCATATACAGGAATCGATGCTAGATCTGTACATTGTGTATGCTCTTGCAACACGGACACATATGCAGCTGGTGATGTAATTACTTCCTTAGTTTTTAAAACTTTTTCAATTTTGGCGAAAACCCTGTCTGGGGGAATGAATGAGTGACCAACTACTGGATAAATCAATTCTATTCTTTTAAGATGCCTTGGAGCTTCTGAGTAAAGCCATTTACCGAGCATTGAGATCGTGCCCGTATTCTTGTTCTGTCCAGAACATCCATCTGATATTATTCTTAATACCTTAATATTGTCAGTCATATTAATATTTTGGAGGAATTGGTATGCAGCACTAATAATTTCATTACTGCTTTTTGCGTAGGTTGTATCATCCCAGTAATAGGAATAAACATTATTTGGCGTCAATTTTGTCTTGAGTTCCCTGCTACTATAGCGAAATGATAGAAACTAAATTGTTGACTATAGTAAGCAGATTGGTCCGGTAATTTAGGAAGTGCTTGGTCTTTTTGGCAGTCAAAAGAAATTGTCATAAGCCTATCAACTTCTTCTTGCAGTATGCTGTAATATGCTTTCTATTTCAATTTGTGAATACGTTTTTCAATAACTAATTGTTTTTTTTTGTCGTATCTGTTTCTGTTTTTAATCTTTCACTAATCTCAGTACACGTTGAACATACGTCGGTTCTTGGTGTTCCAAAGCCAATGTTATAGGATTGGTTAAAGATGTTTCTGAAAAAAATTTGTTTTACTTGTAAGTCCGGTTCAAGAGATTGATTATACAAGCGCCACATTTTGCGTATGTTTAGTTCTGACGAAAGATACACTCTATGCATATTTTTAGATCGACAATAGTGACTCTCTTGGCCTTTAAATGATTCAATGAACCTCTGAACAGACAATTTTCTATCAATAAATTTGCCAGTTTTCCTGTCCCCGCCCTGATTTTCTTGAGGCATCTGACCTCCACTTTCATGAAATCTTTTCAAAACACACTGGATTCGATCTTTCTTAACCAATAAAGTACCCATAAATGTTTTCTGACCAGTGGAACTTAGGCACCTTTATCATCTAAAATGTAGTATTTCATAGCCCTTGTTCTTTTGCTTTCATTTTCCATACATTTTGCTTCTTGTACTGAGCAAAATTTTAAAATAAAATTGTCTTGAGCAATTTTGGTAGAACATTTGTAGAAATTCTCGTAAAATTTTCTGATTATTTGCATGGTTAGTTGCTTGCATTTAAATGCCTTTTGATTGTGACTGCATGAAGGATATTTTGGCAAACCAACAGCCTTGTACCTAAAAAAATAAAAATAAAAACTTGTCTCGCTAATAAATAACTAAAAATGAAATAAAAGTTGTTTTGTATACAGAAACCCATCTTTACATATAATTTGTCTTTTCCCAGACATTTTATGAAATTTTTATCAATCAACATTTCATTCCAATAAATCATCAAAACCAATAAACTATGAATGAGCCAATCCAAACGCCAAAATACCTGTAGAAAAATTGGTGACACACACTAACAGTGCTTTGTGCTGCTATCGCACCATCCCAAACTAACAGAATGTGCATTTCTAGTAAACATTAAACATACCTTTTTTTACCGTGCTACCTCTCGTTTCCACTTAGATTTTATGACAGGACGTTTCCTGGACTTGCTAGGTTCAGATTTTTTAACAAGTTGCATTAATTCATCCATTATTTAACACTAAAAACACAATAATATCACAAGTATTTCTCCACAACAACAACAGAAGTCGCCATACTGCGAATGAATGAATGAAGCGCTCTGATTGGTGTATTTGGTTTTAGGGGCTTTTGAAAATGAAACATGTCGTTATAGCGGTTTTTGCTATTAAACACGAGTTAGCCTTTATTTATTTGTACGCTTATAGTGGGCTTTGCTAGGATTTTTTTTTGTTACTTCAAAGAGAATTTGAAATACTGGACGTTGATGTAAATAAGTCAAACTATTAAAATTTTGGTTTTAGGGTGTTTTGCAACTACACGCCTCAATTATACTCATGAAATTTTCTATATGGTTCGTAGTTTCATTGGATAATCGACTTGCTTTTGCTACTACAACTTCATTTGCTGCACATATAAGTGCCCAAATAGCAGGGGCTCGGCTCTTCATATTTACCACACAATTTTCATCGCGGGTATTACAAAATTCTGGAGGGATTTGTCTCTTATTTTTGCGTACTGTGCCTACAGAAGTCAATCAATATTCATTAAGCAGATGAGAAATAAGTTCATAGCTTGTGAACCAATTATTAAAAGTAACATTGCGACCAGTTTATGAAATTGGTTGTACCAGGCGATTTCCTTCATCGAATGGCTTGTTGCTCAGTAAAAATGGTCTTTCGGGCAGTTTTCCGGCATACATTTCTAGGTTGAAAATATAAAAGCCTTTTGCTTCAACCAAGGCTAATATTCCATCCCATACTTTGCCGGTTTTGACGGGATGTATTGCCTGAATTTGCACCTGCCTCTGAAAGCAAGCAGCATTTCATCTATCGTGGTGTTTTCTCCTAAGACATAAGCTTGCTTACAATTTTCAACAAAAAGTTTAAATATCTGCCTTATTGGGGCTAAATTGAGTAATTTTCGTCTACACGCTAAGAAACGTGTAGATATATCACCAAAACGAAAACTATACTACTTGCTCTTCTTTATCAATTTTAGCTATGTATTCCTAAAAATATGAAAAATTCGATGAAATAATAAAAGCTTCATAAAACTTTCCATACATGGTCTGGCTTAAAAGTGCCCAACATCTTTAACATAAAAATTTTATATTGTCTAGGTAAAACAATGTACTGGAATTATGATATTAAAAATTATTTAGTGGTGAATCAAAAGTTTGATTTTATAAGCTCAAACTACGTTTGGAATTGAAGAATATTAAAAAGTTAGACAATAAATAAAACTCATAGTTTTTTTAATGTATTTATTGTGATTCATATATGAGAAGTACAATATCTAATGACTGGGCAGGTGTTACAACATTATTTTCATACCTTGGCCAGCCAAGTGATTGTAGAAATATGTGCGCAGCAACCCACTGTCGTCCGGCCTATTTTGCAGTTACAATAATATTGCTCATTATAGCGTCTGTATTTAATTAATTTGTTGCACTACGATTACCTAATCATCAAATTAAGAAAAAATACTATAAATTTTAACCTAACCTGGGCAGCCGAAACCCAGAAATGAAGTGAAGCATTAAACAATTGCACATAAATCCTTGCGGGGTTAAAAAAGAAGATATAGTTTCAGGGTACATTTTTTTTAGCGTAAAGAATAAAGGATTCAGAGTCAAAGAACTTCCCTTTTACACATCGGCTTGAATTTCGAGAATTTACAAATCATTAAAAAATGTATTTATGTACTAGAAATTATATTGTTTTTAGCGAGCTATTTGATTATTTCAAAGAAACTTTGCCAGTGCTTAGAATGTACCTAATTAATGTTCTTTTTTAATAGTGCATAAATGGAAATAGAATTACTAATAGGAAAAATGAAAATAAAAAAGTAGTGAACAATTCGTAGTATAATTTTCATTTTTCTTTTGGGTGCAGCCACGGAAGGTTTCTTCTGCAAATAAACAGGTTTTTATTGTACAAAATCGCCTTACGCAAATAAAATACAAACTGTTGGCAATAAAACTTATGTTACTAACCCTATGTTGACTGCAACTATTAAGAAAATCGAAGTTTATATTAAGCTTGATTGTTTTACGCAAAAATGTATATGACTTTTCTCTTTTAAAAAACAGTTTATTACAGAAGCACAAGCCTCTACACATGTAACAAAACTTTTGCTGGCGTAGTGAGCAATTTTTTTCATCACAGTATTCCCTGCATTAAGTAAAATTATGAAAAGCTTCCATTTGCGGGGATACACATAAATTGGTACAAGTGTCACAACTTGTTGCCACTTTTTAAGAGATACAAACATTCTCATTCAACATCATCCCCTTCAAATGGGGGTTTCTCCTCATCCGTATCGACAACCGATAATTTTGGATTTGACATTAATGTACTGAAATTATTCAGGGTAACATTATTGTCACTTTCACAATTACCAATAGTCCCTATATATGCGTCATGTTACTTAAAATCGATGCTTTGAGGCCAGCCACAAACTGCTCCGTTGTTGGATTGATATTTGATCCACAGTTACTTCTAATACATCCAAATAAATCTTCAAGTGGATCTAGCTGCAAACGTCTTGTTGCTAGGCTCTTGATGTTATGTGTGGTTTGTAAATTTCTAAATAATAGTTCAATTCCATTAAATGTCTAAATACATCCTTCTTGAGAAGGAGATTTACATCAAGATTCCACAACTTGTATGCATAATGAATTTTTCCCTGAAGTAAATTTGAATTGTCACTGTCAAGGGCATCAAATAGTTTATCGATTTTTTCTATAAGGTCAGCTGTAACAACAGCATCCGAAGGAAGTTTTCCTGCAAAACAATGAGAGGTGTTTTTACAGTAATTTACTCAAATGAAATTTTTTTTGAGACATTTTGAAACAGTTTTGTTTAAGTTAAACTTTTTTTTACAGTCAAGCGACAGACAATGCTATTATTGCCCTTAGAATTTTTATCAGTGAGACCAACATTACGAGACATACGTAGTTTTTCGTAGACGCACAAAAAAAATTTGAACAAAAAATCAAAATGGCTCCTGCTTAGAGGGGAAAGGCTCCAATTAGTGGTGTAATTGTATTGTATATAAAAATAATGGTATTTATGAAGTGTAACTAGAATATCGCCATTCCACAACCGAGCACTCTGTATTTTCCTTGTGTGCGAGTTAACTGTCCCTCTGTGGAAGCAGATACCGTGTAAGTAGGAAGCTCGAAGAAGTGATGCAATATCAAAATTGGTGATAACGTGCATACTAAAATAATAGGAAAGTCACATGTGCGATTTAATATACTGGTGGTGCCATCTAGTCTCATTCGCCAGAACTAATGGTCTCTGTGATGAGATTTATTAAGTTGGCACTGATTAGCGGTTGCTGGTAGAACGAGGGTTGATGTGAGTGTTACAGACAAAATATATCGAAGTTGCTTAACCCATTAACGCCCAAAATAAAACTACTGGTGAAAAATTTTTGATTATGCTATTTATTGCTTTATTATGAAGTTAACAAAAGGAAAATTAACAAAAACTGAAAAAAATATTTTTGATTTGGAAAATATGAGGGTGTACTTGTCCAAGTACAATGGGCGGATTAGGTATGAAATTGTCCAAACCATGGTTTTTCGATACACAAAGTTTTCATGCAAACCGTGCAACGCCATCGTACCCGGCTGTGGCAAATAAAACACCATAACTGATTTTCAATGCACTTTGGATTGTGACCGTTATTGTTTCGTTGGATTCCAGTGATCGAAGAAGAAGTAGGCCGAATTTTAGATTTTATTGGTCGCAGGTATGCATGAACGATAACTGATCCATATAAGTCGTTATCCCGTCATGTTTGCTTAGTAAAACGTGCAGCCGCCAAGCATTGGAAACTGCCATATCTAACAGGCAAGTGAAGATGACCCACCACCATTTTTTTCTTTTTATTGCTACTTGATATAGGCTTATTGACTGGTCAACTCCACCCATACCCTTATATTATTATTTTATAATTTATAAACAGTCTGGGGATATGAAATAAATTTTTTGCTTCCGAACATTGCACCATCTCTTCACTTTTCCCAAAGGTTCAATGTCATTATCGTTTGATCTCATTGTTACAGTTACAATATTGTTATCTTTCCAACGCAATATAGTTATTTCATTTTTAGTATCAAAACGATAGTCAAATTCCGCCCTTTGTTTTTTTATATCCTTACAGAAGTTACTGGACATTTCTTTGTTCGGTTATCGCGTATTGTACCCGTTGCCCTGTAACCTAAGTGTCGTAGATCATGTATAGTCGATAATTCGTAAAAAAATTATCGAATATATGACAAGTTCATTAGGAAAAATAGGCATTTTTGCTAAAAAGCCGCCGGCTCCGGAGGTAACAATAATACATCATACTCCGAATCGTCATTGTCATCAGCCATTATCGATCAAGAGCTTCTTCCAGTCTTGAATAAACGTTTGGACGCATGCAAAAGGAACGGATTAACCATTTCCAAAATTGTAACATACCTCTAAAAAAATTGAACATAAGTGCCCATTGTACTCGACCGAGTACAGCCAACCAAAATGAATCTTTTAACGTGTTTATCATAAGGAATAATTACTAAAATACTATTATATGAAGAACTACACAATAAAAATGAATAATAATCAGTCTAATTACTAAATTGTTAATAATAAATATTTATTATTGTATCTTACCTTGACGCGTTAGTTCAAACTCCGATCTTGTAACTTACGAGGGCAGATTTACAAATAGATTCTTTAGAAATATGCATTATTGTGACTGTACTCGCGCGAGTACGGCAGGCGTTAATGGGTTAATTTGCGATTTGCTTTGTTCACCTGATTGCAAGATCGTGTAATGAATGAGTTCTGCCTATAGTTAGTACTTGCGGTGGGGACGTGGAGTAAGGTAGGACTTCTGTATAATTTGGTGTGCGCGCAAATACCAACCATAGCCAGAAGCTCTGGAACATCGATCTTATTGTTCATAATTTTCATAATATTACAGATATCTGCTATTTCTCTCCGCATGCTCAGTGGTAGTATATGGTGTTTCTAAACGTGTACTGTATATGTAATATGTAGGGTTCCAAACAGATGAAGCATATTCAAGGTGACTTCGGACAAAGGCGCAGTAAAGGATTTTGAGGGTTTTGATATTGTTGAAATCGGATGACAGTCTTATTATAAAACCTAGGGCTTTAGAAGCTTTTTTTACCACATTGTCTATGTGCTTATCAAAGGTAAGCTTAGTGTCAAAAGTAACACCCAGATCAACCACAGAGCTAACCCTTGCGATTGGAATGTTATTGATTTTGTAGTCATTAGTAATAATGGTTGTCTTTCTAGTAAAAGAACATACATAGCATTTCGATACATTTAAGTCCAATTTATTTTGTTGGCAGTAGAAATAAAAGTTATTTAGGTCATATTGCAGTTTGCATGTGTCATTAAGGCTATTTATGTTACAAATAATTTTCATGTCGTCGGCATATAATAAGATTTTTGAATGCATAAAATATTTAGGTATGTCATTTATAAAAATAGTGAATAATAAAGGATATATTAAAGATCCCTGTGGCACTCCAGAGGGCACCACTTTTGATTGCGACGACGTATAACCGTTTAATGCTACAATTTGACTGCGGTTATTTATGTAGAAGGCAAACCAACGGAACAAATTACCCCTAATACCAATCAGTGTAAGCTTGCGTAGTAGGACGACATGGTCTATACGATCAAAACATTTAGAATTATCAGTATAAATGATGTCGACCTGTGAGGGCTTCGACATTTCTTCAGTTAGGTATTCGGTACATAGCAAAAGATTTGATTCCGTAGATCTGCCCCCTATGAAACCGTGCTGTTGATTCATGAAGGAAAGTATAAGCGCTGTGTACACCTGAGCATAAATCATTTTTTCTAACACTTTAGCAAAAACACATAGCTTGGAGATAGGCCGGTAATTTGTTATTTAATTTTTGGCACCTTTTTTGAAAACCGGTGTTATATACGCAGTTTTCCAAAGCCTCGGTACATAACCCATTTCTAGTGATCGGCTATATAGAAAATATAAAGGTAACGCGAGACTCTTGGCGCACCTGACTATAAAAATAGGCGGTATGTGGTCGGGTCCTGCGGTTTTTTAATGTCAAGTGAGCTTAATAGTTTAAAAACTTGGTCAACAGTAATCTCAATGCCATGTATGTCACATACTGCCTGGCAGTTGCTCGTCTGGGAGTCATCGGGCACAGATGGCGACGTAGATGAGGGTTGTTTGAACGTTGAAAAGAAATAATCGTTAAACATGTCGCACATTTCAGTACCCGAGTCGGAGGACTTGCCGGCATATTTCATAACGGAAGATAATGAGTTCGAGTTTTTCTTCCGCTTGACATAACTCCAAAACTCTCTCGAATCGGTATTAATTTTACTTTCAATGTGCTCCAAATAATTTGCGTGCATTTCAGCTTCTACTAATTTGGCGCGACTGCGTAAAATAGAGAAACTGTGAAAGTCTGAAAGATTTCCATATTTTAAATATTTCTTATGAAATTAATTTTTTTCTTTTATAATTTTAATTAATGGGCTTTTGTACCAGGGAGGGTATTTACCATTAGACAATGTTATTTTATGGGTACATAGCTGTCACGGAGATTATACAAAGTGTCATAAAAAATTTAATACATTCTTCAATCGTTAGTGAACTAAAAGTATTAGCCCAGTCAATTTTATCCAATTTATTCATAACAGTAATGTAATCGGCTTGATTATATAGGTATATAGTACGGGAGTTACTACGAAGCTCTGGTTGCTCTGCTAGTCTTACACACACGACGAGCGGCTTGTGGTGAGGGTGGGGGGGTACGAGGGGACAGGAACATTCGGTAATACACACGTCGTCATTCGATAGTATAAGATCTAAAATACGATTATTGACATTTAATAAAAAATTATATTGTTGCATATTACAAAAAGTCAAATTGTCAAAAAAACTAGTTTGGGAATCACCTTGAATATTGGTCGGCACGAGAAACGTTGAGTCAGTTGATTTTTCCCATTTAATATTAGGTAAGTTGAAGTCTCCTAAAACTAGAAATCGGTCACTCGGAGACTGCATAACATTTTCAAATAGTGAGTCAGAAAATTTTAATAATTGTGTGCTCAGCGAATTCCCATACTGCTGATCGCATATGTAAACCACTCCGATGTGAATATTACACGTAACAGTGCGATTTATACGTAACTTAACTGATACCCACAAATCCTCTGCAGAAGAGCACCACTCGGGCCTTGAATCCGCGGCCAGATTGCGGCGCGCCGCTATCAGCACTCTGCCACCGAGCCGCTGGCCCGTGGGCGAGTAGTCCCTGTCTCGTCGCCAAACCACGTAACGATCGTCAAATATTTCACTGTCGTTAATATTGTCTAACAACCATGTCTCTGTCAGGCAAATTATGTCGTAATTATATACAATACAGCCCTCAAAAATACCGACGTCTTAGTCCGAAGTCCCCTAACATTCTGATAGTATATATTAATCATTATTATACATTTTATATAATAGAAAATGCTTGGTTATAAAAGTAATAAATGTCAAAAGAATAGTGTATAAAAAATTGGTTAAGGAACCCTTTGTTACAATATTGTAATAATTTAAGGAAATGAAATAATACAGATCGAATACTAATTAAATACCAATATTTTTTTATTTCTAATTTAAAAAAACAGGCAGCATTTGTAGTATATTGGCAGGCATAGTTACAAAAACCGCCAACTTCTTGATTACTCTTATAAATGTATTGATGTTATAATATATAAAAATATTAGTTAAAATAATTGTATTAAGTTTTGTATAAGCAGTATATAATAAAGAAATATTATATGGAAAAATTGGAATCATAAAGTACGTTAAAAGACATGGCAAAGTATATAAGTTTCGTAGGTAATTGCAGACCATAAAAATATTAGCGCAAAAATTTGGCTTAAAAGAGTGCATAGCTAACGGTACACTTGTAGTACGGCATAGCAGCGCAGCGCAAATAACTCTGAGTGCGATAGAGAGCTCGAGCAGTAGTGAGCGAGATAGCAGTTTGCGAAATAGCGGTACGTGAAGCAAAACAGGAGAACAAAGCAAATTAGCTGTAAATGTTGACTTACCGATGGTCCTCAAAGTGTTGGAACGGTCATCATTTATTTTATTTAACATAGCTGGATTGCACATAGGTATATTGGGTTTTAACTTGAGAATACTTTGCGGATATCTGAGTCGGATTTTATTACTTGGATCGGAGAAGTAGGTTTTTCCGAACTAGCATTTTGCAGTTTTTTATCCAGACATAACCCTTTTCATGTGCAAGCGTTTTAGTTTTATTTAGCAAAGTCTTATTTTGGATTGTTAGGTGATCATTAATAAATATACGGGATTCTCGTTTTGGGCCAATATCCGTTGTTTTTGGGTTCTTCTTTATTCTAGCGGCGGCGACAAATTCTTCTTTACGGTACCTATTACTGAAGCTTATGATGATATTCTTCGAATCTTTGTCATTACGGGTAGGCACTCTTGCAATATAATTAATGTCTTCGCTGCTTGTTTTGCATCCTATGGCATTTCCTATATCAGCAGCAATTTTGAGGAGGTTTTCGTTGTTAGAGTTAGGTATACCTTTTATTTCGACGTTATTAAGTCTTGATCGCTGCTCATTGTCTTGGATAGTATTCTCCAACTTCACGATTTTTTCTTGAAGTCTATGGAATTCCATGCTCGTGTCTTCAAAAGACTTAATTTTCGTTTCGAGTCAATCGATCCTATTATTCAGAGCTTCTATTGATGCATGCGAGTTCTCGATTGATGTTCTAACTTCTATTAACTCTGTTTTTATGCTCTTGATGTCATCCCTCAAGGTTGGTAGCATAGCTGTTTGTAGTGATAGCCTTTTTAGCTCCACCATGATGCTGTCAAAGTCCGTTGGTTTCGGACTGCAGGCAGGGCTCTGGGTTTTGTTGCTCTTGCACGATGCACACCTCCACGTTGCTCTCCGATCACCCAATTTTCTGAAACCGGCCTCAGTGATGCCGGAGCAAGAGAAGTCGAAAAACAGTTTACATGAACTGCAGGTGACTCCGTCATTGACGTCGTTGTTGCAATGTGCGCACTGTTTCATCATAGAAAATTGAAAAATTGGTCGCACAAAGATTGAGAATCACTGGTAGATTGGACAGAGCGCGATGGGGACGTACGAGCATAGTGAGGTCTTGCGACTGACTGGCGTCCCTCTGCACCAAAACAGCACCGATAGCGTAACTGCTATCGGTGCTGTTTCACGATTAAGCAAGTCCTTAAGGCTTACATCTACAAAGGAGATATCCGTTTCTGGGAAAAGAGTTGAATCGGAGACGTCAAAGTCCATCAGATTAATTTTTGCATCCTCATATAGTGCGTCCATAACAAGTGAGTATCCGTCGAACGATTCATTGCAGCGCCTTTTGGTAGGCTGAGTCAAGTAATCGATGGGTATGGGCCAATATGCGCGTCGTTGAAGGAACACTTCAGACGCACACCTTCAGGTGAGAAAGACAGTCTGTTAATTTTGACTTGTAATGGAGAAACTTTAACATTCTTTTCGAAACTTACATAGCCCTCTTCATAAAATTCGTATTCTTCGGAAGGATTGTCCAACTAACCACAATGTACTTACACTTTGTAAGTACATTGGTTAGTTAATAATCATCAGAGAATCTTGGATAAATCCGACACCAAGAAGAGTGCGAGCGTTGCGAGCTTCTGGCAGTACGAGAAGCTTAGTAAGGATGATGCGATTGTGGAATTTAATTGGGACAGTCGTGACTAAAACGGTTTGTTTACTCTTAACAGCATCTGCTAGAGATTGTTACATACGGTAATGACGTGTAGGTAAGTTAATAAATAATACACGGCACAACCGGTCAACAAAAGAATTTTAATTAAAAAAAATTTTAGGGTCGCGAGGTCGGATCCCGACTATTGTTTGCCTCCACAGTCCCGTACTTCCCTGAGGCGGCCGAGGATGGAAGGTGGCTCGTGGCAGCGGTCAGCAGCAGGACGCGGGTTGTGTGTTGAACCAAGACAGGGGCTTCAACTAGCTCCAACTTAGTCCCAGCTTAGTTCCCTGGAATGACGTTCCACATAATTAGAACACAAAAAACTTCAGTTAAGTCCGCTGATTGCGATCGCAAACATGCCTAAGCCATGCCTAAGCAAGGAAGACGGGTAGGTAAAGAAAGTAGATGGTGAGGTGGCTAATAAGATCACAATCAGAACGGAGTGCAAAAACCTTTTAAAACAAATAATTTATTTATTTAAAAGAACAAAGTAAGCATTTACTTATTTTCAATAAAATACAAAACTACGTTATAAAAAAATCTATTTTATTTAATTTAGGTAGGTACTCTTGTAACAAAAAAAATCATAACCCTCCTTTGCGCTGCGCAGTCGGGTAGTAATATTGAGTCGGCAAAAGACTTCCAATTTAAACAAAGCGCAAAAAGCGAAGCAAGAAGCTAATACAAGTACCTAAGTAGGTACACAAAAATAAATCTAGTTCAAATCTAGTTCATACAACTAGTTCATACACCACACAACATATTTTGTAACAAGTACTTATAACTATGGTTCACTATTTCAAATAAAAGATAACGATTTCAAGATATAATTTCCTTTGTTCGGTAGGCGAACAAAGGCGCAAACAAAATACGTGTATACTTTTTCACAAAAACGTCGTACGACAGCAATTATCAATGTTCAAAAAACTTTACTTTTCATCTCTGAAGTCTAGCTAGAATTGTGCTAAAACGAGTACGCGCTCACTGCCCAACGCTTGGACGAGGTCTGCGTCACGTAGGCCAGCGATTGTTCTAGCAAAACCGGCGCTCACGCCATTTAGGCTCCGCCCACAAAATTCCTAAGCAAGTTAGGGTTCGCGCGGCAAAGTAGGTAGTGAACCATTAGCATAGTTTTTTGTTTGCGCAGTTGAGTAACTATAATTATATTAAGTATAATTATATGATAAAATAATACATCTTTTAGACTAATTATTATTTCTTTACTAAAATACTAATTAATTATTAGAAAAGGAACGTGTAACGTTACAAGATGCCTACGCATATTTTCGTAAAATGGTGTCCTGTACTCTTCAAGTAGCAGTATAATTCATACGAGGCAATGCTCGATTTCGCGCAAGAGTCGACGTAAGCCACGAAGGCTTTTCCTTCCACTGCAATGAAAACTACAGGCCCATCTCGCGCGTCAATGGTGACATTAACGGCACCAACTGCAATATGTTCATTCGTTCGACTTTTGTTTTGGTGACACGTCGAGTAATTTGTGCGAACGACTCCAGGAGCTCCGCATTCAAAGCAACTGAAGCTTGGTTTTCTGGTTCGGTGTTATCTTCTTTGGACCCGCTGGGAGAAGGAGCATTGGCTTTGGCATTTTCTGCAGAGATTCTCTTCCTACAGTTTTCTTTGAGATGTCCCACATTCTTCCAGTATTTTCATTTCTTCTTGGCTTGCGGTATTTTATCGTTACGACTACTTGCAAGTGATTTGATTGCAGTTCCGACTACTTTTTCATTTAAAATATGTTCAACTGTGCAGTCCTATCGAGCTCTTCGAAGCTATGGATGCTGGAGCGCGGAATCTTCTTTCTTCTGGGAGTTGCGAGAAAAGTAGTCGGTTATGGTGCATAAATTCTTCAGTACTGATTCCCGGTTTCTGTTTTTCTGGCTGGCTGGCCATGGTAAAGGCCAGTCCAGAGCAGTCTTGTCGTTCATGTTTTCCTTTCTTTTGAAAATGTTAACTGCAGTCAAGAAAGCTTCGACCATTAACCCTTCGTCTGCGGGAACGGCCCACCTATTGTACCCGTCGTCTGCTGACACTTTCGGGCGAGCAAAGAGCGCGCGCATCGCGTCTTAGAAATTGTTGAAAATCTTCATAAAATTGTTTGACACACACGAAACGAAAACTGATTTGTTGAAGTTACGAGAAGAATTTACCTAGATAATCTTGTAATCTAAGAATTATTTATCCAACTAATCTTGTATTTTTTATAGGCTGTGGAGTTTATAGGCTAAAATTCACCCATTTTCTGAATTCCAATGGTTTTCAAAAAATTTTACGAAATTATCTACCGTTTTTTTATACCCAAAAGTTCAATTATAATCATGGACAACTTTAGGTTTGTCCACGGCGTTACCCGCTCTCCTACCAGGCGTCATGTCCGGATTGTGGTATGTTGACACCATGGTGACGAGGTTTACGTCTTTCCAAGACGTAACTGACACGTCACCAGAATGTCTGCTCAATGCCGTGCCTCTTGCCAGTGTTCTTTCTCCCAAATTTTTATTTCAGAAAGGGGTGTCGGTTCGCCTCCTATTGAGGGTCCCCAAGACATCAGTTTTTTGTTGCTTGAGAAATCTGGCTAGGGACACGGAATTATAATAATTGTCCATGTAAAGGGTGTACCCTTTGCCAAAATAGTCCTGCATTATAAATAAATAAATAATAAAATAGGGTCTGTGGATGCCGGGCCTTTTCCCGCGTAAAGCACTATTTTAATAACGTATCCGCTTATAGCTTCGCATAATTCGTAGTATTTTATCCCGAATCGTGCTGCTTTGGAACGAATACATTGTATCCAACTTAAACGTATCTTCCAAAGCAGCAGCGATTCGTCAATGGATAACTCCCTGCGAGGACTTTAATTGGATGTAAATTTTATATTTAAATAATTAATAACAGGTGAAATTTTGGCGAGCCTTCGGACCGAACCAGTTCCTGCTATACTAACATTATTTACAAAGTGTAAAAATCTCATTATAATTAAAAACCTGTCTTTTGGCATCAAACATCGGAATCCAGGCATACCTAATGACCCCGTGGTCCAATTCTCGTCAAGCCGACCCCTAACACACATTCCCATAAGAATAATTACACCTACCAACCTGTACCGTTCAGCTACACTGACGTCTACCCATTGGTTAAGGCGTGAGCGTAGTGGAAGTCCTGCTTCTGACTCAAAGTAAGGCGCAAGTGTTTGAAACGCATAATTAGTTTTTTTTCAATAATTTCCATAAGATGCTGGTCTCATAATTGAGTTTTGGGACAAACATCTATTAGGAACTGCTCTGGGGCGCCCCTGAAATAATTATAGTCGGCGGACCAAACAAAATCCGCATCCGGACTATCCGGAGCGGCTGACTGCTCGACCTCCTCAGCACCCAATAGATTTAAGAGGTCATCCTCCGTCAAATGCTCCCCTTTTTCATCGTATTCACTCCCAGAGTCAACGGCGAGTGTTTCGGCTAGAGGAGAGTCCAAGATATCGTCATCTTCCTATGAATGAAACATGCAAAAGCTCGAAAATGCAAAAACCAAAACCCAAAACATACATGCATAAACAAAATCCACCCCAAATATTAACAGAAATCCATCAAACAAAATTATGTATATCCATCAAATCAACATAAGTCAACATTCCGTAGACTAATGGCAAGCTCTCAGTAAATTGTAGTTTTCATTGTTAATAGTAATATAACTGTTTAGTTAGTTTTGTGTTAAACATTTAAATACGACCAAAGTTTATAAGAAGCAATTATACGTACATAATCTCGAATCTCTGCTTGAAAAAAAGCACGCCGAGATAAATTTTGAGATTCCACCACCTCTGTTTCCTGACCAACCACCACCTCTTCCTCCTTATACACCACCTCAATCTCGTCACTAACCTCCAATCGTGAAGGGCACCAATTCTGAAAAGTTAGCATAGAAAAAATCAAAGTACATAAATCAAAATGTGCAAAATTGTTTGTCAAAAAAACAATACATACACGTAATCCTACATACAAACTACATACTCGGAGCCCCTTACGAGTATAACTCGCTCTTCGTTGACCCTCAAACTTCCATGCGGTGTCATGACCACCTCTATGGCGGTTACCAGTTGATTACCACTGGTGCTTGGCGTGGAAGGCGGAAAGGAATCCATATTAAGCAAATAAAAAATAGTTTAGCATGTAAAAAAAAAAATCGATAATACGAATAACCATTACACTATTTTAGTAAATACTACAATTAATTTACACAATAATTGCTTTCAATTCTCCTAAGTGTACTTTCAACAACTTTCATATAAATGTTGTTATGGAAATCAGAAACAACAATAGTACACAACGACGGCACTACAGGGTTAACACGTTGACATTGAGACTTTTTCTTTTTGATACGAGTAAATTTTTGTAAATTTACGACAAACTGTATTAGCATTATATAAAATACCCTAAAAATATAGTACTAGAATAAAAAAAAATAATTCTCGATTCTAATATTTACGAAAACAAAATAAATGGCGCTATAAGAAATATTTTTATCATCGTCATCATCATCAATATTTTTTCAAACCGATACAAAAATATTAAAAATCGAAAGTAAATTTTTTCAAAGAGAAATATTTTTTGGGAAACGGTATGAACCTAGGCCATGGTCACACTACGTGTAGTACTTACACGCTACCTCCGCTTGCATGTGTGCGTGCAAACTGAGTTCAATTGAGGAAAATATGATTATATTATGAATAAATTACAATTTTATAAGAAAACAAGATTGTAATTGTAGTCAAAGGTTTTTCAAAAGTAATTCAAAAAATTTTTTTCAGTCGAAATTACTTTCTTTGCACAGCTAAAGTTATGCATAGCTACGTAACGGAAAGTTTCACTTTTGAATGAGTATAACAGTTTTAAACAAATGACGCATTGATGAATGAATGATGTCTTTGGAAAGGGAATTTGATTGGGAATATAACTCAACTAAAACAGTCTTTTTTACCTTATAATAACATATATTTTGGCGTTAAACACAACTCATGTAACTTTGTCTCGTATCCGAGACTAAGCATACAACGAGGGAAGCAGCGATCCGAGACTAAGCAAGCGACAGGTTAATATTTAATAAGTTGGCACTGTTAACGTGGGTGTTACAGTAGCAAACTTTTTTACGTACTTCTTTCCAGCCAGTCTTTTTATAGCGGATAATGTACCCAGAACAAAAAGTTTGGCCAATGTAGAAGTTTGACTCTCTTACCGTAATGTACGGGAAAAGGTTTTGATGATTTCTGTGATTTCTAGTACTCAAACCTTAAATAGCCCTACATAAAATTTTTTTTAGCATTTGAGCATTTTTGTCGCTGACTTGTGCAGTTACTAGAACGAAGGCAATTCCTACAGGAGCCTAGGGTCGGCAACGCGTCATTAGTCGATATAACCACAAGTGATATTAATTATTAAATCGTTCTTCAATGTTATGATGTCCATGGGTGCCTATACCATTTACCATCAGGTGGGCCGCATGCCTATTGGCCGGCTACGAAAATAATAGCAACTAAATAGATTCTTGTGAATTTTGTAGATACCTGTACAAGTGGATTACGACCTGGGTCCTATTAAATAAACACTACATATTCTATAAGTTTCTAAGAGTTTATACATAATTGTAAAATGAAATGAAATTTTAATTAAATTTTATTAAATATGTGTAGTATAAGAACAAATTGCATACCATCAGATATTTTAGCGTAGAATCCTCCTGCTACAGAATGGCTAAAAACTTGTGCAGCAAGTTTGACCCGCATTTTTTGTCTGCTGTTAGGGTGGTCCTTTGTCAAGGCAGGAGCATATACAAAATTGTCGTTTTTATTGTCCAATTCATAAAATTATCTAATATGAGCCCATTTGGCAACACCTGGGACAGTTATGAATAGCTTATTTACTACCACATCTCAAAATTATCAACTAATTGCTTGTTTCAACTTAAAATTCTCTCAAGAAAACTTCAATTGACAACATGTAACGTTACAACATGATATGAGTAGTGGTTTATAGGAAAATCATATGATCCCAAGTTCGGTTCTAGGTCAAAAGAGATTATTTTTAAAAAATATGCCAGGTACAGAGAAACGGTTTGGAATCGATGATTAGTGTTCAAGGTTTGGTGTAATTATTTCTAGTCATTTTATACATAAAGGTTCAATGTTATGTTAATGACAAACGTTTGTTCTTAAAAAAATTTATTAAAAAAAATCATATATCAATTTTTTCGGAAATGGAAAAGAATAACTACAAATCGTTTTCATCAATGATGATACTATCCAGGAACTGTGCTGGATTGTTAATATCGTTAAAACGCCCCCACTTCCAGAACCACACGATAGACATAACGTGAGAGCATGTGCCCACAGTGCATCTGTCACTCTTACATGGACAGTAATAATTATAGAAAGTCTCCAACCCGTTATGGTCTGAGTTTACAAGTATATACGTATAATAAGTTCGGATGCGAGTATGTCTAGACTGCTTTTTACCTCTTAATAACCAGGAATTATTACTAGCGATGTTATAATTATTCAAATAAACATTTTCTCTATATAATTGTATGGCATAAACACGGACATGTTCACTGTAGTAACTCCTGGCTAGTGATAGCCGGTGGCAAGTGCCTAGCACAAACATAACAAGCAAAAACAACAAAAATAACATCTTCCTCATACAACAGTGGAATATCTCTTAATCCAGGTGATTCTGCAGACGTCGCGAATGGAACTCGTCGGCTGTTTAAGTTATGGTAATTTTTTGCATGATTGAGTCTATTGTGGATCCTTTCCACGAAAGCAGGCGCGTTTATGTTATCAGTGATTGGGTCGTGGAAGGCATTTGTAATAGCCACAGCATTTTGTAAAATCTTCATGCATATGAGGTAAAGCTCTATAAAAATATTCTTGTCGAAATATCTTGTAGTCCCGCTTCAAGTGGCCAGCCACTACTTCCACGACCCATCGACAAATCGTAACCAGCCGAGACTTTAAGCGTCAACCGTTGTTTTATTTGAGTTACGCCTCTTTCTACCGACTTAGCCATATGCACCTCATAGCTGCAAGCACATCAGGCACGGCATCTCTAAAGCCTCTATCCAAAATGAGGACGTCTTCTTCTTGGAAAAACCAGACGTCGCCTTCATTTATTAAACTCTTTAATATAGTAGCATAAGATGTAATAGCTGAATGGGGTCCAGTAACTTGATTTGTATACCTATTGCAATACACAATAAGAAAGGGTTTTAACAGATTTAAAAACGTATGATGGCTATATGTTAATCTTTGAAATAAAAAGTTGCTACTTTTTTGTATGTAAACATAGGTGCCGTCGAGAATTATTACACGTTTGCTGTTTTCTACGTTTCCAAATAATGCCCGAAGTATAAAAAGGTTTCGACTAAGCACTTGTTCTATTGTCATGTGGTACCAACCCAAAAGTTGAGGTGAAAAATCTTCTGTCATACACATTGTAGTGATTCTGGGGTCAAATCGGTTTTTCTGGTGAGCTTATTAAATTATGCACTTGATTATTCATACTGTTTATTTGTTCTTGTTACAATAATTATTTAAATCTTTTACTTTATGTTTTACAAATATATGAATGCGGCGGCACTGCTGTGCTACCGAGAGAAACAGGGTGAGTGTGAGACGATGCGCCTACGTCGCGGGCCAAACCGGTTCCTCATCGCTCGGGTATGTTCGTGAAGGAATATACGTCCGATAGATAGAAATGGCTGCCTCTAGCTCACTTTTCGCTCCGTTAGGTACCTATATATTATGTGATGGATGAGTTTGAATCATAACATGCCGCCCCCGTTGAAAATTAAACTTTCAACAGTTTCATCATTGGAAGGAAGGCGATTGAAGGCTCATCTAATTATGCCTTTTTTTTAAATTATAGATCACATTATTCTACTTATATACACCGGATAGGTATTAGGGGCGAATTGCACAGGTGGTTTGCTTCATGTGTAGAGAACTGCTGTCAAGTGGTGGTACTGAATGGATACATGTTACTTTTGGAGGTGGTGACGCAATAAAACCAGAAACCTTTTAAATTCACTCAGTCTATTATTTTCAAACACTTAAACGTAGTTACATAAGTCAGTATAATAAGTCCTTATCTTATGTAATACAAGTTGACCTAGCGAGGCGGTGTTGCGCAGACGACTGACTGCCTAGAACACGCGGCAGTCCAGTCTGGGGTTTTGCTGACTTTGCTAACAATGTATAGCCGCTACATCACACCCCTTCTTTTTTAAAAAAAATTTTATAAACTATCTTTACCAAAAAAATTTATACAATTCAACAAACAAACATCCTGTATCTCGTAAGTGCTATTGCATTTTAATTATACCTTGGAGAGAACAAAAACAAACAAAAATTTTTACCAGTTTTAAAAAAAATATGATTCCATAATATTACCTTACACTAAACTTATTACAGAAGTGTACCAGATGACGTTGATTCGACATGATTGCTGAATCTGTGTTTACATTACGGGTTACTAGGTCTGATATCGCATTCCAAAGCTCAATGCTCTTTGTTTCTTACAATCTATTTATAGAACAAAATATGTTAAGGCGATGCTTCGTAACAAAATATGTTAAGGCGATGTTTCATACACAATGTACCTGTAATTGAATTATTTTACAAAAATTTGAAATAAGAAATTAGCAACAATAATTATTTATAAGTTGTTTGAAATGGGTACAAAATTAATTACACGTAATTTAAAAAGATCACTTATACAACAAAAAAATAACATTTTGCGGCTACCTATTTTTCAAGGGCCGACTTGATGTAGGTACTTGACCTAATAATAATCATTAAAATATTAAGGGTATATTGCCCGAGAGGCCGGTCTGCAATATAAAAAAAAAAACGTCCCTTAGGACTCACCTTGCCTCCTCTCGCGACAATAGCCAAAAAAAAAAACTCCCTCATCGGCCGACCTGTATCGGCTTATACCGTGCCGCTTGCGTCACTAGCTGCTTTCCACATGGCTCTTACTCTGTTATCCATCCAGCTTCGAGTGTTTTTACGACATTTTTGAATGCAATTGTACACGAAAATTAATACCATCATTATGAATACTGCAAATACAATTGCTCCGAAAAGCTTAACGTGCGTTATTATTTCATTAGTACTGGCGTTATTTGCACCATTTTGTGCTATGATTATTTCTTGTTCTTTACTATACGATTTACCCATTTTTGGATTGAACAAAATGTTATATACGAGTTACTACGTTAAATTCTTTTGCAATTAGAATAATGTATGATTAATAACTATGTGAACTCATCTATTTTAGTTCATCCAACATCAGCAAATCGCACCGGCTGCTTAACTGCGCGGCCACTGCGCGTGGTTAAAGGTTTAGGCGGTAGCGATTTTTGCACCTGTGGAACATCATTAAAAAATTTTTTACTATTTGAGAACATAGAATTTCTATTTCCATCATTGGGATCTGCTTCATATAAGCAGTAAGCGGGTTTCACTCTATCTATGGAAACGGTTGTTCGACGGCCCCCTATTTCAATGGTCATACTCTTTGGTGATCTATTTATCACAAGATACGGTCCACTATAACTAGGCATCAATGGCCTTTGCACTAAATCATTTCGTACGAAAACATGACTACATGATTTTAAATCTTTATGAACGAAAATTGTACCAGAATCGCTATTTTCTCGTGTCTGGGGCCGGAGACTTTGTATAATATTGCGTAATTTACCTACGTATTTTTCTTGCGACGTTTCTGCGTTCGCGCAATCGACATAAAAATCACCAGGCAAGCGTAACGTGTGCCCTAATACCATTTCAGCTGCGCTGACGCCGCTGTCGCTACGACATGCTGCACGTAGCCCCAGCATGACCGTTGGCAGTTCATCAACCCATGACCCATTTTTATTCTGTAATAAACGTGCTTTCAAAGCGACCTTCAGAGAACGATGTAATCTTTCTACCTTGCCGTTACTTTGGGGATGGTACGCTGTGGTTCGGAATTTATTAATGCCTAATACTTTCATAAGTTTATTAAATAATTCACTTTCAAATTGCCTCCCCTGATCGCTAGTTAACCTACTTGGGCATCCAAAACGGCAAATCCAGTTTTCATATATTATTTTAGCGACGGTCTCGGCTGTTATATCGCTGACCGGAACGGCTTCCGGCCAGTTTGTAAATCTATCTATCATCGTAACTAAGTACCTATGCCCTTCCTGCGTGGTCGGCAGGGGGCCCACGATGTCTACGTGTAAGTGCTCGAACCGTTCTGCTAGTGTAAAAGTACCTAATTTAGAATGTGTGTGCCTATGCGTTTTTACCTTCTGACATTGTATGCACGCTCGGGCCCATACACTGATATCTTTATTCATACCCGGCCAGTAATATTTATTCGTAATCATTTTACGCGTTGTTCTAATTCCGGGATGGTTATTACTATGTACGACATTGAAAGCCACATTTCTGAACTGCTGAGGCAGGTAGGGTCTCACACGGTTCTCTGAAGTTTCGCAATAGATCGCACTATTACACAGTGGTGATTGTAGTTTTTTAAGCACTATATTACCTTGAGATTCCGTCAGCATTTCTGCAAGCTTATCGTCTGTTTCCTGTGCCCGGGCGACTTCGTCGAAATCTAAAACGGTCGGACAAACAATGGTCTCTATAACTCGGGACAATGCGTCAGCAACTGCATTTTCGTTACCTTTGACGTATTGTATATCGCTCGTGAATTCGCTTATATACAATAGTTGTCGTGCTCGCCTGGGCGTCTCTTTATTATCTGAACCTATTTTAGAAAAAACGTGTGTTAATGGCTTATGATCCGTCATTATGGTGAGCTGCCGGCCTTCTACCATGCTGCGAAAATGTACTATGGCCAAGTATACTGCCAATAGCTCTCTGTCGTACGTGCTATATTTCTTTTGCGCCTCCGACAATCTTTTGGAAAAATACCCCAGCGGCTTCCAGACTCCTTTAACCTTATGTTGGAGGACTGCGCCGACGCACGAGTTTGACGCGTCACACATTAAATACAGCGCACCTTCGTCTCCCGGATGTGACAAGGTCACCGCGTTTTCTAAAGCTAACTTACATTGCTCGAAGGCGGCTATCGACTTATCCGTCCATTTAATCTTTGATTTATCCTTCTTTTTGGCGCCATGCAGGAAGTTGTTCAAGTCGGCCTGATGATCTGCCGCACGCTCTAAGTGATTCCTGTAAAAGTTAACCATACCTAAAAAACGGCGGAGCTGCTCGATTGTTTCAGGTCTGGGGAATTCTTTGATAGCTTCCACCTTGCTCTTCATGGGTTTGACACCTTCCGCGCTCACTTCGTAACCTAAAAACTCTATATTATACTTACCGAGACTACACTTCGCCAGATTAATGGTTATGCCGAACTCTTGAAACCTGGCAAAGACCTGTTTAAGGTGCTCTCTATGTACGTCATGATTCGTACTAGCTACGATGACGTCATCAATGTAGGAAAATAAATTAGAGCTCTCACGCACTTTGTTATTTGTACTCTTACCCTCATCCCCAAGGGTGCAGGTTTCGATTCCCTGCAGCACGCTATTATTCATGAATCTCTGGAACGTTTGGGCCGCATTCCGCAAGCCGAATGTCATTCTTGGAAATTCGAAAAGACCAAACGGCGTTATAATGGCGGTTTTCTCTACGTCTTCCGGTGCAATGCTAATATTATGGAACGCTCTGTTAATATCTAACCGGGAAAAAACACACTTACCTGCCAATCCATATGTGAAGTCCTGAATTCTCGGAATCGGGTAGCGGTCTGGCTTCGTGATCACGTTGAGTGCACGATAGTCTCCGCAAGGCCTGATCTGGCCGTCCTTCTTTGGTACTACATGCAACGGGCTTGCCCATGGACTCTTTGATGGCCTGCAAATACCTAATTCTTGCATTAACCTAAACTCGTCCCTAGCGATTTTATATCTTTGCGGCGGTAATGGTCTTACTTTAGCAAAAACCGGGGGGCCAGTAGTCTCTATATAATGTACGATACCGTGTTTACTGGGCTCCTTAAAAGAAATTGGTTTCGTTATTTCTGAGTATTGTTCTAGAAGCTCGCGATATGGGTTGTCATTTTGAATACTCGTTATCGCGGGCTCGTTATACAAAACTAATATACCTTGCGTATCTAATTTAGTGCGGCCGTCCAACAACCGTCTATTGTATAAATCAACTACTAATTCGTGTGCCTTTAAAAAATCTGCCCCAATTATGGGTTGTTTTACGTCAGCTATAATAAAATTCCATCTAAAACTACGGCGTAAACCAAGATTAATTTCTAACGATATTACACCATAAGTTTTTATTTCCGTATTGTTCGCAGCATACAGTTTATACGGGCATTCGCTTGCCTTTCTTTTGTCCGGCACTTTATTCACTGGAATCACTGACACGTTAGCCCCGGTATCGACCAGGTACACTAAGCCGGTTTTCTGTTCTCGGACGCATAATCGGTGATTGCCCGCAGCACAGTCGCTCGCCGTCGCTGACTGTACTGCAACTAGTTCTTCCCGATGTCGTGACGCTGTCCTGCTCGTGGGTCGCGATCTCCGCCGACCTCCGTCATAGCTTCTGTCCTGCGGTCGTCCGTAGCTCCTGCCTCGCGACCGGATCTCTTCGATCTCCCCGCGGAGTTCCTTTAGCTCCAGGGACATGTTGCGCAGGAATTTGATCATTTCCGACTCCATGTCGGTAGCTGCAGGCGCAATGCTGGAAGCTGCTACCGCTGCTACCTGACCGTTGCCTAAATTCTCCAGGATCTTGTCTGCCATGGGTGCCAGGCTGTCCAAACCCACGTTTCCACTCACTGTGAGTACCGCTCTAACGCTGGGCGGCAGGTGACTTAGCCATAATTTTCTTAGGGGCTCCTCCGTTATGCCGCAGTTGTTTGCCAAATCAGCCATTTTTCTTAACAATTGTGATGGCTTTTGCGTGCCCAGGTCCATGTCATTCACTAACCTTTGAAATTGTGATTCTGCACTTTCTTCAAACACTGTTAGCAGGCGCTCCTTAATTGTCTCGTATTTCTCGGTTGCCGGCGGAGATTGCACTATGTCGCTAACTTGCCGCAACGCTTCTTTACTTAACTTTGACAAAACTAGGTCAAATTTGACGCTGTCGCCTTGTTTTTGTGGTGCCATTATGGATTCGAACCGGCAAAACCACATCCTGGGCATATCTGGCCAAAATTCCGGGGTTCGCATTTGAACCGTGACCATTGAAACGTCTCCATTATTTTCCGCCGCCGTCGGTTCGGCCTTGGGCACCGGGTTTTTAGCCCCACTAACACCTGGCGTCGATAACATTTTAATATTCACTTTATATTTCTTAATAAACAATATTCACTCTCGCTAGGTTCGCGCGTCACCGTGAGTCGTCTTCTTGATCACGTCGGGGTCACCAATTTTGGAGGTGGTGACGCAATAAAACCAGAAACCTTTTAAATTCACTCAGTCTATTATTTTCAAACACTTAAACGTAGTTACATAAGTCAGTATAATAAGTCCTTATCTTATGTAATACAAGTTGACCTAGCGAGGCGGTGTTGCGCAGACGACTGACTGCCTAGAACACGCGGCAGTCCAGTCTGGGGTTTTGCTGACTTTGCTAACAATGTATAGCCGCTACATTACAATCGAAAGGCTCCATCTGAAGTGCTCCAAGGATCTTTGCTATCTCCTCTCCTATTCACTATTTTTAATAATGACATTCACAATTGCTTCATAGATTCCAAAATACTACTTTATGCAGATGACATGAAAAATCTAAAAACTTGACAGCTCTAATGACTGTTTCATTGGGAATATCAAATGTATTTCTCAAAAAAGATTCAAAAATTTTCGGGCATTTTTGTGATGTTTTGTGAAATTTACCATTTTTCGAAAATGATTAAAGAGCTTAGGATTTTTATTGATGAAAATATCTGATGTAGCCCATAGATCTGGCTCGATATCTAGTAGTTGTAGATAATGTCTAAAATTGTATTTTGTCACATAGATCTTTTTTGATATTATAGATATCACCCTGATGATACGTTTTGATATATAACTCAAATTCAGAAAAAGTTTGGATTAAATCCTTTTTGCGTAACTACGTCCAATTAAAAGATGGTGAGAGAGCATTAAGCTATTACTTCTTCCATTGCTTGGACGGCCCTGCTTGTGCTGATTTAGTGGTCCCGTGGACGCTGCTCTTCTTTTTGCTGCCTCCTTTGTTATCGTTCCTCGTGTTGCTCACGCCTCTCTTTTTCTTGTTCCTTCCTTTCTTGGTTATGTCTTGGGATAAGTTTTGGTTTATTATTTTCATTGTCTTTGAAAATATGTATGCAAAAACGCAGGTTCTCAAAATCTGTTAGAGTTATTGTGTTATAAATCAATGGTACCCCTTGCTCAGAATTCCATAGCAATCGTATATTCGAAGGCATGTACCGAAATATTTTTTGATCTCTAATACTGTTACCTTGTAGGGCTTTGATGGATCTTTCTGTATACCATGTTTGGTGGATTCCTCTGCAATATGCTGAAGGAAGTCTTCTTGAAAAAAAAAAATTTTCTTTTATTTCTAGAAGTTACTATCGGATGAGATGATCCAATTAGAGACTGACTTGAATGATCTCGAGATGAGCGTCCAGAGACATTGACCAGAGTTACTAGACTGGGATTCTCTAGTAGGGCTGTCCATAATTACAACAGAGGTAGGTACTCGCCAGTACAGCAAAGTTCCAAGGTTTCTTCGAAAAATTCATCCTGATATAATTGAGGAGGACCCCCAATCCATCCAACACCAAATCACGACGCTGCTCTTCTTTTTGCTGCCTCCTTTGTAATTGTTCCTCGTTTTGCTCACGCCTCTCTTTTTCTTGTTCCTTACGAAGCTCCTCGGCGTCTCGCCGATCGGCTGCACCAGAATCTCCAGAATGATTGTTCCACATGGTGTATGCGTTCCACAATGGTTTATCCGTTAATGATTGATTTTGTCGACTTAGTTGCTTACATCTACCTACTAATGTAATTAATATTGTATTAGGGTTAAATGTACAAGATGTGTCATAATATGAAGCACCGCGG
This sequence comes from Marasmarcha lunaedactyla, assembly GCA_923062675.1. Lineage (NCBI taxonomy): Eukaryota > Metazoa > Arthropoda > Insecta > Lepidoptera > Pterophoridae > Marasmarcha > Marasmarcha lunaedactyla. Next base: position 10,979,562 of record OV281365.1, on the reverse strand, counting down.
TAACAATAATTAGTTATTGGCTCCCCAACACACCGACAAAATTGCAATCCCATGTTCTTACCAAGTTCATCGCGATACATAATTCTATTTAATTCACTTTTATTTGACTTATTAATTAAGCTAGTACCTGATTTTGATACTATATGCTCAGTGACATATGGCCCCTCAGCTTGGCTGGAGGTTGGCAGGGGGCAATCTGATGTAGTATTATTTGAATGCCTTTCATAGTAATTGGTAAGGGACTCAAACCGGTCATGATTATATTTAGACAGTTCAAACAAATTGTCCATAGCCAGAGTGTGTTGTTCCTTAATTTCTTTTTGAGAAATTTCATACTTATTGGTTAGAATTAGAAGCTCTTCATGAGGTCTCTATATTTCTACATTTAATTTTCGTGTGTCACTTTCATAGGTTAACCTATTCTGGTCCAAGTTACTTTTACGTAATATCAGTTCATTCATTAGTTTTGAACATTGATTTTTACTTAAAATATTTTTACCTAAAACGCTTTGCTTTTTATTTAATTTAGACTTACTCTGGATAGATTTATTGAGTTTGACAATTTTCTCACTCTTAGTTTTCTATTTTATGTTAGTATGGGGAATTTTATTGTTTTTATTATGTACAGTTCCCAAAGATTCTAATGCAGGGTCTGCACTCATTGAAATGTCACTAGTTAAATCAATGATTGTAGAGGAATCTGAAGGAACTGATGTGACCATGTCGGGGTCACTGCGGACAAGCTCGTTGAACCATGATTGGGTTTGAGTAACTGTATCCTGATTTATTTTAGACTCCAAACATGCTTTTTTAGTATGTGAATCGCGTAGTTGCTATTTTAAGCTGATTACTATGATCAAGCGTATCTTGCAGGACATTAATATCTTTATTAAAACCCATTCACTATCCGCTGAAGTTGGTCCCGCTGTTCTGAGACTTGTAAAAGCTGAGTGTGTAAGTTCAGTAGCTCCTGTTTCAATGATTTATTTCTATTTAATAATACTGTCATTTCTTTTTCACTATCATTCCTTTCTCCCAACAACTGCTCACTTAAAGCTTTGAATTTCGAGCGTTCTTGAAGAGTAAGATTCAATTTCTCTTCTTGTTGAAGAGTTGTTGTTTGGCGAGTCATCATTTTTAAGTTATTTGTTTATGGAGTAATAGCAAAAAATGAACAGCTGATTGGAATTAAGGTTATGTCAAATAACAAAGTCACTTGTAATACAAGATGAAATTGAAAAGTTACCTCTTATGGTAGCCAAACTTTCTTGGTTAACTTAATAGTTTTAAACACTACCGTCACTACAGTCGATACCTCTATGATTAAAATCTTTGACTACAATGACACTGAACATAGCGGTTCTCGTAACTTTGTAATGCACACTAAAACCACTGTTTGTACACTTTAAAAACTAACTGAATTTAACAAGTACCCGAATATAATCAAACTTTTAAGCGATGAACAAGGTTTTAATGTAATAACTAACTTATCAATACAAAAGTTCTAAATTATTTAATTAGAACTCCTTAGTTCACAACTTATCGATAGTGTTGCCAAGGCAAAAAAAAACTTTTTTTTTTTTTTTATTAATAATTAGCAGGCGTTTGTCTTCCATCTCACCTGATGGAAAGTGACGATGAAGACGAGGATCGTACACGCCTGTCTAAGAGGTACCTAAATAAATAAACTCCATCATTTTGGTTCCTATGTTTCGATTTAAAAGTGTTGTACCCAGGCAAATCAGGAATAAACGGGATTAAAGAACACTTCTACGTAACCGGACTACAATATTGCTACTTGCGCCTTAACCCGGTTCATCAGGTAGTCTCAGTTCAGGATCATTTTCAGTACCGAAGTATATTTCAAAATCATAGGCAAAACCTCTGTAGTCAGATAAAACCAATAACTTGTATCCCCATTTATGAGGTTTATTTGGGAGATACTGGCGTAAAAATTTAAGTATATGCTTTTGTAGAACACATTTGTTAGTCCACTAAAACTGTTTCTTTTTTGGGAGTCTTCTGACATTTTTTTTCAAGGTCTCGAAAAGAGGTCGTATTCTAAATAGTCGGTCATGTGTCGGGACACGTTTTGGTTTATTATTTTAATTGTCTTTGAAAATATGTATGCAAGCACGCAAGTTCTCAAAATCTGTTAGAGTCATTGTGTTATAAATCAATGGTACCCCTTGCTCAGAATTCCATAGCAATCGCATATTCGAAGGCATATACCGAAATATTGTTTGAGCTCTAATACTGTTACCTTGTAGGGCTTTGATGGATCTTTCTGTATACTATGTTTGGTGGATTCCTCTGCAATATGCTGAAGGAAGTCTTCGTTAATAAAATATAAAAAATATTGTTGAGGCGTTCCAAAGTCCTCAAAGGGTACACCTAGCTTGTCATCGCCCTTGAAAGAAGTGGATGGTGGTCAAAAAATATTATTACGCCATAAATATTTTCTTTTGTTTCTAGAAGTTACTATCGGATGAGCTGGTCGAATTAGAGACTGACTTGAATGATCTCGTGATGATCGTCTATTCAAAACAGGTAAAGAACTGGATTCTGAAACAGACATTGACTAGAGTATGTAAGACATTCAAAAGTTTCGTCAGTTTTTTATTTCGACCAGTAATTGCTTGGACGGCCCTGCTTCTGCTGATTTAGTGGTCCCGTGGACGCTGCTCTTCTTTTTGCTGCCTCCATTGTTATCGTTCCTCGTGTTGCTCATGCCTCTCTTTTTCTTGTTTCTTACGAAGCTCCTCGGCCTCTCGACGATCGGCTGCACCAGAATCTTCAGAATGATTGTTCCACATGATGTATGGGTTCCACAATGGTTTATCCGTTGATGATTTAATTTGTCCAGTTTTCCAATTACAACATATACAATTGAACAAGACCCAATTAAGGTCACCTAGTTATCCTTATCCCACCGAATTTAACATGAGGCAATAAATATTCTTACTTGGGAATGTTTTAGGTCCATGATTAAAGTTAATGAGAAAAAATCTAATTTCGGTGACGTTGTCGTATATCACCATGAGAATACAAACGGTTGCATATTTAAGCTAAGGAAAGTGGCTGACCACAAAACTAAGGAATTTTGGGGGATAAAGCATGTTAAAGCCGTATCGCAGTACTATTTAAGTAGCTATCTGTCGTTTTTTCAGTGGACAGTCGGCCGCACAAGTCGCTTAACAGAATCAAAAGTGCACAACAACTGAACACCCAACGAACCATAAGTCTTTGTCGTGACAAGGGCGCAAAATAAACTTAATTTACAAACGTTCATAATAAGCGTAACACAACTGTTTCATAAGTTGCTAAACGCTTTCATTCCAAAAGTCGCTGAACATCATCAATGTCAAAGTCGATTAACAACTTATATTCAATGATACTGCTTAAAAAAAAAGTAAGATAAGTAGGTAGTTGTTTTTATTTATTTTAGTTTAGTTTATTTAGTTTAGTTTTAGTTATTACCCTCGGTTTATGAGGTATTCCAAATTTTATGTTTTTGGGAAAAATCGTATGAACAACTAAAACAATAAGTAAGTTTTTAAATTTTTTTTATAGTTTTTGCAAGACACATATTTCAGTTACTATATAACTAAGAATTAAATGAAGAAAGAATAAGCTAAACAAATAAAAATCATCTTTACAATCATCAATCAAAATCGAGTGTACCCGCCATAAGCACCAACAACTGCCTGTAGCCTTTCGTGCATAGAACTAACCATGTTCCGACAGGTATCCAGACCTCGAAATGATTCCAACGTATTGAACGCATGGTTTATCACCGTTTCTCGGTCTCGTGGAGTTTCATTGTCCCATGCCTGCACCATGAGTGCCCATAAGTTTTCTATAGGGTTAAGACTTTTTGGTGGAAAATTAATTTCTATAACCCGTTCTCTATTTTCCTGAAACCCTGCTCTACAAACTCGTGACTTATGGATAGGGCAATTGTCATGTATATATTTTATGGGTCTCTCTTCTGGAAAATCAATATGTGTTGTTGGCAACAACACATTATTGAGAATATCACAGTAACCCTCACTGTTTAGGCGCCCCCCAATGCTTATTAATTCTCCTGGAGCGCTGGAACTCATCCATCCCCAAAATCCTACCGATATCCTGCCACTTGACCTGTTCATTAATATATTATGTTCAGTGTATCTAGTGTTGTTAATGCGCCACAAAGATATACGACCAGTTTCAGCGGAATGAAATGTCTTTTTATCGGAAAATATGACGTTAGAAAAATCAAAGTTTAAATAATTTTGAGCGAATGCTAATCGTAATGATTTATGCCGCGGTGTTAATAGTGGTTTTCTAGCGGGTATACGGTGATGAACGCCCGCTTCATGAAGGCGGCGTCTAACCGTGCTAACGGACAAATTATTTTTTAGGGCTAATCCAGGAAGATGATTATAACTGTTATTTAGGACAGTTCTTATCAACGTCTGATGTTCTTGACATGATGTCTTTCTAGGGCGGCCTGATTTTTTTTGTTTGTTTACATTTCCATATTCATCCCATCGTCGAAGCCATAGGTAAACAGTGTTTCTCTAAAAATAACAAACCTATCTTAAAATACATTCCATAATATACAGATAAGTAAAAAACTACTAACAATGCTAATAAAATTATATTGGCATGACTTTTGAAGTGATAAAATAAAAGGAGGCTGAGAACATTCTCAGATTTTCTCATTATTAATTTTTTAAACTTTAAAAATAACTTTAGCTCAAATGAGAGTAAGCAATTAGGTAAATTATTTCTTACCGAAACTCCTAACTCTGTCGCAATATCTGTAACAGTATATCCTTGATCTCTGAGCAAGACAACCTTATGACGTTCGTGATCTCCGATATGCATGTTTGATGACATTATTATGCAATTTATCACTTGAACTTAGTAAATTGTGTGTGTCAAACGAGTGTTATAGACGTTTTTCAATACCGTTAATGATAGTATGATACTTAATTGATTGATAAATGATAAAAAAATCCCTAACTTAGATCCGTACAAGGAAAATATTTGTTTAGATGGCGCGCTGTCACTTTTTTTTATTGCCGTTGACAGGCATCGGGCGCGTTCGTGTCAATTGCCGGGAAAAAATTCGGGTACTATTCAGCCAATTGTTTGTTTTTTAATAGATTCAATATTTTTATGCATTATAATTGCAATAATTTTTAAAATGTCTATTATAAATATATATCATAAATATATTTGATATTTTAAAATGTTTTTGAAGCCAGAGTCACTTATTTTACAAAAAAGTTTAAGACTTTCAGATATGAAATCTCTTTGGTTGCTATAACTTTTTTTATATTAATCAAATCATGCGTTTTGATTACGTGCTTTGCTTTTAGTTAGAAAAGGCTCATAGTATAACTAAACTCCACATAGTTACTTACAAATTACGAGCAACGGTGTTGAAAAAGTATTGTAGTATGTAAGTACGCATTTATAAAATAATATTATATTCAGGTTAAAAACAAAAGTATCAGTTTGCAATGTTCGCCTAAGTCATATTATGCTGACCTGTTACCTACTTGCTTCTGTGTTTCCCGTGTGAAAATAATGTAAAATTATTCAGTCAATAAACCTCCGTCTATTGGATAAGATGTCTTATTATTTGAAGAAACCCTAAAAAAAGTTAAGAACACCCGCAATATAACCAAAATATATTGCATGGCGACCCTGCCAGGATCAGTTTATCTTTCTCAGTCAAGAGCTCATCTTTTAACTTCTTCAACGCATACTGCAATTGTGTAGGCTCACTTGTGAAGTTCAAAGCGCTCTTGCCTGTAGTTATGTACGTGAGGAATTCTTGAGTAAAATGCCTCTTACGGAAACCAGTAAATGTAGGTCTACTAATTGACATAGGGTCAATGTTTCCCAATGATTTTGTAAGAAGAGCCTGAGCCATTTTAGAAACAAATCTAAAGGTGATGGGAGAGAAGAACATATGTGGTTGCTCACTCCTCTTTAAAAATACCGAGTTCACCTCCTTTCTTGTGTGCCATTTTGCCCTATTTGTAATTTTCTCAAGAACATTCAGATTTTCTAAGTAAGTACCAAACATTGCATGGAAAACCACTTCAGAAGTTTTGATTGGGTCAGACCCACTCCTCATCTTGAATCTCAAATTTGTCCGCATGATGAGGTCAGTGTAATATTTTATAACAGGAGCACCAGAAAAACTCCATTGAACGTTCCCTTTATTTTCCCACATGATGCAAAATAGTAACAGAGGGAAATAAACTTTTTGGGTGGATCTGGATGTTGTCAATAATAATATGTCACCAAGTTCCTTCATTACACCTGAAACATTACCCGGGTGTGTTGCTTCCTTAAGTGAATTTATTATTTCTGAAGCCATTGGCAACATTTGGAGGCTATGAGCCATTGCGGATTTAAGTTTATCAAAAAATTTGTCCTCCATAATCATTAATATAGCCTGCGCTAAAGGACCTAGACCCCTCAAAACTCCTGTGCGTCTTTCTGGTGCTAGAGTAACACCTTGAAGTAAGGAAATATGTTGATTGGTCAATCCGTATTGAGAAATATTTTGAGTGTGCTCCTGTGTTTTAAGTTGAGGAACAAGTTTGCCGTCTCTAGCACGTTTGACTCCACGTTTTGCCACTGACTCTCTAACTCTAAATCTTGTTACCCCTGTACGAACTTCATCATAGAAAGCTCTAAATAATGTTATTATTTCAACAATCGGGGTGCATATCAGGAAATTATTTTCTATTTTTTCAGCTTTTATCTTTTCTACTACGGTCTTAACAGAAACATCTATTCCGTCAATCTTTGCTGTGTATTCTAAAAATCTCAAATGTCCTGGCTTATCATTCTCTTCTTTTCTCAAGCACGTAAAAACTGTCATTAAAAATCCCGACAATTCATCAGAAAGATCAATGTCAACAATAAATTTTTTCTTATCCTCATGGATATTTTTGACCTTTCTTTCACCTAATTCATTAATAATGATGTTTATTATTCTTATAATCTTTTCTATCTCTATATCTCTTTCTTTAACAACGTTTCCTTCTACCTCCATGGAACTGCTTGGTCCTGCCATGATCTTTGTTGTGTTTTGGAAATATTGACAATTTGTAAATTTATAATCTCTGTTCTTGCTTTTGATCAAATTCTAAAAAAAGTTAAGAACACCCGCAATATAACCAAAATGTATTGCATGGCGACCTTACGCCAGAAGTTTCTGGAATCGCTATAGAAGATTTAAAAAAAAAACCGAAAGTCCCATCGTAAAATATTTTTAAGAACATGGGAAAATCATATTCTAAAGAAGAGGTCATTGTGGCACAAAACGCTAATGGACAAGCGAACGCCGATGTCAGCCAGAGAATAAGTTCTATCAGCGCCATCGAAATACTTATAATCGCACTGGTCATCATAGTATCAGCGGGTGCCATTTACTACGTGTTGAAGAAGTGCCGTAAAAGTGCCGTCAATACGCTCAGAAGAGAACTGAATGCAGTCACTTTAAATACTGCCATTTCGCGTCAAGATATATCCGCACCTGTGTAACCAGCGCATTTCCCGAACATCACCACCCAGGGTGCAGCGCAGCCACCCAGGAGCTCCTCCTACGTTCTCTGTTCCTGTGGTTTCGTGAGATTGTGTGTGACTTCGTGTGATTCGGTAAAACGTGAAAAGTGATTACGTCATTATTGTGTGTACGGTTACTTTATAAGGGTTAAACTTTAAAAGGTTACGGAATTTATAAGTGTAATTTAGTTTGTTTTATTAGAAGAGATATAGGTATTTTTATTTTCTTTTCTTTAAAATATATTTTTTTTAATGATTTGAGCCAATAGGTTTCGTAATTTTAAGTTTCGTAAATAATTTCAGTAAGTAGGTACATGGTTTCAAATGTCTATCAATGAGTTGAATTTAATTTTAAATGGATTATCTGAGATAAAAACGTATTTAATTAGGATAGGACCCGCCCGACGGAAAAGTTCAGAAACAGCACAAATAAAATTAATAGAAGCGCATAGATTATATAGTAATTTAGAAAGCATATTGTCTAGTATTAAAAATAAGATTGAAAGTAAAGAAATACGATTAGAATCTCAGACAGATATTAACTCTATAATATCTAGTATTAATATTTTGTACGATACAATAAAGAGTTTATTTATAGAAAAGACAGGAGAAAGTTCACCGAAAATGGGTTCCAATACTTTCGACTTAAAAACTGCACTTGCATTGCTCCCGATAATGACTGGTTCCGAGCAAACGACTTTGCAGTTAATAGACGGAATTCAGTTATATAATAACATGCTAGATAGTAATTCGAGAACTCAGTTAATTGATTTCGTTTTAAAAACCAGGCTGTCAGCTAATGCCAAATTGCGTTTAAAGTCCAGCTATAAGGACGTAAATAGCATGATTTCTGATATGAGAAAATTTTTATTGCAAAAAAAATCTTACGTTGCACTGCATGCTCAGTTATACAATACTAAGCAAGGCCATAGGTCTATTGAAACTTTTGGGACCGAATTAGAACAATTATTTGTTAACTTAACTATTTCCCAAGCTGATGGGCATGACGAAAAATACGACGTATTGCGCCCCTTGAATGAAAAGATCGCGATTAAGCGATTTGCAGACGGTTTGTCTGATAAGCGCCTTAGCACGATCATAGCGTCGCGTCAATTTGACTCGCTCCCAGAAGCAATTAGGTCAGCTAAAGATGAACAATTAACATCATCAGCTAGCGAGGACAATGTAAAGAGAATTAAACACTCATTTAATTCAAATACTAATTATCGTAGGCTGTTTACAAATCGTCGTCGAAATTTTAATTCAAATAGGCCAATGAACTATAACAGCACTAATAACCGCAATACAAATCATAATTTTATTAATTCTAGTTCTCCAAGATATAAGCCAATGACATATTATAATAATAGCTATGCAGGTGGGCGTATGCAGCGACACGGGCGCGGGAACCCGGCCCGCTCGTCACGTCCAGCTTACAGTAACAATAACATGAATCGTTTCTCGCGAATGCAACATACGCGTCACGATACAGGGCAGGCGATCAGTGCAACTGCACCGAATAGTAAGTTTTTTCGCGCCAACAGTGAAACTAGAACAGAATGAACACTTTATTTTTAATTATAACGTAGGTAGTATAGTGTCTATGAGCTTAAGTAATGATTTTAATAATAAAATAGATCTGTTGGTAGACAGTGGCGCAAGCCTTTCTATTATAAAATATGAATGGTTATGTAACACTAGCTTATTAAGTAACATTTATTGCGATAAGATAACTATTAAGGGTGTTAGTGGCAAGTTGATATCCGAGGGTTATATTTTTTAGATTTAATGTTTGATAGTGTTATTTTTAGACAAAAGTTTTATGTTTTTAAAAACTTATCGTGCTCCGCCAACGGAATAATAGGCGAGAATTTTTTAAAGCGATATAGTGCAGTGATAGACTATAAAATGATGAAGTTGCGATTGATAAATAACAATCAAACGGTTCATATTGATATTGACCACGAAGACTTATATACACACGTGATTCCAGCACGTTGTGAAGTGATTAAGTACATACCGTGCCAATCAACTAAAGATTGCGTTATTTTGGCAAAGGAATTACAGGATGGAGTCTTTATTGCGGGAATGATTGCGAAACCTATAGAGGGTCGCATTCCTATTAAAGTACTTAATACAAAAGATGATGATATAACATTAAATTTTTCAAACTTAGATATTCATGACTTAAATACGTTTAATATCTGTTGTTTTACGGAGAAAAATAATTCTACACAACGTATTAAAACATTGTTCGATTTACTAGATTTAAGTTACTTAAATAAGGAAGAGAAGATAGGGATAGAAAATATATGTGCGAAATACTCAGACGTTTTTCATTTACCGGGCGATAGATTAACAGTTACTAACTTAATGGAACATTCTATTACTTTAAAGGAAAATGTAACACCGGTATATGTAAAACCTTATAGAATTCCGCATGCTTTAAAACCGGAAGTTGACAGGCAAATTCAAGAAATGCTAGATAATGATATTATTGAAGAAACTATTTCAGAATGGTCTAGCCCCGTGTTACTGGTTCCTAAGAAAGTTGATAAATCAAACGAGAGGAAATGGAGGCTTGTGATCGACTATCGGAAACTCAATAATAAAATTCAAGATGACAAGTTTCCACTTCCCAACATTACAGAAGTTTTGGATTCATTATCAGGAAATATTTACTTTTCAAAATTAGATTTATCTCAATCGTATTATCAACTTAATTTAAATGAAAAATCACGAAAATATACATCATTTTCAGTGGATAAAATGTATCAACTTTCTTTAGACCCAGATTCACGAAAATGCACAGCGTTTTCAGCAGGAAAACAATATCAAATGAAACGCTGTCCAATGGGACTGAAAACTAGTCCTAGCGTCTTGTCTAGGCTTATGACAATAGCAATGGCAGGATTAAATTATAAAAAATGTTTGATTTATTTAGACGACTGTGTAATTTTAGGAAATTCATTACTCAGTCATAATAAAAATTTAACTAGCGTTCTAAATCAATTAAGAAAAGTAAACCTTAAGCTTAATCCCATAAAATGTGAGTTTTTGAGAAAAGAAATAGTTTATTTAGGCCACAAGATCACATCTGAGGGTATTTTTCCGGATCCTAGTAAAATAGAAATAGTAAAAAATTACCCGACCCCTACAAATGCAGATGAAATAAAACGCTTCGTAGCTTTTGCTAATTATTACAGGAAGTTTATCCCTAATTTTTCTACAATGGTTTACCCATTAAATATTTTATGCAGAAAAGGTATAAAATTTGAATGGAGTTCTAAGTGTGAAACTGCATTTAACAACTTAAAAATAGCTCTGACTAATCCACCCGTCCTTGAGTATCCAAATTTCTCTGAAGACAACATATTTAGGTTACAAACGGACGCTTCTAAAGTAGGGTTAGGAGCCATATTATCAAATAGTAATGGTAGAGTTGTAGCGTACGCGAGTCGTAATTTGAAACCAGCAGAAAGTAGATACCCGATAATAGAATTAGAGTTATTAGCAATAGTTTGGGCCATAAAACACTTTCGACCTTATCTGTACGGAAGAAAATTCAAAATTTATACCGACCATAATAAACCCCTTACCTATTTATTTAGCCTCAGTGACCCTTCTAGTCGACTGATGAAATTTCGGTTGTACCTTGAAGAGTACGATTTCGAAGTAGAGTACGTCCCGGGTCGAAATAATGCAGCTGCAGATGCATTAAGTCGACTTCCACTGACGTCCAGAGATTTAATTGAAATGCGTGAAAATTTAGTATCCGTTTTAACAAGGGCACAGCGACGAAATTTTAATACTAAGACTGACATACCGGCTTCGGAACATACCACGACTTGCAGGCCTGATCAACCCGCAGCTGTGGAGGTTCTGAAACGACCTGACGATATAATTGAATTAATTTTTACCGAAAGTTATAACGAAAAATGTTTAAAAAACAAGGATAATATAACTTCAATGAAGAAGTTGTGTACGTTTGTTCCATTGCAATCAGCAATATTTCTAAACTCTCGATCGTTATCGACCTTGCAGGTGTTAGCGAGAGACTTAGAACAATTATGTAAGTGCTTAAATATTAAAGAATTATTAGTAATTAAAAATAAAAATAATGAACAAACGTTAAGACAATTATTACGCGAATTCAAAGAGTTGCAACTTACACTACCACGGTTTCTCGTTACTAAAGATGTAGTTAAAATATATGATGACCATGAAAAAAAAGTTATTTTAAATGACTTTCATTTATTGCCCACTAGCGGACACGCAGGGGTGAATAGAATGTTGAATAACATCAAGAATTATTACTTCTGTTCAGGTATAAGTGTTGACGTCAGCAATTATGTAAAAAGGTGTAAAAGTTGTCAACTAAACAAGCATTCGAATAAAAAAATAAAAGAGCCAATGGTTATAACGACAACACCTGATTCAGCTTTTCATAGAATTAGTTTAGATTTAATGGGCCCGCTAGAGTTAGATAACTATAATTATAAGTATATTTTAACTGTCCAATGTGACTTAAGTAAGTTTATTTGGAAAGTTGTGTAAATTACCGAGTAACTTAACTAAAACGCTTGAACCTTTGTATAATTTTGGTGATTATGCTTGTGAATTAAAATATAGATAACAAAAGGCTCACTTTGACGCCAATAAAAATTTGTTACAGTGTAAGCAGCAGAGGAAGAATATGTTTGATAAGCATAAAAATTCTGTTTACTATAAAAAAGGTGACCTTATTTTGTTAAAAAACCAAATAGGAAGTAAATTAGATAGTGTGTATAACGGTCCATTTGAAGTAATTGAGGATATGTCTCCCAATGTAAAAATTAAAAAAGGAAATAATGAATATGTGATACATAAAAATAATACGAAATTGTTTATCAAATAAAGTCTGTTTTAAAAATAAGTGCGCATAACATTAGTATGTAAGTACTGTGTTTAAAAAAAAAAATCTTTCTCCCTGATGAGCGGAGGGGCTGCATGTATCTTTTCGGGGGAGATGTAGTATGTAAGTACGCATTTATAAAATAATATAATATTCAGGTTAAAAACAAAAGTATCAGTTTGCAATGTTCGCCTAAGTCATATTATGCTGACCTGTTACCTACTTGCTTCTGTGTTTCCCGTGTGAAAATAATGTAAAATTATTCAGTCAATAAACCTCCGTCTATTGGATAAGATGTCTTATTATTGGAAGAAACCCTAAAAAAAGTTAAGAACACCCGCAATATAACTAAAATATATTGCAGTATATAGCGATAATACAAACTTTTCTATAGTACCTGAGAACATCAGAATAACAATTAGAATAATCATAAACCGAGGGTAAAACCTAAAAACAACTACCTACTTTTATTACTTTTTTTTACGCAGTAACATTGAATATAAGTTGTTAATCTATTTTTGACATTGATGATGTTCAGCGACTTTTGGAATGAAAGCGTTTAGCAACTTATGAAACAGTTGTGTTATGCTTGTTATGAACGTTTGTAAGTTAAGTTTATTTTGCGCCCTTGTCACGACAAAGACTTATGGTTCGTTGGGTGTTCAGTTGTTTTGCACTTTTGATTCTGTTAAGCGACTTTTGCGGCCGACTGTACCTCATTAACTTATCGAAATATGGCAATAGAATGTTGAGGATAACAAAAACAATTTAATATTAATTTTTCTGCTCGATGATATCACCAACCGTGGCAAAATTCTGGATAGCAACCTGAGCAATTATGCACTGTTCAGAAATGAATTGTAAGTAACGTGCGCCGTGCCTCGGGACACGATAAAGAACTAACTCACAGAGCCAAGTTGTCGTCAAGACACTTGACAAGTCGTTTACGACAACGGACGTAAGTCTTAGGTTTACAATTAGTCCGTTGTTGCAGAGTTTGATGACTAACAACTATTCCCGTTGTTCTGTATAGAAATAGGGTGTGGTATGTGTGCTGCAGGTAACATGATATCATATGTTATCGAACGATGAGATATTGTTTCTTTTTCCATAACTATAAATATATTTTAATAAAACTTAACCGGCAGGATAAACGATCGATTATAGGTATTCTCTTGATCAAGTCGTCAAGTCGGACTAAAATTCAACATTGCCCTCTTCAATAATTTTGCGGAAAATAAAGTTTTTTCATGTTTATATGTGTACCTAAAAAATTTGTACTAGTACAACACCCCAGTTTGCGTCCATGAAGTCAGGCGACTCTACTAATGAAATGAAATGAAATGAAATATTTATTTCTCAACATTGACAAATACTTGTTCTTATTGACGTCAAATAAAACGTGATTCTACCACCAGTTCGAAAAAACCTTCGTGAAGAAGAACTGGCAAGAAACTTCACGGGTATATTTTTTTCAAAATAAGCTCCTCAACCATATTAGAGGGAAGTGAGCGACCCGTCACCCGACGCTACCATAAGAAGACGTACTTTAGTGACAATGACGCTTTAGATATTTATCGGGACGAAGAACTCATCGAACATACAGACACATTACACATGATTTATTACAAATACTAGTACAATCTTGTTAATGAGGGGATTATATATTATATACCCAAGAGCTTTTATCATCCAAATAATCGGATAGTTTATAATATGCTCTAGCACACAACTTCTCCTTTATAGTTTCATTGAATTTGTCAATAGGAAGACCTTGGATATCCTCAGGAACCTTATTATAAAAGCGTATACATTGACCCATGAATGAGTTAGTGACTTTATGAAGCCTACTATTATGAACTGCCAGCATATTTCTTCCTCTTGTGTTAATATTGTGCAGATCTTTTTTCCTTTTGAACAAGGTTATGTTCTTTTTAACATACATTAAATTTTCTAAAATATATTGTAAATGGAAGGTAAGAATATTTATTTCCTTAAATTTACTTCTAAGTGACACCCTTGGACCGAGCTGATAGATTGCGCGAACAGCCCTTTTCTGCAGAATAAATATAGTATCGATGTCAGCAGCACTCCCCCACAACAGAATACCATATGTCATGAGGTAACCAAAATAGACTAATCGAGCAGTTGTTTCATTTGAAATTTGTCTCATTTTTTTAACAGCATATGCGGCAGAGCCAAGCCTTTTCGCTAAACCATCAACATGCGGTCCCCACTGGAGTTTGGCGTCTAAGGTTATGCCCAAAAACACAGTTGAGTTTACAGGAGTCAGTTCCTGGCTCTTAACTACAATGTTTGTGTTTACCTGTTTGACATTTGGCAATGTAAACTTAACACATTTCGTTTTTTTTTCATTGAGGAGCAAGTTATTATCTGAGAACCACTGCTCTGTGTTGGAGATGCATTTTTTCACTGCTAGATAGTCAGTTTCTATAATTATATTTACGTAATTGTGTTGGATTATATTTTTTAGCTAATAAGCGTGCCTGAGTAACAAAAACGATTAAAATATACAATTCACAATGAATAAAAATGTCATACTCGTTTATTTTATTTTTACACACATAACAAATACGAAATTTACATAAGAATATTGAATGAAGGAGATGTACAAAGGCACTTACTTCATTTATTATGTTTCAAAATAAAATAATCACTTTTACTTATACAGTTACTAAACTTACGCACACAAGATTCTCATAACCAGTTTATAAGGATCTCTGGAAACTTTGCGTGGTTCTACTTTAACAAGAGACAGTTACGCTGGTTATTTTAACAATCTATAATATAGCCATGTGAACCTATTTACCCATACACTATACAAACGACCCATATATATAAAAAGCATGTTTGTTTGTTACTGATAAATTATTGCGGCTAAATAAATTAAAAAAAAATGCATAAAGCCAAGAGAAAACCTACCAGTCTCATCATTTTCGGGATTTATCATGTCAGTACAAATTACGGTACACTTCCCTTCAATATCCCATCACACCCGAATTTTATCATTGTTTAAATGTCTAACCACAGTGCCAAAAACAATATATTTATTATAATTATCAGCGAAATGTTAACGACTTCATGCGTTGTTAGTACCCGGCGCGAACGCGCTGTCTTCGGGCATACTCGAGCGCCATCGTATGCGAACTGAATGTCAATAAAACTAAGTAACCGATCTTGCTCAAATATGAAAGGGACAGAATTACTCTATTTTTTCGTGCAAAATTGATCTTTGTACTAAATATATTTAGAGAACTGTGATCTAAAAAAGTTGCGTCCTTCCAGAAGTACTCAAAGTCCTGCTAGCAAGACTCTGGGCAATCTATCATTATTGTTCAAATTTTGTTTTTCTTCGTTTTATTTGAATTATGTGTTTCATGATCTCGGTACATTTTTGAAGGAGCTTATTATCATTCTCTGATATTATTTTTTTAGTTCTCCCACTAGAAGACTCGGAACTATCATTTATGTTAGTAACGTCTTTACAAGGACCTTTTATATCAGGTAAAGCTGTTGCAAACTTTGTCAGGTAAAATCTGCAGATTTCTGTTATGAGTTCCCGACGGACCAGGTTGCGTTAAATACTCTGGAAGCATCATAAACACATTTTCCTTTACAGTTTGTTTGTTCTTGCACAAAATTATTACAACTTCAGATTACACGACTTGAATATCCACAAAAATGTATCAGTACCACACCCTTACTTTAACACACACATTAAGTTATAAGTATATATTGAACCATAACTTCTGAGAAGAAAATAAGTACAAAATCTTGTGTAAAATTTGCCAGATTTGTATTTATTCACATTGTCATTCAAAGTAGAACTTTTTATTTTAGCATCTAACTCCTCGCAAGTCGAACATACGTCGATCTGTGGTCGCCCAAATCTGTATCCGTAATTAATGTAAAAGCGATTTCTTTAAAAAAATCATATCATTATTTTAATGTTAAGATTAGCATCCAGGAACTGAATGATTCTGGTGCTGTAGTGGGATTGTTTAAATGGATAAGATCGAATGTGTTCGTCGTTTGAAGGTTTTCTTGGGGGATAACATTGGTACAAACAAAATGTTTACCACGCTTATCTTCTGGCTGTATCCCTTCTGCAAGTTTAGAGGCGAGCCGAAAAATGGCTTTATTTAATGTATGTAGAATACCGAAGGCTTACCTGCACACCTGGATTCTCTCGGAATTACTACAAAATAGACAAAAGTGCTTACCCTTCTTTGAATTTCCTTTCTGTTGCGTCTCCGAGCAACTGGTAATCTTTCGATTAAACCTATGAGATATGTATCTTATTCATTTTTTGGTCTTCCATTGTATGTTATCTTTAATTTGTCTTCGTTCTGTCGTTCTTCTAGACCTTAGTTTAGTGTGCTCTGATTTTTACAAGAACATTCTTCTTCTGTGTTAGATTTTTCTTTCACTAAACGTTTATTTGTAGTACTGATATAGCATTGGTTCGTTTTCGAACATTCTGTTTATATCTGTTTGTGTGTCTTACCCCTTTCCTCTTTTTCCGTATAGGCTGCTTATCTGTCCTCGAGTCAGTATAAGATCCTTTCGAAAAAGCAACTTTAAAATACTTTTACTCAAACTTTGTCCATAGTAAGGGTATGATTGTAGGATATCATTGGAAAGGTTATTTAATTGCCTATTAGAAATTACAAACATGTGTTTATGTTTTAAAGCTTTTAATAAAAAAATCTTAAAAAGGATAAAAACTAAATTTAAAAAAAAAATAAAAAATCTCAAATCAGTCCTTAAAATCTAGTGTTTCCTCCCCTTGCTTTGATGACAGCTTCCATCCGATCCTTCATGGACCTCACGAGGGTCACCACTCTCTCTTGGGGTATGTTCTCCCATTCTTCCTTCACGGCATCCTGAAGCTCTTGGAGAATGGTGGGAGCAGGATCACGTGCTCGTACGTGTCTCTTTACATCGTCCCAGAGATGCTCGATCGGGTTTAGGTCTGGGCTTCGTGCTGGCCACTGCATAACAGGAATCTCAACCTCTTCCAAGTAGTCCCGCACAGAAAACGCAGTGTGGCAACGATCGTTATCGTGCATTAACATGAAACCATCGCCAACAAAACCGGCATACGGGACCACATGGTCTTGTAAGATTTCTGTTATGTACCGCCCAGCATTCAGCGACCCTTGCCCGCGACCACCGCCAGTCCGAGAGACGCACACAAGTTCCGTTTTCCCTTCAACGGATATGCCACCCCAGAACATACAGGAACCACCTCCGTATTCGACGGATTCCTCTATACACGCTTGGGTAAAACGTTCCCCTCTTCTTCGGTATACCATTCTGCGTCTATCGTTGCAGAAAAGACATACTCGTGTCTCATCGGTAAAGAGAACGGCCCTCCACTGGTCAAGCGTCCAGTTGACATGCTCCTGAGCAAATTGTAACCGCTCTCTCCGATGTCGCACGGTCAATTTTGGGCCTCTAGCAGGTCTGTGAGCTCTTAATTACTTTTCTTTCAATCTTCTTCTAATCGTAGAGACACAGACGTTCTACGAGCTGACCGGAGCTCTTGTTGCACCTCAACAGCATTGCTGAAGCGGTGGCGCAACGACGTAGACACAATGAAATGGTCGTCTCTTTCTGATGTACAACGTTTTCTTCCGGGTCCAGGTCTTCGGGTATAGCCACTAGTCTCACGGAACCGTTGGTATACTCGTCGTACTGCAAATCGGCTAAGGTTCAACTGTCGAGCAACGTCAACCTGTGGCAGTCCTGTTTGCAATAGAGCAACGATTTGAGCGGCTTCTTCAGGGGTTGTATCCATCTTCAGGTACAGTTCTTTTGCGTATGTTGTTACAGTGTTTTCACTCTAAAGTCTGAGTAGCGACTGACCCATTTCTTACCTGGACATAACATTTTATACCCTTTTAAGGTAGCCCAACTAGCGTTCCTTAAGTGAGCATTTTTTCCAATATCTTATTGATTGGTCCCTGGTTAGAAATGGTAATTGATTTTTTAATGATACAGGTAATGAATGTAAAGGTATTGAAGTGCACTTTACAATGATATTTCTTTTTCACGCGTGGTATTTATGGGCCAGATTCTAGGAGCAATTCACTGAAAAAAACATAAAGGTGCGATTTTTGTGACGCCAAGTGTAGTATACTTAAAGATTTAAATGAGACGCATGCGCTCCTGTAATAGCAGAGAAAATAATGGCGACGCGTCGTGACACGAAACATGCGAGCGAGCGCCAGCCAATCATATTTCACAAAAAATAATCACGTGACACAATGCTTATTGCACAATGCATAACCGTGCACAAAAAATAGCTATGATAATAAGCACACTAAGTCGGAAATAGTTTCTAAGTAATTCGTTGCATCAGTTTTTGAAGGAAATAAGTACAGTAATTACTCAAAACCGACAGATATTTCGACCGCTTGTGTTTGCTTGTATAGTACAGTTTTATTTTCCATTTTCCATTTATCGATGAGTCTACCTAAACTGAAGACTTTCTAGAACAAAAGTTATTTTGGGTTGGAGTGGCGCTTATTTCCATCTCCTTGAATGTAAATTAGGTGTTAACTGATTTTTTAACTGTGTCTAAGTGTGTGTATCAAATATTTTTGTACTTTGGTATTACTAGTTTTAATTATTTATGTATAAAACCCTAAAAAGATCTTAGCTATGGAAGATTGGTGCCTCTTGGCACAGGTTACTCGCTTACATAAGGGGAGGCTCCAGCCAAATGTTAGTTATGCTTTCACTGGAAATAAAGATTTTTTTTAAATTTATCTAATACACATCTTAGGATTATAATTTGGAATGATTGGTTGCTTGAAATTTCAACTCCCTAACCCAGTCCATCGCCATTTTAGTACAATGGCTCCTAGAATTTATGGTATTAACTAACTCTCGAAGTAGCTTCCGATCCGACACTTCTTTATCAAAGCAATCTTCTTCCTGTACTTGTAAATTTTCTGTGCCCATGTTTCGGGCAACTGAATCAAAAGTCAACTCATTTGAAACTGATTTCAAAAATGTAAAGCATCAAATCTGAGACATATTTGGTTTTATACGTCGCTTAAATAAAAGACGAGTCCATCAGAATATCTTTAACAGTCTAGTGATAGATAGCGTTAGATAGAATAGACTCTAGTCTATCTAACGATTGCAAAGCAGAAGTGATGTGATTTGGCAAACAGCAAAATCACGTCATTGTCCCGAGCAACTTTAGTTTGTTGGCACAATTTGAGTTAAGAATCTCTCTGTCTGTTCTGAATAATGTTCAGTTAGAGTCTAACTCAACATTATTCAGAACAGAGTTGCCCCATTTTCGAGGAGCTCGAGCTATCTTCCGCTAGTGTGTTTTTTATTCACGTTCATTATAATAAGATCGATTGGGAGATAATGCCCGATAGCATTGCAACTAGCAAAAGCAGGAAGACCAGATTAAGTGTAATATCTTGCACCTCTTCCATTGGCTTAGAATTTATGCTTTATCAGCGCCAGAGTCGGTTTTAATAGATTTTTTTGTAACAGAACAGTAAATTCTCAGCATTCTTAAGGTGCAAAGTACTTGTGAGACTCCCATCTATTCTTTCTCCATCTATTCTTTAATTCGCTATTACTGTGTCCTTTTCTAACCGCTCTAGAAGATCTTACTTAGATTCTAATTGTGCTTCTGGTTGTAGGGTTAATAATATACTAAAATGTTTTTTTTTAATACCCCGGTAATATTTGATTCGATTATTGGAATCGGGTTCTAAGTCTAAAAATGTAGGAGAAGGAAAATTTGTATTGGATATTTTAAAATGTTCAAATCATTAGAACTCAAACTCGTAAAACAATTAAATAAAATTCAAAATAACACATACATACTTTCCGAATGAAGACCTAACCGTTGTTTTACAGGAATCATCACACTAAATTTACCTGTAAAGAATGCAACGTAACCTACAAGAATAAGAAAACTTATAGCGCTCATTTTAACTTGAGGCACGTGAAAATTCCACCCGAAGTCCAAGATATGTGCTACTGCGTGCAGTGTGACATCAAGTTCGACAATAATGTGCTCTTTAACCGTCATTTTAGGACGAGCAAAGCTCATAATGGGACGTTAGAGTAAGTATGCTTTGTAATTCTTAATTTAGTGAAGTGTTTCACTGGCATTTTGTGCATTTTGTCATAGTCAGCAAACGAGCATGATACATCAGATAGGCTGAAGTGGCATTCGTGTGCATAAAAAATAATTTATGTCATGTTTTGGCATAGCTGCCCAAAATTCCCTGTGCCTCTAGATCGAAAGGACTTTTCATAGACGTGAAAGAAAAACAAACAATAATGATACAAACACACCAACTAAATTCCCAAAGTAAGCAGAGCTTGTGTTGTGGATGACCATACAGCAAACGGGGGGGGGGACCCAGAACAAACACACATTTATAGGTATACACAACCATGATTTGAGATTTGAGAACAAACATCTTTGTTCACCATACAAGTGAATGAGAAAATACATACAAGAGATGTTCTGAGCAATGTTGCAGCCTTTCTCAATGTAAACAACGCTCTATAGTTCTTTTTTCACCGGCGTCGGTGCCGCTTGTGGTTTGGTGGCGGACTCTCGAAAATTTTTTAATGAAATATCGTTTTTTATGTCAGTTACACGGATCATCAACATGAAATTAAAGAAAGGGAGTGTGTGTTTTCACACGTAACAATTTCTAAAGCAGGTGTTAAAAAGCAAGTGACGTCGTCTAGTAAATTATACATGAACTTTTTCAATAATTAATCAAAAGTTTTTAATCTAAGCCACTTCCGAGTGGCGATGGCGCCGCAAAACACTCTCCCGCTACCCGCGCGTTTACTTTACCTGACTTCCTGAAGACAGATACGACATCTCCTCTTTTTATTTGCCCCATGGCCCCGACCGAGACTCGAACCTCCGGCGCATGTGTCAGGGCTACAGCTAACGCCTTTCGGCCGACCTTATAATGAATAAACTTACTTTTGCGTTTTTGTGCAATAGTTTTATTTTACGATATTTTTTTTGATTAAAAGCAAGGATAGGGTGATGAAAATATGTTTTGATAAAAATAGATTGTTTTATTACTGTTACAGAGAAAGAAAAAAAGTACAATGTCTCGAATGTGAAAAAGTGTTTACTCGAAAAACCTTCATGATGAACCATTATAAGCTCATACATCTGAATAAAACTAATTTTTATTGCAAACTATGCGATAAGGTGGGTGAAACTAATTGTCTATTTTATAGGAATTTTTTTATTTCATAGTTCTAATTTATGTTTAAATACAATAAAATAATACTGTTAATAAATTACAAAGCTTGAAAACCATGTTAGTGTTACAAGAATTTTCTGCACAAACTAACTCATCAAAATGTACGCATATATAACCTCATTTTCAAGACAGTCTATTAAGAACAATACTTGTTGACATACGAAAATAAAATAGAACAAAAACAATACTATTTCAACCAATATTTGTCAGTTTAGTAGTATTAAACAAATAAAAAAGTAGGCAAGCTTGGGGTGCAACCATGAGCAAATGACCTTGATATTTCCTTAAGTTTTCACGAATCATTCGAGTCACTCGTGACCACGGCATCTGTAAGGGTACTAAAACGTCCAGTTAAAGTGTAAAAATATAATTAAACGCGATTCGGTCAAAAAGTGTTTAATTTAAGAAATGACCTTGACCAATCGCTACATATTTGACGCGCGTCGGTGGCCCATGACTTACCGTCAAGGCTAAACCTTAGGAAACATGTCAGAATGCCGCGTTGTTTTAGTAAAGAGGTCGATATGAATTAAGAAGAAAAGATATTTAAATATATGTTTGACATAAAAGAAATGAAAGACGCAATACATACTACAGTACTAGATTAAAATATATACAAAAATAAAAGAAAAGTGATACCAAGACCAACATTTTATTAAAACGCCACGGTACTGAACAGGCCCACAGTTTCGAAAAAATACTACTAAAACCATACAGTTTTGGTCTTTTGAATAAATTTTAACCTGCAAATTATTACTTTAAGATGATGATGCACGATAAAAATCATATTTCTCATTGATGAAGGACTCTTTGGCGGCAATTTGACGTAGCAAGTTTTGCTCATTTTGTGTTTTCTTTTTTGTGTACGTTATTAGTGATGATAGTGTATTCTGCGGTGAATACTCATAGACATGTCCATTCAATAGTAAACCCAATGACGGGTGTAGACAGTGTTTTATGTTTTGCGCCAAGAATTTATTATATTATCATTTATTTATTTATCACTTTCCTATTGACTTTCACCTTTATTGTTAACATTATCATCAATATCATCATCATAAAAAAATAAAAAATGTATATGTATATTTACGACAGACCAGGCTGTAGTCTTATGTATAACCTAATATCAAATAAAAAATATTCAAAATACATTGACATTTTTCAGTACTTGTTGAACAGTACGAGATACCACTACCATATGAATTACCAACATAAGAAACTTGAAAAGGTGAAAAATAAACTTTGCAGTGTGTGTGGACGCGGTTTTAATGTAAGTATTTAATAAATTATTTTAAAGGTAATCGGGTTTTTTAAATAACGCTTTTCCGAACTGGCGGTAGAGTCATGTTTTATTTGACGTCAATAAGAACAAGTAATTGTTAACGTTGAGAAATAAATATTTGAATTTGAGTTTGAAACAATAACATGAACAATAGCAATATGAAATCAAGCCTTCGATCGTATTATGAATATTGCTGTGTAGCTTCTTCTTACCCTGTGAGGGAGTGGCACCCTCTGGTGTTAGAGTTTATTAGTTATTTTAGTCTTTTTTTATATTTTTAAGAGGTGTATGTTTTTTATTATTATTTTTATATGTTTAATTTAGATTATTATTATATTAAAAATACATTATTAATTTATTCTCATTGTGGGAGATATTTATTTTTGAGGTATTCCTCTAAGCGCAACCATTTTGAGGGGCACCTAATGAAGCGCACCTAAATTACTCCTTGAAGCGCACCCACGTTTAAAAATAGGGTAGAGCATGAAGTAAACGTAATAAATGATATCGATGATATTTTAAAACTCATTTATGCATCAATACCATCAAAGTTATATAACCAAAAGTACCAGATTGACAGAAAAATATGTTCTTCCTTAGCGCACGAATGTGTTATATATTCATACAGAAAGGGATATAAATAAATAAAACGCATAGATAAAAATAATGTGTGTTTAATAATCACATCGCGGCAAAGCCTACATAATAATTAAATTAACTAAAATCACTTTGTTTGTCATTATACCTTACCTTATTGTCTATTAAAAAGCTATTAAATCACAGTCTGATTTGTAATCACATTAAGAACAATTATCAAAAATATTTTTTTATTATTATTATTTTATTATTTATTACTTACGAATTTACGATGTATTAAAATATAATTAAAAAAAAATTAAAATCTTAACAACTCTAGGCAGTGTTCTATAGAGATAGAGCCCGTTGCGTATTCATTTAATAAACTTTCAATTACATCGTTTCTCTCTTTGGCATGTTTTTGGTTTTCGGAAATGTTCATTTTCACTTTTATATCAGCAAAATTATTGCAGTATTTTTGCAGGCATCCTAACAGTTTGGCTAAATGTACACCGCCCTTTTGGTTGATTTTTTTATTAATTTCCGAATAATGTGATTATTTGTTTTATTCTTTTCACCGTTACAGGTAAATTTGTTTTTACAAAATCGGTGTTCTAACCATTGGGAAACCATGTAATCATTAAATATTGTAATATTTTTGTCTTGTGGAGAGTGGCTCATTATATAAAGCCATGCTTCATCTAAATCTGTGATGGGTAAATGAGGTAATAAAGTGCATAAAGCAATATGTTTCCTGAAAACACTGTTTTTAGATAGACTTTGTTCCTTAGATTTTCTTTTAAGAGCTTGTTTATAATGAAAAAAGCACCCACTAGCAACTGCGTTTGGAAACACTGCTAGAAAACCTCTGACCGCAGCTTCCTCAAAATCGCTTTAAAAAAATTCACTTGCATATTCGGTACTCTTGTTTTCATTGATTGAAATAAGAATTTATAGGTTGATTTCTTTTTACTACACAATAAAGCATAAACTAATGGTTCCACAACGCCATCAATTTCACCATGGATGCTGTAGATTTGTGTAAATGGTTTTCGCTCACTTTTGAATGTCCCGTCACAATATAAATGACGACACCCTTCTAGTTCCTCTTTACTCTTCTGCGTAGCAAACAAAATTATCCTTATTTTGCCGTCATAATAATCAGCAAGGATAAATTCCTGAAATGATTTTGGCACCTTAAACGAGGAAAATACTATTTGATGTCATTGTAATTTGATCGGTTCACTCGTGTTTGAAAAAAAAAAACGAATGACAATTGGTTTTTTAGAGTTCACTTTAAAAGTCAATTATTTGACGAACATCATATTTAGCAAGCATATTACTTTTTAAGTAGTCATTAAGTAAGTAAACACCACAGGGTGCGCCGCAGTTCTAAATTAGCGGACCCAACACAAACCTAACTATTTCAGTTCAATTAACGTATGTTGGGTAACTTTGAATTAAGGGGTAACTTTGAACAAATCTGTAAAAAAGATTAATAATTTTTTTACATGGAAACGTTTTGATGTTTCTATATCGGGACTGCGTAAAACGAATCGCCAAAATGTCAAGCAGCACATGGAAGAAAAAAATAAACTCTCGATGTCATAATTTTATAAAATACCCGCGTTTCTGTAATTAATTTGTTATTACTTACTTGCACATCTATTGGAGATTTCCCAAACAAACGCTTAACTCCAAGGCTCTTATTCCTTATATTATACACCCCGGTTTTAATGTTTTTGAATTTTGGTATATCGCGTGTTAAATTGGTCCAGCTAATCGTTCAGCTTTCTTTTATAGACCTCAGGTACAGGGTCCAAGGTGGAACAGGCTTTTTGATGAATATCATCAACTACCTCCCGTATAAAATGTGTTGCCTTGTTATGTCGACAGGAATGCTCGTTCTTCTTTAAAACATCTTCGTAGCTGCTGAGAGTAAGGAGAGCTCCACATGTCTTTATCGTACACCGCCACAAAGTGTTTCCATTTTATTTACTTTAATTGGTCTGTACGTGTTATTATTATATAATATAACTTTCTTCCCGCTTCTGCTTTGTTCATATTTAATTAACTTATTTCGATTACTTGGCCCAGCAATTGTTTCCATGTTCACAAAACTGCAAATTATTGCAACAAAATTACTGCAAATAAAAAATTCCACAAACTTTCTTAACCGCTGACTTTTCCTGTCAACTACCAGTTGACATGCGGCTGTCTGCTCCCCAGTCGCCTATTTATTGATATTTGCTATTTGCTTTTTTATTTGATTTGCGTGTACCCTTATGACACGTTAGCCAAAATCAATGTCTAAAAATGCGTATTCAACTTTTGGAATCAATATGAAAATAAAACTCATCACGACTCAGAATAATTCGATTCATATAAATTGTGTTCTGATTACCGATAAAGGGAAATAAAATGCATTTTTAACAGCTATCTGACTTTTATTTAAAATTTAATATTTTACATTAACAATAATGAGGTGATTACTGTTGCAGGGTAACAACTATATTTATATAACGTTGATCTAAAACTTTTTTTTTTATCTAAAACGAAAATTTTAGCGAATTATAATATAATTCTCGGTGCTTGGCTGTGTGGTAGTGTTTGGTTTTCATGGCAAAGTATTGTATGCTGCATCTGTAGTTCCCTTCAATAGCTGAAATAAAATTATAATTGTAATTAAAAAATACAATATTAAACTATGATTATGAGTGTATTACATTATTTTTATCCAAACAAAGGTTTTTTGTATTGTCAATTGAACCCTAAACTGTTTTCCCTACTGAAACTAGAGAACCATAAATAATATATAAATTTCACTCATAGGCCCTTCTATAGACCACTTAGTAATAAGAAAGGTGATTTTTAGCACTAAGAACAGCAAAAATTGAAGTAAGAGGGTGAAAATTATTACCTATAGTAACAAAACGATTCGCCATCTTTAATGGAATGTTTTTATGAAAACCTAACCTCTAATTTAAATTATTTTTACTAAATATGTTTTTGTTATAACAAAAGAAGTTATTTTACTACTGTACTACGTAAAGTCACTATAAATACTTGTTATACCAATTATATTCTTGGTAATTTTTAATAAAACTACTATAACCATATTTTATTTACACAGTTTTTTGTTGAAATTCTCATGAAATTAATGTGGCGTGTAAATTAACTGAATAAACATATACGCATTTTGAAGTAAAGTTAAGATCCCACTTGATTTTTCAGTACAGATATAGCACAAAGTCGAATAAAAGTATCTGGTACTTACAATTATATTATATTTTGTAGTTCTCATTTAAAAACTGTCACACGCCATCAATATTCTCAACATTGCTACTACAGAAACGAAACGTACGTATGAATGAACAAAATCTAATCGTTCACTCAATCAACAGTTCAATCAAAGTGGCAAATCAGGGGTACAGGCGCTGCAATTTGCACCTTTAGGCACAATATGATACCTGATGTGCCCACTTAGGGCCATATCAGTTGCATAAGGTTCTAGAGCAGGATATAGACCTTATCGTTAGCACCTTACGTTGCAATATGATTCGCTCTAAAGCTTATACGCTACCATTTATGCTAGTTGGGAAGTGCCCGTCCTGGCAAGCGAGCGGTTAAGTAAACAAACTTTCTTCGTGACGCATTCGCGCACCTAGTGAGATATAACACAACAACAAAACAAATGCAATTTTAATGTAAACAAGTTCTGGAAATGCTCGGCTGGATTCGGACGGACTCGGTCGGCGAACGCGACTATCTAGGATTCAATGGCGCGCGCGATTCACGCGCCGCTTATAGCTAGGATCACCATAATTTTGTCAAAACCAACCTACGAGGGGAGTTCAATGTATTCTCGGTATAGGTGTGAAGGAAAAGGCGGAAAATTTTGAATAAATTTTATTTTTCAATATACTCCCCTAACATCTCAATACATTTATTTGTTCGTGAAAGTAACTTTTCAATTCCCTCTGAAAAATATTTTCTTAGATTCTCTTAGAATCCCAAAACACCGTGGCCATGAGCTTTCCTGCGGACGGAGTGACTTTGAACTTCTTCGGCGGGTCTGATCCTTTTTTGTGCCACTGCATAGACTCTTGTTTGCTCTCAGGGTCATAGTGATGAACCCACGTTTCATCACCAGTAACAATCCGATCGAAAATACTTTGCGGATTTTCACCACAGAGGTCCAAAAATTCCTTACAACAGTCAACTCGCACTTGTTTCTGCAGCGCGGTGAGCATTCGCGGCACCCATCTTGCACTGACCTTTGACAAATTCAGGCGCTCATGAAGGATGGTGTGAATAGTACCCACGGATAGCTTAGTCATTTCTGCTAATGTTTTCACTCTTACACGGGCATCTTCAAGTACAAGTTTTTCGACTAATTTGACGTTTTCTTCAGTAGCGGCACAAATTGGCCCACCAGCGCGGGGGTCGTCTTCAATGCTCTCTCTACCCCGTTTAGATTCACTTGACCACTTCTGAATTGAAGATAGTGAAGGCGCAGAATCTTGGTAAACAGCCACCATTTCTTCATGGATAATTTTTTGAGTTTTTCGATTGTCGAATCAGTCATCATAGTTGTCTTTTCGCAATGATATCTTGAATACTAATGGTGGCAATTAAATGAAATTTTGTATTTATACCCTCAAAGAGTGTCATTAACTAATGAGATAATTAAATTACCCTCATCATTAGTATATCACCTCGATACCGAGAGTACATTGAACGCCCTACGTAAGCTCACGGAGTATAGAGTTTTTGCAAACTGTTAAAAAAAAGAAAGTGCATTACTGTTTATCGATAGTTTCAATTAGTACCCATCTCTATTCACAAGTTAAAAGTGGGTGCGCTTTGAGGAACAGTTTAGGTGCGCTTCAATAGGTGCGCCTCAAAATGGTTGCGCTTAGAGGAATACCGCTTATTTTTTTGCCGGTGATTGTGGGCGTTATATCCGATAAAACTGAGTGTCCATGCCTCAAAAAATGGGAAAAAATTCATGAATTAATATTATATTGTATCTACTAACATAGTCTTAAGTTCTTGTTTCTAACCAAGGTATGGATTATGGTCAGAAATAAACGATTTTTTTTCTTGTTTTAAATTTAAATAAAAAAAATTAAATGCGAGTAGAAGCTGTTTTAATAGTTATATAAAAGATTTATCATTTGATTACATTTTTCATGTAGTCGGGAAAGTAGTTGCATATTGCTATAGACATTGCTAGAGGACCTGACGAATGGATCTTTAGGTGGGACGATGGTTGGAATAACTTATTTTTTCTTGTTGTTCTGAGGGTATATTTTGTTGGTGCGTGTTCGCGCTTTGTGTAAAGCTCGGGATGTTTTCGAACAACAAGCCGTTGCAAGATCTATGTGCCTTACAAATTTTTCCTAGTTAGTAGTAATATAACATTTTTTTTAACCCCAATAATGAAATGTTGTTTGATTTTTCAGTTTTTACAATTTTTGAATTCAAAGTTCATGTCAAATTTGAGTGGAATGTAAATAATTTTTTTATTCATCTCTAAATTATGTGACTGTAGCCAGACAAATATAATCTCAAAAATTTTAATAAAATTATAATTTTATCTTAATGCCAGTGTAACGTGGTGTTAATAAAGAGATACATCAGGGATAAGAAGTATCTCCGAATGCTATCAATCAGATCGATGCATTCTTCGGGCTACATTCTGTCAGATGGTTTGATTTTCATTCTAATTTACGTCCTAGTGTCCTATTTCTGTGAATTTCAAAACCATTTGTAGCGCTCCCGCAGATGCCAATGCACTAAAATTTTTACTATATTAAAGAAAATAATAATTTATTGAGTTTTTCGAATGTATAAAAATAATCACTGAATGTTGTTTATTTCATTTTCTTTGTGTTCTTTTTGCATTGTACTATAAAAACGCCCTTTAGAAACCTGGGCGCAGTTAAGATCATAAGAATTTTGACAAAATGTTCAAAATTCTATGTTTAATAACCATTGTTCACATCCGCCAAATAATACGCTTTTTAATGTTTCTATGTTTGTTACATTCTCAATTTTTAATGGTCGATTTTATTTTCATCAACAAATTGTATGGCTGCGACTGGGTCACTTACATGTTGTAGATAACGCTCTCTACAAAATATTCCTTGCAACTTTTTCAAACCGCTTGTGTTACAAAAATGTTTTGCAAGGATTATTGATTACTTTTAAATAGTTTTTTTCTTTTTAAATGATTCGATGATAGATGGCGCTGTTTACCAAGTAATATTGAAACAGGAAATACTGCGTTGTTGCTATTGTAATTAGGTATAATTTTGGGTCAAATACATTTCACTTAAGTGTTTTGATCACTAAAGTGTCACACAGTGAATAAATTCCTCATTCAAAAAAAAAAAAGTTTACTTATTTATTAATATTAGGTCTTTACCTATGAAATTGCCGTTTTTCCCGAAATTAATGAAGCGTAATTTTTTTATACATATTTTATTTCTATTAATCAAAATAATCACCCATGCAATCAATGCATCTTTGCTAACGCATTGGTAGCTTATTGATGCCTTTCTTGAAGAAATCAGCTGGACGGGAGGCAACAAATTCTTCAAAGGCATTTTGTACTGCCTCTCGGGTATTGAATTTTTTTCCCGCCAAGAAGTTATCGAAATTCTGGAAAAAGTAGAAGTCTGTAGGCGCAAGGTCTGGTGAGTACGGCGGATGACGGAGAACTTCCAACCCCAACTCTTGTAGCTTGGAGACCGTCTGCTGTGCAGTATGAGGTCGCGCGTTGTCGTGCAGGAGCAGTGGAGCCGAACGATTGACCAAAGCTGGTTGGAGACGTGCGAGTTTCTCCATCATTGTGTTCAGTTCTTCACAGTACACATCTGCAGTAATGCTTGTCCCGTTTGGCAAGAAGCTGTGATGAATTACACCCGCGTTAGGTGGTCTAACGCGGGTGCGTTAGACCACCAAACAGTGACCATCACTTTTCTAGGGGTAAGTTTTCGTTTAGGGCATTGTTTGGGTGCTGAACCAGGGTCCAACCAACTTGCTGAGCGCTTAAGATTGTCAAACAGGATCCATTTCTCGTCACAAGTAACAATGCGGTTCAGAATTCCTTCATTTGTATGCCTGCTGAGCAGTGCAAGGCACGTCTCCACGCGTACTTCGCGCTGGCGGTCATTGAGTTCGTGGGGTACCCATTTGTCAAGCTTTTTTACCTTGCCAATTTGACGCAAATGGACCAATATTGTTTTGATGCTAACGTCGAAAGCTGTTGCCAATTCAGCCGTGGATTGAGTTTCATCAGCTTCCACAATTGCCTTTAATTCGTCATTGTCGACCAAAGTTTTCGGACGACCACGGGGTTCATTTTTCAGGTCAAAATTTCCAGAACGGAAGCGGGTAAACCAATAACGGGTGGTGCGTTCGTTTGTAGTGTTCGCTCCGTAAACGTCGTTGATGTTGCGTGCCGCTTGTGCCGCTTTGCTGCCACGACGGTACTCATACTCCATAATTACTCGAATTTTTAACTTATCCATGATGACGAAAAATGTTCGAATGCGTTGAAAACAAAACACTAACTATTAAACAAATGACGATTTTAGAAAAAGAATTCCATGTTTGTCAAATAAAATTAATTTGAAATTAGAATTATCAGTCAAAAAAAAAATATTTTCATTTGAAATGGCCAGTACGGCAAAACGGCGGTTTCATAGGTAAAGACCTATTATATATTTGGGAAACAAACAATATTTTAATACAATTTGATTAAATAATATTCAAAAGAAATGTCACAACCTGGGCTAGGTCTTTGTACACCATCTAAAAAAATAGACAAATTAATGGTAATTATAGGAAAAATACAAATAATTTGATTTAATCAGTAGTTAGATGGTAAGAAAATAAAAAGTCAACATTATTTGTGTTCGTTTTAGCAGGCAACATTGACAATGAGTCTTTTCTATGGTGGAAGTTGTCAAGTGAAGTTAGTTCACTAAGCAGAGGGTACAGCCACTCACGGCACACTTCACTCAAATCACATTGATAGTTGTCTATCTGTGTGTTGGTTTGGTCATTGCGCTTGAGTTCTTTCTTTCGGTTTCATTTTAATTTTACAACTGTTAAATAAGCTAAAAATACACAAAACACACAAAAACACAAAAAAAATACGTAAGTAAACCTTAACTGTCAAAATGAAATTTTTTCCACCATGATGTTTTTTGCTTGTGTTGCACACTAATAACGCACATTTTCATTTCCTACCAATAAATAAAGTGTTTTAATAACAATTTAACAATCGAAAAGTGTTTTAAGCATCTTAAACTATTTTTTGATAAAGTGTACAAAGACCTGGCCCAGGCTCCTTGCATTTTGGGACATTTCTTTTCACAAATCAATAAAGTTTCCACCATTATTTAAATCACATACAATCAGCGTTGTTTATTTTATATTTAGGTAGATGAAAAATATTAATAATAAAATAACTATGCAGATAACATTAAACATGCAACACAGGATATTACTATAGGTTCTTTTGATTTAAGTATAAAGTATAAGTATAAATATAATAAAGTATAAACTATTAAGTACTTCCCTAATTTTCTTTTTATAAATAAAGATGCCATGACTAAACATATCTATAGAATTAAATTTGTTGTTATAATTATAGCATACTCTGTACAAAAATGTGTTTGCTGTATATTTTGATATAACGAAAGGAACACTAAACATCTTCATGTTTCTCGAACTTGCCCGGGGACACCTAAAACTTAAGTTACTCAAAATGAACGAGGAATTTGTTAAATTATTCATAATTTTATACAGAATAATTTGGTATCTCTCAGAGCGGCGGTTACACAAGGATTTTTTTCAAATATTGTCTTTATTGACTTTGCAATGCGTACATCTAAATGAAATATGTTTAACAAACTTTATATAAATTTTTTCAATGACATTAATAAATAAATTGTATTGAGGCATCCAAATAATTGAGGCGTATTCTAAAATAGATCGCACAAAGCAATTAAGTAATAGTACTAACGTTGGACATCGTTCAAATTCCTTGCCAGTTCTGAAAATAAAACCCAACATACAAAAAGCCTTTGAAATTATTGAATCAATATGTTTGTTAAATGTGAGTTTGGAATCCAAAATAACTCCTAAGTCCCTTATCTCATTAACGCGGTTTAAAGACTGATTATAGAGATAATAATTTTGACATATATTATTTTTCTTTTTCCTAGTGTAGGTAACGACACAGAATTTATTTATATTCAGATGCAAATAATTTTTTTCACAATAAATAGTTAATTTGTTTAAGTCATCTTGGAGTTATAAGCAGTCAGAGTAATTTGAAATAGTTTTATAAATTTTCATGTCCTCGGCAAAAAGTGTAAAATTGGAATGTTTAAATGTAGAATAAATGTCATTTATAAATAAACTGAATAATAATGGTCCGAGATGGGAGCACTGGGGCAAGCCAGATGTTACTAATAAACGAAGAACAAAATCCTTTAATAACAACAGCCGCACTCCGCTCCCGTAGATATATGATTCAAGCCACCGAAGTAAGTCACCATGTATTCCAATAATTATATTCCAATTAATTCCAATAATTCATGTGGAACTTTATCGAAGGCTTTGGAGAAATCAGTGTATACTGCGTCGACTTGGTAGCCATTATCCATTGACTTAGCTACACTATGCACAAACTCACAAAGATTTGTCTCTGTAGATTTTTTCTTTACAAAGCCATGTTGCTGTTCGATAATAACAGAACTAAGAATGGGATAAACAATATCAAAAATGCATTTTTCAAATAATTTCGGGATTAGATTGATTTTAGAAATGCCTCTGTAATTTTGGACATTGTGCTTGTCTCCAGATTTATAAACTGGCACAACGTATGAACGTTTCCAAGCAGAGGGCAATGTTCTTGTTTGCAGCGATAATTCGAATAAATATAATAAAGGTTTTGACAGAGATTTCCAACAATTTCTCAAGAAGATTGCTGGTATACCATCTGGTCCACAGCCCTTGCTAACATCTAGGCTCTTTAGATGCTTTTCCAAAATATCCAGTGATATTCTCACAGAACTAATAGCACAAATTGAACCAGCTGGTATGCTTTCAGAAGTCACATCCGAAGAGGTAGAGTCCATGTGAGGCTCAAAAACTGACTGAAAGTAAGAATTAAATAGATTACAAATATCGGCACCCACATTACAGGAAACATCATTGTAAAATATAGTGTTGGGTAATTCATTTGAATTTTTCTTTTATTTAACAAATGTCCAAAATTGTTAACTATTTTTGTTTATATTACTCTCGGCTTCTTCAATAAATTTCCTATAACATTCCAATTGTACGATTTTTTGACATTTACGAAGTAGATTTAAAGCGCCAAAGTCACTAACTCTGCCATAAAGCTTCCAGCGCTTATGGAATTTTAATTTTTCCTTAATAATTTTAACCAATGCTTTAGAAAACGATATTGGGTATCCCGATTCATGTTTCACTTCTAGCTTAGGCACGAATTTGAATATAATTTCATTGACAACGATATAAAATTCGGCTAACGCTATCTCTATATCATCATTACTGTAAATATTTGACCAATCATTTGACAGCAACTCTCTATTAATAACGTCATAGTTGGCTTTATGAAATAGCTTTACGGTACGGCGGGCTGGGGTTAAATGCTGTAAGTCTAAAATTCGGAAACGACATTTCAATGAGGGATGATGGGGATCCTCAGGAACAAGGGGCTCATCACACCTGGTGACGGCGCATACACAGTTACTGAACAATAAGTCTAGTGATCTATTATTAGCATTTAAAACTTTATTATACTGTTTAAAATCGGTGAAGCTTAAGAAGTTGGATACGGTTTTCAAAAGGTTATCACTTAGGTCTTTGTGACCAAGCTCTAAGTGTTCTCCAAAATAACCGAAACCCACTGAGCCTGTGTAACATTAAAGTCACCAACTATAAAAAAAGTATCAGAAGGTCGTGCGACTAGACATTCCGAAATAACTTCAAAAAACTCATCCAAAGCATCACACTGTAAATGACAGTGTGGGAAATATCCACAAAAAAATTGGAGTAAAGCACCTTTGTTCATTACTATAGAAACATGCAACGCATCTGCTGCACACTCTGTTATGTCTATAGAAGTGTAACCATTCACAGAAAGGCGCTGGTGTACGGCAATCAGAACACCACCTCCTGCACCATCACCACGAGATGCATAATTCCGATCACATCTATAAACACTATACCTAAGATCAAACAGCTCAGCGTTATATATTCCCAGTAAGAGCCAAGTTTCAGATAAACATATTATGTCACAATCAGCCAGCATTAAGTTACGAAAAAAGATGTTGGTTTTAGTCCGCAGACCGCGTACATTTTGATAATATACCAGAAGATTATCAATGTTGGCCATATTTAATAGAAACTTCAGTCAAAACAATAATACTCATAAAATTAATATCAATATTGATATCAATATTTATCCTCAGTGTATAAAACTCACGAGACCAAATAATCCTAACTGATAAAAATGATTTCAAATTATTTAAGTCATTAAGTGTTCCCACAAAATTATAAATTATTAAAACTGTCGCCGAAACAAAAACAAATACCAAACTGAATAGGCAAAATATAAATAACAGACAATTAAATAAAACTATAATTAATATCAGAAAAAAAATAAAATTAAAATCAAAACAAATTTCAAAATCAATATTAAAAGTGCTTATATAATTCCTATTTTATTTTGTTTAAATCCTTATCACTAGATATATAAATTATTGGACTATTTACAGTCTGTCTAACCATAATGCTGCAATTCTTCACCCATACAAAAGAATAATTTTTATCTTTGGCTATTATCTTGGCTTTTTTCAGAATTTCCTTATTGCTACCGGTAAGATGGTCATTGAAGTAAATGTTGGCCTTATTTCCAGGGTACCCAATGTCACAGGCTTTCAATTTTTGTTTTCTTAAGTGTGCCAGAAAGTCATCTTTTTTGTAACGAGCTAGGAATTTGATTACAATTGGTTTTATTCTCTTATTATCACCACTGTTCCTTGGAGCAACTCTTATGACAAAATCAATGTCCGTAGAAGTATTCAGCTGAAATCCTGTCTGATTAGCAATGTTGTGAATAATTTGAATTAAATTTTCATCCTGTTTTTGGGGAATTCCATAAATCTCAATATTAGACCGCCTTGCCCACTGCTCCCTGTTATTGTTATCAGCTACAATTGCCTCCACCTGTTTTTTAATTTCACCCAGATTAGATGCTGTTGTCAATGTTATCTTATTTCTACTTTCTAGTGACCCAATGCGCTTTTTCATATCCTCAAAGTCTGAATTAATAAAGGACAATGACTCTTTTCAGTTAGTTATTTCAGTTTTAATCACTCCCAACTCAGCCGCTAGTGCTTGTTTCACTGTTGACTCAATATGCTGCTTAAGTTTAAACATTTCTGAGTTAAATAAACTTTTTAGTAGCTCATTGCAATTACAGCTGCATGTTTGCTGGGTATCTGCAATGTGCAAACTTTACTGGAGCCTCCTCGTACGACAATATTACGTACTGTAATATTGTCTGGGCTCACTGCTGGTGGATGTTGGGTACTGCTGCCCCTTATGGGGGTATTATCTTTATTCAACACTCAAGGTTTTTTTAATGAACATTCAGGACAAGACCAAGACTTCCTCAATTCACCCGAAACATCTTTATTTTTACTGCCAGGATACAAGAAAGATGTGTGATAATTCAGTTTACATTTTACACAGCATAGCCAATTAGAAACTGGGCCATCGGCTGTGGATGTTATTTTACAACATGCAAATTTCATTTTGTACTAATGCACTAATGTTCAGCCTTCTTACGATCTGGTGTCTTAAACCTCTGGACTTACTATTACTTGGTGAAAGAAGCGAAATAACCCTAATACTCCTTCAGGTTAATGAATGTTTCAAGTTCTGTTTATTTTGAGGGTAGAGGAAATAATCGTAACGGGCACAGCACTTGCACCCAACACAATATCTTTTCTTCGTAATACTTTTTTGTTTACTGATTTGCGATAAATCTCGTAAAGATCGACACAATCATGACATTTTTTCACTTTATATCACTCAACTTATGATCACTTGGATTGTTTGTTCATTAATAATTTCAAGGAGAGAAAAAACGTAACCAGCAAATTTCAGTATAAAGCTGAAATTTCGTGGTGCTAGCAATAACACTAATGTATTGTACTATGAACAATATATTGTTACACTTTCTAACAGGAAATATGCACTTTGTTTATTTATTATGAATTTTATCTTAACAGCTGATGTTTACGTGACGCTAGCGCCATCTTACCTCATTCTTTATAATTTAGAATACCTATGTTTTCGTTACTAGCACTTTTCATTTGCTAATATTTGGCGTGATATAAACATTTATAAAATAGTAAAACATTGTCATTTTCGATGTATTTTAACGCTTTCATTTATGTTAATAAGACGATTACCGTTCAGGACACTTGTGGAAAAACAAACTTTAGTCACAATGACATATTACATTTAGACAGGTTACCCGCTCTCAAAAATGGCAACGCAAATGCAAGGCACTTGCCGGCTATTTGACTCAGTCTTGTGCAACCCAGTGTCACGGCTAAACATCAAACAAAACTCATTCCTTATTCTGTGTTTTTAATACCGTACAATGCCTTCTTGTGTGTTTAGACAGCGTACTAATTACACTGTTACTGTTAAAGATAGAATAAACCTTTCTTTTCATGCGTAAGTACCATTTTTTATAACTATCCTTTCATTATTTTTTTGCTATTTAAAATGACGTATTAAAATTGACATGGCTATTCGTTTCAACAAACTCGAAGAGCGAGATGTAATATAATTTTGTATGTGGGAGTAAAAGAGACAACGCTATAGAGTTTCGACAATTCACGTGTACGTCACGTACGCTCGCGACCAATTAGTGCGAAGCAACATCACGAAGTACATAAGTATCTCTTTCTTACAAGAAGTGAACCGTATTATTCTTTCCTTTTCCCACAAATTATATTACTCTATATGTCGGGTAGGTATCTATAGTTACGTCGACTCCGTATTTTTGTACGGTAATGTTTGGGGATGACTTGTCTATATGTAATGTGTCATTGCTTTATGCCGTATTTACTGCAAGTGTATAATAAAAAGGACTTAAATATGTTTCAAAATTATATATACGCACTTGAATTTTTTAAAGATTATACAATTCATTCATTTTGACCTTGATTCTCTCATGATTGGCTTATCCTCAATCCAGTTTCATCAACATTATATAACGGATTTTGAAGGTAGTTTGGTTTTGCAACTTCGGCGTAAAAAAACTGTTTAATCCTATCTTTGTTGTTGACTTTTGTCGTTGAAAAGCGTCATCAATAATTTTGTTACGTGCCCATTTGCTTATTTGAGTATTTTTTTAACCATAAAACTTTTTCATATCCTTTAGTAAAAATACACTTATTCGTCAAAACCTTTTGAATAATGAACTTATAATTTAAATAAGGTACGTATCCTTTATTCCATAGTATACCTCTATTTCTTTCTATCCAAGCTACTTGCAGGCGTTCTCTTTTAGTCAAACTATAAAACGGACCTGGGAGATTTTATCAGAATCATAAAAATATTCTTTCCACATTGGACAGCTATTTCTTTCGATACAAAATAGTTTTCTTCATTTTTGAAACCTTGTATATCTACAATAGCATTCATGACAATTTTCGAACAATGTTACTCAAAGGTCTATACTCGGAAAGGCGGTCGTTTATTATCAATCAGTAAACGGTTGTGTTATCCGGTATATCCAGAGAGCACTCGATTTCTAATCGCACATCAACAGGTTCAGTTTTGAATGAATCGTTTTATCGAGACACAAGAGCAGTTACAAAGAGCGGAATCTTTTCTTTGAATGTACTTTTGAACCAATTGAATCATGAACCACCATACGCTCATTATTTGATTAATGTTATGTTAATGTTATAAGCGTTCCACCATTTGTTTTACAGCGACTGAATTCAAACGCTCGAGATGCTTTTATTCTACCATATCTTAATGCACACCAAAGGCTGTTTTGATGATGTTCTCTGGTCTCTTCCTCAATTTTAATAATATCTGCATCAGCCAGAACAAGCTTCTCCAAAAATGTGTCATAGGCTTTTTCTTTATGATTCAGTACAAGTCGATGCCTAGACTGACTTTCTGTGTAATCATGAATATATCCCGGTTGAAATTTAATGACTCGCAGACGTTAAGTTTGCTTTTTTTCCCATTTCCAAAAACTTCTCAAGCACTCTACTATTTGATGGCAAGCTAGGCCCATCATTTGATAGGCCTTTTGCTGTCATACATTTCAGGCTAGTGCCAACCCTGGAC
The DNA here is from genome assembly GCA_923062675.1 of Marasmarcha lunaedactyla. NCBI lineage: Eukaryota > Metazoa > Arthropoda > Insecta > Lepidoptera > Pterophoridae > Marasmarcha > Marasmarcha lunaedactyla. The sequence goes on along the minus strand of OV281365.1, from coordinate 10,940,483 downwards.
AGTTTTGATTTCATCCAGTAACACGATACTGAAGTACAGGATGGCTCCTCACTCCTGCGATGGATCCGCATGAGAAATGCTATAGCATGTTTACAGCCGCCCTAAGAAGCAACACAATCATGGCATTCCACGGAAACAACTGCTTCTTCTTTTTCATCAACTATTAATTTAACTGCATACAACTTTGCATAAACTTTATGTTTGAGACAAATTTTACATTTCACTACACACAGTACACCATCACGTTTAAGCTGTATATAGCTTATAGCGTCATAGCCATACGATGGTCGTGAGGACCTAAAACAAATAAAACAATTAGTAGATATATAAGTATGTAAGTGTTCGTGTTATAAAAATATAACATTTGCATAACCTAATCTTAAACTGAAAGCTCATGACGAAAAGATTTTAGCGCAAATATTACATGGTTTTTGGAATTCTAAATTTTACGTAAACAAGATTTTCAATGTACTTACATGTAAGTTTTGACATTGCGAAATTCTGCTGAACAAAAGTCTGTGTTTGACTTAAGAAACTCGCCTAGAATTGATGTAATAATTAAATCAATTCTAGGCAGATTCGAGCTATTTGCCTTGATGAATCCTTGTTACATCCTTGGATTTTATTTATTTAACACGAATATGGGCACTTTGATGGGTTTCAACGAGATTTGAAACCAAGCACAAGAGAATTTTGAAATTCGTACGAAAGAAAATGATGTTTACTTAGGCGTGACGTCATTCGCTCTGATTGGTGTTCCGCATAAAATGGCGAATTGCTGTACTTTTTTTAGTACGTTTCGTACTTTTATTTTAATGAAAATTGTTATAATCTTTTTTTATATAAAAATAAGTAAATTATTTTGAATCTTTTTATCATATTTTATTAATTAAAACAAAAGTTTTAGTAATGAATTTTTGTTACTGTCATCAAGCCTATTGCTTGTGTATTGGCCTTGCTAAGATAGTTAGTATGTCCGTAAACTTGAATCCCTTTAGTTATAAGAATGCAGCCTGAACCTATGTCAATAAGTCCATTCCCCTTTAGTGTAATCAACTCTGTCTTGTCTGGACAAAATAAGCGAGCTAGGCAATTATCACAGCACGTAAATAACCACCTGTTTGTTAAAAGCACGTAATTTTATTTTGAATTGGCTTCGTATTGCATTACGCCTTATTGTTGATAGTTTATATTACATAGTGAGTTACTTATTTGATATTCATAGATTGGTTTATCGAAAGAGCATAATACTTTTCCTGATGTTAAATGAATGCAATAGAAAGTATCTTCTTCTGTTATTAATAAAAGTAAATCCTTCTGAAAGTTAAAAGCGATATAAGGGGGTATTCGTTTCCACAATGTATCCTTTTCCAGGAATGCTATAAATTTTATCGAACTCAAATATTTCTTTAGCGGCGAATGGGATTTTAATTTCAACCGTCATGTACGACCTACCTAGTTTTGAATTTATTTTCAGCAAATAAATCATGAATGTTTTCTGCATTTATCGGCAACGTTAGATCACCCTGTAGTGGACTTTTAATAAGATGTGTTTGTTCATGTAATTGCTCCACAGGTAATAAGTGAGCATTTAGGTGGCCATGTGATAAATTAGTGACAGTATCAAGGTTGTTTTGGATATGTTATAAATTTGAAATTGAAATCTGAGCCGACAAAAATGATGACATAAGGTAAAATGAGCGTTGGTCGTCTGTTTGTACTTTATTTAATCTTGAAGTTATATTTTGTAAGTGCAACTGTACGATGCCGAATTGTTTGTTCATTATATCTTAATTTCTTTTTACATATTAGATTGAGCCTCTCTTACGCTGGTTTTTAAGTAAGGTTCGAAGATGATGTTCATTATACGATATCTTTTCGAAGTCCTTTACATATTGCCTCAAAAATCTATAATCCAGAACGACAAACAAGGAATTAGCCAAATAATCCACGCCATGGATTAAGCCTCACTTCTGCCATTTCTGGTCTTGAAATTTAATTAATTCATTATAGTGCTCGATTTCTGATAGTTTATGCTCTAGTTGGTAAACGATGCTGTGATATTGTGGTGGAAGACCAGAAGTATAAATATCCTTCTGTAATCGATGCACGTATTTTTGTAAATAAGTTAGTCCTGCCCAGTATTTTGTCATCTTAAAGCACACTAACAACTTCTATTCATCTCTGATAAGGTTTATTTCGTACTGTTTATCAAAATAGAGTCTACTACGTTGTAGGTACAACGAACAGAAGCAATTGTAAATAAAAATACAAGCAGTGTCGTAAAAATAGGGTACGAAAATCTGTTGGTTTTATGACGAGTTCTTGTCGTTTTTACTCTGATTGGTAGTGATGGTTGATGGAGGATCAATTATCTGTTAAATGCTGTCTGCGCTATTTTTGTTTTGAGTGCGATCTTCACTGATAGGGAGAAGTGATAATTTTAATTTAGGCCATTTAATGACGCCGTTTTTAATTTTTTACAGAGACATTTTGACATATCCATCTTTCCCGTATATTGCCTTGGGGCAGACATCGTCGTTAATATTAACGTAGATTTTCACCTTCATTCATAGCATAGCATAGCTCGGAGCGTGCCCATATTGTTACAAACAAAGGCAGATAACTTGCCAGTACTCTTAAAGTCAATAGTTCCATTCACCATCTTCGGAACATGTTTTTGTAACTTATTGATATAGGATATATTTAAAACCGTTATATCATCGCGCAGGTCATCAGATATATAGTTAGGTAGAATTATCTCATCTGGATTGATTAGAAGATGATTCCGCCAGATTGCCCCTGGTATGGGGCAATGTTCTTCAAATCATCGCCGATAACGCTCAGGTGTTTCAATCACGCTAAGAGCTTCAGCAGTGCGTCGAAGATGAGAGTAGCAAACGCTTTCCGCTCTCGGTACGTAGCGACTTCGGTCATCGAAGCCGGTCTTAGCGATGTTTGGAATGTACACGCCTTCATCATGTTGAAAGTTGCCGACTGCATTAATTAAGCGCCGAATTGGCTCAGGTGCATCAATAACGTTGCGTCTACAGCCCGGAAGTGACAAGAATGTTTGAATGATTCAAATTTAGCCTCAAGAACGCCTAAGAATAAGCGGTATTGAGAATAGATGTTAGGCACCTCGATCTCATGAAAACTTACCGCGATAAACGCTAAGTGGAAGATGCCAAATCCGATGCAGTGATAGTGTGGTGATAGACTTCAGAGTTTGGGCTTCGGAAATCCCAGCGAGTAGTTCATCTTCACATTTTAGACCAGGATTCAAGGTCTGTTTTAATAACTCTTGCGCGCGTGCAAAGGTCTTCCTTTCTTCGTCAACTCTCTTTCCTTCAATTCGTTTAGTCTGCGCCATCTATCTGGATGCAGATTGCCGTTTCGAAGTACGACCAGCGCGGCCGGCCGAGCGGTTGCTACGCGACGCGAGCAATGCACTAAACCGCGCTTTTGCTACTTGCATAAGCTATTCATGCTATTTACTTTTTATCTATCAGCACAGTCAGTTTATAATAATAAAACAACAAAAAACCAATAGAATTCATTTATTTCTTGTCATAGTTTTTAAGACATTATTTATTTTATGTGTCTTTTCTGTCTTCCTCACTGTCACTGCTGGTATCATTTTCTATAGCCATCACTGTCTTGGTTCTTACACATAGCAGCATTTTGGTTGAATTTTTTACAGATGGCACACTTTCTTCCATAAGCAGGGCAGTTTCCTTACATATGTTCTTTTCCACATCTTTAACACTTTACTTTGTACAGTTTGTTTTGATAAGGCTCTCCTTTTTTCTTTCTTAATAGGTTACTACTAAGAAAGAAAAAAGCATATTTTTACTAATTCTTCTACTTGTATGTTCTCTTCTTTTAACAATGCTTCTTTTAATGTCAAGCTATTTTACCTATGCTTACCATCATGGTAATAAGTCCATCTTCCAATTTACGGAACTTACATGTTTTTGCCTGACTGACTTAACCTCTTTTTTGGGAGAGCATACCGTCAAACTTCTTTAGTAATCCCTTAAGTGTTTCACTTTTCTGTTTAAAAATATGACAGACTTCGATAGCTTCTTCTCCTGCTGAGTTTAGAAAAACAGCGATCTTTCTGTTCTCTGTTATTGTTTGAAGACCAGCAGCCTGTAAATATATTTCGAATTGTTGTACTTATTTTCTAAAGTTTTCGTTTTCTCCTGTTATTACGAAACCACGTGGTGGTTTGACTCCATCCATCTTGAAAAAATACTTTTACAGTTTACTTACGCTTTTTTCACCTGACGACATATATTATACTTCTAATGTGTATTATGTAACTCAAAAAAGCACAAAGCAATATAAATTAAAACAGTTCATGTAGCACGAAGCCATATTCAATTGTTTATCTATCAAATCTTCATAATTGTCTATGGCGCGGGTTGCCAACTTAATTTTGGTATTAATATCCAACAGTGGTAAATAGCATTATCCATAATTATCACAGACGGTTCTTCAAGACGAAAGAGCAAGTCTGTGAACCACTATGTTATACCTTCGGCATTCATTTCTGAATGGTAATCTTCGTTATTTGACTCTACAGCGCGAAATATCCATTTTGCTTCATGTAGAAAGCCATACTTCGCGCAGACAAACTGAAAGAAATTAATAATATGTACATCATAATGTCGTGCCCAAGAAATATTAAGTATTTATTACGTAACAAAACCAAAATAAAACATACCTATCAGTCTGCTTCTCTTTCCAATCTTATTGTTCAATCCACCGTCACCATCTTTATCGACCCAAAGTCGTGTTCGGCTGTGATTTTGGTTTACCCAGGTCTCGTCTAAATAAATTCCTGGGCGACTCTCTGCACTTTTAATTCCTTCACCTTTACCTCTCCTTTCCATCACTTGCTCACGCCCATCAGGAGCTACTTTATACGTGTATCCAAGATCCAGGAGCTTTTGCGCATTCTCTCCTTTGCTTTACTCATAATTTTATCCGTAGCTATTAGCGGTCATCATAAAATGACCTAACAATTTTTTTATTGAAAAAGAATTAAACGTTTGTCTTCTATCTCACCTGATGGAGAGTGACGATGAAGACGAAGGTGTTACACGTCTATCCACGAGATACCTATTCACTCGAAGCTTAAAAAACTAGGACTATAGTTTTCTGGAAAAACAGACGCAGGCAGCAAAAATTATTTTGGAAAAAATATTCCAGATTGAGTAAGTCTTCACTATTCGACTACAAAAAAAAGTTATTTATCATTCATATCATATTTGGACTTATAGTCTTTCCATAAAAAAATTCTAAACATAAAGACTTAAAGCGCGTGGCCACACGCCTATCGAGATAACTTGCGGACCTTGTGATCAGCTGGGCGGTAGTTACACAATAGATAAAAATAAACTTGTCATCGACTTACATGCATGCACTCGCACACGTTTTTCTTGATTCCAATTTTCCTTCCTACAGGTATTATTTTAAATTAACTCAATATTTCAATGTTCCACTAATCGTAATCTAAAGTTAAGTAAAAAATAATCTAAACTTAATTCACTTGTCATGTAAGCACTAAGTTTTCTCCTTGAGAATTTCGAAGGCCGAGCGGATTTTGTTTTTAATCTTCTGCGCTTTGTGCCTCTTCATCGTAATCCAGGCGTTTAACTTCGCCACATAAATAATAGTCGAGGGTTGTAAGGTCCGGGGACCGCGCCGGCCAAGCGACAGGGCCGCTTGACCAATCCACTGGTTTTCAAACCTACTGTTTAAGTGATCACGTACGGTTTTCGTGTAGTACGCTGGTGCCCCATCGTGTTGGTATTACACATTTTGAATAAATGTCAACGGTACCTCATCTATTTTCTCTGGTATAACATTTGTTAATAGGAACCTCCCGTTTGGTTCCCTTTAAGTAAAAGAGGACCTCTTAATGGCTTAATGGCTGCAATAAAGACACAGAATCTTTATTTGCATTGCGAAGATATGTGGCTCGGAGCTTGCTTTTGACGCATGGAACACCACCTCATCAAGGACAGAGACCAGCCAAACCCTTGTCCACCACACGGTATGATCGGATAAAGCTCTGGGTAGTTCCCATAAGCACTGAGCGTCGCTGTGCAAACCAGTGTGGAGGAAAATCTTTATTCAAGTGCTTGAAATGTGATGTAGGCCTTCACCCTAGGTGTTTCATGGACTATCATGTAATGAGCTCTCTATCCTAAAATAATGTAATTGACAACTATTAAATTTTTTATATCAGTACTAATTTCACCGTATCCTACCAATATACCAAATGGACGTTTTAAACAGACGAAGTTTTTGTCAGTGGTTGATTGACAAAACCCCAAAGTTTCCACCTCTTTTGTTCTTGAATACAATATCCGCTTTTCTCGTTTTGCAAGTGAAACCATCAATGAGGCTTCGAGCTAAACGAAGTCTATATTCTCTATGTGTGTGCACCAGTTGTTTGTAAATTTGTAAATAAGATATATTATCAGAGTTGATTATGGCTGTTTCGAACATAAAATAAAATAGACGCATCCAGTTGCGTCTTGATTTGCGACCAATGGGATGCGAAGCCCGAAAGTGATGAAAATGATCAACTCCACCCGTAGCTACAGTATATTCAGCAATGGCAGTGGGAATATCAATATCTACCTTGGAGCCATCTTTTTGGGTTCGTTTGACTACAGACAAGTTCTTTGGATTATGTGCTGTAGGCAAAACGTTCACCAATTGCGTATCCATCCATTAGATGACAGAAACTGAGTTTATGTATCTTGCATTGATACATAAACTCAGGCTTGGCCAGCCTTTCTTTCTTGCTTTTATTTTTGGGCAACAACTTTTCTGGTAGACCTTTACGGTTTAAACGCACTGTGCCAACAGCATATATCCCTTTTTTCTCTTCCTTTTGTTTTTAATAATAAATCATTCATGAGAAGAATGCCGAGGAAAAATTTGTCGAAGGTACAAGCGTATCACGTGGAACTCCTTCCTCCTTATTGTGACGCGTTTTTATCAGCTTTTCCGATATCAATTTCGATATATCCTGTTTTAAATTTCACCATACATTCATCTACAGACTATTTGCTTGATTGAGTACACTGCGTTTGGAATACTTCATTTAGTTTTGTTATAATTGGACGTAATTTATAAAGCTTATCATAATCTGGGGAATCTGTTGTTGGTTCTTTACTGTTGTCATTGAGATGCAGGTATTCTGTAAGTTTTTTTAAATCTTTTTACGGTAAAAGCTTGGGAAATATCTGGGTTTCTATAGAACGGATCTGTAGACCAATAAATGTTGACGTCAGGTAAAGGGTGAAAACCCATCATTATCAAGACACCAAGATATGCCCGCATTTCTGCAACAGATGTAGGAGTCCAGTGGAGCGCTTTCTTTTGTATTGCGTAAAGATTGGTCTGTTATACCAGCAAATCAATTACGTCATTAGGGAAAAAACAATCAAAAAACTCAAAATGTGGGGATTTATGGGTATGTCGTATGATTGAGGTAAGAAACACTGGATATAGAGGGAGCCTTAGATAGCGCATGGTGGCCAGCTATAAAAGTCAGACTGGCTGAGGAAAGGTGCCCCGTGAATATACGCAGAGTGATTGACAGCTACCTCGACTGCAGAAAAGTCAGAGTTAGGTACGCCGGGGAAGAGTGTATGCGAAACACAAATAAAGGGTGTGTCCAGGGGTCAATCGGGGGACCGATCCTCTGGAACATCCTGCTGGATCCGCTACTGAAGGAGATGGAGGGTAGAAGTGTTTTTTGCCAGGCGTTCGCGGACGACGTCGTCATGGCCTTTGATGGAGATACCGGTTTGGAGGTCCAACGACAGGCCAACGAAATCTTAGCCCGGGTTCAGGAGTGGGGTGCCGAAAATAAGCTTAGGTTCGCACCGCACAAAACCTGTGCAATGGTGATGACCAATAAGCTGAAATTCGACACCCCACTCCTGAGGATGGGAGGGGTGGATGTTGGTATGTCCAAGCACATAAAAATACTCGGACTCACCCTGGACAGCAAAATGACCTTCAACACCCATGTTGCAAATGTAGCACGGAAAGCACTTAATATTTATAAACAGCTGTCCAGGGCCGCTAAGTCCACTTGGGGCCTCCATCCCGAAGTAATAAGGATTATCTACATGGCAACCGTCGAGCCGATTATAACGTACGCATCAAGCGTTTGGGCTCCTGCCGCAACCAAAATAGGAGTAAGAAAAATATTAAATGCGGTACAGAGGGGATTCGCCCAAAAAATAACGAAATCTTACCGCACGGTTTCGTTACACGCTGCGCTGATTCTGGCCGGGATACTTCCTCTGGACCTCCGCGTACAGGAGGCAGCCGCCCTGTACGAAGTGAGACGAGGGTCATCCCGGACAGTAACAGCTGATAGAGAGACGGAGAGAGTGGTGCCCTTTGTGAGGCTTCCACATCCGGCACTGGATTCGGAAATGGAGTTCATAAGCATTGACAGCCATGAACAACTTGACATGTATAACGTGCAGGCGGTACGAATCTTTACCGACGGCAGCGGGATTGACGGTAAGGTTGGAGCTGCACTTTCCTTTTGGGACGGTGTAGCCGAAACTAAATCCGTCAAACTTAAGCTGTCCGACTACTGCACGGTATACCAGGCCGAACTCCTGGCCATATTCAGGGCCTCGTGTGAGATTCTCACAAGGACTGAGTTGAGTTTTGGCATTTACAGTGACTCGAGGGCAGCGTTGGAGTCGATCACTGGCCAAAACTCAACACATTCCCTGGCGGTAGAGATACGGAGCAACCTGCGTAGGGCTTTCTCACAGAGCAAAACTGTGTGTTTGTTCTGGGTGAAAGCCCATGTGGGGCTGCCAGGAAATGAAAGGGCGGACGAGCTAGCAAAGGCAGCGGCACTTGGGCTGCGAAAGAAACCGGACTACGATAAGTGCCCGGTTTCATTCGCAAAACGAAGTATCCGGAACGTATCCCTATTAGAATGGACTTCAAGATATAAGGAAGGAGACACCGCATCCTTAACCAAATTGTTTTTCCCAGACCCGGTAGAGTCATACAAAATTGTTAAAACGCTGAAGCCAACAGGTGTGCTTACCCAGATCCTCACGGGGCACGGAGGTTTCGCCCATTATCTTTATAGGTTCAAATGCATTCAAAATCTATCTTGTGTATGTGACCCGGATGTAGAGGAGACGGTCCCGCACATCTTGGTTGACTGCCCTGCTACAGCTAAAATCCGTTTTGAACTAGAGCAAGAGCTAGATGTACAAATCAGTATGCAGTTACTAACAGAAAATATAATACAGGATAAAATAGTGAAATATATGGTAAAAATAGGAAATATTGTAAATAACAGAAATAGAGATAAATAAGCAGTAACTAGAAAATGTAAAATTGTTTTATATTTACCTAGTTATATAAGATCATTGATAAAACAATATAGTATAGTAAACACCATATATAGAATAAATAAGGAAATAAAAAATGTAGAAAAAATGTATGTAAAAGTGTAATAGATAAGTATTAGTGTATAAGTCAGCTGTCAAACTCCGTGGAGTTAATAGAGTACGATTAGTATAGCAACCTGTAAAAAATTTGTTTTTGTAAACGTATAATATTAAGCAATCAAATTGATATAACTTAGTCGTAAAGATAAATGTAAATTATATAAGCTGTACAAAACACAGCATGCCACTAAGTGGTTCTTTTGGAAAAAATGATGCATAAAAAGAAACATATGCAAAAAATGATTAAACAAAAAGAATAATAAAGACCCTGATCCTGTTAGGGGACAAGAAGGAAAAAAAAAAAAAAAAAAAAAAAAAAAAGGTAAGAAGCATCAAACTTTGGTATTCTTTGCTTGGAAACCTTATGGGACCAGTTTCTACCGATTTTCATACGCGCAGGTGGTGGCAAATCAGGCTGTAGTGTAGGTAAGGGTTGGATTAGAAAGTGTATGGGTAATGTTGGTTTCATCTTCATGATACGTACGTACTTCTCTTTCCTCACAGATTTCCTCAATTACTGGTTCAATAGTCTCTAAAAATTCAATGCAAACGCAATGGGCTACAATTACCAAGACAGATCTCAGATTCCATTGACCCCAAATATGCCTCTTCTCCTTCGCCAAATAGTCTCGAAAGGCCTCTTGAAACTTCACCATTGTATTATAATTGAGTGGATATCAAAAATTCTTCATCCGAATCCGAGGAACTTTCATAAAGCGTAATATCTCACCAAAGATCTCAAAAGCACTTACCATAATATTTGTAAAAACAAATCACAATTTATTTTCACTAAGGTCTGCTATTTTTCAATATGTGGAATGATTTTTTTAAATAACTGTAACTTGAAAATTAATGCATATAGCCAAATTGCCAGTACTAATAAAAAAAATTAAGGGTTTACCCACTCTATGCAAATTGAATGAAAGTAAAAGAAAATTAGCCGAGTTATCATCTGTGGCCAAAAATCTAAGGTGGTAAGTATTTCACCTATGCATTATTAAGGGTTAAGTTTTTATTATTTTTACTGAAGTGGCTGAATCTTAAATATTGCAGAAAGAATTTGGTAACAACACACTCTCGAGCCAACGAAACAGAAAATGTTGAAAACAAAACTTATCGTAATAAACTATTTTTGATTCTTTAAATTTATCTCTCCTGAGTATAACTTCATCAGTATGATTCCAAAGTCTTAGGTTTCTTTGACCGCTCGAGTAATGACAGATTTTCATCTATTTAACCTCAAACTCTGCATGTTTCAATTCTGTGTGAAAATTTAGTTTGGTGGATGACATTTCTGCAGTATTGTCGATGTTCAAGGTTTGGGTTTATATCCTTGTAACAGTATATAACAAATTTAAAAAAACTTAAACAATAAGAACCTTAATGAATTACCCCCTTCAACTACTGCTAACTACTTTTTAACCTATGCTCATAAATAAAAGTCCCTAAAACTAGATACCCTTGTAACTATCGCGGAATAATAAGTGCTTGGCGAAGATTTTCGTGTGCAATGCTTGACTAACTTGGATTTGAAAACGCTGCTTGAAATTGAGGCACAGGTGGCGATTGAATGAGATAAAAAATAAAGTAATTTTTTTTGTACTGATAATGATCATAAGCATTTTGGTTTTTTAATGAGTATTGTCATTATAAATTGTATGTGGATTACTGGACAGGTAGTCATTATAGCTTGCTTTCTTAAAGTAGGTATCTTTTGTAAAAGTAGGTATTAACTAAATAAATCAAAATTGTTAATTCGAAAAACAAGATAAGTTGAAGTACTTTTAATTTTTTCAAAGTTTTCTTAATAAAGTTTTAAATAGTAGATAACAATCGGACAAAACGTAACTAAAACTTAGACTTAAAGAATCAGCCTATATTCGTGTCAGAAGATATGCTTCGTCAGTCTTTTGCTCCACTAACATTCTTTTTATTTTATTTTATATTATTTAATATGTTTACGATTCACACGAACTGTTTTCATAACTAGAAAACAAGCACGAATTACTGTTTTTGCTCTTTACTCTGTTTTTATTAAATATTTATGTTTATTTAATGTACGGCTGCGCGAGAGTTGAAATGAACCTGAATCATTTTCCGACACCCATAACAAGCTTGACAAATATGATTGACAACTTGAAGTTTATCCATCAGACGCCCATGCTCATCACGCAGCCCTATTAACAAAAACACTTTTATTTTATTTTCAGACAAACCGCACGCTTGCCAATCACATTTTGACACACACCGGAGAGCGTCCGTTTCCCTGCGAGATTTGCGGCGCTCGCTTCTCTCAGAAGCATGCAATGCAGAGCCACGTGAAACACGTGCATTTTAACATCAGCCGGAGAAAAGTGCGGTAGGGTCTCTGTCAGTGTTGAACCATCAATTTCATTTGTCACTTGTCTAAAGCTGGAGGTGGGGTTTCTCTAAGGATCTCTACAATTATTTGTCTGTAGATATATAAATTGTAGATATTTTGGTCGTGTAACCATGAATATATAACAAAAATTTTATAAAAAGGCTTTTATTTCTATAAATTCGGTTTCAATATCTTAATCCTCATTAGAACATAGTCACTTGCATGAAACATGTAAAATAATTGTTAAAAAGGTGTAGGAAATTGCAGAATTTGAATGACAGTCACCGTGGATTAAAACAAACTGTTGGCTAAGTGAATGCGTAAATGAGTCACTTGTTTAAAATCATTTTACTATAGCTTCCTTAAAATTAAGATTCCTTATTCCATACTTAGTTCGCGAGCTAAGCAGTTTTAATGATAAATAATTTTTGTGACTGTTATTAATTACACTTTGGAGACTGTGCGAATGCTCATCTTGAGTTCATAGTCGACAGGTCAACGAGGAGCATGACAAAACTTCCATCTGCTTATAGTAGACGTGCGAAACGCCGAACACCGCGTAAAGACAGCTCGTTTTATGTTCGAGTCGCCAAAGAGTGAAACGATTGACCCAATGGATATCATTAGTCGTAAGTGTTTTATTCATATCATCATCAATCGTTAATAGTGATTGTGATAATTATCTCGACTTATGATGGGTTGAAGACCGTAGGGTTCCGATGAATTGCCTTTGTTCCAGCAATTGCGCGAGCTGTTCCTTTCATTTACCCGGAACACAACTACGTAAACGTTATAATAAATCCCCAGATAAACACACCACCTGTATGGCCCCAAGCGACCGGGGGAGGGACCCAGAATACACATCAATATTAACCTGTTTGTTTGTTAAGTTCTTCGTCCCGGGGAATATCTAAAGCATCATTGTCACTAAAGTACGTCTTCTTATGGTAGCTCAGTTCTCCCTAATACAGTTGAGGAAGGCGATGGCTGGATCCCGCGTTAACTCGTAAACGGGTGCCGTTTAAGGGTGTTCGTCGTTTGGATACTTGGGGGGAGGGAGACTAGCCGAGCTAACAGATGCAGATAAAACTAACTTTGTATAGACATAAAGCGACTCGGTAAATTTATTTTGAAAAAAATATACCCGTGAAGTTTCTTGTCAGTTCTTCACGAAGGTTTTTCCGAACTGGTATATCATGGTAGAGTCATGTTTTATTTGATGTCAATATTGTTAATATTGAGAAATAAATATTCGAATTTTGAAACTGAATTTGAAAACTCCATGACCCGAGAACAAAAATCTGTGCGCATCAGACAAATGCCGCGATCGTATAATTTATATTATGGAAAATCACATAACTATAGTAGGATTCTATGACTGTATTCACTTTATAATAATAATAATAAATCTTTATTTGCTGCCGACTCGCCTGACTTCAACCCGATACAGCACGCGTGGGATGCTGTCAAGTGAGCTATTTGGAACCGTCACCTCCCCAGACAGTGCCAAAGATCAGAAAAGCCGTTATTCAAGATAGGGATGGGTTACCGCAAGAAATGCTAGATAACTTAATTCTAAGCATGCCCAGAAGGATTGCCGTATATGTTCGAGCCAGGGGAGGAGTTATCTTGTACTAAATAAAATTGATGAAAGCAACATTCTTTTAAAAATTAAAATTAAAAAAAATCCATCTTTAGCTAGTGATTTCAAACTTTTTTTGTGTGTAAAATAATACCATTCATGACGAAAATTAATATTTTACTTTTGATTTATGTAATGCTTTCTTAATATTTTCCTTAAGCAAATCTTCGTCATCACTGTAACTGGACGAGTATAACAATTTCTTCCATTTTGGTGTGTACTTTCGCTGTAATCGGTAATTCCTATTAATTGGCCTTTCTCTAGGTCCAATAATAACTTTTAGTGTATCTTCTCCCGAAGCTGCTCTATTGTTTTTTTCTCCTTTACCAAAACGTATTTTCAAGCTTTGGTTTTGCTTTAAAAGTTCTTTGTCTGGCATGATAGTAAACCGAGTCTTCTTTTCGTAAGTTGAATTAGCTTTACCAAAAATTTCTTCATTCAATTGAGTAACATTTTTAGGCTCACCTCTTATTTCTTTTTCAAACAACAAATCCATTTCTTCATGATCGAACTTGATTTTATCGGCACGAAGAATTTTATTGATTTTTTCATCGCTACATAATTTAGTTTTGCCTGTATTTTTCCTAGATTTATATATAATATTTGTATGATTCATATCTTCAGTAAAATAATCGGGAGCTAGTCCATCATTATATCTTAAGAAATTTTCATTGGACTTTTCAAAAGAGTATTCTATATTTTCAGTCGTTGTCTCTTTCTTGCGTTGTTCTCGAAAATTTTGCAAAGAATTATCATTCGATGAATGATTACGAGAAACCAAAATTTCCGTCGAATAGTAGGGTCTTGTAAGGCTATTTTTAAAAGTACTGGAAGCAATAGTTTTATTACGTGTATAGTTGGATATTCTCCACAAATTACTGACTGTTAGTCCCGTTGTTATGTTAGGTACAATTTCGAAACGGGTTTTATTTTGCGTCGTATTTTTGTCATTATTAGTATAATTCAAGTCTTTGGTTGGCTCGATATAACTGTTTTTGAAAGGTGGTGCTTGAACTTGCGTTTTAATATTATTTAAACTATTATCTTTTGTTTTTCTTAAGCCAAGCTTTTTAATGATATTTGACAAATTTCTTTTTGTATCATTATCTAGGGATATTTTTGAAGCATTAACACTTCTAATGATTTTACCATTGTTGTTATTAATACCTTCTGATAGGCATTTATCATTATTAGAAGTAGTGGCTTGTTTCTTAGTACTAAGAGAATATTTATATACCTCTGTAGATTTTGTGTTATTTTTTGATCTTGTGAATGAATCATTAACATCGACTTGATCCATATTTTGTATTTTTAAAGCTTTGGGTATTTCTTTTTCTATTCTTTTAAATCCACCTATACTCAAATACACGCGTGGTTTGGAGTTATTTTTGAGTCCTTCTGTAAGATTTAGAGTTTGAACACTAGATGTTATTTGCAATCCTGTACCAAAGAAATTAATTTAAGTTTGATATCATTTAAAATCTAAAAATAATTATATCTCACAAGAACAGCATTTATTTACTATGTATTTTTTTAAATTGTAAAAAGTTGAGTTACCTGCTAAGTGATAATGGTTCAAAAGAATTAAAATAAAATTTAAGAAACATTTCATTTTTAAATAAATCGAATAAATGCATGTTTCATGTTTACAATGCAATTGTTTTATTTTATATCTGACCATAAAATTCAAAATATATTTGATTTATTATAATAGGAATATTAAGTCGTACAAACGCAATGACTACAACTTGTTCAGTAATAAAATTAGGATAATATTCTTAGCTTGCTTTTTGGCAAACTTAAATAAGGCAAGTTTGAATTAAAGTTTTTCAATTTATTTAAATATTTATTCTATAAATGACGAATGCGTTTGTCTTCCGATTCACAATACGATACAATATATCTTTATTGCCGTCATTACGAAAACAAAGAGTAACACATTTACACAAGTATGACACAATTTAGGCGGTCTTATTACTAACCAGCAATCTCTCCCAGACAACCTAGTGAAGATGAAGAGATATGATAATAACGAGCTTCTCATGGGCAATGCAATAAAAAAATATCTAAAATTTATCCAACTTTGTTTGCATGACTTCTCCAATACATCCCTTACATGGAGACCCTACCGCGGCACTTCAAGCGCTAGGCAATTCGACGCGATTAGACCGCATTTTAAAGAGTGGAACTATAAACATGTTGAGTGCTGGTTAAGAAAGTAAAGTAAAAACAATGAATAAATCAGTGACTAATAGCTGCGTAATCGGTACGGACAATTTCTATAAGTTTTTCTGTCAAATAAATAAGATTTTTTGCGTTTTGATCACGGGTATATAGCACAAAACGCTGCAGGAGGAAACAATGAAAGTTCTGCAATGGATCTTGAACTTCTATGTTCAGAACAAATATTATCATGTATTCTTCTAATTAAATATATGGGCATATTATACGTGGCCTATAAAATTTACAAGAAATGCCATTATAACTGTATTACGCAGCAAATCAACAGAGCGGCATTAAGGAGTTCAATATTTCGACGTCTCCCGGCTCCAGAAATACTTTGCTTACCGCGGTACCGGTAAATCTTCCCCCAGTGTTGTGTAAAAAGTATAAAAAGTGCGCGATTCTTCTCGATAAAAAAGTGTGTAGTGATGTAACATGGACATGAACTCTATATTATATGTAATTATAATCCGACTAATTAGAATTTTACTTAACTTAGTGGTTACAAACGCAATCAATGAGGATATCAGTCGTATAAGTGACTGGGCTAAATCATTTGGTTTATCTGTGAATCCTAGCAAGTCTCAAGCTATCATAATTGGCAGTCGGCATATGCGCGGCTGCATCGATTTTGCCAATTTGCCCTCTGTCGTCCTGGATGGTGTTCTTATTAATTTCTCTGACACTGTCAAAAAAAACCTAGGAGTAATTATTGACTCTTACCTTACGTGGAATGCTAACGTCCGCGAAATTAGTAGGAAAGTGCACTATTCCATCGTCAACTAAAAAGTCTTCGGAGTTTCCTGCCCTTCTGGACCAGGATCACACTTGCCCAAACACTCATTCAAACAATCATCGAGTACGCAGATGTCTTGTACTTGGACACAAATGAAGAGCTATAAAATAAACTTGAACGATTAAAGAATATGTGTATTCGATTCAACTTTTTAGAAGTTTGATTATGTTTGTGCATACCGCGGACAACTCTGATAGCTTCCTATTCTGTACCGTAGAGATTCTCGTATCGTTTAACCCAACCTCCCCTCGTTACCTAAGTAAGCGTTTTTCCTTCACGCACACCGATGATGCTCATTGCAGAAGGCATAAGCGTACTCTTCTTAAAATGAAACCCCATAAAACTGACTTTTTCTCTTATTCACCATACACGCAGTTAGGTTGTGGAATG
Organism: Marasmarcha lunaedactyla; assembly: GCA_923062675.1. NCBI lineage: Eukaryota > Metazoa > Arthropoda > Insecta > Lepidoptera > Pterophoridae > Marasmarcha > Marasmarcha lunaedactyla. The sequence goes on along the minus strand of OV281365.1, from coordinate 10,923,543 downwards.
CACTTCCTTGCATAATCCGTCAATCGAAAACGAAATATTTTAAAAGCGAGTAAGAGAACATTACCTTTCTCGAATCTATTAGCTAGCGGTCTTGTTTTTGTAACCCCGTCGTATTAATATTATCTTAAGTTCATTTCTTTGAATCGTTTGTAAAAGTCAAATATATTGTGTATATATTAGTTTGCATATATTTATATACCATGGATATTCTGTTTATATGTAGATAAGTAGTGTACATTTATATATAATACAATATGTAAGTAAGTAAATTAGCATTTTTTATAGTATTTATCTTATGTATTACAATATATAATTTAGTACACACTAAATTTGCTATTATTTACACTCCCCAGTCTCAGGTCTGTTAGAAGATTTTTTTTTAGAAATAAGCAACTCCTTTGTAAATTATTTAGTAACTACTTTTTATATTATAATGTGTAACCTGTGTGTACGTTCATTATTAAATAAATAAATACAATTTCCTTTTTTATACTTTGGTTCTAATAAACAACGCCAATTTATATTTTTAAAGTCAGTTTTAATTCTTTTCAGAACGTATCTTTCAATGAATTCCGAGATTAAATTGGATATTTCGCACGTATTAAAAACTCTTTTGACTATACATAAATAGATACAAGGCCGCGCTTGTCATTGTCGTGCATCCTGTCATCCGATCAAGTAGGTAGTTAGTTTAGTTAGATTATAGTTAGCCAATAGCCACGCGCCCCGAGCGTCATTGGCTAGTTCGCGTGCACTCTCCTCACTTTTTCCAAAACAAAACGTTGAATCATAGTATAGTAAGTAGTTTATGAAGATGTTATTACGTGAAATTATTGAGCAAGTTGCACCAAGTCTTTGCTGCATTGGTAAGTATCTTTTTTTCCATGTGCCAAGCATTGAACTACTATTATTAGCGTATAGAACGGACACAGCGAACCAGTTTTTTGTCCCAGTGTTTTGTTGCAACGACTGGCAACAACTCATTCAGGCAGTCCTTAATAGGGATGTAATATCTTCATTTCTCACTACGTATCAAAACTATATACTGACAGGAGATATCGGTTTTGAAACTATATATTTTCGACACATTGTATCTAATGGTTTTGATCTGATTTTGTACGATACAGTATATTTTAGATATTGAGACAATACTACTATGTTATATTTTTTAAATTAGCGCTTTGAGGACATATCAAGACATTTAAAGGTCGCACGCAATCTACAATATTATTTTATTGGAACAGTTTACCGTTTTGTTGTCTTCTACTAAAAGATCTTGCACCCTTTTTTTTAGTATTTTTGACTTCATTGCCGTCAGCAAATTCCGTCAGTTTGCAGCGAGGATCTAAAAACGTACAAGCGGAAAAAGTACCACTTCTTTCCACGTTAGTAAATCTTTTTGTTAGATCGGATTTCAAAGATGTTATAACATCTCTAGGGATATCTCCACCAAATTCCTCGAATAATTTGTCGCATGTGGCTGGCAGTGGTCATGCAGCACTATTACTGAGCTTCCAGTCATATTACTTCTGACCGCTCATTGACTCTGTGGCATCGTCAAATGGTTTTAATATTTTTGCGACCTCAGCCAGTAACTCCCATTCTTCATGAAATATTATTAATAGTCCTTTCTTATTACAGCCATAGTAGACCTTATGTAGTGCTCAAGCTCCACAAGTCTATCAATCATATAATAGGTAGAGTTCCACCTTGTTGGAACTTCCTGTACTAACCTCTTGGATACAAAGTTTGGTTGCGCATCTGTTTGATCTTTCAATAATTTTTCAAGAGCAGTGCTGCTACTTTTGAAAAAACGCACCATTTTCTTCACTTTTTCTAACAGTGTTACAAACGCTTCTTGGCTGCTTATTGCATTTTGGACAATCAAATTTAAGGAATGGCCATAACAGCCATAGTGTTACCAGATAATATTGTCGAGAGCTAGAAGAAATTTACCTTTGTAGTTACCTTCAATGTCATTCGTTATTTTGCGTAATACACCTTCAATATTTTCGCTTGTATGACTATTTTCGAAATTCGAACAGTCCAATAAAATCGTTTTAAGTTCTTATTCACTTGTGACGTAGTGTCCCGTCACAACCAAATAAGACTCATTGGTTTTTACTACTTTCTAGAGGTCCACAAATCAGTAAGGCACAAGCACTCGATCTCGATAAGACCTAATTCTGCCTTTAAGCAATCTTTTGTTTTGTGGTATAATGTAGGAATCAGTTAAATTAAATGAAATAAAATGAAATGAAATTTCATTTCATTAGAAACCGTCTTCCTGGAAGGCAGTTGATAGCCAGGCAGTTAATAATCCATCTAGTTCAGCTTTCTTCGACTAAGGAAAACGGCTGGTAACTATCGATGAATAATTCCAGTAAGTCAGAGTAAATTTTTCGTTTCGGCTCAACCGAAATTTCCTTCATCGCGTCATATCGTTCTATACCCTGTTGCCACACCACTGACCCTGCCGCAGAAGTCAAAGGGGTTGACGTAGCTGCAGTAAAATTTGTACTTGTTGATGCTACCACTGGTGCCGTTAAAAACGTAGTCCCGTTTTGAGTAGCAGTAGCCCGCGTATACGCATCTAAATGCCTCATTTTTTAAGGTGGGCTTTTAAATTCTCCGTATGCCCGTATAACTATATATGTCCCCACAAGTGGAACAGTTTGCCCTTTTTTCTTACGTACTAATATTTATAAAATAGTCCCAAAGAACTCTAGAATTTATTTATTTATATATTCTAATATATTCGTGACATTATTAAAAAGTTGTTTGCACTCGCAATTAACACTTCATTACGAAGGTCTCACTAAAATTTTTATTTAATTAGTAACTATAATAATTTTAATTTTCTTTTATATTTACACACTATACCTACCCAGTTAAAATGATTTATTTACACTAAGTGAAGCAAACACTATATTTACAAATTATCTACACTTAACAAAACTTTAATTGTTTCTCTTTATATTTACAAAACTATTTTAATTACGTCCACAAATAAAATGTTTTATTTAAACTATATTCAAAATCACTTTTGTCAGAAACAATTATTGAAGTTTAGGAAAGTAGGTACATAATCAATTTACTGCGCTGTCGTCAAACTCCACAAGTGTCAACGCAAAACTATCCAATAAATAAAAAAATCACCTAAATGCAGTGATGCGTTAGTTTAAGGCCAGAGGTCAAAGTGAAGCGCTAAATTATGCGATTTAGAGGAAAATACATCAACTTTAGTCCTTATAATAATAATAATAAACAATAAGTTCTTAAAATTGGGTACATATAAATGTTCATACATATACTTACCCCCTTTACATTAAGGATCATAATCGTATTATATTACATAAACCTATATTCTCGATACCCGAACACGATGCATGATATCCATTGCCGTTTCGATACGCGATCTGTGATAATTTCGAATAACCTGTGGATCGATGGATATTGAACATAATGATCCAATTCACGATATCAAATATTTAGTTTCGATACGGTGCAGTATCCGATTTTAGATTTTCTTGCAATATATAGTTTCAATAACTATATATCGATTCGTATCGCCCACATCTACTCGCTAACGCTCATAGCGACCACGTGCCGCAGTAAGTACCAAAGCAAATGTTTAGAAATGCCGTCTTGCGTGTTAAACCAATCTACTGTGAATAAAAAAGATAGTGGCGTCAGTTATCATCGCTAAGTTAACAAAATATTTAGTTAAAACAAATCAAAACTATTTTTGTACATTATTTTCTATTGCGAAAATCATAGATCAACGGTCGGATCGCACAAACGGACACTTGTAAACCCCACTTCATACACCACAGTATTACCATTGTAATCGCGAAACAATCATGCCTCCGCGAACATGCCTGACCAATTTAAAAAAGAAACATACCTAACTTAATTTAACATATGAATGAATGAATGAAATATCTTTATTTGCTAGGAAGTTGGTACATTTTAGGTCTTAAAAATAAAGTAAGTTTCACAAAATCCTACCAACGAGTGTCGGTGTGCAAAAATTGGTGAAAATAAATATAATTTTAAAATTGTCATAATATTAAATTCGACCTGATGTCAAAAAGAGAAGGTTACAATTAGATTATATAATACAATGTGAATGTTTATAAGGACTTATCATTTAAAAAATCTGTTACTTTGTAATATAGTTTATATAGAAGTAAGTCAAAAAGTCTTTTTTTAAATAAAGTCACTGGTAAGTTTTTGATATTTAGTGGAATTTTATTAAATATTTTTACCGCCATGCAAACAATATTTTTTTGAAAAATGCATAGCCTCTGGGCTGGAGTATAAAGCATTTCTGCATGTCTACTATGTCCAGAAATCATGTCCCGATTTTTGGGGAACAAATTTGGATGCTTTTTAACAAATAAGCATACCTCGTAAATATAAAGGCAAGGCAATGGAAGAATTTTTAAGCTTTTAAAAACCGGTCTGCAACTATCTGTATGATCGGCACTTGCTAACGCCCGTACGCATTTTTTTTGTATTCTAAACACGAGCTCAATGTCGACTGATATTCCCCATAATACAATTCCGTAACGTAGGATAGATGCTACGTATCCGTGGTATGAGAGCAGTGAAGTTTTTTGGCCTGCTATATCTTTTATTCTCCTAAGTGCATATATGAATCGGAATAGTAACTACTACTACTAAAGGACATTAGTATATCGCCATACCACGGCAACTGCAAAGATGCCGAAACGTCGAAATAATTTTAAAATTAACTAAAATATACGCGATAATATCCGGTAAAAAGTGTTTTATTTAAAGTATGTATCGTGAAAACTTAAGAAAAGATTGAATCCTTACAGTCCGAAGTGACTATAATTTCCTATAATTTAATCTTCTTATATTACAAAATCAAATACTTGTGCTTGGTCGCAATCAATCCTATGTATCGTAATAAAAAATGACAGGAGCTAAAACAAACTGATCAAGTCAAATCAAGCTTTATAAATCAACTATATTTTTGGAGACTTCTACACGTGAAGCTAATATTATGAAAATTCACATTAAAAAAAAGAATAAACAAAAGTGCTAGTCTTTTTTCTAAACGCTCACTGTTTACTTAAATAAGGATTCGCCAATATTCTTTAATTCAACAAGCTCAATATACTTAACTGCCTTTGTAAAATACCTACCAATTTAAAACAATACATGTATTACTTAAATAATATAAAAACTCGTATAAATAACCAGCAGTATAAACCAATAAGTCAAAATATTGTAAAATAATAATAATTATTGAACACGAAACGTTACTTACACATTACAACATTATATAATGCTTAGCTTACAAAAATATATTAAAATATATAATATAAAATAATAATGTAACAATAATAAAATTATAGAAATAAGTTAAGCTTTAAAAGAAATATGTACATATAGTATTTGCATTTTTAGTAATTGGTAATAAGCTTAATGTAATAACACCTCACATATTGCAGTGCCCCTACGGAGTATCACAAGAACTACAACTGTACCTAATTATTGTACCTAATTAATATATTAAATTTTGTGTGATAAGCAATGAAGTAATTTGAATTTGAAATAAAATAGGGATGACTTAGACGTTACTGATCATTACCCGACTTCTTCAGAAGGAGGGTTATGTAAGTGCCGCGTTTGTATGACAACAAAAATAACTAGTTTATAAGCTACAATCACAGAAACTTTAAATAATAATATAGAAATGGCTTTGTTTCAATTCACTAACAGTACCACTGACACCGCATGTATCCCTACTCTTTGCAAGTAATGCACACTCGTAAATAACTTGAATCTTTCTCCACAATCGCCCTACCCATACGTTTACAAGCTCTTTCATAACAAGAGATATTGAACATAATATTGAACTCGCAGGGCTTTGCCCTTTATTAGGGAGTAGTGCACTCAGTAAAGACTGTTAATTTAATATTTAAAATAAACAACTAGTATTTTAGGTATTTGTTTTTACTGATATCTGTGTTTCTATTATCTGAAACAAACAATTTATTATTATTATTGTTATATTACCTTGACATAGTAATGAGAACCGCTGGCCCAAAAATGCACTTACACATAAAATAAAGTATTAGTGGTACACAAAAGAAAGAAAATTCTCATGTACGTTAACACTCGATAAAGAAAGTATCGATATGATATATTGTTAATAGGTAATTTGTAATGAAACACTGCTATAATATCTGAAGTTAATAAATCAAATTTTGTAATTTTACAATTTAAGAAAAACTAAACAAATAAAATATGAATAGCATTTTCAACAAGACTTAATTGGATAGACGTAAGACACGCGGGAGCGTGTCAAGTTCCCGCCAAGATACGCACCTTGCGTAATATGGTTACTCAGATGTGGTTATCTTGTGGTAAGCCTGGAGATGGTGAACTGTTCAACAAGATGTTTGAGAGCCAGAAAGTGTTCAGAGGTAAACTCAAATGGTGTCAACGGAATCGGGACCGTATTAAAATGGACATCATAGCTTGTCATCGCTTAACAAACAATTTTGCGCAGTTCTGGAAGGAAACCAATAAGCTGAGTATCAAGCCGAGTCTGCCGGCTACTGTTAACGGGTGCAGTACGGACAGGGAAATCGCAGAAACGTTTAAGGGCCAATTTCAAGTAACCTCACCATTAGGGTTGCCACAGTGAGGGTGGGGGGCTGGGGCCATCTGTGGCCGAGAGTTGCCTCGCTTTTCTACCAAACAGGTGGCGACCATAATTAAAGAAATGAAAGGAGGCAAGTCTCCCGGCCATAATGGCTTGAGCGTCGAGCACCTGAAATGCGCTGGTGTTCACCTTCCACGAGTCCTCGCCGTGTTCTACTTCTTTTGCCTTAGTCACTCCTATCTTCCAAAGGAAATGCTCAAAACTGTAGTGGTCCCCATAGTAAAAAATAAAACTGGAAGCTTAGCCGACCATACCAACTATAGGCCAATTTCTTTGGCAACGGTTGTGGCGAAGGTTTTAGATAGGTTGATGGACAAGGAATTGGAAAAGTCTGTTGAGCTTCACGATGCACAGTTTGGATTTAGGTCTGGGGTAGGTACTAAGAGTGCGATTCAATGTCTGAAACAAACTGTCCGCTACTACACAGACAGGCACACTCTTGTGTGTGCCTGCTTTCATGATCTTTCTAAGGCGTTTGACATGGTAGTGTATGACAAACTCTGGCAAAAGCTTGAGGAGGTGGGCGTTGGAACCACGGGAGATTGTGCAACTTCTCAGTCATAGGTATGATAGTCAGACAAACTGTGTAAGATGATGAAATTCCACTTCTAGCGAGTATGTGCTTGATTGTGGAGTGCGACAGTGTGATGTTGCTTCTCCAAGGTTGTTCAACCTGTACATAAATGATCTGATTGTTTAGCTCAGCAAAATACTAGCAAGCTGCATGAGAGACGGTGTAAGCTTTAACAATATTAGCTACGCAGATGATATGGTGCTACTGGGCCCAACAGCTGGATCAATTAGGATCCTTTTGCATAGTTGTGAGGAGTATGCAAGTGAATACTTGATTTTTACGGCATCAGGACAATCAATTAAATATGAGCACACTATAACACTGAAGGCTCTAAACTAGCAAAGTTGGCAAATCTAAATATCTGGGACGCTATTTGAAAGTTGACCTTAACGTTCAGGTAGATATAGAGAGAGAGCGCAGAGGCACACAGGTTCGCACATTGCAGTGAGGAAGCTAAAATAACATTATCCAAGGTCTTTTGTCAATCTTTTTATACGGCGGGACTGTGGTCACACGAGCATGGCTCGAAAACAGCACTGAATGCGCTTAGGGTGCAGTATAACAATGGCAGAAGGGTACTGTTAGGATTACCACGCTACTGCAGCGCATCGGCCATGTTTTCCTTAACTAGAATAGATGACTATTATTGGATTATTCGCAAAAAAACGCATCTCTCATGTTAAGGTTGCGATCTTGTACCAGTGATCTGCTGAGGGCGTTTGCTGACAAGCTGGAGCTTCCAATATGGAAGCATTTTATGTCTGTTTTAGTCTAATTAATTAACATGAATATCTTACTAACATAGTTACCTATTTTGCGTGTATTACTAACAAGTGGGCCCAGTTATTATTATTATTAGTATTAAAATTACGGTGGGTAGGTTTAATAAAAGTTAAATGTTCTTGTTGTATTTTCACTGTTTTGTTGGCATACAACTCCGAAAGCACTCTTTGTTGTTATTTAAATAAATAATAATAATTTGAAATACCTATTCTAATTTAATCATGTCTAAAAATTAGCTTTCCTTTTTAATTTCAGAATTTAGTTTAAAAGAAGGATATTTTGAGAAAATGTTAAAATAAGTTTCTATATGATACAAATAGTAATTAAATGGTAATGATATGTTTTTAACATTAAGGCTACAAAACTTTATTGCCCTGTGAAATAAATTGATTTGATTTGATTTGAAATGGAAATATTTATTGAAAACTTGCCTTTCTGACACTTTGAGCTGGAATTTTTACTTAGTCATGTAGGCGAATGTATGTTTATCTTTGTATAATAGAATTTGTGAGCAAAATAAGGTGATTTTTCAAAATAAAGCCCTTTCGCATATCATAACGATCTGCAGGTGGTATTCAACGGTAAATGCTGCACCGGGCTTTACTGAAGAAGCTTATGAAGTGTTAAAAAGGAAAAACCAACCGAATGAAAAGCCTGTGCTGTGTTCTTTGGTAATCGACGAGATGGCTATTAGGAGTCAAAAGTTATTCCACAATTAGCGCAAACTGGGCGCAGTCAACTGGCACTGGTCTTGTAATAGGTGAAGACGAGGATACTACAGCAACTCAGGTCTTAGTATTTATGCTAGTTTCTTTGAATGAAACTGGAAATTACCTGTTGGCTATTTTTCAATATCAAGTATTGATGCAGAAAAGAATGCAAGTCTAATTAGAATTCGTTTAGAAAAGTGTAATGAAGTTAAAGACTGTGGATATTTTAGGATGTCAACTGACCGATTTAAATAATATGAAGACTCATTTTCTCATCCTACCACATCAGAAAAAGTGTTTGTTTTAAAAAAGGGACTAAACCCTTGTGCTATGTTATAAAATTCATTAGGAAAACATTTCAACCGAAACGGCTGATATTTGTTGAAAATAATGGACAAATAAAATGGCACCTGCTGATAAATTTGAACAAGCTGCAGCAAAATGAAGGGCTTAGTTTTAGAGCTAATACAATGACTCCGCGTCACATTTTTTCCGCAACCAGATAATGAAAGTAAAGTTCGCCACACAACTGCGTAGCAAAAGCTCTCTGTGATGAAATTTTAAAACCAAACAAATTCAAAGATTCTTTAGCCACCGTTAACTTTACTACTATGATGAATACTGTTTTCGATGTAATGATTTCGAGAAAACTCAATTTCTATGGATTTAAACTTCCAATAGGTAAGGAAAATAAAATAGAATTTTTTTCTTTCCTAGAAGAAGTGAAGTCATATATAGTACAGCTGCAATTTCAAATCAAAAATAAATGAATAATTAAAAGAAAGAACCAACATCTTAAAATTATACTGTGTATCAGAAAAAAAGAAAATTGTAGAGTCTTCAAACAAAACTAGATTTGTTGGAGCTATCATCTGCATCGAATCTATGAAGGCACTATATAATTATTTAGTTGCAGAAAAAAAAATTGATTGAATACATATCAATGTATCGGATTAATCAGGACCACTTAGAACTTTTTTTGGATTGATCAGGTTACACGGTGGTTACAACAACAATCCTAATATACTTTAATTTAGAGCTGCGTATAAAAAAAAACGTTAAATCACCTTGAATTAAGATCATCTTTTAGTGGTATCCTACCTTTAGATAATTTTACCATCTTAAATTCATCGTCCCTCAATTGTACATCCTGTTTAAATCGTCACGGTGAAGAGGCATACGAAATCTTGCAGCCGACGCGAGCACTTGAGTCTGATATAGAAGTTGAAAACAACTGTGAAATCTTTGCAACTATGCTCAACTGTGAAAACGCAACCTCAGCTTCACAGCTCATAGTTGGGTTGTAGTTGTCTAACAATCCCGTTATCTAACAAAAGTTTTGAAATGTGAAGAGTGTATAGACAGCCGGACTACAACGGGTAAACTTCCGCATCATAAATTAATAACAATAAAAGACATGGGTGGTTTGTGTTATTCTTTCGAGGCCGTATACAACATATGCCTCGCCACCGAGATTATTAGACGTCATTTAATAAAAAAAAGCGGTGACGAATCCCTTTCTTCCAAATATAACCAGATAACATTACAGTGACCCTTAAAATTATTATTGGAAAAAATGAGTGGAACGACGGGACTCGCCCTTTCTACAGGCGTGGATGAGGTATCATACTCAAAAAAATAAAAAGTGACTGATGCCTTACCCCAGCCTCTTCTTGTTGTGTTTATTTTATTTTGTGCCTACTAACATTAGTTTATAAGATATACTGTGTTACTAACAAATGGAACTTGATTTCCGAAATAAAAATTTATTATTATTATTATTTACTTGTTTAATTTATCATTCATTTGATCAACCTATCACAGTTAACCATAGAATGCATTTAATACGAGCTGTAATAAATAAATACGCAACAATTCGTTTACGTCACGAATCACAAAATACAAATGATAACTTGTCTGTACGTCAGAAATTAACGAAATTGACTTTGTTCAAAGGTAAATAAAGTTTTATAATAAATTATCGATTTTTATTACACTGCACTTGTCTACTAATATACTACTATAATAAAAACATTATAAAACCTAAAAATCCAACTGCCTAAGTAACTATTCAGCTATAAAGTGAAAAACAAGTTAAAACCTATATTTAAGAAATGGAGAATGTAAAATAGCAGCTGAGGGTTAAACTTATATTTCAATAAACTATCACTACTCTTATTATGCTAGGTGTGTCTCCCAATTGCAATTTTACGTTCGCCATTTCTTAAGTATATTTTTTTACTTCTTACTAGTTTTTCATTTTTTAGTTGAACACTAGGCAGTATGGCTTTTTTCTATTTTTTAATAATATTTTTATGTTTATATTTACTCCAAGTAAACCCACGTAAAGTACAAGTAAGAGGTTGTTACATACTCAAAGGCCCTCACAAGTAAGAAATCAATCGATTATCTCTGGCCGGCAAGACGGATATATCTACAAAACAGGAATTTTCTTATAAAAGCCCATACTTATCGAAGAAAGTCAGTCGATATCGAGCTTCGAAGTGATCAACACATCAACCAGCACGCCTTCGCTACTTCTATCTTGCGTGCCTATCAGTCTGCGCGCCTTCTCCGTTCCTGACTTGCGTGCCAGATTGCTGCCTTCTCCATTTCTTACTTGTGTGCCAGTATGCGCGCTTTCTTCATTCCTACCTTGCGTGCCACTCTGCCTGCGCGCCTTCTCTGTTCCTGTCGTGGGTGTCAATCTACCTGCACGCCCTCTACGTTCCTGCCTTGCGTGCTAGTCCGCACGCCGACTCGACTATTGCCTTGCGTGCCAGTCTGCACGTCTCACCGTTTCCACCTTGCGTGCTAGCCAGCACGTCTTTGCCGATCCTGTCGCGCGTGTCAGCTAACTCACCCTTACGTCGCTCGCCTCTGCCAGCGACATCTGGATTTACGCCTCAAGTCACGCTCAACCCTAGCTTAGTATTATTATTTCTTAAAATTAATCAGTTCTAACGCCTTTTTTTGTAAATCAACTGTTGTAATATATTAAATTTAACATTATATTCCTGATAAACACCTGTTTTATTTCCCTCCCGCAGGACGGTTACCGGACTCATCGTGGTGATGGATCCTTCAAGGAGGGTCCCTCATTACAGCTGCGTTCTGTTTGCCGATTACAGCGCTCACAGCGCTCATATACCCGTTCCGTTTGCCCGTGAGCGCGCTCACAGCGATATCGATACGTCATCAATGACGTCATAAATGCTGCCATCTTCCCGCTCATAGTGCCAACGCTACGGAGCATGGTCGCTGTGAACGGCCTGTCAAAACTGACACATGACGTTAATTTTTTGATGTTTTTATTAGTCGATTAAAGCTTTTAGAAGCTTGCTTATTAATTTTCTTTTGTAATAATATGAAAAAATGGCTCCTGCTTCATTCAGGGTTAAAGATTTTAATGAAATTGTAACTAATAACACTTTTAGCACGTGCAAACGAATCGGAACGGTTTTGAGCACTTTTAGCGCTGTAATCGGCAAACGGAACGCATCATACGTGACACACAATCACGCGCATGCTCACATACAGCGGCCCTGATAGAAATAGTTTTGACGGTTTAAAGATTGACGGAGGCCTGCTTTTATCTCAAAAAATCTAATGTATAGGCAGAAGCCAGTTGTATACAATACCAATTTATATTTAAATGAGGTAAATAAAGTTAAAGTAATCTTTTTACTTAATGCCAACGCTATCGTAAACAAAGTGGATCTATATCCACTTAATGTTCATCAATGTCAGTTCATCACTTCTATAGGTAACAAAATATATATTCAGTATCTATGCAGTTAGGTAAAATTTCAATATTTTGTCCATTCTGGACTCGTATAATCTATTGGTATGACACATTGCAATCCAAGGTCGAGAGTTATTGTAGTTTGATTGCTACATTATTTAAGTTTTTGTAGCGCTGCATCTAATAATAAATTATTGAATAGGAAAAAATGTAATACGAGTGCTTCACAAAAGTTTTTTTGAATAGCTTCTCTAGTACGTAGTCAAATGTGCCAAGTGTTTTTTTTTTGCTCTAATACTAATTGATGTAATTGAGCTAATAGGTAGTCATCATGTCGCAACAAGACTCGCAGCCTGGTCCATCGCAAGCAAATGCTTGTAGTTTAAATATGCTCATAGGAAGGGTGGTGTTTTATTTTTGCGCGCTGGATAAAAGTAAAACACCACACAAGAAAAGGACTAACAAAAATGAAACCGAGACTTGGGAGTGTTCTAAGAGAAAAAACCTGAAATGCACTGGCGACTTGGTTTTGGCAATTGGTATTTTAACCTATTTTTTAGTAACCTATGAAAGTGTCTTGTCTGTGTTTGATGATTAACTATAATGTAGTTATATGTTTTTCTAGGGCCATCAAACCGTAAAGGAATCTTCCCATCAATGTATACCAGAGTTTAATAGAAACCCTTTAGATTCTCAAATTGAAGAATGCAAAAAAAAAATATCGTCTGCTGATTTACCTTCCGGGTCCGCTAAGTAGTTTAGAATGCCACTGTTGCGACACACGCTGTTGCGAATTTTTTTTCAACTGCCTCATAGGTACGAAAGCTTATGGACTTAAATGATGTAGTCGCGAACGACGCTGTTTCGAAAAACATTTTACTGCCTCATACGCTCGAATGCTTGTGATTTCGATTCATTCAGTCATAATGTGTACAAAAAAACATTCAAGTAGTAAATAAAAGAAATTCGAAAAACAAATTCGGTGTCAATCAAAATTTTTTAATACCAGCAATTCATAATCGAAATTTCTAAATAAAATAAAAAATTATAGGTGTTATAATTGCGCGGTTTTGCTTACCGTTCCTGCCTAGATAATATATGAAACGAAAAATATAGGGTGAAAAAGAACCCACAAGGGTTAGTGAAATAAACATACCTGATGATCTGAAGAACCACCGCCTGTTGTTTTTTGCCACCGAATCGAATCTTAGGAGGTTAAGTGAATCAGAAATATGGTTTGGCGATGGTACCTTTCAAACTTGCGCTACAATATTCACTCAACTTTTTTCTATTCACTGTATAGTACTTACTGGTGACTGTAGACGCATAGTTCCATTAGTGTGCGGGTTTCTAGACAGAAAGACAGAAGAATAACATATTGAGTGTCTTTTCTCAACTGAAAGGATATTCTGCTGAATTGAACATTGAGTTGAATCCAGGGCAAATCATGTCAGATTTTGTACAAGCGATAATAAATGAAATTCGAATCGAATTTCCAAACACAATTCAAAGTTATTGTTCGTTTCACTTAGGTCAAAATATATGGAGAAAAATTCAAGCTTGTGATTTAAGTGCGCGATATGGAGCAGCAGATAGTAACTTTGCCGTCCAAATGCGATGCTGCGTAGCGTTTGCTTATCTACCAGCGAAACATATACCAAATATCTTTAGAACATTTAAAAATACTCTCTTTCCAGAAGAAGCCGAAGACGTTACTATATATTTTGAAGAGTGTTATCTTTTAGGACGACTGGTAAGCCGCAATATAGATGACAAAATTCATGTTTCACTCTTACAACCACTATTTCCACTGAGTCTATAGAAATAAATAGCAACTTATTCCTTCTACGTACTCAAACAGAAGCCTGGCACCGCCGGTGGAATTTTTGTAAGATAAAAAGAGACTTGGACTGCTTGGATACATCCATACATGTATACGAAAGCTTATTGAGAAACAAAATATTACGGATAATCAAATCGAGAAGATTTTGTGTAATGTACCTCAGACACCACCGAGAAAACGGCAAAGAGTTGCGTAAAATGCTATTTCGGCAATTTTTAACAAGAAAAGTACAATGGCCACTTTTGAAATTATAAGAGCGTTAAATACTCGTATATACTAATACTGTCACATGTAAAATTGATTCATTTCGAAAATAGATACCACTTTAATAGACAATTGTTTATAAAGATCGGTCTTAGATTTTGTGAACGTCAGAATGGCAGGTCAACAGTTGTATTTTTCTTTGAAATTATGTCTAAAAATGACTTATGAATTGCTTATATTTGCTTAGCATGATAAGAGAATTGCTTATTGCATAATTTAAAACAATTAAAACATTTAAGGTTGACCGTCCACTCTGACGTCAGAATGGCTGGTCAATCTCTGTAGTCTAGTAATTACGTAAATTACTGAAATTTTCATGGAGCGAAGATTGCTTATCAATTGCTTATTTCGCAATTTGTAAGCCTAAACTCTGTTAGTCTTTTATTCTTTTTATAAGCTAGGTAGGAGCTTAAAATTCCCAGCGCCTGTTAAAATTATGAGAGCAACATTACTTTAGGTTTTTGTATCTCATGCATTTAACAGTCTTATAGCTTTTTGCTTCAAACCCTTACTAAGCAAACGTCCTATTGTATTCCTATAACCTTGTTTAATATTAATATCACTACATAGTAAAAAACAAATCGCATTCCATCTATCTGTCCCTGTGTATGCTTAGAACTTTAAAACTACGCAACGGATTTGCAACTTTGCAAAAAGTATTATCTATAGCAAATAAAAAAGTCGATATTTTTTTCAAACTACCCCTAAAAGATGGCGTAAAGGGGTTGTAATGAATATATGGAAAAAAAACTAAATTAACGCAAGCGGAGCCACGGGCAAAAGCTAGTAGTTATATAAATTAAAGACAAGATTTTTTTCATAAAAATTATTATTTATAAATTATATACGGCAAATAAAGTCATAATTATTTCTTAACATAAACAATACAATGTGGAAACATGCTTCAAATGTGTAATGTTCTTCATAAAAAAGTAAAACTGTATAATTTCTTATTTAAATAAAGATTCTTCAAACCGAATGTGGAATCAATTTTATGCTGGTACTTCGTACGATTCTGGTACTTAAATCGTCGTAGCATTGCCATAAATTTCCACGCCTACAATGTGCTTCATAGTGGCCCATTTTACCAACAGCAGGCGGATAAATTCAATAACTGTAACAGTTTATATTCAATGTCCTTTAAAACTAGTTGTGCAGGTGGTTCATACACAGAAATACATTCATCTGATTTTTCGAAAACAATAAGAGTGCGTAGGACTTTAAAGGAGTTTAAAGGTTTTTATGCCATTGCAAGAAGATCTACGACATGGTGTATGTCGGGATAATTAAGTAATCTATTTGCAGCTTCTTGAGGTTCAGTTGCACGTTTATCCTGTAAACGTGAAACTGAAATGTTTCTTGTTATTTTATTTACAGGACAGTTTAAATCGATGCAAGACTCTTTTTCTTCTGCACTGTAAAGAAAGCACTTAATCAGCATACGATCAAAAATATACAACACATTGCATTCACAATTAACTTCTATAGTAGCTTATTTTTGAAAGTTTTTATAATATGTTTTAGCTATGATTGTTCTAATTTTATACCCGTCTTTATTGTTCTTTTCAGATTACAATTTCATAAGCTGGCAAAGCATTGCTCAGTGAGTCGTTTCTTCAATCTGATGCATTGAAACGTATCTCGAAACTATACAAATAGTGTATCTGTATCATTCATTCTGCTCTTTCGAATCTCTGTCAATTTGCCTCATTTGGAACGCGGCTATACACGAACTTTCTCACTCATGCATCGGCTGATCCGAAACGTCGCGAACTGACGCGAACGAAAGAGTGAGATCGCCGCTCGTCGTGTTCTGTCGGGGCGCTTCGGGTGCTATGAGCTTGCGTCGAGTCCACTATCTTTGCTTGCTTTGCGTACGAGTAAAAGAGATAGAAAATAAATTTGATGACGAATATTGCGCGCACTTGTCGCATCGTTTGTTTATGTTTTTTTAGTTGACCTTTGTTTGCGCAAGTAAAAACTTAGTTTTTCTAAATTAATTAGTTAAGTGCACGTAAAGTTTACGGAATTGAATACGTATATTCTGGGACGTAAAAGTGACTAGTGTTGTAATTAGGGTTGTAAATAACTTTAAAATATACTGTTAATTTGTTAAATAATAAGCTATAAAATGGCTCCAATTAAAAAGAGAAGTGCTATATGGAATCACTTTAGTGAAATACAATAATAAAGCTAAATGTGGCTATTGTGGGCAAGTAATGGCAATTCCAAATAAGTCTGTTGGTAATTTAAATAGATATATGAAATTAAAACACCCTACGATCAAGCTTCAAATAGAACGGCAAGATATTTCAAATTGCCCGCCGTTAGAGTCGTCTCTGCCGGCACCGTCACCGCCGCCGGCGGCGTCAGTAGCTTCTTTGCCGTCGACTTCAAGAGCACCGTCGCTTACTATTTCCTCTATACAATCTTCATTGTCCGGATTTATTGATATACCACCAGCTTCAGGTCTGCCGTCATCGTCAAGAGCACCGCCAAGTGTACCGCAAGTATCGCAACTTCCCATTTCCTCCGTACAATCAACCATTCAGTCCACACTGTCCGAATACATTCATAAGCCGATCCCATTAAAAAAAAGCATGGAAATTGATAAACAAATTCTAAAATTACTAGTAAAAAATTATCACCCCTTTTCGCTAGTGGAACAAAAAGAATTCAAAGATTTATTACACATGATTATTCCTGGGTACAAACTGCCTACACGTAAAACCTTATCGAATAGCATATTACTGAAATATTACCAACAGTGCCTTGAAAAAGTACAAAAAGATATGGAATCCGCATATGCCATTTGTGCAACAACTGACTCTTGGACTTCAATTCTGCCCTCATAAGCCAAAAAGCGGTATCTCAAAAAAATCAGTTTTTTTTATTTTTAGTGCATTGGATAGCTTAACGAATTCTCTACCAGTTACTAGCAATACGAGCGCCATAGCCCTATCTTCCTCAGAAACCCTCTAAAAACCACTAATAAAATATTGCGTATCTCAATTTTGTACAATATTCCTAAGAGGCTGAGAGGTATATTATTATTTTTAAGCACAATGGCCGTACAGCGCAATTGCTTAGAAATAATCTTTAAATTAACAGACAACATTTCTAAGATCATTGGCGGTATCTGTAAATCACGAAGCGAGAAGTATAGATACGGCTTTTGCGCTTAGCATAATAGTTCGCAATGTAATGAGATGTCGCTGCAGTCGCACAGTTTGTTGAACCAAAATAAACGCTATGTTATGAATAATAACAACGATATTCCAGTGTTTCTTAATCGAATGTTTACTCCCAACAAATTTACTTGTTAGATCTTTGTTTGTTTTGCTTAAAGTGACCAACTAGTAGTAGATAAATACGAAAATAATTAAAAAGTCATTATAATAAAGTGATAGCCTGGTGTTTGGTGTTATAAGTGTGATATTTGGTGTTCAGGTGAGTTAATATTAAGTAATTTAAAGTAATTGTTTGTTATTTAGATATAAATCAATAAAAAAACTGTTTTACCTCTCAATCTTCAATCAATTTATTTATTTATTTATTTATTTATTTTATTATTAGGGAAGCTTACAGCTGAAAAAAAACACTAAAGTATAAAGGCAATTGATATTGATGCTTGTTAGTAATTGATATTGATCAATTACTAACGTAGTACTCATCAATTATAGAAATATTGCGTCATGTTTATAGATTATAATCATTCATTATAATTATTTGTTAATCGATTATTCTAAATAGATAGCTATAACTAGATGTAGTTTTGACAATTGGTTGTTATAATTATGTGAAATATTTTAAGAATCTAACTTTCTGTTGTCTGTCATTCAACATCAAATTATGGATGTAAAATTGACTTAAAATATTAATTGATTCGGCTAGTGAATGCTTGCTATGCTATATTATGTTGCTTTATAGTTTTCGTTTTGAATCCAATGTCCTTTCGTAGGTACGTACCTACTACTTAGTGGTGCGCTTCATAGTGCGGTTCATACCTACGTTTTTTGTCTTACTGGATTTATAATACATATTAAAGTAACTAAACTTAAAATATTTTTCAGTATTAGTTACATTATTAAAAAAAATTTGTATTTTCAATAAATTTTCATGGGCATTTGCTTTTGTTACAGATAATTATTTATTAGCAATCTCACAAAGAAACGCAAGAATAATGATGATGTTAAAATTAGCTCAAAAAAATAAAGATTTACGAAAAAAATTTAACGGTACGAAAAAGTTACAAAGCGAGATTGAAAATGCTGATCCAGATTATTTTCCTAACAGTGATAGTTCAGATAAAGATTCTACGTGTTCAAAATATGAAATACCTGAAAATATAACAACAAAACATTCTTGTCTAATACTAAATAACAGTGAAATATTAGGGCCATCTACATCAACAGTCCATCTAAAGTCAATCTAAAGTCCAGGTCCATCTAAACCGACAGCAGTATTAATCAATGACGATAATTTGCCTGAACAACCAGTAATAAACAGATATTTAATTAACTTAGATGAAAATGTCACAAGGCAACCTACCCCAAATTTAAACAGTGAAGACGTAGATTTAGATACTTTGAATAACATCGCAATTGAATCATTGGTTTCATTAACATCTCCTACTTTACCATCATTGTCTGCACATAATGATAGCTTTTCTGATATTCCAAGCCCAAAATATATGCTGGAAAATAATCAAGAGGACAATCATGTTGATATTGATTCCAATAAAATTGTTACATTGCCGAAACAAAACACTGAACAACAGATCCCTTATATTGATTCAAGTAATATAAGTGGAGAAACAAATAATTTTCTGCCAGGTGCAATAGAAAAAGAAGTTATAGAAAGTACCAATAATGCTGAAACAAACGATATTGTAGGAAATAAAACAGAAGATAATACGCCTAGAGAAAGTTTAGAGAGCTACACAAAAGCAGGAACGTTGAGAAAAAGAAAACGGTATGACGTGTCACTTAAAGAAAGAAAAGAAATAAAAAATAAAAAATTGAAAGAGCAACATGCTGTTAAACCACCTTGCAATATAAACTGCAAGAAGTCCTGTTCTTTAAATATATCTGAGGAGCAACGAAAAAATATAAATAATAGCTTTTGGGCAATGAATTACAAAGATAGAAAAAATTTTATGTTGCATCATACTTCCAAAAGACCTGTAAAGCAGAGAACAGTCACTGAGGCTTTGGCAACTGACTATCGTAAACAAAATACCTTCGTTTATGCTATCAAAGATGAAAATGGTATATCACATACAGTTTGTAAACATTTTTTTAACTACTTTGGGTTTTAAGGCGTCGAATGATAAGCCCTTACAAACTGCATTAACAAATCTTAAAAACTCGGTAACAGCTCCAGAAGATAAGAGATGTCAAAATATTCCCCATAATAAAATAGATGATGATCCTATTAAGGAACATATTATGAGCTTTGAACCTAGTATTTCTCATTATAGACGCGAACACGCCCCCAAGCGTTTGTATTTGCCCAGTGACATGTCAATAACTCATTTATATAATGATTTTAAGAATAAGAATCCTTCTTTAATTATTTCTTACGATAAGTATCGGAATGTAGTTCGCAATTTAAATATTTCTTTCGTAAAATTGGGTCACGAGGAATGTGAGATTTGTGAAGGATTCGTTTTGCACGATGATACACATAAAAAAAATAATTTGAAGGATGACTGTACTTGTTGTAATAATTGGGTTAAACACATGGAAAAAGCAAATAGATCCAGAGAGTTGTACCAGTGTTGTGGCATGAGGCATTATTTGGGAGGACCAAAGATGAAATTATTAGTGCATATTATCATTTTTTACTGTTTCAACGAGATGCCAAAGATATAATTATATGGGTGGACAATTGTTCAGCCCAGAACAAAAACTGGACGTTCTTTTCTTTCCTAATTTATATTGTTAATTCCGATGAAATCAGTGCTCACAACATTGTTATAAAGTATTTTGAAGCAGGACACACTTTTATGTCTGCTGATTCATTTCATCATAGAGTTGAATTATCTATGAAGCGGATGAAGAATAAGATATATGACTACGAAGACTTTTGTTCTGCTGTGACTATTGCTGGAAAAAATGTTAATCCAAAAAAAATGGACCATAATGATTTTTATGAATGGCAAGATTATACAACGCAATATAAATTGTCTCGTCTAAATCCACGTCCTTATATTTGCGATATAGTGCAAGTGGAAGCTAGGAGAGGCAGCTTTGATTTCTATTAAAAGTCCTCCTTTGATAGTGAGTATATAACTGCTAGTATTATTGGAAATAAACTTTTAAAAACGAATGTTCTTACACCTCCAAAGAAGAAAACCGTAGTCAACGGCATTTCACAAGACAAGAAGAACAATATATTGAAATCCCTTCAAAATATAATACCATGCAATAGACTTTCTTTCTGGAGGGAGCTCCCTTCTTCAGACTAAAATATAACATAGATGCCTAATTTCAAAATTGAAACTTTTGATGTACGTTTGTCTGGAATGTAATAAAATTATTAAAAATATCATTTGTTTTCATGTTTTATTTTATTTAATATGTATTTTCAGCAAAATATATATTGAAAATAATTTGTATGAAAATTTATATGAATACACTAAATCTTAAAGCGGTAACTCACATTAATAACCATATGATATGAAGCCCAATAACGGTATCTCAAAAATAAGGTAAAAAAACTAAATTTTTCCAATTTTTGAAAACATCAATAAAAAATAAGGATATGAGTATTTAATATTATGTTCAAATAATTTTAAAAATACTTTTCTAAGTTGACGCGAAAATAAAAATCACAAAACAACAATTTTCTCGAAACTAGTTTTTTTGAGATAACGCTTTTTGGCTTCTGAGGGCAGAATTAATAATGTCAGTTTCATATCAATAACTGTACATTATATAGACGATTCTAGTACCTTAAAGTCTTACCTTTTAGACTGTTTTCCTTTTTCGGAGCGTCACACAGCCATAAATGTAAGCAATTGTCTTAAGAAAAAATTTATAGAATGGAAAATAGACAAAAAGGTAATTGCTATTGTGAGTGATAATGCGGCTAATGTTGTTGCTGCTATCCGAGAAGGAGGCTGGAGACATATAAGCTGTTTTGTCCATTCTATTAATTTAAGTGTCCAAGCATGTCTTCAAGACCTGGCTCCGACTTTCAAAAGTAAAGCATATTGTAGAATATTTTAAAAGGAGTTCTTCGGCCCTAGCTAAACTAAAGGATAGTCAAAAACAAATGGGTTTACCCGAATTAAAACTAAAACAAGATGTCATAACTAAATCTTTTCTTAAGTTTTCACGATACATACTTTAAATAAAACACTTTTTACCGGATATTATCGCGTATATTGTTAATTTTAAAATTATTTCGACGTTTCGGCATCTTTGCAGTTGCCGTGGTCACGATAGACTATCGTGACCAGTCTATCGTGACCACGGCAACTGCAAAGATGCCGAAACGTCGAAATAATTTTAAAATTAACAATATACGCGATAATATCCGGTAAAAAGTGTTTTATTTAATGTCATAACTAGATGGAACTCTACATATGATATGCTTCAAAGAATAATCAAATTAAAAGAAGCTGTTATATCAACTATGGCGATATTAGAAAATACCCATGAGGCATTATCATCCCATGATTGGATTATTGTAGAAAAATTCATTACCATTTTAGAGATATTCTACAACATAACAAACGAAATAAGTTCAGAAAAGCACGTAACATTATCAACTGTGATTGTATTATGTAAATTCATGATTAGACATATAAATAAACAACTAAACGAAGAAGGTACGTCCGGCCCGTCGGAAATTCGTTTAATGCTAAACACATTGAGACAGCAACTAAACGACAGATTTAGGAATGTAGAGAACAATGCATTATATGCTGACTCAACTATATTGGATCCACGGTATAAAAAATTCGGATTTAGAGACGAAAACAATTACAAAAATGCTCTGTGCAATTCGAAAATAAAATTGGCGTCGACTCTAGTTCCAGAAACACCAAATACTTCAACTGGAACTTCAGAAGCAAGTCAAAACATTGTAGTACCAGAGTTGGCCAAACCCACAGAATCTAAAAAAGCCTCTATTTGGGATGATTTTGACACTGAATTAAATCAGAAATTAAGACCACAAAACCAAACTGCAGCCGGCATAAATGAGCTCGACAGATATGTGGAAGAAGAGTTGCAACCCCGGACTGAAGATCCCTTAAAATGGTGGGAAGACAGAAAGCGAATTTATCCAATACTGTACAGTTTTATGCGAAAGAGATTGTGTGTAATGGCTACATCCGTGCCTTGTGAGCGGGTGTTTTCTAAAGCTGGCCATGTCCTAAATGAGCGAAGAACATCACTAAAAGATGACAAAGTCTCACAAATTTTATTTCTTAATCATAATATGACTCATTAAGTCGATTATTGTAAATATAGTACAGTAAAATAAAACTTAAAAAAAAAAAAAATGTTAACAATTGTAAAAAGAAAAAGTAAAGTTATAAAATTTATGTTTAGGTATGTTTTACTATTATGTATTTTTTTGATAAATATGTTATATGTATGCATTAAAATAACAAAGGTCAATTAAAAGCGAATTGAAAAAGTATCTAATTGATTCGCGCAAGTGATTTAATTTCTGCTCTCCTTGGCTTGAGTTTTGTTTAGTGATTCAAATGATAAAGATACGTTCCACTGATACGAATCTTTGAACTGATGCAGATACAAATGATACATTCACTTCGGTGATACACTTTTCCCAGCACTAATCTCAGCAGAAGTATCATATTTCGTAAAGGTCTTTACTGCGGCTCCAATCAAAGCGGAAGAGATTCATTAGGAACAGGATTGTTTTTACTCCAAGCATGCAGCTATTTAAATATTGTGTCCATTGTATGACTTTCAGATGTTATTTGTGAGACTGGGGTGGAACTTTGGTTTTCTTGGGTGTTCATGATCAATACTTATAAAAATATATGCTTAGTTACTAACAGCCTATTATTCGGACCAAATTCTTTAAAGATGCTGCCGGTAGCATCGATACTGAGAACTAATTTATCAAGTTTCTTAATGTTTTTACAGCAGGCTTCTTGCAAGTCAGTCCAATAGAAAACATGAAAAGGGTACAAAGATATTTGCTTTATGGCTTCTTTATATGGTGAAAAACGAGTCATTATCCACAAAGATAGTGAAATGAAATGAAATGAAATATTTTTTTTTCTCAACATTGACAATTACTTGTTCTTATTGACGTCAAATAAAACATGACTCTCCACCACCAGTTCGAAAAACTTCGTGAAGAAGAACTGGCAAGAAAATTAAAGGGTATATTTTTTTCAAAATTAATTTACAGTCTCTTTATGTCTATACAAAATCATTCTTATCTGCATCTGTTGGCTCGGGAAGTCTCCCTCCCCCCAAGTATCCAAACGACGAACACCCTCAAACGGCACCCGTTCACGAGTTAACGCGGAATCCAGCCATCGCTCTCCTCAACCATATTAGAGGGAAGTGAGAGGCCCGTCACCCGACGCTACCATAAGAAGACGTACTTTAGTGACAATGACGCTTTAGATATTCATCGGGACGAAGAACTCAACGAACAAACACATTACACATGTTTTGTTATAAATACTAGTACAATCCTGTTAATGAGGGGATTAAATCCAAGGGCTTTTATCATCCAAATAATGGGGTAGTTTATAATATGCTTTAGCACACAACTTCTGCTTTATAGTTTCTTTGAATTTGTCAATAGGAAGACCTTGGATATCCTCAGGAACCTTATTATAAAAGCGTATACATTGACCCATGAATGAGTTAGTGACTTTATGAAGCCTACTATTATGAGCTGCCAGCATATTTCTTCCTCTTGTGTTAACATTGTGCAGATCTTTTTTTCTTTTGAACAAGGTTATGTTCTTTTTTACATACATTAAATTTTCTAAAATATATTGTGAATAGAAAGTAAGAATATTTATTTCCTTAAAACTTCTAAGTGACACCCTTGGACTGAGCTGATAGATTGCGCGAACAGCCCTTTTCTGCAGAAGAAATATAGTATCGATGTCGGCAGCACTCCCCCACAACAAAATACCATATGTCATGAGGCTGTGGAAGTAACCAAAATAGACTAATCCAGCAGTTGTTTCATTTGAAATTTGTCTAATTTTTTTAACAGCATATGCGGCAGAGCCAAGCCTTTTCGCTAAACCATCAACATGCGGTCCCCACTGGAGTTTGGCGTCTAAGGTTATGCCGAGAAATACAGTTGAGTTTGAGTTCCTGGCTCTAATCTACAATGTTTGTGTTTACCTGTTTGACATTTGGCAATGTAAACTTAAACATTTCGTTTTTTTTCATTAAGGAGCAAATTATTAGCTGAGAACCACTTCCCTGTGTTGGAAATGCATTGGTTTATTGCTCGATAGTCAGTTTCTTGTCTTTTGATTACAAAAAAATTTTTGATTTTAGTATTTGGTTGTTTGTTTTAAATCATATTTTATTTGCCTCGAGCATCCAACAGTCGGCATATGTGGTGGTTCATTGTCAACTGCATCCATGAGCTCATTAGCTAATTGATTACGATATGTGATAGCAGATTTATATTTTGATTCCTCTGATACTTCAACGCGTTTTGCTGGAGATAACTTCATCTTTTTGTCAGCAACATGAATATACGATGCATCGAAATTCATTACAGTACACACACAGTGAGCAATTTTATCGACAGGCCAGGAAACTACAATTTGATATTAGGCAAAAAACACTCTAAAAAGAGACCTTTTTGCCCATGAATACGAGACGGCTTGAAACATTTAGAAATAATGTATTTCATAAACAATAAAAATAAGATTACTGTGGCGATCCTATTACTCAATATAACTCTATGCATAATATAATTAAAACTGAATATGACTAATATGAATATGAATAATAGATTATAGTTTTTAAATATCGCACGCGAATAATTGTCATTTTCGTTCATAGATATTAAAATTGCTAACTCCTTCCGTTCCTCATCCCCCGCCCCTCCCCCGCTCATGCCTGTCGGTCGCCATTATGTCATAGTCGAAGAAAAAACGCTCGCACGGAATCCCTCTCGCTCTCAAATCATGTCGAATCGTACACGATTTTGTTCAACTTAATAAAATAAAGAGTCAGATACCTGGACGGGAACCCAAAATGATTAAGACCGACTTTGAGAACGCGGCAATAAAAGCTATCAAATCTACTTTTCCATGAGCTAAAAGGTGTTTTACTCACTTCAGGAAGGCTGTATGGAAAAAGGGTCGTGACTTGAAACTGATAGCATCAGGAGATATTTATAAAATAAGAGAGATGGCACTGACTGCCGTACTTCCGTTGCTACCCGAATCAGAAGTAATGAGCCCAAAGGAGCTTTTTTACTGTGTGTTTCGGCGAGAGCCATCGCACGAACAACCCAGTCGAAGGGTGGCACAATAAAATTAATAAAGCCATGGGAAAAAATCCAAACGCACTCCTGGCTTTAAGCGTTCTAAAAGATGCAAATTTTATCGTAGTGCGTGGTTGAGCCGCATACAAATATAACATTGATAAATTTATTAATTAACACATTTCATATGTTTGTGGCGCTTTTTTATTCTATATATTATTTAATTCACTGATCTGTAAGGACTCAGTTTACGTTTCGGGACGCTAGATGGCGTTACATGGTTCGCTTGAAACAATATGTAGCTCGTCTTACGCACGCTGCTCTTGTGTGCGTGATTTTATGTGTGTGTGAAATTTAGTTTGACAGGACTATAATTATTTTAGTTACTCAACTTAGTTCAGGCTGCACATTTGGTATTCTGTTGCATTTATTAGTTCCTACGAAAGGTCACTGCAACATATGTCGTAAAATAATACTGCGTAGCACTCAAACAAGCACTATCGCAGCCACCAGAGTTCATATTTTGTTTCTGGCTTTTAGGAGTTATTACGAGCGCATACGACTGTGGGTAATCCAGGACATATCGAATCCGATGGAGATACCTGATGTAAAATTAAAATAATATTCCGCATTCCAAAAACGGGGGCAGCTTATTTGTTTCAAGCTTTAGACAGTCCTGCCCTCAACGAAAGCCATATTCCTAAATAAATTAAGGTTAAACCTTTTTAATGTGGTTACAAAAGCAGTAGATAAGCAGCACTTTGAAATCTGTTTCAAGATCCAACCTACTTACGAAATAATTTCTGATATTAGCCACTTTGAATTTCTTCGCGCAAGGGAGCTACCAGACTCCTGTTGGCCACGATAACCTTTTGGGGTTATCCCAGCCTACTGTAAGCAGGTTTATTGAGGCAGTAACTGGGGAGCTCAATAAAAACTTGACAGCCATTCATATCAAATTTCCCTTGACGGAGTCTGAGAAAATGGCAGCAAAGGCAAAGTAAGTTATTTTCAAAGCTTCCAGAGTCATTTTGCATAGATTTATTTTAACGTTGGTAAAAATATACCATATATTTTAACATTGACAGCCACTTCAGTGATGGATCATAGGTAGAAGGCATCTAAGCTACATTGTTTTAGTAAATAAACTCGCGTTGTATTTGTCCATAATTTGTGTATGTAAATAAAACTAATTTCAGGTTTCAACAACTTTTTGGTATGCCAAATACTCTAGGAGTAGTAGATGGAACACACATACCAGTGATTCAACCTTAAAAAAATCACCCTACTACTCCTGGTAACCTGTTCTATAACAGAAAAGGTTTTACAGTATTAACTGCCAGATTGTAAGCAATCTATACAGGTGCCTACTGATTTACAAAACATGACTTTGAGTAAAAAAAACTCAAACCTGTTTCAGATTTGCAGTGCGACAGGGTCTATAGGTTCTATTGGTATTCCCAGGATCCACTCACGATGCTGCAATGTGGTGGGCATCAAACATTTATAGAACCCTGCGAGATCAGTATGTGCAGGGTGGCGGTAAGCAATTGTTGTTGTGTAAATATTTATTTTGTAAAGTTTAAAACATTTTTGTGATGACTAATAAAGAATTTATCTCATGAAAACTATGTCACTTTCAAGAATATATAATACCAACCAGGCACAGTAGTTTGTATATATGGGCTTTAGTATGCTCTGAAGGATTTTTGTCTATCGAGTAATAAGTACTTTTTTCTGAAGGAGATAAAGGGTATCCCCACTCCAGTCATGGCTCATGACGTCAGTAACTGCGCCAACAATCGTATAATATGCACCATGCTCAAGCCAGAAATGTAGTGGAGCTGTGTAATGGCGGACTAAAACATGTATTTAGGTGCCTGCACCGACATAGGAGCCTCCACTACAAACCTGAAAAGTCTGTCAAAATAATTGTGTCATGTTGCACACTATAACATGTTTATCTCTGATTTTTCAGGTGTGAAGAACTTGCTAAATTTTATTTCTAAAAAGTATAAAAACATCTATTGACAATTCTGTTAACAATACAGTTGACCACTGAGTTTGTTTCGTAATGACTATGCATTTCATGGTCTTACATGCGATGATTAATTAATGTTCTGTTTTACAGATGATGGTGTGGAAAAAACAAATGAAGAAGAAATCGACAGTATAGGGGGGATGTTGACACAGACTTTTATGCTGAAGCTTGCCGAATCAGAAAATCTCTCTTAAGAGCTTATTTTTAATTTTAATAATGATAAAAACTACATTTTTAGTTATCAGTGTTTAATTAAAATTAACTATCATAAACATACAAGAACAAAAAATCAACAATTATATAAACAGGTTATTGAGATCAAATATAAGAAAAATAAAATCAGATTTTGGGGCAATTTAACACGGAGCATGGGAGAGCAGACTAAATAAAATAAGCCTTGCCTCGAAGAAAATACCAGAAAAGTAATGGAAACAGAAACATAAAAACAATACACAAGAAATTCACCTATGTATTGTTTTCATTTTCTGCTGCATAGTACACAGGCAGACAACACTTCTTATAGCAGAAGCTAAGATTTCAGCTGCCCGCACAATGCTCTCCCTTAGCATTCTGTTATTTTCATTGAGGGCAGTTACTATTGCGGTGTGGGCAGGTGGATGCATGCGCATACGCCGACGTCTGGGACGGACCCTCCTGCCTCTTGCTGCTGGTGGTGGCTAAGGTGTTTCACCTTCTGCCTGCTCGGCAAGGTGCAAAAACACGTGAATTTGCATCACGGAAGGAAGCAGTTGAAAATGTTATTAAATTAGAGAAACCCCTTATTGTCGTGAAAAAATCCGTCAGCGAGTTTATTTACCTACAGATTTGTCTATCAAAAAATGCGTGGTATGTATAATGACCAAGCTTTGCCGGGGTATTCTGTTACAGTTAGTGACAACAGATAATACATAAAGCACCAGTAACTATTCTAAGTAGTAATTTAAGTAATAAAAATGTAAAAATTAATGTTATGAACATGATCCATCAAAATACGCAGAGCATTGATGGTAAGAAATTACAGATTCAGCTATTTATAAACTGTGAAAATATTAATGTACTATGTATTACAGAACACTGGCTCAGACGGTGTCAAATTATGTCTTCATATGAAAATCATGTAGTTGCTTTCAGCAGAGAACAACCTTAAATTTAAAGAACGCTCTGATATTGTAAGTCCGTCTGTTGAGCGATCTGTTGAAATAGCCTGTATTGAGATAGGGAATATTGTTAATAATAAGTGTGTACAGACCATCCTCACCGTTTGAAGTGTTTGAGAGCACTATGGATAAGGTATTACATAGAGTAAATAACAAAAACAAAGAAATGATTATGTATGGGGATTGATTTATTAGTAGAGACATCACAAAGTAGACGATTCTTGAATTTTTAATTGTTATAACCTAAAAAATCTCATTTTAGAGCCTACGCGAATCACAGCGACTTCAGCCAAATGCCTTGATAACATTTTTATAAATTTAATGCTATATATAAAGTCAGTAGTTAATAAACTACAATCTGATCATAGTGGGCAGTTGGCCACTTTTGATATTAGGCAAAAAACACTCTAAAAAGAGACCTTTTTACCCATGAATGAGAGACGGCTTGAAACATTTAGAAATAATGTATTTCAAAAACAATAAAAATAAGATTACTGTGGCGATCCTATTACTCAATATAACTGTATGCATAATATAATTAAAAATGAATATGACTTATATGAATAAGAGATTATAGTTTTCAAATATCGCACGCGAATAATTGTCATTTTCGTTCATAAATATTAAAATTGCGAACTCCTTCCGTTCCTCATCCCCCGCCTCCTCTTCCGCATATCGTGGCTTTACTAACTACACCGCCTAAGTCGATTTTTGGCGGTATGGACATTTTGATGCCATTGGATAGTTCGTTTTTTCGCGTGCCTATTGAACTCTTCTGATTGGTTGGTTGTTTGACAAGAAATGCTATTTTTTTAAATCACACTGACACCGCTCAAGTTATGTGATCTCGAAACACCGCACAAGTCTTTCAATTTGCTACAGGAAAGCGCACGCGCCGACACTGTGCTCCATTAATTTGTGATATCGAGTGATTCTTCAACTGAATTTACCTGAAGAACTTACAAATAGCGCCCAGAAAGGTATGTTTTTGTATTAATTAAGTTATGTCAATGTTTAATTACGTTATTTATGTTTTTTTACTTTTGAAATAAGTGTTCGACTTAAGCGGTGTTTGGAGAATAAAACAACGGACTTGAGCGGTGTGTTCGTATGTGTCTGCAGATGGATGATACCGATTCCTGCTCTGATGATGAGTTCATTGAGAGATTGGGGCTAAAGTTAAAGTCAAATGTTTCAAAAAAAAAGAGACCTGCACCTTGCATGGCTAAAATTGGTAAGGATTTTGATTGATTTTTGATAAACTTACCTATACAATACAAACTTTTTGTTTGTCTTACTTACTGAGCTGCTTTACTCGATATTTGTGACGGGTTCTTGTATTGTTTTTTAAATTTTTAATACCTACCTTAAGCTCATCTTATGTTTATAAATAAATCAAATACTGGTAAATAACTTCATCAGTTAAAAAAACTATCCTTTTCTAACTAGGGTTCTATGGGAATAACTAAACATGCTTCTCACTCTTATCACTTTCCACGCAATGCTTCGCCTTTTTCTTCCTTCACTGCTTTGTTTCAGAACAAAACACAAGTACAGATATTGAAAATATTGACATATTCAATCTTCAGTGGGTAGAACAAGTTGGTGATGTCTTGTATCCTAAACCAGCTTTGGAACCTACCCAACTTGATAAGACAATTTCAACCGACAATGCTTCCCCAAGTACTTGCCAGTTAACCCTGGTGACTACGGAAGAACAAAATGTCATGGCGATTAATGAATCTACTGTTAATACACAAGGAGCTATTACTCCATCGCCTACAGTATCTATTCAGACATCCTCGACTGCTGGGCTTAGCAGTGCCCCAAAAGTTACCATTTTGAGCGATGTCACATTTTATGGGAATCTCACAGATACCAAGCTACGCAAAAATAAGGCTCTTATGGATTCCAGAAATTGGAAAAAAAATATTAATCAAGAAAACAGAATGAAGGGAGAAAATTACCTGGGATACCGGCGTGATAGAAAAGCAAAAAAGCAAGAAAAGGTCAAAGTGATCCAAGATGTATTTAGACCTGCTCGATCAATGAAACCAACTTGCAAGTCAAATTATTGTCTAAAATCGAAGTTCAGAGGTTGTCATATTATTACTGAAGTATCTAGGCAGGGATTATTCGATAATTTCTGGAAAAAAATGGACTGGGAACAACGGAGAACATACATCTGTAGCCATGTTACTAGTTTAAAGAAAAAGGTAACGAAAAGCGCTGAATCGAAAAGAAGTGAGAGTCGGGCATATTTTTTGACGATAAATAATAATCGTATTCAGGTCTGTAAAAAAATGTTCCTGCAAACATTGGGCATTAAAGATTGGTTTGTAAGGTACTGGCGGGAAAAGATCGATTGTGCCATTCCCCCTCATTCTTCTGTCTCAACTGAAGAAAAGCGATTAAATAAAAAAGCCGATCGTCATCAATACCTAGAGCAATATTTAGATAGCATCCCGAAAATGCCATCTCATTACTGCAGAGCTACTACATCCAGGGAATATTTAGAACCCATATTTGAAAGCAAAACACAACTTTATAAAGAGTATAAAAGAAAAAGTGAATTTGATGGTGTTGAATACCTGAGTCGCAAAACATTTGAAATAGTTTTCTTAAGAAAAACCTTGTCGCTATTCCAGCCAAAAAATGATCAATGTGATCTTTGCTGCAGCTACAAGACAGGCAACATAAATGAAGACCAATATACACAGCATATTGCTAAGAAAGATAGAGCCAGATCTGAGAAACAGTGCGATAAAACGAAAGCTGAAACTGGAAATATTCATGTTTTCACGCAAGACCTGCAATCCGTAAAATTAGCACCATACTTAAAAGCGAGCGCAATCTACTACAAAATGAAACTATGTGTACATAATTTCACCCTGTACAACTTGGCCACCAAAGAGGCAATCTGTTTTTGGTTTGATGAAACAAATTGCACATTAGAAGCATCCGTTTTTGCTTCATGTTTGATTGACCACCTGAGAAAGCTTTTGACCAAAAACTGTATCCCAGTGGTACTGTACTCTGATGGCTGCTGTGCACAAAATCGTAACTCTATTTTAAGTAGTGCTCTTTTGCGTTTAGCCATTGATTTTAAGACTACGATTACTCAAAAATATCTCGAGAAAGGCCACACTCAAATGGAGTGTGATTCAGTGCACAGCGCAATTGAATGCAAATTAAAAGGAAAAGAAATCTACTTACCAGGGATGTAATTCTCGTTTCCTTCGAAAAAATCTCGGATTCGAGTTTGCATTTCGATTACTGTTTCGACCGTAAAATTTCGAAAGTCGAAATCGTTTTTTCGAATCTTGTATTCTCAGTACTAATCGAAATAAACTTCGAGTACTAAGTATGAAATGTTGCCAGTAAGAACTGATAATAACGTGCGATATGTTCCGTTCTACACGTTTCATCCGGTTTTAAAACCGTTGCAACTTTTTCTCTTTCATTGTGACTAAAAACATTTTTAGATGTTTCGAATGTTTTTTTAACAATAATCAAGCCTTTATTGATAATAAGTATCGAAAAATAAACAGTAATAAATATGAAATTCATATATTTTTTTCCCCTTCTTTTATTCCAAACAACTAAACCAATCAAATGAAAAGAAACACTAATGTCAATGTGTCAACCAAGTTCATTGTCAAAATTCAAGTGTAAAAACTATTTTATTTGAATTTGTTTTAAAAGTTTTTATTCGCCATTCTATCAAAGAATATAAGTTTTTATTTCAATAGGTTATATTATATTATACGGGTTAAAGTACGTACATATTTATCTTGTTTATGTTCAAAACTTAGAAGCTGAAGTTCCTTGTTGGTCCAACCCAAGATGACAAGTTTAATAAAAAAACAATTTCCTACGCCACAGCAGAAGCAGCTGCTTTTACATTTGATTGAAGCAGACAGTGAGTTAAGAATTGGAAAATTCTCTTCCAGTTTTACTAAAAAAGAAAGCGAATTACGCTGGAAGAAAATTGCGGAACAGCTGAATGCTTTAAACGGCGCCAATAAATCTTGGGAAAGTTGGCGTAAAGTAAGTAAATTAGACTAAACTGTCTTATTCTTGTTTAATAGCGTTTCACTCCAGTAACACTGGTACCTACATATAGCTGTAAATCTGCATAAAATTCAGTGCAAAATTGTGCATAGACTGACATATATACAGAAGACTATTTAAATACTCTTACTACGTGTATTAAATAATAGCAATACTTTTAACAAATATTGTTTAGAAACATTGATTGCATTTAACTTTGAAACTCTTTTTCAGACATGGCAGGATCGTAAATCAAATACTAAAAAGAAATTTTCCAATGCTAGGCGGCAATCTAACATGACAGGAGGAGGACCGCCACCAAAACCTCCTAATGAGGAAGATATGATTGTACTAAGTACAATGCCAGCAGCATCTTTAATAGGACATTCTGACTGCCAAGAGTCAGTAGTTGAATTAGTGGGTAAATTAAATTTATCAATGAAGTTGTAATTAATTAAAAAGGAATAATTTATATATGTTGTTATGTTTTCTATGTAAGATGATAATATTGAAACTAATTTAATTTAAAGTGAAGAGGCTGCAGGTTATACTAGTGTGCACAGAGCTTATATTGTTAGTGGCAGACAATTGCTATTTTAGGTAGGACAATATATGAGTATAATTATTAATGGTGTGTTTCAGATATTAACATGCAAAGCAACAGTGTCGGAGCAGTAACAGACTACTATGTTCCCTCTCCGTCAGTAGATGTACCTTATAATACAGAGATGGCTAATGAGAAGTCTATAGAAGTTGTTGCACCTGAACCACAACTAGGTATTACCGCACAGCCAACAAAAGGTAGTTAGCTGTACTTTAAGCTCATTGTTACACTCACTATACAATATTGAAAACTTACTAAATGCAATAAATGAAATTATACTTTGTCTTATACATCAGGTATCCGAAGGAGATTAATGTCACGACATCAAACAATGAAGCAATCTCTGCATGCTGCTGAAAATTTAAATAAAACTCTCGAGGCTAAGAATAGATATAAGAAAGTCTTTTATGAGCAATATATTCAGCTTATGCAGCAACAAACAGAAGCATTGGTCATGATTGCTAATACCATTGGTGCAAGAAATTCACCTTATATTTAGCTGACCTGCTATATTTGATGGTAGCCCTCCTCCTGTACATAACAGGAGGTATATAACAAGTAATGTAATATAAATTAGTATATTACATTACTTTTTAGCCATTTGAGTAGCCACTGCTAGACCGTGGCCACTCTTAGTTTGCGATCTTGACACATATGGGTTTCTTGTATATTTAAAGATTAAATTTTGTGCTAAGCCATTGTAATTTAGTAAAAGATATTATAATAATAGTTTTATTCGAATTTTGTGTTCGAGTGCATTTAACCCCAATAAAAATGTTTTTATTTAGTGTGTAATTGTGTTATTATTGTAAGAAAGACTGTACTAATTTGACTGTTAAAATGAATACTGTATTAAGTTTATTGTGATTTTAAAAGGTTAAAAGGAATATTTTAGTTTGAACAGGGTCTATTTTTAAATAAAGTAAAACAGCTATTTAAAGCATTCAGCTGCTCCGCAATGTTTTTCAAGCATAATTAAGGTTTTTTTTAGTGAAACTATATTATGTGAATTTTCCAATTCCCTACTGACTGTCTGCTTCAATCAAATGGGGGGTGGCTGGAAGAGATCTCTAAAAGATCTCTATACAGCCTAGCAAATACTTTTTCTATCAAGTTGTGTATAAATATAGGAAAAATATTAAAATTACATTGATAAACTGACTAATGTTTTATTAACTAAAATAATTATTTATTATTCGAGTTTGTTTTTCTCGCCCTAGAATCAAATTAATATTTGTTCTTCTACCCTCTTGAATAAGTACTGGATCAGGTATGTTATTATGGATACCCAATTGATCTTCATCGACAGTTTCCACTGCCTCATCATAATTGTTGAATAAACATAAATTATGTAGGACACAACAGGCATTTATTATTTTCGTTGCTTTATTAGGCTGGTAATGAAGGACCCTGTCTTTCAATAGACACCGAAATCGTCCTTTTAAAACTCCATTACAACGTTCAATGGTTGCACGTGATTTTTTTAAAGTTTCAGTGTAATGAAATGCAGGAGTGCCCTCTTCTGCTTGAAGTATTGGTGTTAGGCACCAAGGTCTGAGAGGATAACCGCTATCGCCTGAAATAAAATTTGAGTATAATGGTAATAAATTTTTAACCATAATAGCAATTTTTCTGTAAATTTATAAATAAATTATGATATAGAAAAGACTATTAGGTACTTGCTAAAAATCAAAACATACCTATTAAATGGTAGCTGTTGTAGCCAGCTGCATGTAGTCTTTCGAGAAAAGGAAGTACCATGGAGTTGTTCCAAATATAACTATCATGGGTGCTCCCAGGGAACAATGCATTCACATTTAAAATTTTAAGTTTTGAATCACATATCTAAAAAGTAAAACAAACAAGTTTATTATCTATATGTATATAGGTACAAGTTATTAAAAAAAAATATTTTGCTATCATATAAATGTTTATTAGAATACCACATACCAACTGTGTGTTAATTGAGTGATAATTTTTTCTATTTACATATGTTCCTTCTTCAAAGGGAGGTTTAGGGGTGACTATAGCCACATGGGTGCAGTCAATGCATCCTATGACACCTGGGAAGTTGTATGCCCTGTAGAAACTTAAAAAAATATATAAGTAGGTACCTCAGAATAAAATACACCTCCCAATATTAAAAGCTTATTTAGTAAGTATCTAAGTACCTAATCATAATTTTCAAGTTAATATACAGAGTGTATACAGACATGATTCTAGATAATACTGTAGTACTTATTCTTGTTTATTCTTACCCTTGAGCTACAGAATTAAGTTCTTCTATAGTATTGGGAAATTTCACCCAACGACTAAATATATTGGGGTGGTTAAGGGCATCTACCACCTCACTAATACAGCGTGAGGTCGATGGCTGCGACATATTCAAGCAATTTAAATTTCCCACTGGGGTTTGATAACTCCCCGTACCAAAAAAGTGCAGCGCACATAACACCTGAAAAATAACAAAAAAGTAGGAAAGTTATTTAAAGAGTGGAAGTGAATAAATAGGTTGACCAACTAAATAATTTGGTAAATACTCACCTTTGACCTTAAATCTAGATGTGCTCTGCGCTCTATTACAGGTTCAATGGGCTCTATCAAATTTATCAGCATTTCCGCTAAATTTTTATTCAATCTAAAATGTTTTTTAAATTCGGCGTCTCTTAATTCAAACGGGTCTACAGTGTTGTAACGTCGTCGACGTAGTTGCCCCGTATTCGTTGCAATCGCAGCATGTTCGAGGATGCTTTGCATAAAATCCGCTACTATTTCGTCACTCATTATTTATGATAAATGCTTAATTAAAACATAAATGAATTAAAACTCTGACTTTCAGACGTTAATTAATTAGGTGTTTACGAATTCGAAATTTACGTCTCGACCGCTACTGACCAGTCGAAGCAATTCGAGCGGCTTTCCTTCGAGAAATGTCGAACTCGACTTTTCTAGAATAGCTCAACTTGATTACGACTCGAAGAATGTTCGAATTCGAATTTTATTTCGAATTCGAGACTACTTCGATTGCGTGAGAATTGCGTCCCAGAGCAGTACTCAAGAATTTGTACAACAGCTAGAACCTCAAAGCCTTACAAGTCAATACTTCTTGATTTCTCTTTCTTCACAGATTTTTCTCAGGATTTGATTTATAAATCGATTCGGCCTGGAAGAAAACCCCACGATCCTGTTGTTACTGATATACGAATGTTAGAACATAGACCTGATGGTACACTTTGGTTTAAACTCAATTTTGATGATCAGATACAGCCAATCCCTCAACGTTCTACCCCTCTGAATAAAATCAAAAGGATAGAAGAACTTCCTAAACTCTATACATCACGCATGCCTATAACCAAGCGAAAATTTGATGATTTGCAGGACTTAAAAGGTGTTCTTCCTGGTTCTTGTCATCAATATTACGATAGTTTACCTCATTCTCGATAAAGTTTGAGAGATTTATGTTTTGTTTATATAATTTTAAGTGAAGAATTAATTTTATTTTTTTATTAATAGTGAAAATGCGATATTTCTGTTTTTAAATAAAGATTTTACTTTCATAATAAATAACTTGTTTTCATATCAACACAGCGTAAGTCAACATATTTTATCAATGAATACCGCCCAAGTAATTTTTATTGCAAAATACAAAAAAAATTTGTTTTCGGTGTTATTTTCAGATTTACTTTTCTATTATTATCCATTAGGTATAAAAAAAAACATAAATTTGACAATTAATGACGAAATAATGAAGTTTTTATTGCCTCCTGAAAAGTGAAGGAAAATGACTTGAGCGGGTAGTTAGTAAAGCCACGATATGCCTGTCGGTCGCCATTGTGTCATAGTCGAAGAAAAAACGCTCGCACGGCATCAGGAGATATTTATAAAATAAGAGAGGTGGCACCGACTGCCGTACTTCCGTTGCTACCCGAATCAGAAGTAATGAGCCCAAAGGAACTGTTGTATGTAACCTAAACGAGCACTATAGATCCTGATGTAATACAACTCAGGAAATACGTACAAGATTATTTGCTGCTGACTTTTTTACTGTGTGTTTCGGCGAGAGACATGCACAAACAACCCAGTCTAAGGGTGGCACAATAAAATTAATAAAGGCATAAGAAAAAATCCAAACGCACTCCTGGCTTTAAGCGTTCTTAAAGAAGATGCAAATTTTATCGTAGTGCGAAAAAAGCAATTAAGCCCCCTTGGCTTAATTGTCAATAATACCATTAAACGTAAAAAGAAATATATTTTAAGTGCTCAGTTTGTTCACGACATGCAAACGAGACTTGTTAATGGAGACTTAACTATTGATTTATTTTTTAGAAAGAAAGAGAATGTAAAGATAAACATTTTCTGTGGCGATGATTAATGCTGTGGTACTTATTTGAACAAACTGTAAAATTAAAACATTATTCTGTACATATTTTATTACCACTATTTCGTTATGGTTTTTCATATATTGTAATATTTTAGTTCAAAACTTCAATCGAAAGTTTTAGGTTACGAAACATAGTAATTTGTTCGTGGGTTTTTTAGCATTTCACATGTTTATGTCGTAATTATTCTCATATAATTTCGATGGCAAATTCATAAGAGAGTACTATTACAATCTTGTTTTCTTATAAAATTGTAATTTATTCAAAAAATAAACATATTTTCCTCAATTGAACTCAGTTTGCACGCACACATGCAAACGGAGGTAGCGTGTAAGTACTATATGTAGCGTGACCATGGCCTAGGTTCGTACCGTCTCCCAAAAAATATTTCTCTTTGAAAAAATGGCCTTTCGATTTTTAATATTTTTGTATCAGTATGAAAAAATATTGATGATGATGATGATGATAAAAATATTTCTTATAGCGCCATTTATTTTGTTTTCGTAAATATTAGAATCGGGGATTATTTTTTTTACATAGTTGGGTACTTTATATAATACAAATACAGTTTATTGTAAATTTACAAAAATTAACTCTTATCAGAAAGAAAAATAAAGTCTCAAAGTCAACGTGTTAAGCCTGTAGTGCCGTCGTTGTGTACTATTGTCGTTTCTGATTTCCATAACAACATTTATATGAAATTTGTTGAAAGTACACTTAGGAGAATTGAAAGCAATTATTGTGTAAATTAATTGTAATATTTACTAAAATAGTGTAATGATTATTCGATAATACGAATTACATGCTTGACAATTTTTTATTTGCTTAATATGGATTCCTTTCAGCCTTCCACGCCAAGCACCAGTGGTAATCAACTGGTAACCGCCATAGAGGTGGTCATGACACCGCATGGAAGTTTGAGGGTCAACGAAGAGCGAGTTATACTCGTAAGGGGCTCCGAGTATGTAGTTTGTATGTAGGATTACGAGTATGTATTGTTTTTTTGACAAAAAATTTTGCACATTTTGATTTATGTACTTTGATTTTTGCTATGCTAACTTTTCTGAATTGGTGCCCTTCACGATTGGAGGTTAGTGACGGGATTGAGGTGGTGTATCAGGAGGAAGAGATGGTGGTTGGTCAGGAAACAGAGGTGGTGGAATCTCAAAATTTATCTCGGCGTGCTCTTTTTCAAGCAGAGATTCGAGATTATGTACGTATAATTGCTTATTATAAACTTTGGTCGTATTTAAATGTTTAACACAAAACTAACTAAACAGTTATATTACTATTAACAATGAAAACTACAATTTACTGAGAGCTTGCCATTAGTCTACGGAATGTTGACTTATGTTGATTTGATGGATATACATAATTTTGTTTGATGGATTTCTGTTAATATTTGGGGTGGATTTTGTTTATGCATGTATGTTTTGGGTTTTGGTTTTTGCATTTTCGAGCTTTTGCATGTTTCATTGATAGGAAGATGATGATATCTTGGACTCTCCTCTCGCCGAAACACTCGCCATTGACTCTGGGAGTGAAGACGATGAAAAAGAGAAGCATTTGGCGGAGGATGACCTCTTAAATCTTTTGGGTGCTGTTTGCGGATTTTGTTTGGTCCACTGACTGTAATTATTTCAGGGGCGCCCCAGAGCAGTTCCTAAAAGATGTTTGTCCCAAAACTCAATTATGAGACCAGCATCTTATGGAAATTATTGAAAAAAAAACTAATGATTATGCGTTTCAAACACTTGCGCCTTACTTTGAGTCAGAAGCAGGACTTCCACCACCCTCACGCCTTAACCAATGGGTAGACGTCAGTGTAGCTGAACGGTACAGGTTGGTAGGTGTAATTATTCTTATGGGAATGTGTGTTAGGGGTCGGCTTGACGAGTATTGGACCACGGGGTCATTAGGTATGCCTGGATTTCGATGTTTGATGCCAAAAGACAGATTTTTAATTATAATGAGATTTTTACACTTTGTAAATAATATTAGTATAGCAGGAACTGGTTCGGTCCGAAGGCTCGCCAAAATTTCACCTGTTATTAATTATTTAAATATAAAATTTAAATCCGCTTATAGTCCTCGCAGGGAGTTATCCATTGACGAATCGCTGCTGCTTTGGAAGGGACGTTTAAGTTGGATACAATGTATTCGTTCCAAAGCAGCACGATTCGGGATAAAATCCTACGAATTAGGCGAGGCTATAAGCGGATACGTTATTAAAATAGTGCTTTACGCGGGAAAAGGCACGGCATCCACAGACCCCCTTTTTGGCTTCACGTCATCAACAGCCAAAATAGTCCTCAACATAATGCAGGACTATTTTGGCATAGGGTACACCCTTTACATGGATAATTATTACAATTCCGTGTCCCTAGCCAGATTTCTCAAGCAACAAAATACTGATGTCGTGGGGACCCTCAATAGGAGGCGGACCGACACCCCTTCTGATATAAGAAATTTGGGAGAAAGAACAATGGCAAGAGGCACGGTATTGAGCAGACATTCTGGTGACGTGTCAGGTACGTCTTGGAAAGACGTACAACTCGTCACCATGGTGTCAACATTCCACAATCCGGACATGACGCCTGGTAGGAGAGCGGGTAACGCCGTGGACAAACCTAAAGTTGTCCATGATTATAATAAATTTATGGGTGGCGTTGATCTTAAGGATCAAAAATTATCTATGTATTTATTAGAAAGAAAGAGAGGAATTAAATGGTATATTAAAGTTTTTCGTAGGTTAATAAAAATCACAGTTTTAAATTCATACGTAATGTATTGTTCCAACATGGGCCAAAACAAAAAACTCACACACCGTGAGTTCAGGTATAAGCTAGTTGAAGAGTTAATCGAGCAATATGGGCAAAACGTTCCTGTGAGAGCACGCCCTGGTGTCTTGTGTGCTAGGTTAGACAAAACCTTGGACCATTTTCCTGAGCACATTGAGATCACCAAGGAGCGTACTGCGAAACAGGATCGTTTTAAAAGGGGACGATGTGCTCGCTGTAACTCACGTAAGATTAAAAACTTAAGCAACATTATATGCTCACAGTGTAAAGTGTTTCTTTGTGTTGGCTCATGTTGGAAAGAATTTCATACAGTAGAACATTTGTAATTTATTTATTTATTTTATTCAACATTAATTTTTTATTTCTGTATGTAGTATCTTAGAACATAAAAATTTATAAGTATTATTAGAATGTAAACAAGTAATAAAATATACACATGTATTAAATATATTTAATATTTGAAGATCAACGCCACCCATAAATTTTGTAACCCAGCAAACTTACACTGAATCCACCTGGTGGTAAGTGGCATCCAGGTCCATGGACATTGTTAATTGAAAGAAAGTGTGAAATGTTAAATAATGATACCATTTTGAAATACTCAATAACCAAGGAAATTTTTAAGGCTCTTGTCAAGATCAGCTTAGTACATTTTTTTAATACCACAGGCTATCAAAGTTAGCAGCTGTTAGAAAAAGTATGAAATTTGTTTTTGGAAAACTTGTTTTTTACGGGTATTTCAACATTTTAGGAAATAATTTGGTATTGTGTTTAATGACTTAAGTAACCACGAGTACTTTAAAAAAATGGGACCTAAAATGTCGTCATTTGTCAAAATGGCACGCATTAAACTGAAAAAAGATTTTTTTTTAAATCTAGAAATATCGATAACTCAAAAATTATGAGACCTTTACCAGAAGTTTTTTTATTTGAGGAAATGATTAGACCTATCCGGAGGTGAAGGATTATCCTTCACTTTCTAGCCCCTGTATATATTGAAAAAAATACTACCTGGGAAGTGTCTTGCCAGTTCTTCTTCCGAACTGGTGGTGGAAGTATGCCTACGAATTAATGATAATTTTGACTTTGATGGTCAAGACTTTTGTTCCAGTAATTACTCTGGCTGGGCCTCCACTTTATCCTGAAGACCACTACGCATACACATAGTTATTATGGCGGTTAAAATAGCGAGGGTGGTAGTCATACCCAGGCGTTTCTGAAAGTTTTAAACTATCTATATACATACCAACCTGTCAATTCAGCAGTTTTGCTGTGAAAGAGCTGCAAACATCCAAACTTTCACATTTATAATTTTAGTAAGATTTATGCTGGTTTATTTCTGTTTCAAAATTAGTGATTTATTTGTTTTTCCATTTGCACTATATACCAAAAATCACCTAAATTAGTTCAGTAGTTTTGCCGTGAAAGAGCTGCAATAATCCAAACTAACATTTATAATATAAGTTAGATTTATGCTCGTGTTTTTGTTATTTCTGTTTTGAAATGGGTGTTTTTTTATTTTTATTTATTTAAGTTTTTGTAAAAAATAAATTATATGTTCAAAGTTTTCGTGTTTTTCTTCCTTAAATTGTAATTCCTATGCTACGTTCAAATAAACAAAAAAACAATAAAAATGTATAGTTAAAATTTTTTATTTTAGCTTATTGTCTTCATTTATTATAAATAGTGAACGCCCTATAAACTACGCACGGATCCGAGACTAAGCAGAATGCAGTGCAATCTCAATACCGTATCCGAGACTAAGCAGATAGGAAGTATAAGCCAAGGAACGGATACGAGACTAAGCAGATAAGCCCTTGAATCAAGTCACACACACATGCAAAGAAAGAAGACCGATGCGATTTCAGTCACTCCTAATATTTTATAATATTTTTCAAATTAGTTTTTCTAAATCAATTTATGTTTGAAGCAATATTTGATATATCAATGGATAGTGGATAGATTGAACTTTTGGGTATAATAACTAAAAACGGTAAAAAATTTCGTAAAATTTATTAAAAACCATTCAAATTCAGAAAATGGGTGAATTTTAGGAGATTCGCTGCAATCAACAGCCTATAAAAAAATACACAGATTAGTTGGATAAATAATTCATAGATTGAAAAATCTAAAAAAAATTAATAACTTCAATGAATAAGTTTTCGTTTCGTGTGTGTTAAACAATTTAATGAAGATTTTCAACAATTTCTAAGATGCGACGCGCGCGCTCTTTGCTCGGCCGAAAGTTTCAGCAGACAAAAACAAAAATATGGTAGGAATGTTAGTCAAGTGGCTTTGCACAGCTCCACCGCATATGAAAAAGTTTGAGCTAATTTACCCAGTAACCGCGCATTAATATATGCCCCAGATAGGGTTTTTGTCTTTAGTGAAAAAAAATTTCGTTCTCGCGAAACTATCACGAATCCTACATTCTAATGAATATATGGAAATAATATCTGGACATGGAACTTTAAGGTACCTGGCTACTGAAATTCCTATTATTTTACTACTATAAGGGATGTGTTAAAGAACCTGATAGGTTCGTTTAAGATCAGCACTGTGAAAAGGATTGTAATAGCGCGTGCAAAATCGACTACAAATATATTTGTAAGAGGAGAAATCTCGTATAATTGCGACACTAGTAAGTCTAAGAGCATCTTAGCTAATGGAAAAGATCAACACAATTGAAACAGGAACGTTAACCGGTGGACTGTTGCTCAAGCTATATTGGCGGACGTCGAAAATCTTTTTAAGAAACAATATTGCGATCAGTGGAAAAATTTTAATGACCTTATTTTTTTTTAAACTTATTGGAAAGAAACAACAATATACCGCAGCCTATCAGCGAGGACTGCCAGGGTAATGAAATGGAAGAAATTGTTGATTTTGTCTAAACTTATCGATTTTTCATTTCACTGAGCATTTTTAATAAAAGTCTGAATATGAATTGATATTTTCATATCATTTGTGACAACCCTGATATCAATGAGCGGCAATATCCACGTATATTATTTTTCAAAATTTGAGACTTTCCGTGCTTGCATAGCAAAATCAGAAAAATCTAAATTAATAATATGTATTTCTCGTAAATAGACACATTACAAAATTTAATAATTATTGGTTGTGGTTTACCATCCGTTTTTATGTTGCCCATACTCTATGCCTACCTTTAGGTAAGTCAGCCACCTTAATATGATCTATGGCAATATGTGACGGTTGTCTATTTCGACCTCTTTTTGTCAGTAAATTTTATTTTTTTTGTCGTTCCCGACGTAATTTTAAACTAGGAATTACGTAGTGTCGGAGAACGGCAATGTTTTGATTTGACAAGTCAGTCACGAAATATTATCCATCAAAGCAACTTGAATCTATTTATTTATTATTGTTTCCGAGTTTATTATTCAAAATTACATAGTTAAGATATTTTATTATCTACAATCAAAGTTTTTTTTTTAAGAAACCTATAA
Organism: Marasmarcha lunaedactyla; assembly: GCA_923062675.1. Taxonomy (NCBI): domain Eukaryota; kingdom Metazoa; phylum Arthropoda; class Insecta; order Lepidoptera; family Pterophoridae; genus Marasmarcha; species Marasmarcha lunaedactyla. The sequence continues at coordinate 10,878,950 of OV281365.1, read as the reverse complement.
TTTATTTTTACGTTCACGAGTGTGCGTAGCCAAAATTTTTGGTAAGGATTCTCATTCATTAAAATTTTATTTTATTGTTATTTTTTTCTTTTCAGATCAAATTTAATTGTATTAATATTTCTGTTCTATTTTGTGTGACTATTTTTTTATTTCAATTTTGTTTATATTTTTCTGTTTGTATTTACAGGCATTTTTGTATATTTTAAATTTTACCGAAAAAAATAAACATAGAAGAGAGTTTTGGTGTTTTACTGGTACTACGTCACATACTGGCGCCCGAATATTCAAACGTAGTTTATGGAGAAGAGAGGAGGAACTATATCAGCAGAAAAATTGCAACATTAAAAATAATTTTTTTATAATTATTATTGAGGTCAGGCATAAAACTTTATTTGTTACCATTTTCAATCATTAACATTCACTATAATATATTTATATATATATCTACTATAATATATCTACTATAATATATCAAAATACTGCTAAATTATTCAGACATTTAAGTTTCTTTAGTTTCTTTCGTTATAATATCCTTGAAGAAATTTTCTGAAGACACAACATTCTATAACCCAGTAATTTCACTATTTAAATAACATTTTCTATTCATTTTCATCACTTGAAAATACGTATATTTTTAAGGCTCTATTCTGCATAACGACTATTAACAAATTTGTTTCACTTTAACATTTTTTTTTTGATTTTGCAATGAATTTTTCACAATTAAATAAACCTGAAATAATTTATGAATTAAAAATCAGAAATATAAATTTTTCTTCGACGCAATCTGTAGACGAACTACGATCATTATTATTAAATATTAATGTAGATTCTGAAACAGAAATTTTACAAAATAGCCCTGAAGAATTTTCAGAAGATATTAATACCATTAAAAAAAATTTAAAACTTGTTGAAGCTTGTATAAACTCTTATCCTATTAGGAAACAAAAATTTCACCTTATTTAACTCATATAAGAACAAGATTAGGCCTCATTGACATTACATCAGATTTATCTTCAGAGCAGTTAGATTTAATAAATTCATGTTGGAATGATTTAACTCAATTAGACTCACGTTTTAAAAATTTGGAAAAATCACCAACACATTCCACATATCATTCCGCAGAATCTATACAAAATATTAATCTACAACCCCTTTCTTTTTTCGAAGCATTAACTGATAAGGTCAGTAAAATTACAGAAAATCGAACTAACAATGATTTAAAAAGATTTATTTATAAAGGTGAAGGTTGTCCAAAGGATTTTATTCAAAAACTTGAAGAATTTTCACAAATAAAAAATATTTCTGAAAAATCTTTATTCTCACATATTTATGATATTTTATCTGGATCTGCTCTTGATTGGTTTAGAGCTAGAAAGTCGACTATTAATGACTGGTCATCTTTCCGATCGGCATTGTTGAATGATTTTGCAATTACCGATTACGATTATAAACTAAAAAAAGTAATCGATGCTCGTAAACAAAAACATAATGAGAGAATTATCATCTACTTTGCTACAATGGAATCTCTTTTTTCAAAGCTCTTGGAACCAATGTCCGAAAAAGAAAAAATTAATACTCTTGTTAGAAATCTTAAACCTGAATTCACATTACGTCTTTCACCTACTGATTTACATACTGTAAATTCCCTCTTGGAATCATGCAAATTTACAGAAAGCATTCTCCAAGTTTCTAATAATACATCTTACTACTCTTCATCATCACCACCAGATCATTATCATTCTTTTCCTATTCCTTCTACATCAAATTCTAATAACAAATCGTATAATAATACTCTACTTTCACATAATCAACCATATATTCCTGAATTTCCTTTTAAAGCTTGTACATATAATTCCATAGCAGCTGTAGCTAATCCATTACCTAATACTGTAGCTGCAATTAATAAAAATCAGAATTTTTATAAATTCACTTGCCCACGTTGTAGATCTAATACACATTTATTAAAAGACTGTACTAACACTAATATAGTGTGTTTTCGTTGTGGAAAAAAAGACTTTATTACTAGTAAATGTCCTAATTGTAATAAGTCGATTTCAAAAAACTAAATTACGAGGAGTGCATAAACAAAAATAATGGTATTAAATCATCAAATTTTGACAAAAAAGATTGGGATACATGGTTAAAAACTTTAACAATTTTTTTTAAATCTTATAACACTTGTGCTCTCCTCTTTAATAAAACATCAGATTTTGAACGTCCTTATTTACATATAAAAGTAAACGATTTAATTTTAAATGGTCTTTTAGATAGTGGTAGTGCTATCACTATATTGGGTAATAATTCTCATAAAATTTTATCACAACATGGTCTTTTTATGCAAAAAAACTGTTTAATAAAAGGTAATGTTGCAAACGGACAAACTATTTCTTCTATCGGCATTATTACTCTTCCTACTTTTTATAACAATAAATTTGCGTTAATTAAAGCTCATGTGATCCCAGAAATCACTGAATCACTCATTTTGGGTATTGATTTTTGGAAAACTTTTAATCTTGCTCCGGATATTCTTAGTAATATCACATTACAACCTTCAAATTTAAACTCATCTTTTCTCATTAATACAGATTCTAACTTTCATTTACATGAATACCATTCTTTAACAGATACACAAAAAATTATTGCAGATGCAATTATGGAAAAGTTTAGGTTGATTTCAACTGAATGTAAACCTTTAGGTCGTACTCATTTAGTCGAACATTTCATCGACACTGGAGACCATCCACCTATTCGTCAACGCTGTTACAGACTTTCTCCTGAGAAACAAAAAGCTCTTTGTAAAGAAGTTGATGATATGTTACAATTAGATGTCATTGAACCCAGTGACAGCCCATGGCTGAACCCAATTATTATTACACCTAAAAAAGATGGTACTTGGCGATTTTGTATTGATAGTCGTAAATTAAACGATATCACAAAAAAAGATGCTTACAAACTTCCTTTCATTTCTGATATATTAGATAACCTTAAAGATGCTAAATTTATATCATCTATTGACATTGCTAAAGCGTTTTGGAATATTCCCTTAAAAAAAGAGGATAAACTCAAAACTGCATTCCATGTTCCAGGCCGAGGAATGTTTCAATTTAAAGTTATGCCATTTGGTTTAACTAATGCACCTGCTACCCAACAAAGATTCATTGAAAATCTACTAAATGACCTTACAAATGATAATAATGTTTTCTATTTTATCGACGATATAGTCTGTATCTCTCAAACCTTTGAACAACATGTCGATATACTTACTAAAATTCTTAAAAAACTTTCAAATGCCAATCTCACAGTCAATTTTCCAAAATGTTCATTTTTCCGGAAAGAATTAAAGTACTTAGGCTATGTAGTTAATGAAAATGGTTTAAAAACGGATCCTAAAAAAGTTCAAGCTATTCTTGATATACAAACTCCAAAATCTGCTAAGTACAGACGTTTTGTACCTAATTTAAGCACCCTTGCAGCACCGTTAACTAAATTAACTTCTACAAGCAAAAAATCACCTCCATTTAAGTGGTCTGATGAAGCTGAAATTGCTTTCAAGGCTATTAAGCAAGCTTTAATTAGTACACCAGTTCTGGCATGTCCAGATTTCTCTAAACCATTTGCTGTTCATTGTGATGCCTCTTCCTACGGCATTGGCGCAATGTTAACTCAGGAAGTCGATAATATTGATAAACCTATTGCTTATATGAGTAAATCACTTACAGGCGCTCAAAAGAATTATTCAGTCACTGAACGTGAACTTTTAAGTGTTATTACGGCACTAGAGCATTGGCGTTGTTATTTAGATAATGGATTACAATTTACAATTTATACTGATCACGCAGCCCTTCAGTGGTTTATGCATTTAAATAATCCTACTGGCAGATTAGCTCGGTGGAGTATTCGTTTATCTATGTTTAATTTCGTAATTAAACACAAAAAAGGCTCAGATCATGTCGTACCAGATACTTTATCACGGATAAAACCAATTGATTTAATTAATTTTTCTACTTCTCAAACTAAAGACACTTGGTATTTAGCAATTTATAATAAATGTTTATCATTTCCTTCTAGTACTCCGGATTACATGATTCATAATAATAAATTGTTTAGATTTTGTAGATCTAACACATTATTTAACTCTGAATTTAATTGGAAACAAGTAATACCATTAGAATTTAGGGAATCTGTGATTACACAAAATCATTCTACTCCCCAAACGGCACATTTTGGTACTTTTAAAACATACCATAGAATTAAAAATCTCTATTTTTGGCCTGGCATGTATAAAGACGTAGCCATGTTTATTGCTAAGTGCGAAACTTGTTTAGCTACCAAGCACCAAAATCAAAACTTAATTGGTTTAATGGGCAAACCCAAACATTGTTCACGCCCTTTCCAATGTTTATCCATAGATTTGATAGGTCCACTTCCTACTTCACGTAAGCAGAATAGATTTCTATTTGTAGTTACTTGTTGTTTTTCCAAATATTGTTTGTTATTTCCAATAAAACATGCAACCGCTTCTATTATTCGCCATATATTGGACAATTTAGTTTTTATGGTTTATGGAGTTCCAGAAACTATTATATTAGATAATGGTCCTCAAATGATAAGTACAGAATTATCTGAATTATTTAAATTTTACAACATACCAAAAATACATTACACCCCACGTTACTGTCCACAGGTTAACACCGTTGAGCGTTACAATAAAACTATTGTAACGGCGATTGCAGCTTTTATAGATAAAGATCACAGAACTTGGGATACCTATATAAACAAAATACAGTTTGCTATTAATACTGCGGTTAATGAAACCACAAAATTCACTCCATCATTTTTAGTATTTGGTAGAGAAGCTGTTACATGTGGATCTATCTACAAAAATAAAGATTCCAGAGATGAACTAATTTTCAGTCCTAGGGATGTATATGCTGAAAACATAGGACAATTAATACCTATCTTTTCCGAAGTACAGAAGCGGTTATTTAATGCACATCAATATAATGCAACTTATTATAACAAACATCATCAGAATTTAGAATTTAATAACGGTGATATTGTTTGGAGGCGAAACCATGTAATAAGTTCCTCTAAAAAACATTTTTGTGCTAAGTTTGCACCCAAATTTATTAAATGTAAAGTTTCAAATAAAGTTTCACCATTAATTTACGATTTAGTGGATATGAATAATAACCCATTAGGTCGTTGGCATATCAGAGACATTAAACCTCTACCGCGTTTAACTTCTTCTTTGAGTGATTAGATTGGTTGTTACCAATTACTTTATATGAATTCATATATAATTATTGCTAACTATCTCACGGCGAGCATAAGCCGATTCTTTTTGTCTTATTTTTTTTTTCTATGCACCTCATTATCGTTTGGCTATACCATTAACATTGACGTTGGTCAAAACTTATAATTAATTATCATCATCGTAGTATTAGGTTAACTTATTGTGTAATTTATTTAATATTTGCAATTCTAGGAGTGTAAACTCTTATTTTCAATATCTGTATTATACTTTATAGTATAATTTGTTAAATGTTATCAATTTTTTTTTCTCAATTTTTTTTTTCAAGCGGTTTGCAACTTGTAAAATTAAGCCTTCTGCACGAGCGTTTATTAAGGTAACTCGTTAAACTAAACCATACCTATGTGTATTATTTATACGCTTGAATCACTTTCCTGTGAGAATTATTTTCATATGTTTATTACATAAATATTTTAATTACTTCACAAAAGACCCTTGGATTTTATTTAAAAGTCAATATTTCACGACTGGCTATGATTTTCTTTTCTTTCCGGCATATTTATTTCAGTCTTTAACTGAAACTTGTTTATAGTAATCACCGTGCGGGAGTTAGCGACACGTTAAAGAAGCCATAAGCTATTAATATTTTCAGCGGATGGCAACTATTAAAGCCTTTTGCCGTTGCGTTCAACTCTGTTGAGTTGACTTATTTAGGATACGATTCCTCATAAGCAACTCTAACTGCATGATGTTTTATTTCCAGTAGTTGGAATAAGACTAGTATGATAGAGAATGTATGTTGTAATTATAATGTACGTTGATGGAGTTGAACGATGTATATTAACATTGTATATTCCAGGAACATGTTTAAAATTTTATCATTCATGAACCATGTAATTTAAGATAATTATTTAGGATTTTTTTTTTCTCTCTCTCGTCTGTTTTGTTTTCTTTTTCTATTAAATAACTTGTTGATATGCAATATATCAGTATTATTTTTTTTTTTCATATATACAGGATGTTTTTTCAGAAAAATTCTTCTATAGGATGTTAATATTAATTTTCATTTTGCTTTTAATTATTATTTTTTTTTTGATTGTTCTTTCATTTAGCAGATTAAATATTAAAATTCGATATGTATATGCGGTTTATTTTGATTTGGTTTGAATTTGAAATTTTACTAAAAAAAATCTTTTAGATTTTTTTTTTTCCCGGCCCCCGGGGTATTGTGACGGTTGTCTATTTCGACCTCTTTTTGTCAGTAAATTTTATTTTTTTTGTCGTTCCCGACGTAATTTTAAACTAGGAATTACGTAGTGTCGGAGAACGGCAATGTTTTGATTTGACAAGTCAGTCACGAAATATTATCCATCAAAGCAACTTGAATCTATTTATTTATTATTGTTTCCGAGTTTATTATTCAAAATTACATAGTTAAGATATTTTATTATCTACAATCAAAGTTTTTTTTTAAGAAACCTATAATTTATTTTTACGTTCACGAGTGTGCCAAAATTTTTGGTAAGGATTCTCATTCATTAAAATTTTATTTTATTGTTATTTTTTTCTTTTCAGATCAAATTTAATTGTATTAATATTTCTGTTCTATTTTGTGTGACTATTTTTTTATTTCAATTTTGTTTATATTTTTCTGTTTGTATTTACAGGCATTTTTGTATATTTTAAATTTTACCGAAAAAAATAAACATAGAAGAGAGTTTTGGTGTTTTACTGGTACTACGTTACAAATATTGGCAATCTCACAGAATTGGTGACATCCTCTAAGATGTTTTAAAGCGCAAAAAATGCATTAGAGCGATGTTAGGTAACAGTCTCATGTATACAAACTTACCTATGAACATGAACTTATAAAAATGAACTTAATAAAAAAGAGCAAAATGGTTTCCGAAAAGGCAAATCCATAACATTACCGGCATTTAAGTTGGTGGATAATATAGTGGAACAAGTAGACAGACGTGTTCCAACAACAGTAATATTTTTTGACATGAGCAAAGCTTTTGATCGCGTTTCTCATAAGCTGCTCCTTCAAAAATGTGAGAGATATGGAATAAGAGGCCTTGCGTACGATTGGATTAAATCTTGCCTAAGTAACAGGAGACAATGTGTAGAAATTACAAATTTAGATGAGCATAAAATAACTTCGACTTTTCAATCTGAGACAAAAATTAACAACTATGGGGTACCACAGGGCAGCATTTTAGGACCTCTACTTTTCTTAATTTATATAAATGATCAACCTGATAATATCAAGTATTTGCTGACGATATATCTGTAGTAATACCTTCCACAAACATAAATAACTACAATGAAGAAATAAATAACACCCTAAAATCTGTAAATGACTGGCTAAAACTTAATAATCTTAAACCTAACCTCAACAAAACAAAATACATTCAATTTATTAATAAAAACGGAAATAAAAAAGACCTTAGAATAAGTCACGCTAGCGAATCATTGAAAGAAGAAACTGTTGTAACCTTCTAAGGACTCATTTTACACAGTAAATGCACATGGGAACAACACGTCACTAAATTATGTAATAAAATAAATTCTTACTCCTTTGCCTTGTGGAAACTAGCAAAAACTGCAAGTAAAGAAACGGCACTTCAGGCCTATCATGGCAATGTCTGTTCCATCATAAGATATGGTACAGTACTGTGGGGAAACTGTAGTCATGTAAATAGTGTTCTTCTTGCTCAAAAGGCGTGCATTCATGCCATTCAAGACGTAGACAATTTGGTTTCATGTAGACCTCTTTTCGAGGAGTTAAAAGTTCTGACGGTCCCTTGTTTATACATATATGAAATATGCCTATTTTGTGAAATATCACCCGGAACTTTTTTAATTGTTTATATGACGTTCCTAGAACCCACAGCTGGAGGCGGCCAAATAGGTTAGTAATGCCGGCAATACGCACAGCCATGCGGGATAAAAGCTGACGCTCAATGACCGTTAAAATCTACAATAAATTGCCGACTGACATGAAAATGTTAACATTACAAATATTCAAAGGCAGGCTTAAGACGTGGTTATGTGAAAACTGTTTTTATATGAAATAATATTTTGACATCAAACAAATCTGAATTGTAAATGTGTAATTTGACATTGATTAATTTGATACTATTGTAATTGACATGTAATTTTAATTTGTTGACATTGTGCCTATTGTATTGTATAAATTAAATTGTTCCTTTTATTAGACTGGTGACGCTTAAATAGGGACATTACAAAATGTTATAATTTGCATACATTGCATGCCGTCTGACAGTAAAATATGAGCTCCACTTAAAACTGTATATCTCATGTACCATATTTTAAGCAATAAAGGAATTTTGAATTTTGAATTTGAATTTTAAATTTGAAAAAATAATAACTATATGAGTTGAGATAGTAATTTCTTTTTTTTAAATTATATTTGTGCATTTTCAGGTGTTCTTCACTTTTGCGACACAATAAGTGTGATTTCGATTGGTGTACTAAAAACAAGTACTAAAAAATTTACTAAGTGTTTTGTGGTGCATGAAGTTTGCTTTGTTTCAGGTAAAATGCCCCGTTCTAGTAGAATTCGGTTGAATTTGAGTGATGAAGAGAAGAAAGCACGCAGGCAGGAACAAAAAAACATTAGTATGCGTAGAGCTCGAGCCAAATTGGATGCTGTTGCTATAGAAGAAAGACGTAGAAAAGACAGAGAGCGATATCACCGTAAAAAGCAAGATGGACTAATAAAAACAATAAAAGATTTTACACTATGAGAACAGCGTCAAATAAGAAAGATGTGGCGTGAAAAATCAAAACTTAGACATGAGAAAGAAAAAATCAAAAAACATACTGAGCAATTACTAAAAGATACTCCTCCTTCTAGCCCTAGTATTACTAACTCAAGTTTTTCAAGAATTTCGTCTGGAAGAGCAGTGAGTGCAAGAAATAGGCGTAGATTAAAAATAAAAAACCAATACTTGACTAACAGATTACATTTTTTAGAGAAAAAATTTGCAAATTATAGAATGAGAGTCGCAAGACTAAAAAAAAACAAACAACAAAATAATGTTCCCACAGTTAACGTCAAACAAATAATTCATGACTTTCTATTAGATGACGAGAATAGCAGACTTACTGCGGGAAAAAAAGAAACAATTACCCGTCGAAAAGTCAAAAAGCAGATGCATCTTTTAAATGATACACTATTGAATCGATACAAGTTATTTGTAAATAAAACTGGCTTAACAATTTCTTATGAAACATTTCGGCGTCACCGTCCTTTTTGGGTATTATTCCCTAAAGTAGCATCCAGAAACACCTGTTTATGTCTTAAACATACTAATAATGATTTCATAGTGCAAGCTCTTTACCAAGCGAAGATTTTATTTATTTATTTATTTGGGAAACATACAACTATTTAATGCAGTTAAGTTAATTAATAATGGGTAACACAAAAGTCACTAGAGTTTCCACAGTCAAAATATTACACAAATCCAATAATAAGAATACAACAATAATAAAACTTATGATACTATTCAAATATTCAAAAAACAAAAATTAATACTATAAACTAAAAATAAAATTTAAAGTTAAATGTCAAGTATGTCTCTTAATTTCTTTTTATACACGTTCATGCTACAGTCAAACATATCAATTGAACTAAATATGTTATTGTAATTATTACATGCTCTGTATAAAAATGTGTTTGCAGTATAGTTTGTGTTCCATACTGGAACAGATTTCATTTAAAGTTATCAAATTACTTTCATTTTTTTTTATAAGGACAACACATTTGGTAGTTTGCTTTTATGAATGGGTGAGGCGATTTATTGTATATTTTTCTGGAAGCTACTACCTGTCAGTTGGGTAATGGCAACATTTCGCGCGACACTAGCGCCAAAACCTACAGTTGAAAAAACACGTTGATAAGATCGGCCGGTGCGCTCTTAACATTTGAATTTATGTGAATTATACCATATAGACTGCAGTTATGTGTCCCTCTTTCGATGGAAAATAAATGAACTTGCGTCCTGTGGATTGATATGTGATACTTTTGCTGGAAGCAGCTGATGAGCCCTGTCGCTGTTTTTGCCTAGCCCTCGGACTGCGTGGCGGTAGAAGGAACGATTGCGGTAAGTCGCCAAACCCCAGCTTAATATCATACAGTTTGTTCTTACGAGGGGAACACTAAACAAATTCTTATTTCTAGAGTTTATTCGAGGGCACCTAATACATACATTTCTTAGAAGTGAAGGAGAATCAATAAAATTATTAATTATTTTGAACAGAATTATTTTGAACAGAAGCATCTGGTCCCTTTGACAGCGGCGATCATGCATTAAATTTTTTCGCATATCTTTTTATAATTGGCCCTGCAATGCGAACATCTAAAGGAAAGGTATTTCATGAATTTGAGATATATTTTTTCAATGCTATGTATATAGATATTGTACTGGAGATTCCAGACAGTTGAGGCATATTCCAAAATCGATCTAATGAAACTGTTAAATAAAAGAGTAAATGTAGAACATCGCTTAAATTCATTAGCAATTCTAAAAACAAATCCCAACATTCTGAGGGCTTTTGAAAGTGTGGTCTCTATGTGCTTGTTAAATGATAGTTTCGTATCAAGAATCACCCCTAAGTCCTTTACCTCTTCAACGCGATTCAAAGGTTCAAAGGTTGGTTTTACTATATTCTTCCGCTACTGAAGTTGCCAAATAAGTTGTTCTGAAAAAAAAACTGAATTATAATGTAGTGAACGGCGACGACACAATAATTTATCAAAGATGGGTTACAAAGAATGTAACTACAATTGTAAAAGGGCAAGAAAAAATATTCAAAAAGACACTCAAAGAAAATGTGAAGACGTCACAAAAGTTGCTAGTTCAGATTTTTAGAGCAAACATACCATTATTTATGCAGCGTCTGGCAAATATTGTAAACCAGTATAGAGCTATCAGAAATATCAAAGAAAATCTTACCCCTTCAGAAGGCTTACTACATATTGACTTTTCTGAAAATTATGCATTTAAATATGGATCAGAAATTCAGCCATTTCATTTCTGAGGATCGAAAGGACAACTATCATTACATACATGCGTATATTACTGTACTAATTCTCATCCACCACAGAATTCAATCAAAACGACATCCATCTGCACAATTTCTGATAATTTAAGACATGACCCGGTACTCATTTGCGCTCATTTAAAACCCTTAATAAGATACATTAACATACTCCCAATTTAAAAAAATTACACATTTTAAGTGACGGTCCTTCAACTCAGTACCGCAATAAGACTATGTTCCACATGATAGTGAGTTATATAAGTAAAATTCTTGATGCAGATTCAATAACGTGGCATTTTTCAGAAACAGGCCACGGGAAGGATGCGCCTGATGGCGTTGGTGGATGTGTGAAATGAATAAGTGATTCTGCTGTTGCCAGTGGTAGGGACATAATTAATTTGACTAACTTTGTTGATTGCTTAAAAGAACGTTGCAAGAGTATTCCTGTTATTCCAGTACAAGATTCAGATTTGCCCATAATCCAAAACATAGTGGATGCAGTCAGACTATGCCCTTTTAAAGGTACATTTAAAATTCACCAAGGTCTACAGCAAATCCTAACTTGCTTCATGTCAGAAGACTAAGTTGTGTATTATGTGCTAATGATACGAATTGTCCTCATTTTGAAATTGGTCAGATATTTGTTACAGAACAAATACCAGACGATTCATTCAATTCTACTGCAGAAGCTGTTACTATAAGCCCGGTTATTTCTTCTCCCAACACCGCATCTGCTTCGACAATCTCTGGACCTAGAACACCGCAATCACTCGAATTACTTATGGAAACACCATCACCAGAACCTTTTGATCGCCAGAATACTCCTCTTACTCCGAAAAAAAGGCTTAACTTTCACGACATTTTCTCAGACAAATCTGATTTTTTATCATCGCCCAGAACATCCATGAGACAAAAGGCAATTTCAAACAGCAACTTAAAAGAAAATTCTCTGTTCGAGACATCTATACCATATCCAGATCTATATTCTGATAATAGCGATAGCGAGAACTCACCACCTACATTAATCGCTAATAATAAACGGCCAGCGCTTTTTCATGATAGCTGTTATTCTGACTCACCACCAAACGCAGCCAAAAGGTCACCTACCTATTTTTTTTTTAATTATATTGACAGACTTAATTTGCTTCTTTAAATGTATTACTTTTTCGTGGACATATTTTCTGTGTACAACATTGTATTTTTCTAAATTTTGTTATTGAAAGTTTTTTATTCGAGACTTTTTAGAGATTTTTATAATTATGATAATAATAAATACATATAATCAATCTAGTGTTAGGAAAATAAAAAGCCCTTTATTATTAAGAATAATTAGAATTGCATGGTTAAACATGTCCCTTTCTGTGGATTACCCATCTTTTCTGTGGACCTATAAAATATTATAAGTGCCATAAATGTTACAATTTTAAGAAACGATCTCATCTCATATTTTTTCTTGATAAAAAGGAAAGGAAAATAAAAAGCCCTTTATTATTAAGAATAATTAGAATTGCATGGTTAAACATGTCCCTTTCTGTGGATTACCCATCTTTTCTGTGGACCTATAAAATATTATAAGTGCCATAAATGTTACAATTTTAAGAAACGATCTCATCTCATATTTTTTCTTGATCTCTTTATTTGTAAACTAATAAATAAATACGATTTTGAAACAAATCATAAGTTTTTGGTTTTATGTTTTTTCTTACTGCGTTTTGTGTATGACCCAAAAATGACACTCTTCTAAAAATTACATTCACTAACTATAATAAGGAATTCTTTGATATTGACCCTTTTTGTAATTCTCTTGATAAATTAAAGCAATTTTTTTGTCATTGTATGCCATAATAAATAAATAAAATAAAATAATAGTAAATTGGTACGTTGTAACTAGACTAAACTTGAACTAAATTAAGTTTATTCTTATAAGCTATTCAGAAACCGAAGGACTACACTAAAATTTAGTTTGACAGGACTATAATTATTTTAGTTACTCAACTTGGTTCAGGCTGCACATTTGGTATTCTGTTGCACCTATTTTACATCAAATTCAGACTAAAATTAGAATTGTCAGACCAATTTTAATCTACATGTCGAGAGGTGTGGAATAAACGAAGCTATGTAAAAAAGCGTCGCGACGGACATGTAATTTGTTCTAAAGATGGAAGAGTTTATAGTTTCGGCATTTATTAGTTCCTACGAAAGATCACTGCAACATATGTCGTAAAATAATACTGCGTAGCACTCAAACAAGCACTATCGCAGCCACCAGAGTTCACATTTTGTTTCTGGCTTTTAGGAGTTATTACGAGCGCATGCGACTGTGGGTAATCCAGGACATATCGAATCCGATGGAGATACCTGATGTAAAATTAAAATAATATCCCGCATTCCAAAAACGGGGGCAGCTTATTTGTTTCAAGCTTTAGACAGTCCTGCCCTCCACGAAGGCCATATTCCTAAATAAATTTAGGTTAAACCTTTTTAATGTGGTTACAAAAGCAGTAGATAAGCAGCACTTTGAAATCTGTTGCAAGATCCAACCTCCTTACGAAATAATTTCAGATATTAGCCACTTTGAATTTCTTCGCGCAAGGGAGCTACCAGACGACTGTTGGCCAAGATAACCTTTTGAGGTTATCCCAGCCTACTGTAAGCAGGTTTATTGAGGCAGTAACTGGGGAGCTCAATAAAAACTTGACAGCCATTCATATCAAATTTCCCCTGACGGAGTCTGAGAAAATGGCAGCAAAGGCAAAGTAAGTTATTTTCAAAGCTTCCAGAGTAATTTTGCATAGATTTATTTTAACATTGGTAAAAATAAACCATATATTTTAACATTGACAGCCACTTCAGTGGGTAGTCCATAGTGAGGGATCATAGGTAGAAGGCATCTAAGCTACTTTGTTTTAGTAAATAAACTTACGTTGAATTTGTCCATAATTTGTGTAAGTAACTAAAACTAATTTTAGGTTTCAACAACTTTTTGGTATGCCAAATACTCTAGGAGTAGTAGATGGAATACACATACCGGTGATTCAACCTTAAAAAAATCACCCTACTGCTCCTGGTAACCTATTCTATAACAGAAAAGGTTTTTACAGTATTAACTGCCAGATTTTAAGTGTTCTATACAGGTGACTACTGATTTACAAAACATGACTGAGTTAAAAAAACCTGTTTCAGATTTCCAGTGCGACAGGGTCTATTATTGGGGTGAATCCCAATCTCCCAGGAACCACTCACGATGCTGCAATGTGGCGGGCATCAAAAGTTTATAGAACCCTGCGAGATCAGTATGTGCAGGGTGGCGGTGAGCAATTGTTGTTGGGTAAATATTTATTTTGTAAAGTTTTAAACTTTTTTGTGATGACTTATAAAGAATTTTCTCATGAAAACTATGTCACTTTCAAGAATATATAATACCAACCAGGCACAGTAGTTTGTATATATGGGCTTTAGTATGCTCTGAAGGATTTTTCTCTATCGAGTAATTAATACTTTTTTCTGCAGGAGATAAAGGGTATCCCCACTCCAGCCATGGCTCATGACGCCAGTCGCTGCGCCTACAAGCCCTGCAGAAGAATCATACAATATGCACCATGCTCAAGCCAGAAATGTAGTGAAGCTGTGCAATGGCCAACTAAAAAATGTATTTAGGTGCCTGCACCGACATAGGAGTCTCCACTACAAACCTGAAAAGGCTTTCAAAATAATTGTGTCATGTTGCACACATTACAACATGTTTATGTCTGATTTTTCAAGTGTTACTTTACTTTATTTGTACAAATCAATAAAAATAGCTTTTCTGTTGACAAAACATAAAAACAATACACAAGAAATTTTACCCTCAGTGAGGTACACAGGCAGACCAACACTTCTTATAGCAGAAGCTAAAATTTCAGCTGCCAGCACAATGCTCTCCCTTAGCATTCTGTTATTTTCATTGAGGGCAGTTATTATTGCGGTGTGGGCAGGTGGAGGGTATTCTTTTACAGTTAGTGACAACAGATAATACATCTAGCACCAGTAACTATTCTAAGTAGTAATTTAAGCAATAAAAATGTAAAAATTAATGTTATGAACATGATCCATCAAAATATGCAGAGCATTGATGGTAAGAAATTACAGATTCAGCTATTTATAAACTGTGAAAATATTCATGTACTATGTATTACAGAACACTGGCTCAGACGGTGTCAAATTATGTCTTCATATGAAAATCATGTAGTTGCTAGTTCATTCAGCAGAGAACAAACAACTAAGGGTGGTTCAATGATCATCACTAATAAGAGCCTTAAATTTAAAGAACGCTCTGATATTGTAAGTCTGTCTGTTGAGCGATCTGTTGAAATAGCCTGTATTGAGATAGTTATAATAAGTGTGTACAGACCCCCATCCTCACCGTTTGAAGTGTTTGAGAGCACTATGGATGAGGTATTCTTTTTTTTTTTTTTTTTTTTTTTTTATTAATAATTAGCAGGCGTTTGTCTTCCATCTCATCTATAGAGTAAATAACAAAATCAAAGAAATTATTATTTATGGCGATTGATTTATTAGTAGAGACATCACAAAGTAGACGATTCTTGAATTTTTTAAATTGTTATAGCTTAAAAAATGTATTTTTAGAGCCTACGCGAATCACAGCGACTTCAGCCAAATGCCTAGTTAAAAATTTTTAAAAATTTAATGCTATATAAAGTCAGTAGTTAATAAACTACAATCAGATCATAGTGGGCAGTTGGCCACTTTTGATATTGGGCAAAAAAACACTCTAAAAAGAGACCTTTTTACCCATGAATGAGAAACGGCTTGAAACGTTTAGAAATAATTTATTTGAAAAAACATTAAAATAAGATTACTGTGGCGATCCTATTACTCAATATAACTCTATGCATAATATAATTAAAAATGAATATACTAATATGAATATGAATAATAGATTATAGTTTTCAAATATCGCACGCGAATAATTGTCATTTTCGACCATAAATATTAAAATTGCGAACTCCTTCCGTTCCTCACCCCCGCCTCCTCTTCCGCATATGCCTGTCGGTCGCCATTGTGTCATAGTCGAAGAAAAAACGCTCGCACGGAATCCCTCTCGCTCTCAAATCATGTCGAATCATACACGATTTTGTTCAACTTAATTAAAAGTCAGATACCTGTATGGGAACCCAAAATGATTAAAATCGACTTTGAGAACGCGGCAATAAAAGCTATCAAATGTACTTTTCCATTAGCTAAAAGGTGTTTTACTCACTTCAGGAAGGCTATGTGGAAAAAGGGTCGTGACTTGAAACTGATGACATCAGGAGATATTTATAAAATAAGAGAGGTGGCACCGACTGCCGTACTTCCGTTGCTACCCGAATCAGAAGTAAGGAACCCAAAGGAGCTGCTGTATGTAACCCAAACGAGTACTATAGATTCTGATGTAATACAACTCAGGAAATACGTACAAGATTATTTGCTGCTGACTTTTTTAGTGTGTGTTTCGTCGAGAGACATGCACAAACAACCCAGTCTAAGGGTGGCACAATAAAATTAATAAAGGCATAAGAAAAAATCCAAACGGACTCCTGGCTTTAAGCGTTCTTAAAGAAGATGCAAATTTTATCGTAGTGCGAAAAAAGCAATTAAGCCCCCTTGGCTTAATTGTCAATAATACCATTAAACGTAAAAAGAAATATATTTTAAGTGCTCAGTTTGTTCACGACATGCAAACGAGACTTGTTAATGGAGACTTAACTATTGATTTATTTTTTAGAAAGAAAGAGAATGTAAAGATAAACATTTTCTGTGGCGATGATTAATGCTGTGGTACTTATTTGAACAAACTGTAAAATTAAAACATTATTCTGTACATATTTTATTACCACTATTTCGTTATGGTTTTTCATATATTGTAATATTTTAGTTCAAAACTTCAATCGAAAGTTTTAGGTTACGAAACATAGTAATTTGTTCGTGGGTTTTTTAGCATTTCACATGTTTATGTCGTAATTATTCTCATATAATTTCGATGGCAAATTCATAAGAGAGTACTATTACAATCTTGTTTTCTTATAAAATTGTAATTTATTCATAAAATAAACATATTTTCCTCAATTGAACTCAGTTTGCACGCACACATGCAAACGGAGGTAGCGTGTAAGTACTATATGTAGCGTGACCATGGCCTAGGTTCGTACCGTCTCCCAAAAAATATTTCTCTTTGAAAAAATGGCCTTTCGATTTTTAATATTTTTGTATCAGTATGAAAAAATATTGATGATGATGATGATGATGATGATGATAAAAATATTTCTTATAGCGCCATTTATTTTGTTTTCGTAAATATTAGAATCGGGGATTATTTTTTTTACATAGTTGGGTACTTTATATAATACAAATACAGTTTATTGTAAATTTACAAAAATTAACTCTTATCAGAAAGAAAAATAAAGTCTCAAAGTCAACGTGTTAAGCCTGTAGTGCCGTCGTTGTGTACTATTGTCGTTTCTGATTTCCATAACAACATTTATATGAAATTTGTTGAAAGTACACTTAGGAGAATTGAAAGCAATTATTGTGTAAATTAATTGTAATATTTACTAAAATAGTGTAATGATTATTCGATAATACGAATTACATGCTTGACAATTTTTTATTTGCTTAATATGGATTCCTTTCAGCCTTCCACGCCAAGCACCAGTGGTAATCAACTGGTAACCGCCATAGAGGTGGTCATGACACCGCATGGAAGTTTGAGGGTCAACGAAGAGCGAGTTATACTCGTAAGGGGCTCCGAGTATGTAGTTTGTATGTAGGATTACGAGTATGTATTGTTTTTTTGACAAAAAATTTTGCACATTTTGATTTATGTACTTTGATTTTTGCTATGCTAACTTTTCTGAATTGGTGCCCTTCACGATTGGAGGTTAGTGACGGGATTGAGGTGGTGTTTCAGGAGGAAGAGATGGTGGTTGGTCAGGAAACAGAGGTGGTGGAATCTCAAAATTTATCTCGGCGTGCTCTTTTTCAAGCAGAGATTCGAGATTATGTACGTATAATTGCTTATTATAAACTTTGGTCGTATTTAAATGTTTAACACAAAACTAACTAAACAGTTATATTACTATTAACAATGAAAACTACAATTTACTGAGAGCTTGCCATTAGTCTACGGAATGTTGACTTATGTTGATTTGATGGATATACATAATTTTGTTTGATGGATTTCTGTTAATATTTGGGGTGGATTTTGTTTATGCATGTATGTTTTGGGTTTTGGTTTTTGCATTTTCGAGCTTTTGCATGTTTCATTGATAGGAAGATGATGATATCTTGGACTCTCCTCTCGCCGAAACACTCGCCGTTGACTCTGGGAGTGAAGACGATGAAAAAGAGAAGCATTTGGCGGAGGATGACCTCTTAAATCTTTTGGGTGCTGTTTGCGGATTTTGTTTGGTCCACTGACTATAATTATTTCAGGGGCGCCCTAGAGCAGTTCCTAAAAGATGTTTGTCCCAAAACTCAATTATGAGACCAGCATCTTATGGAAATTATTGAAAAAAAAACTAATGATTATGCGTTTCAAACACTTGCGCCTTACTTTGAGTCAGAAGCAGGACTTCCACCACCCTCACGCCTTAACCAATGGGTAGACGTCAGTGTAGCTGAACGGTACAGGTTGGAAGTTGTAATTATTCTTATGGGAATGTGTGTTAGGGGTCGGCTTGACGAGTATAGGACCACGGGGTCATTAGGTATGCCTGGATTTCGATGTTTGATGCCAAAAGACAGGTTTTTAATTATAATGAGATTTTTACACTTTGTAAATAATATTAGTATAGCAGGAACTGATTCGGTCCGAAGGCTCGCCAAAATTTCACCTGTTATTAATTATTTAAATATAAAATTTAAATCCGCTTATAGTCCTCGCAGGGAGTTATCCATTGACGAATCGCTGCTGCTTTGGAAGGGACGTTTAAGTTGGATACAATGTATTCGTTCCAAAGCAGCACGATTCGGGATAAAATCCTACGAATTAGGCGAGGCTATAAGCGGATACGTTATTAAAATAGTGCTTTACGCGGGAAAAGGCACGGCATCCACAGACCCCCTTTTTGGCTTCACGTCATCAACAGCCAAAATAGTCCTCAACATAATGCAGGACTATTTTGGCATAGGGTACACCCTTTACATGGATAATTATTACAATTCCGTGTCCCTAGCCAGATTTCTCAAGCAACAAAATACTGATGTCGTGGGGACCCTCAATAGGAGGCGGACCGACACCCCTTCTGATATAAGAAATTTGGGAGAAAGAACAATGGCAAGAGGCACGGTATTGAGCAGACATTCTGGTGACGTGTCAGGTACGTCTTGGAAAGACGTACAACTCGTCACCATGGTGTCAACATTCCACAATCCGGACATGACGCCTGGTAGGAGAGCGGGTAACGCCGTGGACAAACCTAAAGTTGTCCATGATTATAATAAATTTATGGGTGGCGTTGATCTTAAGGATCAAAAATTATCTATGTATTTATTAGAAAGAAAGAGAGGAATTAAATGGTATATTAAAGTTTTTCGTAGGTTAATAAAAATCACAGTTTTAAATTCATACGTAATGTATTGTTCCAACATGGGCCAAAACAAAAAACTCACACACCGTGAGTTCAGGTATAAGCTAGTTGAAGAGTTAATCGAGCAATATGGGCAAAACGTTCCTGTGAGAGCACGCCCTGGTGTCTTGTGTGCTAGGTTAGACAAAACCTTGGACCATTTTCCTGAGCACATTGAGATCACCAAGGAGCGTACTGCGAAACAGGATCGTTTTAAAAGGGGACGATGTGCTCGCTGTAACTCACGTAAGATTAAAAACTTAAGCAACATTATATGCTCACAGTGTAAAGTGTTTCTTTGTGTTGGCTCATGTTGGAAAGAATTTCATACAGTAGAACATTTGTAATTTATTTATTTATTTTATTCAACATTAATTTTTTATTTCTGTATGTAGTATCTTAGAACATAAAAATTTATAAGTATTATTAGAATGTAAACAAGTAATAAAATATACACATGTATTAAATATATTTAATATTTGAAGATCAACGCCACCCATAAATTTTGTAACCCAGCAAACTTACACTGAATCCACCTGGTGGTAAGTGGCATCCAGGTCCATGGACATTGTTAATTGAAAGAAAGTGTGAAATGTTAAATAATGATACCATTTTGAAATACTCAATAACCAAGGAAATTTTTAAGGCTCTTGTCAAGATCAGCTTAGTACATTTTTTTAATACCACAGGCTATCAAAGTTAGCAGCTGTTAGAAAAAGTATGAAATTTGTTTTTGGAAAACTTGTTTTTTACGGGTATTTCAACATTTTAGGAAATAATTTGGTATTGTGTTTAATGACTTAAGTAACCACGAGTACTTTAAAAAAATGGGACCTAAAATGTCGTCATTTGTCAAAATGGCACGCATTAAACTGAAAAAAGATTTTTTTTAAATCTAGAAATATCGATAACTCAAAAATTATGAGACCTTTACCAGAATTTTTTTATTTGAGGAAATGATTAGACCTATCCGGAGGTGAAGGATTATCCTTCACTTTCTAGCCCCTGTATATATTGAAAAAAATACTACCTGGGAAGTGTCTTGCCAGTTCTTCTTCCGAACTGGTGGTGGAAGTATGCCTACGAATTAATGATAATTTTGACTTTGATGGTCAAGACTTTTGTTCCAGTAATTACTCTGGCTGGGCCTCCACTTTATCCTGAAGACCACTACGCATACACATAGTTATTATGGCGGTTAAAATAGCGAGGGTGGTAGTCATACCCAGGCGTTTCTGAAAGTTTTAAACTATCTATATACATACCAACCTGTCAATTCAGCAGTTTTGCTGTGAAAGAGCTGCAAACATTCAAACTTTCACATTTATAATTTTAGTAAGATTTATGCTGGTTTATTTCTGTTTCAAAATTAGTGATTTATTTGTTTTTCCATTTGCACTATATACCAAAAATCACCTAAATTAGTTCAGTAGTTTTGCCGTGAAAGAGCTGCAATAATCCAAACTAACATTTATAATATAAGTTAGATTTATGCTCGTGTTTTTGTTATTTCTGTTTTGAAATGGGTGTTTTTTTATTTTTATTTATTTAAGTTTTTGTAAAAAATAAATTATATGTTCAAAGTTTTCGTGTTTTTCTTCCTTAAATTGTAATTCCTATGCTACGTTCAAATAAACAAAAAAACAATAAAAATGTATAGTTAAAATTTTTTATTTTAGCTTATTGTCTTCATTTATTATAAATAGTGAACGCCCTATAAACTACGCACGGATCCGAGACTAAGCAGAATGCAGTGCAATCTCAATACCGTATCCGAGACTAAGCAGATAGGAAGTATAAGCCAAGGAACGGATACGAGACTAAGCAGATAAGCCCTTGAATCAAGTCACACACACATGCAAAGAAAGAAGACCGATGCGATTTCAGTCACTCCTAATATTTTATAATATTTTTCAAATTAGTTTTTCTAAATCAATTTATGTTTGAAGCAATATTTGATATATCAATGGATAGTGGATAGATTGAACTTTTGGGTATAATAACTAAAAACGGTAAAAAATTTCGTAAAATTTATTAAAAACCATTCAAATTCAGAAAATGGGTGAATTTTAGGAGATTCGCTGCAATCAACAGCCTATAAAAAAATACACAGATTAGTTGGATAAATAATTCATAGATTGAATGAAAAATCTAAAAAAAATTAATAACTTCAATGAATAAGTTTTCGTTTCGTGTGTGTTAAACAATTTAATGAAGATTTTCAACAATTTCTAAGATGCGACGCGCGCGCTCTTTGCTCGGCCGAAAGTTTCAGCAGACAAAAACAAAAATATGGTAGGAATGTTAGTCAAGTGGCTTTGCACAGCTCCATCGCATATGAAAAAGTTTGAGCTAATTTACCCAGTAACCGGGCATTAATATATGCCCCAGATAGGGTTTTTGTCTTTAGTGAAAAAAAATTTCGTTCTCGCGAAACTATCACGAATCCTACATTCTAATGAATATATGGAAATAATATCTGGACATGGAACTTTAAGGTACCTGGCTACTGAAATTCCTATTATTTTACTACTATAAGGGATGTGTTAAAGAACCTGATAGGTTCGTTTAAGATCAGCACTGTGAAAAGGATTGTAATAGCGCGTGCAAAATCGACTACAAATATATTTGTAAGAGGAGAAATCTCGTATAATTGCGACACTAGTAAGTCTAAGAGCATCTTAGCTAATGGAAAAGATCAACACAATTGAAACAGGAACGTTAACCGGTGGACTGTTGCTCAAGCTATATTGGCGGACGTCGAAAATCTTTTAAAGAAACAATATTGCGATCAGTGGAAAAATTTTAATGACCTTATTTTTTTTAAACTTATTGGAAAGAAACAACAATATACCGCAGCCTATCAGCGAGGACTGCCAGGGTAATGAAATGGAAGAAATTGTTGATTTTGTCTAAACTTATCGATTTTTCATTTCACTGAGCATTTTTAATAAAAGTCTGAATATGAATTGATATTTTCATATCATTTGTGACAACCCTGATATCAATGAGTGGCAATATCTACATATATTATTTTTCAAATTTTGAGACTTTCCGTGCTTGCATAGCAAAATCAGAAAAATCTAAATTAATAATATGTATTTCTCGTAAATAGACACATTACAAAATTTAATAATTATTGGTTGTGGTTTACCATCCGTTTTTATGTTGCCCATACTCTATGCCTACCTTTAGGTAAGTCAGCCACCTTAATATGATCTATGGCAATATTGGCAATCTCACAGGATTGGTGACATCCTCTAAGATGTTTTAAAGCGCAAAAAATGCATTAGAGCGATGTTAGGTAACAGTCTCATGTATACAAACTTACCTTATACTTACCTTGCACTGCGTTTCCAGTAAACAGGATGCAGGTGCGGTTATTTGATAGCTTTGTTTTTCGAATTAGATTTCTCTAGTACTTTATGTCTAATATTATTCAATGTCTATCGCGTTGCCACCCTGACAACATCTTATCGTCGTAATTTTCAAAAGTCCTAATAAACTGGTATTAGTGAAAAAGGAAAATAGTCTTTTTTTTTAACTCTTACCTGACCCGCTTCGTAACAGTGGTGTCAGAAGTGGGATATCTGCATGCAGCAGGCATGTAATAAAAACCAAACTAAAGATAATAAGTTTTTTTTTCATACTAGTTTGGTTTTTGGTTGAGAGAAATTATTTATTACAATTGTGTTCCATTGTGTTCGCAAAAAATATCGCTTTACTCGGAGTTCCTGACCTAACTCTAGAAGTATATCTACTCTATTGGCTCTGAAAGGGCCAAACTTCTTACTGCTGCCTTGTTGATGGTGAAGCCATCACATTCAATACCACTGCTTGACGGAAGCTGCTAAGCAGAGCCAAAACCCTGCCACTGCCGCTCTGCCGCCTGTCGCTGTCGCTGCCGCTGTCTCTAGACCACCAGGTTCAGTTACAGCTGCCACATGCCCATCCACTAGCGGCCGCTTATTCGAGCCAGGACCAGGAAAGTTCTAGGATGTTCCTGCCACGTAGACCCTTCTTCTGTGACTGAATTTACTAGTTTCGCTGTTGCCATATACCTGGTTTTTTTTTCTTATTTGCCATTTTACAATAAATTTTATTCCTATATGAAATTCGAAAGACATAATTTTGTTAGTGGAAATTTTGAAAATTGAAGGCTAATAATTATTTTTTACGAATTCCTTTGCTAAATTTTGTTTAAAACTTTCAAGTTATTTATAAGTTACAAAAACTAAATGTCGAAGCTTGAAAATGGAGTCTCTGTCTTATCTGAACAGTTTTCTATTCAAGTTCGGTGTAGTTTCATTGGAACTTACAAAGGTGACCATGAGGTTTTAGCTGTCTTTTCAACAAATTGCCAAAACGCATTGGACTTAGAATCAGAAAGTCAAAAACCTATGTTACTAAAATTTATAATGTCTCGACTCGAAGGCAAAGCTCAAATTGCATGTGCCTATCGAATATTAGAACTTTTTGACGAATCGAAATTTTTTCTAAAATAAAATTTTGGTTAAAAGAAATATTATAATCATTTACTATTAAAGCTCCAAAGGTGTAGAACCTGGTGAATCAGTCACGGAATATGCTCTCAGGGTCGAAGCGTGTCTCTCAGATTTACAGGCTGAAATCCACAATTGGGACAATCTAAAAAAAAGGAAATAACGGGACGAATTGCCATGACCGAAGGTCTCGCGTTTTATACTTTTTTATGGGGTTTAATCCAAAATTTAAAACTATTTTTAGTTTTAAATTTTTTTTTTAGTTTAAGTTAATATCGCAAAAGAGGAGTAAAAGATTTTAAGTATCGAAATAAGTTGCAAAAACTGTAAAATAGCGCATTCTACGTCCGAATGTGCACAAAGTAGAGTTCGGGTAGAGCGAAGCCAACCAACTCAAATCAAATTTAATAATATTCAGCCCCGAACTCCTGTAAAAATTTTTCAACATCACAAAATAGTATTATCGGACCAATCGTGTGCCGTTACTGTAAAATCAGCGGTCATGACATTTCACAATCTACGAAAAGGCAATATAATAATAATAATAAGTTTAAACAGAGACAAATCATGGGTAACAAACACCAATATTTTTTTTTATTGAAAAAGGACCACTATGGAAAGTGACGATGAAGACAAAAGTGTTACACGTCTATCCACGTGATACAAGAACGATACAAAAACGATATCCACGAGAGAAAAACAGACGCAGGCAGTTCATTCCACACCTTGGCGACCCGCACCAAAAAGTAACTGTCGAAGCGTTTGGTTCGATTTCTTGGGATATTTTATAGTTTAGTTCAACCTGATCAAAAAGAGCATTCGCGCTCTCTCCAAAATATAATCTGTAGAAGACTGCTAAACAGGCAACTTTCCGACGATGATCGAGGCTTTGCAGTTTTTTGATAGTGAGGTACCAAAGTTGTTAATAATCTCGTATAAAAGATAGACGATAATTCAAATTCGAGTAATGCTGAAACAAGAGAGTGAGTCTACAAAATTGCGCGTGGTGTTCGATGGTTCTGCTCCGTCTTCATCTTACTACGCATTAAATGACATTCTTTTGGTGGGTCCAAATGTTCAGGAGTCTCTCTTTTCCATCTTGATACGCGCCAGGCACTACCGATATCACCGGCGATATCGAGAACATGTACCGCCAGGTCTTCGTAAGGCCGAAGTCCTAGAGTGGTCTCAACCGTCCTGTTGGCGATACGTACCTACTCATGCGAATCCAGCCGATCTGATTTCAAGGGTAGTCTATATAAAATGAAGGATAATGTTGTATTTTTAATAGGTACCTCTCAGAATAGATATTTAAATACTCACAAAATAAATCGTAAAATAATGCTTTTATCACAAAATTATAAGAACTGCAAATTTATTGACTATAAAACAACTTATATGAATAGACATACCCGTAATTATGATTACTTATGTTTTAAAATTAATTTACAAATAGACAGTATTAAATATGATAATGTGTATATTAATGGAATTAAAAACCACATTTCAAGGTTTTCAGATCCAAATTCTAATTTAAACAGCTGGAAACCAAAGAACTATAAACTACAACAAAAGTCAATTCTGGACTACATTAAATCAGCAAGTAAAAATACAGAAAAGGATAATTTTGGCAAAGTAATAAACCATTCCTTTCGAAACAAAGACTAAAATTTGCTTATTTAACCAAAATATTGCTGGGTTCATAAAAAAGTTAGATACTCTAGAGTTGGCCTTACAAGAATTGTCAGAAAGTAATTATGAGGTAGATATTATTTGCCTCTCAGAAATATATGTAAAAAGGGGATCAGAATCCAATATTAGGCTTCAAAATTATAAATTGGCAGCATCTTATACTCGTCCAAACCAACGTAGAGGTGGAACTTGTATTATTGTTAAAAATCATATGGAACATGTTTCTCTAGATTATAATAAATTTGTCAAACCTGTAGATTTGCATTTTGAGTACTGTGCTTCTAAAATACCTAGCCTAAACTTGATTATACTATGTCTATATCGCACTCCTAAGTCAGATGTAAACATTTTTCTCAAGAACTTGGATACCTTATTACATAAAATAGTTACAGGAAATAAAAAAAACATAATATTATGTGGTGATTGGAACATTGACCTTTTAAACGCGAATAAAGTTACTAAAGAATTAATATCCATTTTATCTAATTATAACCTGCAAAACCATATTTTAACACCTACTAGACTAAAGGCATGTTTGGATTTAATCTCAAGCAATATTCAAGGAGTCGAATCAAAGATTTAACACTTAGGTCTCTCAGATCATGAAACGGCACAAACCATTACTTTTCAGCTTGGTAACACAAAATATACTAAACCTATTCCTTTCTTATTTAAAAACCGTCGAGATTATTCCCAAGATAATATAAGAAAATTTAAAGAATGTATGACTGCACTAAGCTTTAATGACATATATAATAATAATGACACTAATGAAGCTTTTGACAAATTCCATGACTATTTAACTTTGTTTTATGAACTTTGCTTTCCAAATATAACAATAAAAACGGTTAATAAACCTTTGAAAAATAAATGGTTGACAAAAGGTATTAGACATAGTTGTATAAAAAAAAGAAACTTATACTTGAAATATAGGTATGATCCCTCTAATAAAAATTATAATAAATTGCAGTATCTGAAATATGCTAAAATTCTACAGAAGTGTATATGGATATCCCAGGCAAAAACTAGCTTAGAATATATCAGTAAATCCAAAAATCGCTGTAAAGCTGCGTGGTATATAATTAATAAGAACATTGACAAAAATTGCTCCTCAAAATTCATTAAAACTCTAAAAATAAATAATTTACAAACCAATGATCCAGTAGAAATTGCAAAAATATTTAACAAACACTTTATAAATATCAGCAAAGCTTTAAATAAAAACAAAACCAAAACTAAATGTCACTATACTCTACCAAAAGTACAACAAAGCATATATCTTAGTCCTGTGCAACCCCATGATGTATACAATGTATACCTCTAATGTATACCTCTTTTCGAGGAGTTAAAAGTTCTGACGGTCCCTTGTTTATACATATATGAAATATGCCTATTTTGTGAAATATCACCCGGAACTATTTAATTGTTTATATGACGTTCCTAGAACCCACAGCTGGAGGCGGCCAAATAGGTTAGTAATGCCGGCAATACGCACAGCCATGCGGGATAAAAGCTGACGCTCAATGACCGTTAAAATCTACAATAAATTGCCGACTGACATAAAAATGTTAACTTTACAAATATTCAAACGCAGGCTTAAGACGTGGTTATGTGAAAACTGTTTTTATATGAAATAATATTTTGACATCAAACAAATCTGAATTGTAAATGTGTAATTTGACATTGATTAATTTGATACTATTGTAATTGACATGTAATTTTAATTTGTTGACATTGTGCCTATTGTAATGTATAAATTAAATTGTTCCTTTTATTAGACTGGTGACGCTTAAATAGGGACATTACAAAATGTTATAATTTGCATACATTGCATGCCGTCTGACAGTAAAATATGAGCTCCACTTAAAACTGTATATCTCATGTACCATATTTTAAGCAATAAAGGAATTTTGAATTTTGAATTTGAATTTTAAATTTGAAAAAATAATTACTATATGAGTTGAGATAGTAATTTCTTTTTTTTAAATTATATTTGTGCATTTTCAGGTGTTCTTCACTTTTGCGACACAATAAGTGTGATTTCGATTGGTGTACTAAAAACAAGTACTAAAAAATTTACTAAGTGTTTTGTGGTGCATGAAGTTTGCTTTGTTTCAGGTAAAATGCCCCGTTCTAGTAGAATTCGGTTGAATTTGAGTGATGAAGAGAAGAAAGCACGCAGGCAGGAACAAAAAAACATGAGTATGCGTAGAGCTCGAGCCAAATTGGATGCTGTTGCTATAGAAGAAAGACGTAGAAAAGACAGAGAGCGATATCACCGTAAAAAGCAAGATGGACTAATAAAAACAATAAAAGATTTTACACTATGAGAACAGCGTCAAATAAGAAAGATGTGGCGTGAAAAATCAAAACTTAGACATGAGAAAGAAAAAATCAAAAAACATACTGAGCAATTACTAAAAGATACTCCTCCTTCTAGCCCTAGTATTACTAACTCAAGTTTTTCAAGAATTTCGTCTGGAAGAGCAGTGAGTGCAAGAAATAGGCGTAGATTAAAAATAAAAAACCAATACTTGACTAACAGATTACATTTATTAGAGAAAAAATTTGCAAAATATAGAATGTGAGTCGCAAGACTAAAAAAAAACAAACAACAAAATAATGTTCCCACAGTTAACGTCAAACAAATAATTCATGACTTTCTATTAGATGTAGAGAATAGCAGACTTACTGCGGGAAAAAAAGAAACAATTACCCGTCGAAAAGTCAAAAAGCAGATGCATCTTTTAAATGATACACTATTGAATCGATACAAGTTATTTGTAAATAAAACTGGCTTAACAATTTCTTATGAAACATTTCGGCGTCACCGTCCTTTTTGGGTATTATTCCCTAAAGTAGCATCCAGAAACACCTGTTTATGTCTTAAACATACTAATAATGATTTCATAGTGCAAGCTCTTTACCAAGCGAAGATTTTATTTATTTATTTATTTGGGAAACATACAACTATTTAATGCAGTTAAGTTAATTAATAATGGGTAACACAAAAGTCACTAGAGTTTCCACAGTCAAAATATTACACAAATCCAATAATAAGAATACAACAATCATAAAACTTATGATACTATTCAAATATTCAAAAAACAAAAATTAATACTATAAACTAAAAATAAAATTTAAAGTTAAATTTCAAGTATGTCTCTTAATTTCTTTTTATACACGTTCATGCTACAGTGAAACATATCAATTGAACTAAATATGTTATTGTAATTATTACATGCTCTGTATAAAAATGTGTTTGCAGTATAGTTTGTTCTTACGAGGGGAACACTAAACAAATTCTTATTTCTAGAGTTTATTCGAGGGCACCTAATACATACATTTCTTAGAAGTGAAGGAGAATCAATAAAATTATTAATTATTTTGAACAGAATTATTTTGAACAGAAGCATCTGGTCCCTTTGACAACGGCGATCATGCATTAAATTTTTTCGCATATCTTTTTATAATTGGCCCTGCAATGCGAACATCTAAAGGAAAGGTATTTCATGAATTTGAGATATATTTTTTCAATGCTATGTATATAGATATTGTACTGGAGATTCCAGACAGTTGAGGCATATTCCAAAATCGATCTAATGAAACTGTTAAATAAAAGAGTAAATGTAGAACATCGCTTAAAGTCATTAGCAATTCTAAAAACAAATCCCAACATTCTGAGGGCTTTTGAAAGTGTGGTCTCTATGTGCTTGTTAAATGATAGTTTCGTATCAAGAATCACCCCTAAGTCCTTTACCTCTTCAACGCGATTCAAAGGTTCAAAGGTTGGTTTTACTATATTCTTCCGCTACTGAAGTTGCCAAATAAGTTGTTCTGAAAAAAAAACTGAATTATAATGTAGTGAACGGCGACGACACAATAATTTATCAAAGATGGGTTACAAAGAATGTAACTACAATTGTAAAAGGGCAAGAAAAAATATTCAAAAAGACACTCAAAGAAAATGTGAAGACGTCACAAAAGTTGCTAGTTCAGATTTTTAGAGCAAACGTACCATTATTTATGCAGCGTCTGGCAAATATTGTAAACCAGTATAGAGCTATCAGAAATATCAAAGAAAATCTTACCCCTTCAGAAGGCTTACTACATATTGACTTTTCTGAAAATTATGCATTTAAATATGGATCAGAAATTCAGCCATTTCATTTCTGAGGATCGAAAGGACAACTATCATTACATACATGCGTATATTACTGTACTAATTCTCATCCACCACAGAATTCAATCAAAACGACATCCATCTGCACAATTTCTGATAATTTAAGACATGACCCGGTACTCATTTGCGCTCATTTAAAACCCTTAATAAGATACATTAACATACTCCCAATTTAAAAAAATTACACATTTTAAGTGACGGTCCTTCAACTCAGTACCGCAATAAGACTATGTTCCACATGATAGTGAGTTATATAAGTAAAATTCTTGATGCAGATTCAATAACGTGGCATTTTTCAGAAACAGGCCACGGGAAGGATGCGCCTGATGGCGTTGGTGGATGTGTGAAATGAATAAGTGATTCTGCTGTTGCCAGTGGTAGGGACATAATTAATTTGACTAACTTTGTTGATTGCTTAAAAGAACGTTGCAAGAGTATTCCTGTTATTCCAGTACAAGATTCAGATTTGCCCATAATCCAAAACATAGTGGGTGCAGTCAGACTATGCCCTTTTAAAGGTACATTTAAAATTCACCAAGGTCTACAGCAAATCCTAACTTGCTTCATGTCAGAAGACTAAGTTGTGTATTATATGCTAATGATACGAATTGTCCTCATTTTGAAATTGGTCAGATATTTGTTACAGAACAAATACCAGACGATTCATTCAATTCTACTGCAGAAGCTGTTACTATAAGCCCGGTTATTTCTTCTCCCAACACAGCATCTGCTTCGACAATCTCTGGACCTAGAACACCGCAATCACTCGAATTACTTATGGAAACACCATCACCAGAACCTTTTGATCGCCAGAATACTCCTCTTACTCCGAAAAAAAGGCTTAACTTTCACGACATTTTCTCAGACAAATCAAATTTTTTATCATCGCCCAGAACATCCATGAGACAAAAGGCAATTTCAAACAGCAACTTAAAAGAAAATTCTCTGTTCGAGACATCTATACCATATCCAGATCTATATTCTGATAATAGCGATAGCGAGAACTCACCACCTACATTAATCGCTAATAATTAACGGCCAGCGCTTTTTCATGATAGCTGTTATTCTGACTCACCACCAAACGCAGCCAAAAGGTCACCTACCTATTTTTTTTTTAAATTATATTGACAGACTTAATTTGCTTCTTTAAATATATTACTTTTTCGTGGACCTATTTTCTGTGTACAACATTGTATTTTTTTTAATTTTGTTATTGAAAGTTTTTTATTCGAGACTTTTTAGAGATTTTTATAATTATGATAATAATAAATACATATAATCAATCTAGTGTTAGGAAAATAAAAAGCCCTTTATTATTAAGAATAATTAGAATTGCATGGTTAAACATGTCCCTTTCTGTGGATTACCCATCTTTTCTGTGGACCTATAAAATATTATAAGTGCCATAAATGTTACAATTTTAAGAAACGATCTCATCTCATATTTTTTCTTGATCTCTTTATTTGTAAACTAATAAATAAATACGATTTTGAAACAAATCATAAGTTTTTGGTTTTATGTTTTTTCTTACTGCGTTTTGTGTATGACCCAAAAATGACACTCTTCTAAAAATTACATTCACTAACTATAATAAGGAATTCTTTGATATTGACCCTTTTTGTAATTCTCTTGATAAATTAAAGCAATTTTTTTGTCATTGTATGCCATAATAAATAAATAAAATAAAATAATAGTAAATTGGTACGTTGTAACTAGACTAAACTTGAACTAAATTAAGTTTATTCTTATAAGCTATTCAGAAGCCGAAGGACTACACCAAAATTTAGTTTGACAGGACTATAATTATTTTAGTTACTCAACTTGGTTCAGGCTGCACATTTGGTATTCTGTTGCACCTATTTTACATCAAATTCAGACTAAAATTAGAATTGTCAGACCAATTTTAATCTACATGTCGAGAGGTGTGGAATAAACGAAGCTATGTAAAAAAGCGTCGCGACGGATATGTAATTTGTTGTAAAGATGGAAGAGTTTATAGTTTCGGCATTTATTAGTTCCTACGAAAGGTCACTGCAACATATGTCGTAAAATAATACTGCGTAGCACTCAAACAAGCACTATCGCAGCCACCAGAGTTCACATTTTGTTTCTGGCTTTTAGGAGTTATTACGAGCGCATGCGACTGTGGGTAATCCAGGACATATCGAATCCGATGGAGATACCTGATGTAAAATTAAAATAATATCCCGCATTCCAAAAACGGGGCAGCTTATTTGTTTCAAGCTTTAGACAGTCCTGCCCTCCACGAAGGCCATATTCCTAAATAAATTAAGGTTAAACCTTTTTAATGTGGTTACAAAAGTAGTAGATAAGCAGCACTTTGAAATGTGTTTCAAGATCCAACCTCCTTACGAAATAATTTCAGATATTAGCCACTTTGAATTTCTTCGCGCAAGGGAGCTACCAGACTCCTGTTGGCCAAGATAACCTTTTGGGGTTATCCCAGCCTACTGTAAGCAGGTTTATTGAGGCAGTAACTGGGGAGCTCAATAAAAACTTGACAGCCATTCATATGAAATTTCCCCTGACGGAGTCTGAGAAAATGGCAGCAAAGGCAAAGTAAGTTATTTTCAAAGCTTCCAGAGTCATTTTGCATAGATTTATTTTAACGTTGGTAAAAATAAACCATATATTTTAACATTGACAGCCACTCCAGTGAGGGATCATAGGTAGAAGGCATCTAAGCTACATTGTTTTAGTAAATAAACTTACGTTGAATTTGTCCATAATTTGTGTAAGTAACTAAAACTAATTTTAGGTTTCAACAACTTTTTGGTATGCCAAATACTCTAGGAGTAGTAGATAGAATACACATACCGGTGATTCAACCTTAAAAAAATCACCCTACT
This sequence comes from Marasmarcha lunaedactyla, assembly GCA_923062675.1. Classification (NCBI taxonomy): domain Eukaryota; kingdom Metazoa; phylum Arthropoda; class Insecta; order Lepidoptera; family Pterophoridae; genus Marasmarcha; species Marasmarcha lunaedactyla. The sequence continues at coordinate 10,845,768 of OV281365.1, read as the reverse complement.
GCTCCTGGTAACCTATTCTATAACAGAAAAGGTTTTTACAGTATTAACTGCCAGATTTTAAGTGTTCTATACAGGTGACTACTGATTTACAAAACATGACTGAGTTAAAAAAACCTGTTTCAGATTTCCAGTGCGACAGGGTCTATTATTGGGGTGCATCACAATCTCCCAGGAACCACTCACGATGCTGCAATGTGGCGGGCATCAAAAGTTTATAGAACCCTGCGAGATCAGTATGTGCAGGGTGGCGGTGAGCAATTGTTGTTGGGTAAATATTTATTTTGTAAAGTTTTAAACATTTTTGTGATGACTTATAAAGAATTTTCTCATGAAAACTATGTAACTTTCAAGAATATATAATACCAACCAGGCACAGTAGTTTGTATATATGGGCTTTAGTATGCTCTGAAGGATTTTTGTCTATCGAGTAATTAATACTTTTTTCTGCAGGAGATAAAGGGTATCCCCACTCCAGCCATGGCTCATGACGCCAGTCGCTGCGCCTACAAGCCCTGCAGAAGAATCATACAATATGCACCATGCTCAAGCCAGAAATGTAGTGAAGCTGTGCAATGGCCAACTAAAAAATGTATTTAGGTGCCTGCACCGACATAGGAGTCTCCACTACAAACCTGAAAAGGCTTTCAAAATAATTGTGTCATGTTGCACACATTACAACATGTTTATGTCTGATTTTTCAAGTGTTACTTTACTTTATTTGTACAAATCAATAAAAATAGCTTTTCTGTTGACAAAACATAAAAACAATACACAAGAAATTTTACCCTCAGTGAGGTACACAGGCAGACCAACACTTCTTATAGCAGAAGCTAAAATTTCAGCTGCCAGCACAATGCTCTCCCTTAGCATTCTGATATTTTCATTGAGGGCAGTTATTATTGCGGTGTGGGCAGGTGGAGGGTATTCTGTTACAGTTAGTGACAACAGATAATACATCTAGCACCAGTAACTATTCTAAGTAGTAATTTAAGCAATAAAAATGTAAAAATTAATGTTATGAACATGATCCATCAAAATATGCAGAGCATTGATGGTAAGAAATTACAGATTCAGCTATTTATAAACTGTGAAAATATTCATGTACTATGTATTACAGAACACTGGCTCAGACGGTGTCAAATTATGTCTTCATATGAAAATCATGTAGTTGCTAGTTCATTCAGCAGAGAACAAACAACTTGGGGTGGCTCAATGATCATCACTAATAAGAGCCTTAAATTTAAAGAACGCTCTGATATTGTAAGTCTGTCTGTTGAGCGATCTGTTGAAATAGCCTGTATTGAGATAGGGAATATTGTTATAATAAGTGTGTACAGACCCCCATCCTCACCGTTTGAAGTGTTTGAGAGCACTATGGATGAGGTATTCTATAGAGTAAATAACAAAATCAAAGAAATTATTATTTATGGCGATTGATTTATTAGTAGAGACATCACAAAGTAGACGATTCAAGATTTTTTAAATTGTTATAGCTTAAAAAATCTCTTTTTAGAGCCTACGCGAATCACAGCGACTTCAGCCAAATGCCTTGATAACATTTTTAAAAATTTAATGCTATATAAAGTCAGTAGTTAATAAACTACAATCAGATCATAGTGGGCAGTTGGCCACTTTTGATATTGGGCAAAAAAACACTCTAAAAAGAGACCTTTTTACCCATGAATGAGAAACGGCTTGAAACGTTTAGAAATAATTTATTTGAAAGATAAAGTTTAGGTTCGTGATATTAAGTTTACCAGAAATTCCTTACGAAAATAGTTTTTTTGCTTCTATTTAAACGTGTTCTTACTCGTCGAATGTCCCGTAAATTGGCAGACAAAGACATAGAACAACTTCTGGCAGCTTTAGAAGATGGAAATATTTCTGAGGATGGCTTGGAAGATGAAAGTGAAGATGAAGAAAACTTTTTCGCTAATGGAAGAGAAATAATTCAAGAGTTGGAAGACGAGGATGCAGAGGACCATGAAGATCCTACCGATAGTGATCCACCACTAGTTCAAGATTTGCCTGGCCCATCAAGTCAAACTATTATTTCATTACCCATGCAAGAAGGTATTCAACAATATGTAGAGTTTGATAAAAGGAAACTCATTTGGAAAAAAGACAGTTTGTTGTTTGACGAATCGAAAATAATTCACCAACCAAACACAACAGACTCTGCTATAACTGAACTTGATACACCATATAAATGTTTTTTGCACTACTTCACACCAGAGTTTCTTCAAAAAATTGTTGATGAAACTAACTTATATGCAGTACAGAAAAACCCTTCAGTATCTTTCACTACTACTGTTGGGGAGTTTAAAAAATTCATAGGTATTCTTTTATTTATGTCAGTGGAGCAATTCCCTAGTGTACGCTCATACTGGCATTCCAAGTTTGGGTACGATCCTGTAAAGAGCGCGATGCCTGTAAATCGGTTTGAGATGATTCGGAGCTACTTACATTTCAACGATAATAATAAACATCTTCCGCGAGACCATTCCGATCACGATCGCCTCCATAAGATTCGGCCTGTGCTAGAACAGCTAAATACGACATTTTCATCAGTTGCAATAGACCAACGACTTTCTATAGATGAGCAGATGTGTTCCACTAAAATTGCACATTTCCTGAAGCAATATTTACCAAATAAGCCTCACAAATGGGGCTATAAGCTTTTTGTTCTCTGTTATCTTATGGGATATGCTTAAAGATTTGAGGTCTATTCTGGACAAGAAGAAAAAAAAGACAAACCAGCCGATTAACCTGATCTAGGAATAACAAATAACGTCGTTATACGTTTGGCGAGAGCTATACCAAGGATGAACATTCATATTGTATTCTTCGATAATTTTTACACATCCCTGCCTTTGATAAATTATTTGAATAAACAGGGTATACAATGTGTCGGAACTATTCACTAAACAGGCTACCGAATTGTCGACTCCCTGAAAAAAGGAACTTATGAAAACTTCTGTTCCGAGAGGCACCTATGAGGAACGCGTTTCCCATTCAGATGGAGTAGACTTTTCGGCCACTGCGTGGAAAGATAATAAAGTCGTCACTCTTTTATCGACTTACGTCGGCGCCGAGCCTGTTGGAAAAGTATCAAGATACGACAAGAAAGCTAAACAAAAAATTGACATCCCTTGTCCCAAAATTGTGCAAGAGTACAACATGCATATGGGAGGAGTCGACCTAATGGACAGCTTTTTAGGACGCTATCGAATTCGAATAAAGAGCCGAAAATGGTATTTACGCTTGTTTTATCATCTACTGGACCTCACTACAATCAACTCATGGGTGCTTATGAAAAAAAATTTAATTGCTAAAGGTGTCACAAAAAAGCAGCTGCCTAATCTTGGGGAGTTTCGTAATTGTTTAGCTGACACACTGTGTAATATAGGTATGTCTGGAGGTAGTAAAAGAGGGCGCCCTAGTACTTCCTCTCTAGAACGCGAGCTTCAAATAAAAAGGCAAAAAGGTCCGCAACATCCACTCCCGTCAAAAGATGTGCGCGTAGATGGATTCGAACATTGGCCCGTATTTGCCAATCGATTACGGTGCAAGATGCCCAATTGTAAGGACACCACACAATGGTCGTGTACCAAATGTAATATACCGCTGTGTCTAAATCAGAGAAACAACTGTTTCAAAGATTTTCATTCACTGCAGTAAGCCTAATTCGACGACAATCGTCCAATAGCACAGTACTTAGGCTACATTATTAATATTAACTGTAATGCATACTGATGTAGATCTAGATCAGTAAGTTTTTTTTATAAAAATATACTTTTTGGAAAATAAATATTTTTTTCTTTATTTTTCCCGGTATCTATGCTTAATTATCTACCTGTGTCAATTTATGGTATTAAAAAAGGAAAAATCATGCATTTAAGGGTTATAAAAACGTTGAAAAGTTGCGTGGTTCCAATTCGGTTCAGTATTTAGTTATATATTTTGATTATACTGAGATGATTATTTACAATTCATTCTCATCATTTCTTTAATAATCTTGGTCAAATGTTATTATTTATTATTCACGTGCAAGTCACTTTTTGGCATGACCTACTGACTAACCTGCTCCTCCTCGCTGCGCTCGCCGTCGCACCTAATATTATTTATTTTTACTTTCAAGGCTCAACATATGATCTATACTTGATAAATTAGGCACCAAAAGTTTTTTTCTTACTTTACGTTTATGACTTTACAGGTTATTTATTTTTCTTTATTTACGTTTTGTATTTTATAATAATTTATCTTTAGATGTATGACAGTTATGTAATTTACATTTATGCTGTATAAAATTATGATAAAGAAAATTAGAGTAAGTGAAACTTACGGCAATGAAACCATTGTGCGTGTATAATGTTCTGCTTATCTCAATTTATGCGAAAAAACTATATGCTGAAACTGTTATGCCAAACTACATTATGATAAAAAAAATTATGCGTCCGAAAAGGAGAATTTGATGAAATTTATAACTTCCGACCAGTTACATTCATACCAGTTCTTTGAAAAACATTTGAAAGAGCTGTCTATGAAAAAAATTATTGTTTCTTTACACAACAAAATGTATTAAGATCAAAAAAATATGGCTTCAGAAAACATAGCTCTACGACTTTAGCATGCTACACTGTAATAAAAGATGCAACAGCATCCTTAAATTGTGGAAGATATATATCCCGTCTCAATATTGCTACATATGTCGAAAGCCTTTGACCGCGTTTCACATGTCATACTCTTAAAAGAAATGCAATACTATGGTAACAGGGGAAAAGCTTTAGAATGGCTTCAAAGTTATCTAAGCAATAGAACCCAGTGAGTCGAAATAACTCGCATAACAGGAAACACATAACAACATTTTCAAACTCCATATCCTCTTAACACGCGTGGTGTACCGCAGGGTAGCGTAGTTGAATCTTTATTATTCTTGGTATATATTAATGACCTGCCACATTAACCATGAATGTATTTAATCGCAGACGACACACTTTTAACGATTAAGTGTGACAAAGATACAGACGCTGAAATAGAAACAAATAAAGCTTTAAATGGCATTACACATTGGTTATACATAAATGAATTATTAATAAATATTTATAAAACTAAAATAATCCAATACAATTCAAAAATTCGCCAACTTGACATTAAATTTAAAGAAATTCCTTTAGACATTTCTGATTCTTCAAAATTTCTCGGGTTCATTGTAGACGGAAATTGTAACTGGAAAGACCACGTTAATAACATTTGCCAAAGAATCGATAGGTTGGTATATGCATTAAAACGAATCGGCCAGACAGTTTCAGTTGAAGCAGCAAAACTTGCGTATCATGGCTATGTGTCCTCAATCATTAGGTACGGACTGCTTTTATGGGGAAACTCTGTTGAAGCCGACAAGGTTCTTCATGCATTCAATGCTTCAAAAAAAATATATACTTGCCATTTGCGCAGCACACTTTTTGGATAGCTGCCGACCACTGTTCAAAGATTTAAAATTTTACCACTTCCATCGCTCTATATTAGTTGGGCTGAAAAGTTCGTAAGCTAACACACAAATGGCACTACTAGTATAAAACCCATATGATTTTTAGTTATCCCTAACCTTCAAAAAATACGTGTAAAAATTTGACGAGTGAAGCAACTTTTGTTAGTTTGAAGAAAATGGATAAAAAGGAATTTCGTTTGTTAATAAAGCATTGCTTTTTGGCGACAAACAATACTGTTGAAGCCAAAATTTGGCTTGATAAACATTATTCGGGCTTTGCACCAGGAAAATCAACCGTCGAGAAGTGGTTTGCTAAGTTTAAGCGAGGCGAAATGAGCACCGAGGACCATACAAGCAGTGGACGCCCCAAAGAGGCTGTTGCCAAAGAAAAAACCAAAAAGTACACAAAATAATTTTGGATGACAGCAAAGTGAAGTTGTTCGATATAGCTGAGGCCCTAAAGATATCAAAGGAACGTGTTGGACATATCGTGCTTGAATATTTGGGTATGCGAAAGCTCTGTTCAAAGTGGGTGCCGCGCGAGCTCACATTGGGTCAAAAACAACAACGAATTTATGATTCGGAGCAGTGTTTAAAGCTGTTCCTCCACAAAAACCCGAGTTTATGCGTCGATATGTGACAATGGATGAAACATGGCTCCATCATTTTACGCCAGAATCAAAACGATCGTCATCTGAGTGGACAGCACGTGGTGAACCAATTTCAAAGCGTGCAAAGACGCAACCGTCGGCTGGCAAGGTTATGGCATCAATATTTTGGGATGCGCATGGTATTCTATTAATGGACTATCTTGAAAAGGGAAAAACCATCAATAGCGACTACTACATAGCGTTATTGGAGCGTTTGAAGCATGAAATCGCGGAAAAACGGCCCCATTTGAAGAAAAAGAAGGTGATGTTTCACCAAGACAATGCACCGTGTCACAAATCAATGAAAACGATGGCAAAATTGCAGGAATGGGGATTCGAATTGCTTCCGCATCCACCATATTCTCCAGATCTGGCACCTATAACTTTTTTCTCTTCTCAAACCTCAAGAAGAATTTTATCAAAAAAAAATTTTTTTCTACAGGGTGTCCGGTAATGAATGGATAACCTTGAAACGTCTAATAGTACAACTTATGGCCGTTCTGAAAAAAGTACGAAAAATAATTTATCATAAGTACCTCTGATATTTCTTTTTCAAAGAAAAGTCTTTTTTTTTTCAATATTATTTTACTGTCTTAAAAACTATGACCAGAAATGAATGATTTCTATTAGTTTTTTGTTGTTTTAATAATAGGTCTTTACCTATGAAACTGCCGTTTTGCCGTACTGGCCATTTCAAATGAAAATATTTTTTTTTTGACTGATAATTCTAATTTCAAATTAATTTTATTTGACAAACATAGAATTCTTTTTCTAAAATCGTCATTTGTTTAATAGTTAGTGTTTTGTTTTCAACGCATTCGAACATTTTTCGTCATCATGGATAAGTTAAAAATTCGAGTAATTATGGAGTATGAGTACCGTCGTGGCAGCAAAGCGGCACAAGCGGCACGCAACATCAACGACGTTTACGGAGCGAACACTACAAACGAACGCACCACCCGTTATTGGTTTACCCGCTTCCGTTCTGGAAATTTTGGCCTGAAAAATGAACCCCGTGGTCGTCCGAAAACTTTGGTCGACAATGACGAATTAAAGGCAATTGTGGAAGCTGATGAAACTCAATCCACGGCTGAATTAGCAGCAGCTTTCGACGTTAGCATCAAAACAATATTGGTCCATTTGCGTCAAATTGGCAAGGTAAAAAAGCTTGACAAATGGGTACCCCACGAACTCAATGACTGCCAGCGCGAAGTACGCGTGGAGACGTGCCTTGCACTGCTCAGCAGGCATACAAATGAAGGAATTCTGAACCGCATTGTTACTTGTGACGAGAAATGGATCCTGTTTGACAATCGTAAGCGCTCAGCAAGTTGGTTGGACCCTGGTTCAGCACCCAAACAATGCCCTAAACGAAAACTTACCCCTAGAAAAGTGATGGTCACTGTTTGGTGGTCTAACGCGGATGTAATTCATCACAGCTTCTTGCCAAACGGGACAAGCATTACTGCAGATGTGTACTGTGAAGAACTGAACACAATGATGGAGAAGCTCGCACGTCTCCAACCAGCTTTGGTCAATCGTTCGGCTCCACTGCTCCTGCACGACAACGCGCGACCTCATACTGCACAGCAGACGGTCTCCAAGCTACGAGAGTTGGGGTTGGAAGTTCTCCGTCATCCGCCGTACTCACCAGACCTTGCGCCTACAGACTTCAACTTTTTCCAGAATTTGTATAACTTCTTGGCGGGAAAAAAATTCAATACCCGAGAGGCAGTACAAAATGCCTTTGAAGAATTTGTTGCCTCCCGTCCAACTGATTTCTTCAAGAAAGGCATCAATAAGCTACCAATGCGTTGGCAAAGATGCATTGATTGCATGGGTAGCTATTTTGATTAATAGAAATAAAAAATATATAAAAAAATTACGCGTCATTTATTTCGTGAAAAACGGCAATTTCATAGGTAAAGACCTAATATTATAGACTAACTGTGCTGATAGATTAAAATTAAATAGTATGAAAAGCTTACGCAGTTTTTTTTTAGAAATACGCAAAATAATTTATTTTTGAAAAATATGCAAAAAATATTTTTTTAAGCAAAGTTCAAACCTCTTGGGTATTGGCTCAAAAAATATGAATACATGGGTGGCCAATAATTTTAAAATAATGTCTGTTTCATGTAGATTTTATAATGGTACAATTCATAAATTTATCTTTCATAAATAGTGACTTATTGCCATTAATGTAGAAAAGGACAAAATTTGACTAAATAACCAAATTTGTATTATGGGAATATATTTTTAATTGAATTGTGTCTGATCATTGGGGATTAATAAAAACGCAGCTATTTTTAATCAAATTGAAACCAAATTGTAAGAAATTAACTAATTTGAATGTAATAAAATAACCAATTTAAATGTTTAAAAAAACTTTTAAAAAAAAGCAGTTATGGTCGTCCAAACCATTTCAAATTTCGCGGGTTTATGCGTCTGTGGCCATAGTCAAACCTGCATCTGAGTTTGACTCCAAGCGTGCCGCCATATTGTCAATATGGCTAACAGTTTTCGCTGTCGTGTCAAACGGTGCACGTGTTTCTAACCTCAGTCAAGTAAACTTATTCAAAAATTACCAAATTTAAAGCGCATTTCCTTGTTTTAACTAGTGAAACGACTTATTCAATCTGTTTAACATTAAATTACAGGTAAGTTTTATTATTTAATACCTTTTCTTGTATTTTTTTTGAATTTGCAATAAACTCTGGTAAAGGTTCCTATAATGGCCCACCCCATATTTCCCTAACATGGCCCGGGCCTTTCTAGGACTATTGAATAATACATAAAGCTTACATTAAATTCCAAGTGAACTAACAAATCAGTTTTTTTTTCTTTTAAAAGTTTTCTCGGGCTTGAAACTATTATTTTAACACAAATAGAATTTTTTAGCTCGCATATTGGCATGCAACTGTTGGAACTATTACTATTTTCTATTTTTTAACTGTAATATAATGCACTTCTTTTTGAACATTGCGCTTTTAGCTAATGTCATGTTTGGTGTGTCGTGATTGCTTAGTATTTTTTTGTTCCTAGCCCAACATGGAGCCACCAAATAAAAAACCGCGTGGACAATGGACAGAATCTCAACTAAAGAAAGCTCTTCAAGCAGTATATACTAGACAGATGTCTCAACGAAAAGCTGCTGCAGAATATGGCATACCAAGGCGTACATTAAGAAATCATACTTAATCTAAATCCGCAGAAAAGATAACTGGTCGTGTCCCGATTCTTAATAAAATACAAGAGAAGAGTTTATGTAAAAGAGTGATTAGACTTGCTCAAATAGGTATGCCATTAACTTCTAAACTTGTTCGTAAGCAAGCTTATGAATTCTGTAAAGCAAATAATATACCGCATTGTTTTAATGAAAATAAAAATATTGCTGGAAAAAAATGGCTGAAAAATTTTGTCAACCGCAATCCAGAAATATCTCTTCGTAGGGCTCAATTAATGAATCCGGCAAGAGCACAGAAATTAAACAAGCCAATTGTGCTGAAACATTTTGAAGCTTTAAAAAAAAAATGATGAACTTAATATCTGTAGTCACCCGGAGCGTTTATATAACATGGATGAAAAAGGATGTAGACTTACACTGCACCATCAACAGAAAGTCTTTGCTGCAAAAGGGACTAAAAGAGCGCACCTTGTCGCTCAAGAACATGCAGAAAATGTTACAATAGCAATGTGTGTAAATGCAACTGGAAATAGTTTACCTCCAATGATCATATTCAAGGGCAAAAGGTTGAGACCTGAATTTTGTGAAAATTTGCCACCAGGCAGCTTAGTAAAGATGGCCCCGAAGGGCAGTATGACGACCGAGCTTTTTGTTGACTTTATACAGCACCTGGGACGGTATAAATCACCAGAAAAATGTTTACTCATTTTTAATGGGGCTTCTTCTCATTTAGATGCCAGAATTGTTGATGCTGCAGACGCTCATAACATTGTGCTGTATTGCTTACCATCCAATACCACCCATGAACTGCAACCACTTGATAAGTCTGTAAATAGATCTTACGAGCAGTTTTGGGACGAAGAAGTCTTACTGTATGCTTATCAAAATCCAGATCGTAAGATTACAAAATCGCGTTTTAACAAAATTTTCACGAAGGTTTGGTCCAAGTGTATGACCACAGGAATCATAATCAGTGGGGTTTAGAGCAACTGGCCTCTTTCCGTATGATCCTAATGCGATTCCTGTAGAAGCGTACGCGCCTTCAATACTAACACAACTGCCTAATCCACATGATTCACTTCAAAATATTTCCAGAATGCATAACTCAACTTGTGATGTGACAGCTCTACAAGCTTCTAACGTAAGAAGTTCTGTTTTATAACCAAGACGTGACAACTGCTCTGATTCAGAGTTCACAGATTGTGCAGAAAATCTTGGCAATGTGTCTCCATCTATTCTAACTCAGAATGAATAAAGGGAATGTGACGTCGTTGAACAAAGAAATGTACCAAAAAATTCACTATGTCCAACTAGTATTAGAAAGTTAGTGAATTATAGTTCCTCTTCCGAATTTTCTGATTTGAATAACTCGGAAATCCAAATACAGGTTCAGGAGCAACCTTTTCTGGACAATGATTATAGAAACACAGAATTTTATTCCCCTGTTCCTGTTGGCAACATAATTAATAAATTTAATGTAAATTTTGTTTGACGATTGGCAACATTAAAAAACCTCCCTTCTTCCGCTCGACCTCTAAGCGAACACGTTGCTCGCGTAAATGTAAAATCAATATTTTAGCTAATAAGTATCATACAACTTGTGTAACTAAATATAAAGTGCTTTTCAATAAACAGTGTCAGTGAACTCAACAACTTGTTTTTCTCCCACGCCGGACCTATCAAGAAAATACAGTCCACACTAAGAACCACGAGCTATCAGCAGCCATCCTATAAAGCTTGGAACCGACATAAAATGGTCCTTCGAGCTCTCAACGAAGCCTGAGATGACTGTTCGTTGCATCATCAGCTGCCGGCTGGGTGAGGAACCCTACTTTGAACACTAGTTACACTACTGACTACCTATAGACAACAAGTCTATCATCTCGTCCTAAACAAAATTTAAAAGAATTGTTCGTCGCATCATCAGCTGCAGGCGAGGTGAGAAACCACGATATTTTCGTGTTTCGCAAGATTTATGAGGATCGCATTGTCATCGGAAGCATCAAGGTCATACAGCCTACAAGACAAGAACGCATAAACGAGGTAGCCATCTTGTTTCCTTCGAAGATTACAATTTTTTTTTGCGCCCGATTATCGCCGCAAAAACAACAAGGAAGAAACTGGCAACACTGCTACACTCCGTTCCTGTCATTGGCTGCAAGCAAATTATCAACTTCGGACTTCACTTCAATCAATCTGTATCAGCAAGTAAGCTCTGAAGCATACACAAGTTGCGAAATCCATGTTATAGTGTTGGCAATAAAGTCGCACTACTTCACGACGGGACAACGCTTGAAGGAATCTGCAATGAATATAGCTGCAGTTGCAAGCTACAGGTTTCCGTTTTGATCCGCAAGGTTGGCGATCTCTACATTGACAACTTACAAAAAAAAAAAAACTCCGAATCGCCGCCGAAGCCCGAACACGCCCGTACCAACACGACCGGAAGGACGCCACCCGAACGCGCCATTCGCGTACGCATATTGGCATCCACTCAGCAAATCCGCCATTTTATGTGCAGCGTGAAATCAGTGAATAGTGTTTTTGTAGTAATTGTTTTAATTTTGCTTTGTTTTGGGACCTTAAGTTTAAAATTAATTATCACTACTTATTTATATCGCAAATTATATAAAAAAAAACAACGTAAATTCAGTTTTCACATTATATGTTCAACAATTTTGGCTCGTGCGGCCCAGTCGTTCAAAAGTTATTTGGTTTAGTTAATCATGGCAGACCATAAAGAACTAATAGCCAAGCGGGGCTACACTAAAAGTTTTATTACGAAACTCAATAAGCAAATGTCTGAATTTGCGTCTATGTCCGTTGAAAAGGTTAAAGTTAGGAAGGAGCGCCTCATGCATGTATTCAGTGAATACACTGAGCTATGCGCCCAAATTCAATCTTCAGACTCCAAGGATGTCGAAAATTACGAGGAAGTTGAAGAAACCTACATGGACATTCTCGGAGAATTAAACAGGGCCCTTAGCAAATTCGAACGGATGGGACATCAGACTGAGTCGACGCCAAACGGATCTAAAATCAAACTACCAAATGTGGTAATTCCAACGTTTAGTGGTAAGTACACCCAATACTACGAATTTATTGACATGTTCACTGCAATGATTCACAAGGATGCCTCACTATCGCCAGTGCAAAAATTTTATTATTTGAAAGGTTTTTTAAGTGGGGAACCTCACGCTTTAATCAACAATTTACCATTATTGGATGATAGCTACTCGGCAGCTCTCGCGTTACTCAAAGAGCGCTATGACAACAAGACTAAGATTGTCCAAGAGCACATTTACACACTAATGGACATTCCAAGTTTTACTCGTTCAACATCAGCTAATCTGCGAAACATGATTTTAGATGCTAAACAACATCTAGCTGCGCTCAAGAATCTAGACCAGCCCACCGACTCATGGGACAGCATTGTTGTCTGTATACTTATGCGCAAGCTGGACATGCTGAGTAGCCGCACTTTCCTCATGGAACGAGACAATAAGTATCTTCCCACAGTGAAGGAGTTTTTGGATAGCATGGAACGCCGTGCGTTGGCGCTTGAGTCAGCCGACAACAGTGCATCAAAAACACCGCATCGTCTGACTAGTCATGCTGTGACTGCAGAATACCGACCAACCTCATGCTTATACTGTAAGTCTGTTGAACATAAATTATTTCAGTGCCCATCTTTTAAGCTCGCTGCACCCAATAAACGACTTGACCTTGTCAAGGCCAACAAACTTTGTAAAATCTGCCTGTCGCACCACAAGCGCAAATGTAAGTACCACTTTCGCTGTGGTATATGCAAAAAGGAGCACAACTCATTGCTGCACATCACGGAGACTGTACAAAATACTCCGGCAGTTACTCTGCTGTCCAACTCCAGCGACACTGGTCAAATTTTATTGCCTACTGCAAGAATTAAGCTCAAATCGTGTGCAGGGACTACTATATATGCTAGAGCGCTACTTGACAGTGGGTCTCAAGCTTCCTTTGTGACACAAAAGGTAGTCGATTACCTAGGCATGTCTAGCATGCAAACTAACACAAATATTATCGGCATAACTAATGTTAAACAAGCAGTTGACAAATGCATAAACATAGAGGTTCATTCAACTGTCTATCCATTTAAAATAAATGTTACTTGTCACATAGTTAAAACAATAACCACTCAGTTGCCGCAAACTTATTTTGATATGTCAAAATTAACACTCCCTGCTGACTGCAAGCTTGCCGACCCAAACTTCAATGTGCCTGGTGATGTAAACTTGTTATTCGGAGCTGATGTGTTTTTCCAGGTTCTGCTGCCACAGCTTAAGCACTTTTCAGCCAACCACAAGCAGCCTGCACCTGCAACAAAGAAAAATGCCACGCCCGAACAACCATCAGTAGTACACACCCTCTTCGGCCATGTTATTGCTGGTCGCACCAGCAGCATCACCACTAAAAATCAGGTTGTAACTTTATTTTGTCAAGAGTGTAAATCTAACCTAAATGAGACACTAAGTACATTTTGGAAAACGGAAAAGGTGCCAGAGGTCTTCCCTGAGCAATTACCTGAGCATGAGCATTGTGAAAAACTTTTTAAGGAAACTACTAAGCTTCAAAATAACAAATTTCAAGTGTCTTTGCCTATTAAAGTACCTTTGGGTCAGGTAAATTCTGAATTGGGGGAATCATTTCACTTAGCTCTAAAGCGTTTTCATAATTTAGAGAAAAGGTTACACAAAAATATAACACTTTTCACTGAATATAAAAAATTCATTTCACAATATCTTGAACTAAAGCATGGTGAGTATGATATAAATAGTTATGATTTATCAAGGGATCCCGTTTACTTTCTGCCTCACCATGCAGTTATTAAAGAAAGTAGCCAAACAACTGAACTGCGGACAGTATTTGATGCATCCATGCTAACAAACAAAAAGATTTCTCTCAATGATCTTTTGCTTAATGGCCCAGTGGTACAGAAGGATTTGTTTGAGATCTTGCTCTCATTTAGACTAGAACATTATTATTTTATTTGTGACATCCGCATGATGTTCAGATGCATTGAACTGAACCCTGCTCAGCGCTCATTGCAAAATATTTTATGGCGGGAGTCACCAGAACAAGATATCAAGTGCATTCAGTTAAATACTGTCACATATGGACTTAAGTCCTCATCATATCTTGCCACTCGCTGCCTCATTGAGTTAGCAGATAGATTTCAAAGTCAGTTACCTTTAGCATCTCAAATTTTAAAAAATAACACCTATGTAGACGATGTCTTAACAAACAGTGATTCTGAGGAAATTATAGTTAAAATGCAGTTAGAATTAGTTCAGTTACTTGCTCAGGGAGGTTTTCAACAGCACAAATGGGCCTCCAACTGCAATTCTCTTCTTCAAAATGTACCTAAGGAAACCCGTCATTTCGAGGAACTGGATTTACATAAACATGATATAACAGTGAAAACACTAGGCGTTAACTTCAACATTAGAGATGATGTATTCAAAACCACCTGTCCTGAGCCATATAACAGCCAACGTGATTCCAAGCGCGACATACTAAGCTATATCAGTAAGTTTTATGACCCATTAGGATTAATAGGGCCCATCTTGGTGCGCGCAAAGGTCATCATGCAAATGCTGTGGGCTAGTGATACAGAGTGGGATGCCGCTCCTCCCGAAAATATTTGCAGTATTTGGACGGAATTTAGAAAGGATCTATTACAGATGGTGTCTATCAGCATACCTCGTTGTGTTAAGCCACAAGATGCAGTCACTTGTCAGCTCGTCGGTTTTGCCGACGCATCTACAATAGCCTACGGTTGTTGTGTCTATTTGCGCTCTACCGACACACAAGGTAACATGCACGTTAGCTTACTGTGCTCCAAGTCACGAATAAGCCCACTTCGCAAAAGGCTTACAGTGCCCAGGCTCGAATTGAACGCAGCACTGCTATTAGCACAGCTGATTGCTAAGGTATACGCCACACTGTCTTCAAATATAAAAGTAAGCAACACTTTCCTCTTCTCCGACTCTCAGATAGTTTTATGTTGGTTAAAGACTGACGCAACAAAACTGCAGAGTTATGTAGCAAATAGGGTCAGTGCAATACAAGAGCTTACTAATGAATATCATTGGCGATACGTAAACACTACAGAAAATCCTTCAGACTGTCTTAGTCGAGGCCTTCAGCCTCATGAGCTTAGTAAAAACCTTACCTGGTGGCATGGCCCCTCTTTTCTGCATAACAAAGATTATAACTTCAATTCCGTAAGTGAAGTCCTCGTAGATATACCAGAATTAAAATGTGCCAAAGATAATGTTGTATGTGCGATTACTGTCACACCAGACTCATACATTTTTGATAAGTTAAAAAAGTTTTCTAACTTCAATAAGATGACGCGTGTACTGGCCTATATACTACGGTTTTGTAGCAACAGCAAGCCAAACGCTGTAAAACAAAGGCATGCTCTGTCAACAGTCGAAATCAATAAGGCATTATTGTTAATAGTTAAACATGAGCAACAGCAGTTCTATGCTAGTGAAATCAAAGCTCTGACATCTCATAGCAAGCTCACAGGAAACTTAAAACCGTTAACACCTTTTATAGATAGCGATGGCATCATTAGAGTCGGTGGTCGTTTGCAAAATGCGTCTATACCTTACGCCAAACGACACCCAGCTTTGCTACCCAAAGACTCTCCAATCACTACTATCATCATCAGAGTTGAACACATAAAACTGCTGCATGCAGGTCAAAGGCTGGTTTTGAGCTCTATTAGGCAGAGATTTTGGATTATGGATGGTCTACGCACTATTAAAAAGATAATTCACAAATGTGTTATCTGTTTTAGGATGAAAGCCGCCGCTGCAGCTCAACTGATGGGGTCCTTGCCCGCTCCGAGAGTGAACGCCTGTCGTCCATTTCAGAGGGTCGGTGTGGATTTCGCTGGGCCGGTATCGGTAAAGAACAGCCGCATTCGCAAACCAATTATAGGAAAAGGTTACATAGTTTTGTTTGTTTGTTTTGTCACAAAGGCAATCCACTTAGAGCTCGCCTCAGATCTGACAACAGAAACATTTCTTGCTTGCTTTAAACGCTTCATAGCGCGACGTAATTTACCCAGCGATGTCCACTGCGACAATGCTGCAACTTTTAAGGGGGCAAGGAGTCAGTTAGATGAGTTGTATCGTTTGAATTCTTCTCAGAGTCACCAATATCAAGTACAGTCATATGCGACAAAACATGGCATAGATTTCCACTTCATACCTAGTTATAGTCCTATTTTTGGTGGACTCTGGGAGAGTGGTGTAAAGAGCACAAAACATCATTTGAAACGTATAGTAGGTAAGGCTTTACTAACCTATGAACAATTAAACACAGTTCTGGTTGAGATTGAGGGAGTACTAAACTCTCGTCCACTTACTGCTATAACGTGAGACCCCGATGATTATACTTTGTAACGTAGTACCAGTAAAACACCAAAACTCTCTTCTATGTTTATTTTTTCGGTAAAATTTAAAATATACAAAAATGCCTGTAAATACAAACAGAAAAATATAAACAAAATTGAAATAAAAAAATAGTCACACAAAATAGAACAGAAATATTAATACAATTAAATTTGATCTGAAAAGAAAAAATAACAATAAAATAAAATTTTAATGAATGAGAATCCTTACCAAAAATTTTGGCTACGCACACTCGTGAACGTAAAAATAAATTATAGGTTTCTTAAAAAAAACTTTGATTGTAGATAATAAAATATCTTAACTATGTAATTTTGAATAATAAACTCGGAAACAATAATAAATAAATAGATTCAAGTTGCTTTGATGGATAATATTTCGTGACTGACTTGTCAAATCAAAACATTGCCGTTCTCCGACACTACGTAATTCCTAGTTTAAAATTACGTCGGGAACGACAAAAAAAATAAAATTTACTGACAAAAAGAGGTCGAAATAGACAACCGTCACAATACCCCGGGGGCCGGGAAAAAAAAAAATCTAAAAGATTTTTTTTAGTAAAATTTCAAATTCAAACCAAATCAAAATAAACCGCATATACATATCGAATTTTAATATTTAATCTGCTAAATGAAAGAACAATAAAAAAAAAATAATAATTAAAAGCAAAATGAAAATTAATATTAACATCCTATAGAAGAATTTTTCTGAAAAAACATCCTGTATATATGAAAAAAAAAATAATACTGATATATTGCATATCAATAAGTTATTTAATAGAAAAAGAAAACAAAACAGACGAGAGAGAGAGAAAAAAAAAATCCTAAATAATTATCTTAAATTACATGGTTCATGAATGATAAAATTTTAAACATGTTCCTGGAATATACAATGTTAATATACATCGTTCAACTCCATCAACGTACATTATAATTACAACATACCTTCTCTTTCATACTAGTCTTATTCCAACTACTGGAAATAAAACATCATGCAGTTAGAGTTGCTTATGAGGAATCATATCCTAAATAAGTCAACTCAACAGAGTTGAACGCAACGGCAAAAGGCTTTAATAGTTGCTATCCGCTGAAAATATTAATAGCTTATGGCTTCTTTAACGTGTCGCTAACTCCCGCACGGTGATTACTATAAACAAGTTTCAGTTAAAGACTGAAATAAATATGCCGGAAAGAAAAGAAAATCATAGCCAGTCGTGAAATATTGACTTTTAAATAAAATCCAAGGGTCTTTTGTGAAGTAATTAAAATATTTATGTAATAAACATATGAAAATAATTCTCACAGGAAAGTGATTCAAGCGTATAAATAATACACATAGGTATGGTTTAGTTTAACGAGTTACCTTAATAAACGCTCGTGCAGAAGGCTTAATTTTACAAGTTGCAAACCGCTTGAAAAAAAAATTGAGAAAAAAAAAATTGATAACATTTAACAAATTATACTATAAAGTATAATACAGATATTGAAAATAAGAGTTTACACTCCTAGAATTGCAAATATTAAATAAATTACACAATAAGTTAACCTAATACTACGATGATGATAATTAATTATAAGTTTTGACCAACGTCAATGTTAATGGTATAGCCAAACGATAATGAGGTGCATAGAGAAAAAAAAATAAGACAAAAAGAATCGGCTTATGCTCGCCGTGAGATAATTAGCAATAATTATAAATGAATTCATATAAAGTAATTGGTAACAACCAATCTAGTCACTCAAAGAAGAAGTTAAACGCGGTAGAGGTTTAATGTCTCTGATATGCCAACGACCTAATGGGTTATTATTCATATCCACTAAATCGTAAATTAATGGTGAAACTTTATTTGAAACTTTACATTTAATAAATTTGGGTGCAAACTTAGCACAAAAATGTTTTTTAGAGGAACTTATTACATGGTTTCGCCTCCAAACAATATCACCGTTATTAAATTCTAAATTCTGATGATGTTTGTTATAATAAGTTGCATTATATTGATGTGCATTAAATAACCGTTTCTGTACTTCGGAAAAGATAGGTATTAATTGTCCTATGTTTTCAGCATATACATCCCTAGGACTGAAAATTAGTTCATCTCTGGAATCTTTATTTTTGTAGATAGATCCACATGTAACAGCTTCTCTACCAAATACTAAAAATGATGGAGTGAATTTTGTGGTTTCATTAACCGCAGTATTAATAGCAAACTGTATTTTGTTTATATAGGTATCCCAAGTTCTGTGATCTTTATCTATAAAAGCTGCAATCGCCGTTACAATAGTTTTATTGTAACGCTCAACGGTGTTAACCTGTGGACAGTAACGTGGGGTGTAATGTATTTTTGGTATGTTGTAAAATTTAAATAATTCAGATAATTCTGTACTTATCATTTGAGGACCATTATCTAATATAATAGTTTCTGGAACTCCATAAACCATAAAAACTAAATTGTCCAATATATGGCGAATAATAGAAGCGGTTGCATGTTTTATTGGAAATAACAAACAATATTTGGAAAAACAACAAGTAACTACAAATAGAAATCTATTCTGCTTACGTGAAGTAGGAAGTGGACCTATCAAATCTATGGATAAACATTGGAAAGGGCGTGAACAATGTTTGGGTTTGCCCATTAAACCAATTAAGTTTTGATTTTGGTGCTTGGTAGCTAAACAAGTCTCGCACTTAGCAATAAACATGGCTACGTCTTTATACATGCCAGGCCAAAAATAGAGATTTTTAATTCTATGGTATGTTTTAAAAGTACCAAAATGTGCCGTTTGGGGAGTAGAATGATTTTGTGTAATCACAGATTCCCTAAATTCTAATGGTATTACTTGTTTCCAATTAAATTCAGAGTTAAATAATGTGTTAGATCTACAAAATCTAAACAATTTATTATTATGAATCATGTAATCCGGAGTACTAGAAGGAAATGATAAACATTTATTATAAATTGCTAAATACCAAGTGTCTTTAGTTTGAGAAGTAGAAAAATTAATTAAATCAATTGGTTTTATCCGTGATAAAGTATCTGGTACGACATGATCTGAGCCTTTTTTGTGTTTAATTACGAAATTAAACATAGATAAACGAATACTCCACCGAGCTAATCTGCCAGTAGGATTATTTAAATGCATAAACCACTGAAGGGCTGCGTGATCAGTATAAATTGTAAATTGTAATCCATTATCTAAATAACAACGCCAATGCTCTAGTGCCGTAATAACACTTAAAAGTTCACGTTCAGTGACTGAATAATTCTTTTGAGCGCCTGTAAGTGATTTACTCATATAAGCAATAGGTTTATCAATATTATCGACTTCCTGAGTTAACATTGCGCCAATGCCATAGGAAGAGGCATCACAATGAACAGCAAATGGTTTAGAGAAATCTGGACATGCCAGAACTGGTGTACTAATTAAAGCTTGCTTAATAGCCTTGAAAGCAATTTCAGCTTCATCAGACCACTTAAATGGAGGTGATTTTTTGCTTGTAGAAGTTAATTTAGTTAACGGTGCTGCAAGGGTGCTTAAATTAGGTACAAAACGTCTGTACCAGCTGGCAGTACCCAAAAAACGTTTGACCTCCTTAGCAGATTTTGGAGTTTGTATATCAAGAATAGCTTGAACTTTTTTAGGATCCGTTTTTAAACCATTTTCATTAACTACATAGCCTAAGTACTTTAATTCTTTCCGGAAAAATGAACATTTTGGAAAATTGACTGTGAGATTGGCATCTGAAAGTTTTTTAAGAATTTTAGTAAGTATATCGACATGTTGTTCAAAGGTTTGAGAGATACAGACTATATCGTCGATAAAATAGAAAACATTATTATCATTTGTAAGGTCATTTAGTAGATTTTCAATGAATCTTTGTTGGGTAGCAGGTGCATTAGTTAAACCAAATGGCATAACTTTAAATTGAAACATTCCTCGGCCTGGAACATGGAATGCAGTTTTGAGTTTATCCTCTTTTTTTAAGGGAATATTCCAAAACGCTTTAGCAATGTCAATAGATGATATAAATTTAGCATCTTTAAGGTTATCTAATATATCAGAAATGAAAGGAAGTTTGTAAGCATCTTTTTTTGTGATATCGTTTAATTTACGACTATCAATACAAAATCGCCAAGTACCATCTTTTTTAGGTGTAATAATAATTGGGTTCAGCCATGGGCTGTCACTGGGTTCAATGACATCTAATTGTAACATATCATCAACTTCTTTACAAAGAGCTTTTTGTTTCTCAGGAGAAAGTCTGTAACAGCGTTGACGAATAGGTGGATGGTCTCCAGTGTCGATGAAATGTTCGACTAAATGAGTACGACCTAAAGGTTTACATTCAGTTGAAATCAACCTAAACTTTTCCATAATTGCATCTGCAATAATTTTTTGTGTATCTGTTAAAGAATGGTATTCATGTAAATGAAAGTTAGGATCTGTATTAATGAGAAAAGATGAGTTTAAATTTGAAGGTTGTAATGTGATATTACTAAGAATATCCGGAGCAAGATTAAAAGTTTTCCAAAAATCAATACCCAAAATGAGTGATTCAGTGATTTCTGGGATCACATGAGCTGTAATTAACGCAAATTTATTGTTATAAAAAGTAGGAAGAGTAATAATGCCGATAGAAGAAATAGTTTGTCCGTTTGCAACATTACCTTTTATTAAACAGTTTTTTTGCATAAAAAGACCATGTTGTGATAAAATTTTATGAGAATTATTACCCAATATAGTGATAGCACTACCACTATCTAAAAGACCATTTAAAATTAAATCGTTTACTTTTATATGTAAATAAGGACGTTCAAAATCTGATGTTTTATTAAAGAGGAGAGCACAAGTGTTATAAGATTAAAAAAAAATTGTTAAAGTTTTTAACCATGTATCCCAATCTTTTTTGTCAAAATTTGATGATTTAATACCATTATTTTTGTTTATGCACTCCTCGTAATTTAGTTTTTTGAAATCGACTTATTACAATTAGGACATTTACTAGTAATAAAGTCTTTTTTTCCACAACGAAAACACACTATATTAGTGTTAGTACAGTCTTTTAATAAATGTGTATTAGATCTACAACGTGGGCAAGTGAATTTATAAAAATTCTGATTTTTATTAATTGCAGCTACAGTATTAGGTAATGGATTAGCTACAGCTGCTATGGAATTATATGTACAAGCTTTAAAAGGAAATTCAGGAATATATGGTTGATTATGTGAAAGTAGAGTATTATTATACGATTTGTTATTAGAATTTGATGTAGAAGGAATAGGAAAAGAATGATAATGATCTGGTGGTGATGATGAAGAGTAGTAAGATGTATTATTAGAAACTTGGAGAATGCTTTCTGTAAATTTGCATGATTCCAAGAGGGAATTTACAGTATGTAAATCAGTAGGTGAAAGACGTAATGTGAATTCAGGTTTAAGATTTCTAACAAGAGTATTAATTTTTTCTTTTTCGGACATTGGTTCCAAGAGCTTTGAAAAAAGAGATTCCATTGTAGCAAAGTAGATGATAATTCTCTCATTATGTTTTTGTTTACGAGCATCGATTACTTTTTTTAGTTTATAATCGTAATCGGTAATTGCAAAATCATTCAACAATGCCGATCGGAAAGATGACCAGTCATTAATAGTCGACTTTCTAGCTCTAAACCAATCAAGAGCAGATCCAGATAAAATATCATAAATATGTGAGAATAAAGATTTTTCAGAAATATTTTTTATTTGTGAAAATTCTTCAAGTTTTTGAATAAAATCCTTTGGACAACCTTCACCTTTATAAATAAATCTTTTTAAATCATTGTTAGTTCGATTTTCTGTAATTTTACTGACCTTATCAGTTAATGCTTCGAAAAAAGAAAGGGGTTGTAGATTAATATTTTGTATAGATTCTGCGGAATGATATGTGGAATGTGTTGGTGATTTTTCCAAATTTTTAAAACGTGAGTCTAATTGAGTTAAATCATTCCAACATGAATTTATTAAATCTAACTGCTCTGAAGATAAATCTGATGTAATGTCAATGAGGCCTAATCTTGTTCTTATATGAGTTAAATAAGGTGAAATTTTTTGTTTCCTAATAGGATAAGAGTTTATACAAGCTTCAACAAGTTTTAAATTTTTTTTAATGGTATTAATATCTTCTGAAAATTCTTTAGGGCTATTTTGTAAAATTTCTGTTTCAGAATCTACATTAATATTTAATAATAATGATCGTAGTTCGTCTACAGATTGCGTCGAAGAAAAATTTATATTTCTGATTTTTAATTCATAAATTATTTCAGGTTTATTTAATTGTGAAAAATTCATTGCAAAATCAAAAAAAAAATGTTAAAGTGAAACAAATTTGTTAATAGTCGTTATGCAGAATAGAGCCTTAAAAATATACGTATTTTCAAGTGATGAAAATGAATAGAAAATGTTATTTAAATAGTGAAATTACTGGGTTATAGAATGTTGTGTCTTCAGAAAATTTCTTCAAGGATATTATAACGAAAGAAACTAAAGAAACTTAAATGTCTGAATAATTTAGCAGTATTTTGATATATTATAGTAGATATATTATAGTAGATATATTATAGTAGATATATATATAAATATATTATAGTGAATGTTAATGATTGAAAATGGTAACAAATAAAGTTTTATGCCTGACCTCAATAATAATTATAAAAAAATTATTTTTAATGTTGCAATTCTTCTGTTGATATAGTTCCTCCTCTCTTCTCCATAAACTACGTTTGAATATTCGGGCACCAGTATGTAACGTAGTACCAGTAAAACACCAAAACTCTCTTCTATGTTTATTTTTTCGGTAAAATTTAAAATATACAAAAATGCCTGTAAATACAAACAGAAAAATATAAACAAAATTGAAATAAAAAAATAGTCACACAAAATAGAACAGAAATATTAATACAATTAAATTTGATCTGAAAAGAAAAAATAACAATAAAATAAAATTTTAATGAATGAGAATCCTTACCAAAAATTTTGGCTACGCACACTCGTGAACGTAAAAATAAATTATAGGTTTCTTAAAAAAAACTTTGATTGTAGATAATAAAATATCTTAACTATGTAATTTTGAATAATAAACTCGGAAACAATAATAAATAAATAGATTCAAGTTGCTTTGATGGATAATATTTCGTGACTGACTTGTCAAATCAAAACATTGCCGTTCTCCGACACTACGTAATTCCTAGTTTAAAATTACGTCGGGAACGACAAAAAAAATAAAATTTACTGACAAAAAGAGGTCGAAATAGACAACCGTCACAACTTATCTTTCACCAGGGCACTTTCTTACAGGTGCACCTCTTTATACTTACCCAGAGCATGATCTTAGTAATACTAATACTAATCTTCTCAGATTCTGGTCTGTCGTGGTTAACATGAAACAGAACTTTTGGAAATACTGGAGTAGGCATTATTTAACTTTGTTGCAAAGCAGGCCCAAGTGGCGCGATAGTAAGCCAAATGTAACTATTAATAGTTTAGTTATCTTATGTAATGACAATACACCCCCTTTGGAGTGGCCTATGGCACGTGTAACTAATTTATTTCCCGGTAAAGACGGTGAAATACGCGCCGTCGAAGTTAAAACTGCAAACGGTCATAAGCACAACAGGTCTATTACAAAAATATGTGTATTGCCCATTGATGTATCATTAATTTTCTTATACCTTTACTATGTAATGCATACATAATGCACTTTATTTACATTTGAATCTGTCTAGTAGTTTAATGGCTGATCCCAAGAATATTGTATCGTAGGGCTGGACAGAGACCTAAAGAATCTTAATGAAAGCTTATTTTTTTTCTTTCTTATGAATAGCACCATATATTAAGCTGCTCATGTATACAATTTCCCATAAGTAGTCACTTATGTAGTTAAACATATATTAGCTATGTATTTCTGCCAAGAGGATAACATGTTTGTTTCTTTCTTGTTGTAATTTTTTTTTCTTTTGTACTAATTAATTAAAAGGTCTGTCTATACCTTTTGCAGTGGCGAAGCTCTCTCGACTATCGAGTGATATTGTTTTCTAAAAAACATAAATGTAACAACAGTAACTTCAAAAAAGAGCCCTCTTTTGTATTAGGCGTTCCTGATGAGAATAACTAGATTTAAGTATATTAGCATACCTATACACACAAGTAGGCATTTAAAATATGTATGTACTTAAATAATTTAAAACTTTGTTTTGAACTGTAATTCACAACTAAATTACTATAGTATTTGATCATTAATTTTGTATTTAGTTTCAGTTCCCTTTTTACAAAATAACATAAGTATTGTTTTGTCTTGCTAAGGCCGCAACTTATGTTGGCAACATAATTAATAAATTTAATGTAAATTTTGTTTGACGATTGGCAACATTAAAAAACCTCCCTTCTTCCGCTCGACCTCTAAGCGAACACGTTGCTCGCGTAAATGTAAAATCAATATTTTAGCTAATAAGTATCATACAACTTGTGTAACTAAATATAAAGTGCTTTTCAATAAACAGTGTCAGTGAACTCAACAACTTGTTTTTCTCCCACGCCGGACCTATCAAGAAAATACAGTCCACACTAAGAACCACGAGCTATCAGCAGCCATCCTATAAAGCTTGGTACCGACAGTTCCTACGACTTCTGGAATCAACATGCAGCCTCGACCGCGGTTAAATTCTTTTACTTCAGATAGCTCCAATGCAGAAGACTTGGACACTTGCTTAAAATATTTCCAATATCTTCCAAAACCTACAAGACTTACTGATATTTATAGTTCATCTTCAGAGTCAGATGAAGAAAATTTAAAACCAAACTGCAAAGAACTTAAGCCACTCTCTGAGCAAAACCATCTGCAGTTCGAAGAATCTGATGATGATTTACCTTTAGCAAAATATAAAGAAGATGCTGGTACTTCAGCCTCTAAGTCACCGTTCCACAAAAAAATTCCAACAATTACATAGGCCAGAAAATTACCAAAGATTTATTTGATGCTGTTAAAGATAAAGCGAAGAATAACACAAAAAAAGAACTTAGTAATAAACCAATCAGAGGTGAAAGACGGCTGAGTGACACTAATAAAAGTAAAAGATTTGGGCAAAATAAAGCAAAAGTTAAAAGTAAACTTAAAAAAATAAATAGGACTCTAAAAAAGCCAATGATTGGTATTGTCACGGATGCGAGAAAGATAGAATTGCTGACATGCGTCTATGTGTCACCTGCCAGAACTGGTATCACGAAGAATGTGTTGGTTTAACTACGGAGGACAAGGAACAATTTGTGTGTCCAGATTGTAACTGAAACAAGATCTCATTAAGCAGCCAAAGTACTTATGATAAGTAAACTAACTTTTGTGTTGATTGTTTTCCTTTTTATTAGATTTTATTTAATAAAGATTTATTTTTGTTAAGAGTGTAACGCTCAGATTCGTTTAAATAAATAAAGTTGATTTTTAATAGTCCTAATAAGGCCCATGCACAAATGTGAAAAAAAATCCATGACTGAATAAATAACTGATTTATAATTATTTTGTTACAAACTATTATGATAAATGTCAACGTACGTGACATATCTCAATTTAGAAAGTTATTTTAGTTTTATAGCTATTTTCATTTTTGATTGATTTAACATGGCCCACAGCCAAATTTTGGATTGTTTATTTGTCTTTTTTGAACATATTAAAATTAAAACTGTATTTCAAAATCATTATAACCAGAACACAGTGTTAAAATGTCAATTAAGCATACATATATATTGATACACTTCGGGCCTTCTCGAGTGACCACTTCCCTAAGATGGCCCTCAGCCTATGTTTTTAAAATTTGTTTTATTTCTGTCACAATTTAAAAAAAAATGCGATTTCTCCTTTATTATGTTTCATTATTAAACAAATTACTATTCTATGGAAGGTTTTTCTTTATTTTTCCCAACAGAACAATTTTATAAGACTTTGAAATTAAGTGGGCCTTCAAGGGTGCCTTTACCTTACTACAACATTTCTTGCTAGCGCCCGGCCGCCCATAACTAGTTAGCATCGAACGAACGACACCGACCGACAAAACAATCCGGCACGCACCGAGTGATTACCGACCGCCATGCTAAAAATAAACCTTATTATTTTAAAGTTAAAGAACAAGCCGCCCGCGTCCGCGCACCCCACGCCGATCGCCTGTGTTCGCACCTCCGAGAGCGAGGCGCTGCCGGCATCGGTCAGTCTCCGCGCGAACTTCGTCTTGGTACCGTCCTTTCGGTTCCGATCGACGCGCGGCTGCAGGCGCCACCGCTTTTACAATGCCTTTTCGGTACACAAGTGTGCAATACACTGAAATGGTGAGAACACTTGCGCGATGTAACGACAACGTGAGTTTGGCAGTGCGACAATTTCGTGAGCAATTCGGTGTTTCCGTCTCCAACGAGACAATGTTAGCAGCCACTCAAAGGCTTAGAGACAGTGGAACTTTTTTTTCCTCCTACCGGAATGGACAGAGGCGATGTATTTCCATGAGAACCCAGAATCCAGTACACGTGAAGCAGCGAGAATTATCGGCTGTAGTCACGCCTACGTTTGGAGAGTTTTACAAGACGACGGACAGCACCCTTACCACTTTCGTCGCTGTCAAGAATTGAACTCTCAGGATCTGGCTCCGCGTGTTGCATTCTGCGAGTGGTATTTAGCGAATTAACATAAGAACATTCTTTTTACTGATGAGTGCACGTTTACGCGCGCCGGTATGTTCAATCAACATAACAGGCACATATGGAGTCATGTTTTGTGTGGGGTAGAGTCAAAACAATTGTTTATGACAGTGGACATAGTGCCAGAAACGTTAGTGAATTACACGAGGCCACTGTGAGTGCTTTTGAAATAGTGAAAACAGACACTTCAGTGCTAAACAAACTAAAAAGACACCAAAGAAAGCGCGCGAGACTGTGCTTGCAGCAAAGTGGTGAACATTTTGAACAACTTTTAACTAGCCGCCAAAATTGGACTTCTAATAATTAATTTTGTAAGTAAGTAGTTATAAGTGTACATAACAATCAGTGTAAATAATGTGATTCAAAACTTTTAAATACGCCAACTTGTTTGTACCTGTAATATTTTTTTTTTATTACAAGTTGAACATTTGTTTCTTTACAAACGTACTAGGTACTTGGTCAAATTAACATGACACCTGCGTAGTAGCGATAGCGTGTCTGCGCTTTAAAACTTTCGAGTTAAGGTGTTTTGATATAATGCCGCGGCCGATGCATAAGGCTCCCCTGGATTTGTAAGCGGCAGCTGCGGCGGCGCAACGTCGGCCGATGCATGAGGCTCCCCTGGATTTGTAAGCGGCGGCTGCGGCGGCGCAACGGCGGCCGATGCATAAGGCTCCCCTGGATTTGTAAGCGGCGGCTGCGGCGGCGCAACGGCGGCCGATGCATAAGGCTCCCCTGGATTTGTAAGCGGCGGCTGCGGCGGCGCAACGGCAGCCGATGCATAAGGCTCCCCTGGATTTGTAAGCGGCGGCTGTGGCGGCGCAACGGCGGCCGATGCATAAGGCTCCCCTGGATTTGTAAGCGGCGGCTGTTGTTGTTGTTGTTGTTAAACGGTTATTGGATTTTTTTGAGTTCTTGTTATTATTGTTACATTTAGAGGTTTTCTTCAAACTATTGGATTTTTTAACATTTAACAAAATGGTTTGAAAAATGAGAATTTTAAAGCTTGATGTGCAAAAAAATACCTATCAGTTACGAGGTACTTAATAACTACCAATTATGTAACCGATTTAATAATATCACTTTAAACATGCTTTAAACAGTAAAAATTATAATTTTCGTAATTAAAATATTAGGTACTAAAAAACTTTTTAGCACACTCAACAAGCGTCATTTGAATCAGGTCAGCTATCCCAAAAATAAACACAGTAAGGGACAATTACCCACAATATGCAAAAACCCGTTTTCAAAAAGAGACGGTAGTTCAAAAGATACAAAATCACAAAACACAGTAAGGGAACGGGTTGATACACAAACCCCAAATCAAAAACACAGCAAGGGTCAGTTACCAATACAAAACCCAGCAAGCCGCATGTACTTACTGTGTTTTTTGTTGGGAAATGAGACTTGCTAGGTTTTTCATTTGGGGATTATAACGCTCAACTACCTATTTTACTACTTATTTCACAGCATAGCATACGCACGTCAACGTTTGACAAGAAATATTGATACGTTAAAATTGGCGGGAAACATCCAAGTGGGCGCCATTTTGTAGCGAGGGGAGCGGAGGCACTGAGAGACGCGGTAACCATAGCACGCCGTTCATTTATTAATTAGTTCGGCGCGGGAGCGTTAGTTGCGTAAATTGTGCCGCGAAAAAAACATAACTTGTACAGCGCGCTTTTTCTTATTGATCGCTTTTAAAATGAAAAGTTTTTTTGTAAAGTTTGGGCTTTGCTTCTTTTCAGTCTAGGTGAAAGTACTAACGCTAGCAACCATACAATAGAACAAGATGATGCAAATTTAATTACTTTATCAGATCTTGAGATGTTTGATGACTCTGTTGTAGACTCAAGTTTTAGCCCAGACATAATTTCCGGAACAGACTCTTCCGATGACGAATATTCTCGAAGACTTTTTTCCAGATATCTTTTGGCTCAACCAGTATCTTCGTCTGAACGAGTACCTCCCATATTGCAAAGCACAGCATATTGCCCAAAAGCACCTGATTTCATAGCCGTTTATCCAGAACCAATTATAATTGCAGAGAATTATAATTCTGAGATTGATTACCACATAGTTCGAGGACTTACTACTAATATTTCTGGGACTGAACAAAATGCATCTTATGGAACCCATGGTGATTTGCCAGCAAATAAACAGAAACTCAAGCATCCAATGTTAACTAAAACATGCTATTGTAGTAGAAAATGCAAAGAATTCACAACGCAAGAACGCCATGATCTTTGGAGTAAATATTGGGACCTGAAGCCAAAATCCAGACGCGAATTTTTGTCTAAATGTGTTACCATCAACAGAGTAAAGAGACGTAAGACCATGCAAGATTCAGACGTTCACTCCAGAAATGAATCACGATTATACGCTCTCCCCAGAAACGTCGATGGAAATAAAAGTTACGTCACTGTGTGTCGTCAGTTTTTACTTACCACACTCGGTTATACGAATGACTCCGTAATAACCGAATTATGCAAAGCTTTAAAGCGAGGTGAGCTTGTCTTAGAGGCAAGAAGGGGCGGAAGAAAGCAGATCACCAGAGATCCCATCGAAGAACATATAACCTATAACCCACTTCAGAGCCACTACAGAAGACACAATGCACCACATACACGTTACCTACCCCGTCATTTGACAATTAAAGATATGTATTCGGATTTTACTTCTAAGAATTTAAATATGCAATGTGGAGTTGAAACCTACAGAAAGACAATGAAAAACATGAAAGTTTCTCTCTACATGCCAAAAAGTGATACGTGTGTTGATTGTCAAATATACACTCGGCGTCACAAAAATCGCACCTTTATGTTTTTTTCAGTAAATTGCTCCTAGAATCTGGCCCAAAAATACCACGCGTGAAAAAGAAATATCATTGTAAAGTGCACTTCAATACCTTTACATTCATTACCTGTATCATTAAAAAAATCAATTACCATTTCTAACCAGGGACCAATCAATAAGATGGAATGAATAGAATGGAAAAAATGCTCACTTAAGGAGCGCTAGTTGGGCTACCTTAAAAGGGTATAAAATGTTATGTCCAGGTAAGAAATGGGTCAGTCGCTACTCAGACTTTAGAGTGAACACACTGGAACAACATACGCAAAAGAACTGTACTTGAACATGGATACAACCCCTGAAGAAGCCGCTCAAATCGTTGCTTTATTGCAAACAGGACTGCGACAGGTTGACGTTGCTCGACAGTTGAACCTTAGCCGATTTGCAGTACGACGAGTATACCAACGGTTCCGTGAGACTAGTGGCTATACCCGAAGACGTGGATCCGGAAGAAAACGTTGTACATCAGAAAGAGACGACCATTTCATTGTGTCTACGTCGTTGCGCCACCGCTTCAGCAATGCTGTTGAGGTGCAACAAGAGCTCCGGTCAGCTCGGAGAACGTCTGTAAGTGTCTCTACGATTAGAAGAAGATTGAAAGAAAAGGAATTAAGTGCTCACAGACCTGCTAGAGGCCCAAAATTGACCGTGCGACATCGGAGAGAGCGGTTACAATTTGCTCAGGAGCATGTCAACTGGACGCTTGACCCGTGGAGGGCCGTTCTCTTTACCGATGAGACACGAGTATGTCTTTTCTGCAACGATAGACGCAGAATGGTATACCGAAGAAGAGGGGAACGTTTTACCCAAGCGTGTATAGAGGAATCTGTCGAATACGGAGGTGGTTCCTGTATGTTCTGGGGTGGCATATCCGTTGACGGGAAAACGGAACTTGTGTGCGTCTCTCGGACTGGCGGTGGTCGCGGGCAAGGGTCGCTGAATGCTGGGCGGTACATAACAGAAATCTTACAAGACCATGTGGTCCCGTATGCCGGTTTTGTTGGCGATGGTTTCTGTTGGTTAATGCACGATAACGCCCGTTGCCACACTGCGTTTTCTGTGCGGGACTACTTGGAAGAGGTTGAGATTCCTGTTATGCAGTGGCCAGCACGAAGCCCAGACCTAAACCCGATCAAGCATCTCTGGGACGATGTAAAGAGACACACACGAGCACCACTCTCCAAGAGCTTCAGGATGCCGTGAAGGAAGAATGGGAGAACATACCCCAAGAGAGAGTGGTGACCCTCGTGAGGTCCATGAAGGATCGGATGGAAGCTGTCATCAAAGCAAGGGGAGGAAACACTAGATTTTAAGGACTGATTTGAATTTTTTTTATGTTTTTTTAAATTTAGTTTTTGTAACTTTTATCCTTTTTAAGATTTTTTAATTAAAAGCTTTAAAACATATACACATGTTTGTAATTTCTAATAGGCAATTAAATAACCTTTCCAATGATATCCTACAATCATACCCTTAATATGGACAAAGTTTGAGTAAAAGTATTTTAAAGTTGCTTTTTCGAAAGGTGCGATTTTTGTGACGCCGAGTGTATAAAGATAATATGGCCATTTATAATGATGAGTCACTCGTACCTGAAGAACTCAAGAAGTCGTACGATGATCATAAAACAAAAGCCGTAGCTTCTGTTAATATGTACAGGCTAGAAGCTAAATATAGTAATTCCATTCATACAAAGTACTTTTCTATGGACGTGCAAAAAGTAATTTTGTTACCTGACATGCCACAAATTAAGGAGTCACACTTTGTAAGTAGACTGATCACATTTAATTTAACCTTTGCTCCAATCCAACAAAATAGCAGAGACGATGCTGTCTGTGTAATGTGGCATGAAGCTATAGCTGGACGGGAGGCAAATAATATAATTGATGCCATATGGGCATTTATACATTCACAGAGAGACGTTAGTAATTTTCATTTGTAGTAGACGACCGATTGGTGTAGTGGTAAGTAGCTTTGCCTCATACGCCGAAGGTCCCAGGTTCGAGTCCTGGCCGGGGCATGCATTTGTGTGATGAACACAGATGTTTGTTCTCGGGTCATGGTTGTTTGTATTTATATATGTATGTTTATTCTGGGATCCCCCCCAGTTCGCTGTATGGTCATCCATAACACAAGCTCTGCTTACTTTGGGGCCATACAGTTGGTGTGTTTGTCTGGGGATTTATTATTATTATTATTATTATTTGTGGGCAGATAACTGTACAGCACAGAACAAAAATTGGTACCTGTATACTGCTATGATAATCATGCTAAACAGTCCTCAAACTGAAATCGAGCGCATCACTATCAGTTATTTAACAAAAGGACATACTCATATGAGCGCAGACTCAGTACACGGCAACATAGACCGAAAAATGAGCCGATATCAATCTGTTTTTGATTTTGAGGACCTGAAAAAAATTGTGCTGCAAGCTCGATCAAAAATAAAGGTTTTGGAAGCTAATGCTCACTACGATTGGCCGAAAAAAAAGAGGTCACCACGAGTTAACAGAGATCAATTAAAAGATTTTCAACAAAATTCGATTGTCCAGGTAAAATTTGTGAGAAGTTCGCGCTTCATGATGTACAAGACTTCGTTCAAGGATGACTTTGCTTGGCTGGATTTTATCATCAAAAAATTTGATGTCACTGTTTGGCCAAATACCATAGAGGGACCACGTGGTATTAAAACTACAAAGAAAGAAGACATACTGACCAAACTCGTACATCTGATGCCCGAATCAAGAAAACAGTTTTGGCATGACCTACCTTTAAATGACGCATCTTCAGATTTAGTTAACGAAGATTAATATTATAATAGAATAAATATTGTTTTTTAATTAGTAAAAAGTACATACTATTTTTTTTGTTTTTAACCAGGAGGTAATTTTTAAGTTTGATACGAATACCTAAAGGATTGATATTTTTGCACAATTAAATTTATTTCATAAATATTTAAATGTATTTTATTTCTGTATATTTAATTATTTATTAATGCTAGTAGTTCTTTACTTGGTATAAAAAGACTGAGATTGTTCTTAAAAACCAACATAAAAACCAAGTAAGATACCTTACTGTGTTTTTATGTTGGTTTTCATAGGCCAAATAGACAGTAATAACCATTTTCAAGTTAGTAAGGCTCCTAAAACATGCACAAAAAAAAGCAAATTAAACATTAATTATACATAAACATAGGCAATACTCTTATATATGATATACAATACTTACTTTCTTAAAATATAACAAAACTTTGTACGGCTGGCTAAAAGTATGTTATTTCGCTCTACTGTAAAAATAATATTTTGACGTTTACTGTGTTTATTTTTGGGACAGCCGAGGTGTCATGTTTAATATGACCGAGTACGCAGTACCTAATAATTTAAATCGATATTATGTGACATGCTATTACAAATAGGTTGCCAGTCCAAAGCCTGGGAAAGTGTGATGGAAAGTTTTGAAATTGCTTTTGAAGTTTTTGTCAGGCCATAGTTAGGCCAAGGTTTAGTTCTTACAGTTCACTCACAATAACTTGGCCGGTGTAAAGTGAACGTCTGTTTAACTGCTGAATAGTAGTCAGCTGTACCGGCGCTGCGCTGTGCGACGAGACGCGGAGTACCTACGCCGTAGAGCTCGAAACTTCATAGAAAGATCACCTCCGATCTAATGTTGAATAACTTTTAAAATATTATATATTTCGGCGCAATTTATATTTTAATCATATTTAAATGAGGTGTATCAGGTTTTGGGTTAATTCATTTACACGTTGTATAATGACGTGTTCCGTTTCCTTTTTTCTGTATTTAATTTTTTCATGCAAATTATATTTGGACATTTATAATTATGCTTTGATATTTATATAAATCAATATAATTTAAATTGTAGACCCGGACTTAGCATGATAAACTATTTTGACATACATGTATATTGGCACGCTGAAACGACAGCAGTATGTCTGGACTTTAAACCTAATTTATGACCTATTTGTAATACCATACACCAGCTAATAAAGAATTTATTATTATTATTATACTAACTTAATTTTGTACACTTATTACGGAATAGATAAGCTGATTATTTCAAATTGTAACCATTTTTTTTACAATAACTAACAGCTCAAACTACAAAAAAGTATAAGATAAAACTTGAACACGCTGTATTTGGTAACTTTTCACAAAGATGGCGACGACAGTATAACTCAAGTTGATTTGCAAGCTAAATGTGCTAATAAAGTGAACTTAACTTGAAAAACTAATTACATCAATAGATTCCTGATGAAATTTCCTAAAAATAGAAAAGAAAATAATAACAAATATGCTTTGATAATAGTAGAAATAAAACACTTACTTGCGTAACGGACAACCTTGTCGTTGCTGACCCCTTTTTCAATTCAAGTTTTTTATTTAGAGTCTACTACAAATTTAACTTACTCACTTACACTATATATATACCAACTTATAAATGAAATAATAGTATACAAATCGTTTTCAAATAATTTCACAACAAAAACAACGTAACGTTCACACCAGGTTTCGCCCAATTCAAACGACATAACCGCAAAAAACCAATCAAATATCATTTGATTGGGTTTTTTTTAATTTTCATTCATTCTTTTTAACGATACAAGCCGAAATATGCCTTAAAATTAAAATATTCAGGTTTAAAGTCGCGCGGCCAAGTGCCGTCAACTGGAGTTGACGCTGGGCGCATAAGTGAAAAAGCTAAGTCAAACGCAGTTGACGCTGGGTGTGGAAAGGTTAAAGGATATTTCAAAAATAAAAGTATATTAAGATATTACATCTCATTTATTTTTACTTGTTCAACAATGCCTCATCCGCATGATTCCTTCTCTTATGCGCTCTTAACGCGTGGGATGTGGAATATTTCTTGTCACACATTTGACAAATGTGGGTCGAGAGCTCACCATGTGAAGAAGTTAAATGCGATGTTACTCCTGATTGGTATACGTACCGTCGAGGACATCGCGGGCATTTGTACCTTAAAAAAATTGTTTTATTCTAAAATTTACACACAATCATAATGAAACAGCTTCTGGTGTATATAAGTTTAATATGTTTACTACTTTAAGGAAGAAGAGGCCAGCTAATACTAAAGAGGTCATCTAATACTAAAAGTCAAATACTATAAGAGGAGTGTACTAATTAATAAGAGGAAGGATCATCAAAGTGTGCTATTACTGGAAGGTGTAAAAAGCTTACGTAATTCTAGTGACATAATTAGACATAATAGATGGCTTATTCAAGTTGAGTCAGCTAAATAACTATAAAAAACACAAGTTATTAATTTCAAGGTAAGGTAAATATTAATAATAAAGGCGACATAAGTATTACATTATTGTTTCTATTCTTAAACCATAGATTCGACGGCCTGTTTAGTGTGGAGGTAAGTAGCCTTGCCTTCCACCCCAGAGGTCCCAGGTTCGAATCCTGGTAGGGGCAGATATATTATTATATTTGCTTTCTAGTCATGGATGTGTATTTACGTTTATTTAAGTTTATTTCTAATATTTATATATATAAAAAATATCTATGTGTGTTAATATATTTCTAAAGTTTATTTATCCGTTATCTAGTTTCCATAACACAAGTTCTTAATGATACTTAACTTGGGCTAGATAATGTGGTGTGATTGTTCGAAATATTTATTATTATTTATTTATTATAGATTGCGCTAGTAACATATTAAATTAAATAGCACATTAAAGATTTTTTTTATTAGTCCTCATCTCGCCCAATCAAAGTCATCTTAAAGAAGAAATTTTAAGTTAAATTACAGGAGCAGTTAAGACCAGTTTAGGCAATACTTTAGATTCGAAAATCCGTAATGTATCACTTTATCTCAGTATAATTTATGTGCTGAACCGGATCCTATTCGCTACAGATGTTCCTAATTTAATTGTTTGCTTATTCATTTGCTGTGGTATTTAATAACGAAGAGCTAAAATAAACTTACTTATAGGACGACTCATCTCGATGTCTGCGTGTCCGTTTCAAATGCAGTTGTAAATTGTACTGCGAAAAATACATAAGTATTTTAACGTACATCTTTTTAAAGATAGTAACTGTGTCTTGAATACCGCCGTAAGGACTTCGACGGCCATAGTTTAAGTTTTGGCATGAATTTTGGGTTTGGATGTCAATTTTTAAGTAGTGTTCAAAAAGAAAACAGGTAAGGTACAGTGCGATTTACGGTATGATTGGATGCTATGAGTTTAATAAACTGAAAAAAGTTTTAAACGTTTTTTAGCAGTTTCAGGTATGATGCTATAATTGTGGGCTTTTTATTGCTTGAACTGGGCGAATTGGCCTAGATTTGAATAATTTAAAAGAACCCACTGTTTTTGAATGATTTTCTTGCAGAAGAGTGTTTTGAAGTGTTGAAAATTGGACGGTGGGTCTGTTACAAAATTGACATAAAAAGTGTCCCGCGTGTCCCAAACATTTACAGAATTATGAATAAATTAAATCACTTGAAATTTAAATCGTATATCCCTGCATTACAGCTTATTATGGCTTATCACAGTTTTTCACCTTTTGCAGCTTCAACGACTTTGAGCGTTACAATTTTGACAGTTTTCCAGCAATATGTCAATTTGAACATGTTTTCGGGCAACCGAGCAAATCAAGACTTCATGATACAAACGCCATTTTTGCATTTCTATTCTATTTTTGCCGGAAGTCCATTTGTTTGTAAGTCAATGATTTGGGAGTACTAGAATATTAAAATTCAGATTACTAAAAGACTGTATTACTGTTGATCAAGAACAATTTGTAGACTCAATTTCAAATAGGTTTAATATTTTTAATGGTATATTTAAACGAATTAAAAGATGAAAACAGACAGTACTATAGGATACAAAATTACTTCGATCCGCTTTTTGAATTTTTTAAACTACTTTTGACCGACCTAATGGTAAATCGCAATTGCGCCCACGGGCTTAGTTAGTCGTATCGACTTACTATCGATGCGTTGCCGTAAACCTTGAAATTGCCTTTGTTCCAGTAATTAAACCAGCGATTCCATCTCTTTGATCGGAACAGAACCTCGTACACATGGTTATTACGGGAATCAAAACCGGAAGGACCGTAGTACCGGCCCAAACGAGATTTAAACAAATGAATCTCTACTACAACTCTTTAAATACATATGTACTACGTATTAACATATGCGTTGAGGTTGATTTATGAGAGTGACTGTGTGAACGTGAAATGAAATGAAATGAAATATTTATTTCTTAACATTGACAATTACTTGTTCTTATTGACGTCAAATAAAACATGATTCTACCACCAGTTCGAAAAAACCTTCGTGAAGAAGAACTGGCAAGAAACTTCACGGGTATATTTTTTTTTTAAATAAATTTACAGAGTCTCTTTATGTGTATACAAAATTATTCTTTTCTGCATCTGTTAGCTCGGCAAGTCTCCCTCCCCCCAAGTATCCAAACGACGAACACCCTCAAACGGTGACAAGAGAACAGTCGATTTTTCGAACTTTGACAGGCTGTTAGACAATTTCGCAAATATTTGTTGATTTATTAACTAGATATGATAAAGTTTGGCAAGATTTTGTTGTTTTCTTAATGTTAAATTATGATATAATATGTCTAATTAAACTGTACTCTGCTCTGAAACATGCCAAATCAAAAAAAAACTGATGGTCCAAGTTAGGTCGACAACTCGAGTAACATCGTGCCATAAATTCTCTGCACCATATTGAAACTTAATTTAAGATATTTTATTGTATTTGCATGACTTTAGCCTGCTTAAATCAAAACAGATTGAACAATCACACCATATCCACCATTTTAAACATCTATCATTTATTTTTAAGAACTTATCACTTTTATTAGGAATAATGGTATTTTACTCAAAAGTCGGTTTTACTAAAATCAATCTTTTAAACAATTTTGGGAATATTGAGAACCGTAGTTGAAATAAGAAATACAATAATGATAATGATAAATCCCTAGACGAACACACAAACTGTTTGGCCCCTAAAGTAAGCAGAGCTTGTATTATGGATGACCATACAGCGAACTGGGGGGGGAACCCACAATAAACTGCTTATGAAGCAGCGCTAATAACCGCTACGCTACTCGACCGTCGTATAATTAATGTTCTATTTAACAGTATGCTAAAGTTAAAACCAACTTCCGATAAAATGGGACCAGGGGTCCATGTCAGACAGAAAGACAAAGTTACCTAGATTGACTGTACTGATAGCGTCGAGAACACGTGTTGACACGTCCAGACACAAGATGATGCATTTTAAGTTTTACAAGTTGCTCGACTGGGCGGTCCTGCCTGTTTGAACCGACTAATTTCCTGGTTTTATTCAGGTTAAAGAAAATACGTAACCAGTGAAATTCCAGGAACAAAGGCAATCCCAACTAAAGGCTACGATGGTTGGATAAGGAGAGCGATGACTGGATCCAACGTCAACTCGTGAACGGGTGCCACTTGAGGGTGGTCGTCGTTTGGATCCTTGGGGGGAGTTGCCGAGCTAACAGATGCAGATAAGAATGACTTTGTATATACATAACGAGACATTGTAAATTTATTTTGAAAAAAGGGAACCCGCGAAGTTTCTTGCCAGTTCTTCTTCACGAAGGTTTTTCACGACTGATGGTAGTAATTTATTTGACTTCAATAAGAACAAGTAATTGTCAATGTTGAGAAATAAATATTTGAATTTTGAATTTGATCGGCAACGCATCATTATTCGAAACATCAATACACTAGTAAACATTTATCAAATAAACACCTGCGATTTATGTTTTCCATGGGCACAGATGCCAGTTTTTTCATACGGTATAATAACTATGAATATATAAAAATATACTAATGTTAAAGACTCGCTGCCGCAATCGCGGGGCAATAATATGAGAGACAGGACGTCGCATGTTGAGCGCCCTGTCGCGCTCATAGGCCTTATCAATGATAGTGATAGAGATAAGTAAAAAAATACACATTACGACAAGCGACTATCGATAAGTGACGGCCCGTAAGTCTTTGCAGCTAGCAGCGAGTCTTGACACTGGTATAGAAATAAAAGCTTACGGCAGATTGAAACTTTACGTCGCACTCGACACAATAGAAATCTTTTCGTTCGTGAACCGCCAAAACGTGCGAGTGCAAAAGAGACTGCGATATAAACTTGCGACCGCACTGCTCGCACTTTTCCATTTTTGAATGGCGTCTGGAATAGTTGATATAACCTTTATAAAAACAATTAATCTAAGAATTTCTTTACGTATAATAGTTTATTTTTTATTTCATATACAGGGTGGTATCAAAAGCTCTAATCAAATTTCGGAAAATTATGAAATATTAAACGTAGATTAGGGAAAAGATATAAAGAAATCCCCAATTTTGAGACTTTCTATTACTTTAACAGTAAAATCTAATTTTATTGCACAAGTCTAACATGTGATTATTATCATTATTATTATTAGTAAAACATCCAATCATATGTTATGTAAATACATGTCTCATACATAAGATTGGAGTAACTACAATTTTCCCTTCGACTTATTTTTAAATCTCTTTTAGTCTTAAAATACAGTGTGCAGATTTTGTGTTCAATAATTCTTCATTTTACGGTACAAAATAATAATAATAAATTGGCATTCCTTTATTGCCTCACTCTTTGTTTGAAATATTTAATAGGAGTGAGGGCCAAGTGGCGGAGTGGGTAGTAGCATGAATACAAACATCTGGGGTCAAATGAATGCCCCGGCCAGGACTCGAACCAGGGACCACAGGCGTATGAGGTAGGGTTACTAACCAATACGCCACTCGGGTGTCAAGAAATAGTTTAAAGTTTAGATGGTTCAAATCATAGCTGCTTGTAAATAAGCAACTTAATGTTGTGTGGCAGCCGCCATCTTGTCAAACCACGTTCTCGTCGCTGTGGTGTGCCTGTGCAATAGGGCTGCGTGGACAAATGATTTGAACCATTCATACAGGATTAGTAAATACATAATTGAATATACTTACACTACATGGGTCCTCAAAGCTGTGATATTAGGGAACAATTTACCACATTTATCGCAGGCATGACTGTCTTTGTTACTATGGTTTCTAACATGCCTTTGCATTATCGTTCTCTTGCTGAAACATTAAACAAAATTGTTTAGATATAACATAAAACTTAATAGGTATGTTTCCACAGGTATATAATCTAAGTTTTAAAAACTTTATATAACAATAATCCCCAGATAAACACACCAACTGTATGGCCACAAAGTAAGCAGAGCTTGTGTAATGAAAGACCATACAGCGACCTGGGGGGTGACCCAGAATAACAAACGAACAACAAAGAAAGCATATATTTTCTCTTTGTAATAAAAGTTTTTAGCTGAGCAATAATAATAATAATAATAATAAAAACACTTTATTGCTCACATACAAATAAAAACATCAATTTAAAGCATATTTAAATATAAGTTGGGCAAAGGCGGCATTATCGCTAAATGCGAACTCTTACAGACAAACTTTGTGCGAAGAAAATAATGAATGTAAGCGGGAGTAAGATTGTATAAGAATACATACATACTTACAATAATCTTTAATCAACTTATTTGAACAACAAATACTCATATACTTTACACAACTTTGTTGACTTTGTTGTTGATATGAAAACTTTATGTATATACAGGGTGGTTTTTTGGTTTTTTGATGGCCAAGTCCGAAACCACAAGAGTTAGGGAAAAGTCATGAAAGGAGTCATGCCTTCGATTTATAAGAAAACAATAACTGCATATTTACTTTTTTCAAAAATGTTTTACTTTTGACGGAAATGGACCTGAATGATTTTTCAAAAAAAATTACGTCCTGTATTATTGAACCAATGGATCCTGTTGCTTATAAGGACCGATCTTTGCAAATAAATGTTTTACTAAAAACTAAAGGAAACAGCAAATTTTCACTATTTTATATTTTACACGGAAGAAAACTCACCTCTTATTCAAACTTTTTGGTCGTTATGTGTGTAACGCATAAAGATCATTAGCGCGATACTGTGGTGATACTAGAAAATCAAAAAAAGAATTCCATTCATGTTTTTTCGAATAAGTGTTTTGTTTCGATTTGAGTTGTTTGTTTTGGTTAATGACAATAAAAAGATCTTTTTATGAATGGATTTATCAAATAGTGAACGATTTGATTTATGGAGGCCTATTTTTTAAATAGTAGAAGCATAGCTCGCGCTCTTAGCTGGTATCAAAACAAATACCCACAGCGCGTTTTACCCTCGGGAAAAGTGCTAAGAACCATGGCAAGTAACTTAAAAGCGCCTGGAAGTTACAAAAAACCATTGACACGAAATCCACGAATCCTCAACGAAGATTAAGAACTGGCAATATTGACGTTTTTCTTAGCATATCCGAGTGCTTCAACTCGAGAAGCACGAAAACAAAAATACAAGTGCTATCGTTATGACGAGTTGTTCAAAACTTTCATCCAGGTGATAATGAAAGGCGCCTGGAGTTTTGCCACTGGTTTAGGAAAGAAATGGATAGGCATCGAAATTTTTTGTTCAACTCTTATTTTCCGACGAAACAAACTTCTCAAATAACGGAATGTACAATCGGGAAAATGAACGTAACTGCTCTCAAGAGAATCCATTGCGAACACGTGAAGGATATCCCCAAATTAAATATTCGTTTAGCTGTTTTTTCATAAAGATTTTCAACGGCACTTTAAATGCTACGATGTATGTCGAAATTTTAAACGACGTATTTGAAGA
This sequence comes from Marasmarcha lunaedactyla, assembly GCA_923062675.1. Lineage (NCBI taxonomy): Eukaryota > Metazoa > Arthropoda > Insecta > Lepidoptera > Pterophoridae > Marasmarcha > Marasmarcha lunaedactyla. Next base: position 10,803,647 of record OV281365.1, on the reverse strand, counting down.
AATGGAGAATTTGCCAATAGCCAGGATAAGGGATCTGTATTTCCAGCAAGACGGGGCCCCAGCTCATAACAGCCGTGTGGTTAGATATGCTGAATGAACATTTTGGGGATAGATGGATTGGCACTCATGGTCCGTTGAGATGGCCGGCAAGATCACCCGATTTTACAAAACTTGACTATTTCCTATGGGGTTACGTCAAGAACGAACTTTACAAAGCTCGTTACGAAACAGTTGAGAGCTTACTAAGCTCATTGCTTGATATTTTATCGAGGATAAATCCTGTCATAGTATTAAATGCAGTAAAGTCTCTAGAAGGACGTATAAACTCATGCATTGGAGTCAATGGAAACCATTTTGAGCAACTTATTAGTTAGGTTAAATTGAGATACTAAAAGTAAATCGTTAAAATTTGCTGTTTCCTTTCATTTTTAGTAAAAAGTTTATTTGCAAAGATTGATCCTTATAAGGAACAGAATCCATTGGTTCAATAATACAGGATGTAATTTTTTTGGAAAAATCATTCGGCTCCATTTCGGGTCCATTTTAAAACATTTTTGAAAAAAATAAATATGCAGTTATTGTTTTCTTATAGGTCGAGGGCATGACTCCTTTCACGACTTTTTCCTAACTCTCGTGGTTTCGGACTTGGCCATCACCGCCCTTCTCAAAAAACCACTCTGTGTACAGGGTGAAACATAAGTCGTAAATTAAAATTTTTGTTTCTATATCAGTAAATTAAGGTAAATTCATTGCTCTAGAAGCAAACAATTCAACTTTATTGATTATAATTTTATATCGCAAAAACGATTGTATAACGATAATGATTAATCTTTTTGACAGTTTAATTAGCAATTAGGGTGACCATGAGACTCAGTAAATTTAAAACAATTTATTTAATTAACGAATCATCAAACAACATTTTCATATTTTTGCCTGTTGTCACGTCCACGTGTTTAAACTAAAGTTAAACAGTAAGAAACACAGTTCTGTTTACGACTTATGTTTCACCCGGTTAACTAGTTATAAATATATACACAGACTTACTAACCATTATATTAAAGTTATATATTACTTACTATTGTCATTTTAATGTTTGACAAAATGATATAAAGCTACATGTTTGAATCAGAGTTTCAATTAAACAGCTCGCCTTTTAGTTTAGCGTTTTATGCCTCATTCTTCCTTCAATTTCCTAATAGCGTTTCGCTGGACGCTAGCGCACCACGCTCACTTTGTTCGCTCCGCTCGTGCAAATCGATGGACATCAACAAGTTTGTAAGTAAATAATTAGCTAATCCTATATTCCTTGCTTTATAATTAACTATTCTACAATACCGGTTAGCTAAACAAATCCATTCAACCAGAAATTTAATTGAATATCTTATTAAAACACCCGCCTGCGGCAAAAAGTAAGTAGATTATATTCGAATTATTTTACAAAGTTCTGACACTTACTTCGTTGTAAACGAGCAGTGTTCACAGGAGTAGGTTTTTACAACGCCCGTGTGTTTCAGAGCGTGATGCTCTAACAAATGCTGTCTTGATAGTTTTATATCGCCACATATTTTACACTTATACCTGAAATATATAATAATAATGATAATCGTTATCTTAATAAAAAGTTACATACAAAAGCTTAAATTACCAATTATTTATAATATGTGTTAACATGCATTTTAACATTTTAATGTAAGTTTTTAAGTTACATTGCAGAAGTAATTAAGTAAGTAAATATGGAAGAAATATACAGCTGTAAGATATATGACAAATGCATAGTGGTAGTAGTTTCTTTCTAAGAAAATTCTGTACCAGTTTAAGTCAGAGGACTTCACACACAACATGTAACCACTTTTTTGTCAATAAAAAAGATTATTATAATATTAGTGCTATCTCGTCTTTGGTATAATACAGTCCTTCTTATTTTCACCATAATAATATATGCAATTCCAACTGAAGCGAACGGTTGGCAAAGCTGTATTTATTCATTAATTACAAAAAAAAGAAATTTCACAACACAACTAAATCTGTTAAGCCTCTTCCGACATCCGACAAAATCCGAACGCCGCAGTGCGCTCGCGGCCTCTACGCCATTACTCTTAGGTACAGCTATCACAACGTAACTTCGAAATATTTTTGTAAACGAACTTCTAAATACACGTTTTTTTACTATAACAAGTATATAATTTAAATGGCTAAACAGCCAATGTTACTTTTGTAAACTCATTCAGGGAAACAGTGAATAAATCGATAATATCCGTGACGCAAGGCCCGCTGCCGCGGCCGGCGCCGTGTCTGTCGATATTATAATGACATTCAATATTGACACTAATTATATCCATTGGTCCGTACCCACGGAAGCCACTTACCATCAGGTAGGCGGCATGTTCCATTGCCGGCTATGAAATTGTAAAAAAACAGTTTGGACACTTTACAGATATCTTCGATATAACAGACTTGTAGTTTCTAATGTAATGTTTACTTCACCGATCGAGCAGTCAGCTTAAAGTGTAAAAATTGTGCATATTTGTTCGTCTATTTGACACAAAAAAAGTCTTTGCGTAAAAAGGAGATTGACCATTTTGTATGGACGGTGGACCAAGTGCTGCCCAACATTGAAGCATCGTGCATAATGTTCCTTAGACTAATACTAGTCTTTAACCCAAAACGTTTGAGAATCTATCCGAGGAGTATTGATAAAAATATATCTACTGTATATGTTTTACATATGTATATGAGGAGTAACAGATCAAAGTGTATTAACTCCACCTACCGAATTATTCTAATACAGAACGGATTTTTTGTCTATTTCAAACCTTGAAACTCATGTCAAATTATGACGCATCAAACTGTATTACTTTTTATTATAAAAAAGAACCAAAAGTAGTCACCGTTTCAAACGATATTAAATCCAGGTTCGTTGCCATATTATATTTATTCGCTAGAACAAAGTGTGTTACATCCATAGACATCAAGTACAAGTCATTTCTGAACGCAACAAACTATATTGTTTGTGGTCACTTGTCATATGACAGGAAACATTGGCGGTTAGGTTGTGTTGTGTTAATGTTTTTTGAGTAATAAAATAGATTTGTTATTATTTTATGGTAATAATCGTATGTAAAGATGGAAGAATCAATATTTGTTGGAGAACATTCGGATGGTTCACGAAAACGGCCACGTAATAAAAACCTAAGAGCTCGGCGTAAAGAAGCAAGGTAAGTGTTGTTCGCACTTGTGTATTTTATCACAGCATTTAGTAATTTATTTTAATGGGTTATTTGCCTGTTTTTGTTTATGTCATAATGTTTATTGTTTCAGATACCGTGATAGTGATCCGGCTTTGTTAGCCTTTAATCCACCATGTAAACATAAGACAAAACGGTATTCTTGCTGTTTGATTTCTATGAATTACCTGATTTATGCGAAACAAAAAATGAATGACGCCCATACGAAAATTGAGCAGGATAGGCGATTGTCATACATGTTAAGGGTTTCAGGCACTAAACGATCTAGGCCAGTAGCAAAGCCTAAAACTAAGTCCAGAAATGCTAAGAAATTCTCAGTTAAGTATTACATTCCTGTCAAACAAGGGAAAATGATGCCTGTTTGTGCAAAGTTTTTTCAAAAGTTGTTTAATGTTTCTCAAACCAGAATCAACTCAATTGCAAAGGGTGTTTTTAGTGGTGAAGGAGTTCATGAACGGAGAGGTGGAAATCACAAGGCACATCTGTATGCCCAGAAAAAACAGGCCGTTATTGAATTCATTTCTAAACTTAAGGGTAGTGTAAGTCACTATAATCGCCTTAAAAGCAAGCGCATATATTTGCCATCCACGTTGTCAATAAATAAGCTTTTCAAAATTTACAACAGTCAAGCCAATGAAAATCTTAAAGTTAAAAAAACTTTCTTTGCCACAATATTTTGTACAAAATTTAATATTGGCTTCGGAACTCCTGCTGTTGATGTTTGTAGTTATTGTAAAAGGATGGCGTCTACCATGAGAGCAGAAACTGATACACAAAAGAAAAACAGTTTGATGCACAATTTGGGAGCTCATAAGTTACGTGCCAAGACATTTCATAAGTTACTAAAAGCAGACTATTCTGATAGTGTCAGACTTTGTTTCGATCTTCAACAAATTCATCCTCTTCCTAAACTGAATATTAGTGAAGCTTACTATGCTCGGCAAATAAACTTTTATACTTTTTGTATTGTTGACCTGAATATGCAGGATTCACATTTTTTTACGTGGACAGAAACGGAGGCCGGAAAAGGCTCAGTGGAAATATCCTCTGCTATACTATCATATCTACAAACATACAATTTTGCCGAATCCAAGACCAAATTGAGACTGTTCTGTGACGGTTGCGGAGGGCAGAACAAAAACATGCATGTTGTTCATAGTTTATGTTGGTGGCTTTTTACTAAAGCTCCTGTACATATTGAGGAAGTTGTTTTGTTCTACCCTGTAAGAGGGCATTCTTATATGCCTCCAGATCGTGTCTTTGGAGTGGTAGAAAAAGAATTGAAGAAGAGAGAAGAAATCATCACACGAAAAGAATATACACAAGTTTACTCTGAAAAAGGAAAAGTCCATGAATTGGGAAAGGAATGGAATACGCTGGATATAAAAAGTCTATCAGAATTCATGAAAAAGATGGATGGAATCAGAGATGCTAAAAGGATTTATATAAAAAAGACAATGGTAAGAAACAAAGCAACAAGGCAACTTAAACCAAGAATAGATGTCAAAATGGAAAATTTCTACAATGCTGATACTGGAAAAGACTATGGTCCAATTATGAAAAGGGGTTTTAAAATTGAAAATATACCAGAGCCTGCAATCATCAACAATAATAATTTACTAAATCAGGCAAAGAAAAATGATGTAAACATGTTACTGAAGAAACGTTTTGGAGAGGAATGGCAAGATAATGGGGAGTTAGAATATTACAAAAAAATTATAAACCGTGATGGTGATGGTGCTACCGATTCAGATCAAGAACAGCAGGAAATGTGTAACTGTTTGGAAGAGGAGGATGAAATTAGTAAATTTTAGTTCAGTGTGTAATAGTCTTCACACCCATGTCAAACTGTATTAAATCCCAAATGTGCCACATCAAACAGTATTATTTTATGGTTAATGCATCAATATGTATTAAATCCAAAAAATATGTAAAATTTTATTGATAATTAATAATAAGAATGTATGTGGATTTCAGTTTTATTTGCTGATTTGACTTCCAATAAACCCTATTACAATACAAAGTTGTTTGTTTTTGTCCTCTCTTAAAAATATTATGGATTATGCTTTTATCTCAAAAGTTACATTAACGGAGTTAATACACTTTGATCTGTTGCTCCTCATATGTTTATTATAAACAATAAACTTTCAAATAAAAGATTATTATAAATGAAGGTATATTATAAACAATGGATTATATTATTATAACAATACTTTAATTATAGATAAGGATGGTCATTCAATCAACGTCGAAAATCGTTACATAGGTTTATAACATAGTAAATGATCCTCTGTGTTACGCTTCATGTAAACGTTAAAATAACTAATTAAACGTCATCATTATCGTCGTCTATAATTACTGAATCTAAAAATAAAGCAGGGCACCTCACAACGTCTTGGTGCCTAGCCCACCCCAAATCGAAACTAGGCAAACCACGTGAGCTCAACTGCTGATCGTCCTTCACCCAATAAAACATGAGCAGCAATAATGTTGAACGGAATCGAGGCCATGATTGTTCTCGTAGATTAAAATAAAGTCGCTTTTAAATACGCTTATGACGATGTATGTCTGCTCTTTATGTGCGCTCGAATCAGTTGCACATTGCTGTTGGGCATCAAAAAATCAGAGAGGTCGGTAAGGCGACCGTTATATTTTTTAATAATAAATGTCTCCGTTGCGCGTATATGCTCGCTGTAATAGCTAGACGCAAGTTTAATTTGGTACGTTCCAACTGCTAACAGAGTCAATTCCTCCGGTGTTAACCTGGGAAATGAAGCAACATTATCACCGCCCACTGAAATATTTTCGAAGTTAGCCCTGTTTCGGTTTATCCTTTTTTCATCAACATACTCAGCTAAGTGATTAGCAACATCCAGCCGCTCTCTGGCTACATTGATAAATTCACGTGCATTGGAATTGTCTCTAATATCAATATGGACGGCATTAGTAATCGCTGCAGCAATTCGAAGGAAACCCAACGTGCGTGAAAGAGAAATTTGAATATGAGCAAGCGAGACTTTGATTACTCTCAAATCTCGCTGTGATTTTGTTGTACAGTTCGACCAACTTAACTTGGAATTTAAAATCGAGACAGCCGTATACAAGACTGTAAATTACGTATAGAGCTGTCATTTTCAATTTCAAGTTAAATTGGTCATCAGCTTGCAAAAAAAACTTGCTCAGATCGAGATTACAGATAAACATTACGAAAAATAATAAAATATCAAAAATTAAAGCATCAAAAAGCCAAAACATAAATTTTAGGTATTATAAAACCACGTGAATTTTTTTTTGTGGAATTTTTGTTTTTTTTTAATATCTCTTCATGTGAGAAAAAAAAAGTATGCCTATGCCTGGGCAGCGTTTGGTCCAAATTGGTCAATCTCCTTTGAATAGTGTATTTTAATAAGCATTGTTTTCTTACCTAGTTGTATGAGATTTCATATGACCCCTGAAAGACACTATATTTGGGCAATGTTGATAGCAAATGTCACATTCGATAAAACCAGGCCTCTGAAATTAATAATAACAAAGAAAATTTATTTAATGTTAAAAATGTAACGAAAAATGATTATAAAAACATGTACATACAATTCAATCTCTCATATCAATCTTATACAACTTTTGTGTTTCGTTTTGACATTCCGTTTTACACTTTGACTATAAGGCAAAGCGAGGCGAACTAATAATAAGAATACTCGACAAACACACTAACCGTGTGGTCGCAAAGTAATCAGAGCTTGTGTCATGGACGACCATACAGCGAACGGGGGGAGGGGGTGGCGCCCAGAATAAACATACACATATAAATTATACAACAAACATGAACCGAAAACAAACATCTGTGTTCATCAAACAATTGCCCCGGCCAGGACTCGAACCTGGGACCTCCAGCGTATGAGGCAGGGCTACTAACTACTACGCTACTCGGCGTCAGATAAAGATCTTTCAGTTAAATCTGCCTAATTAAATATGGATAACTTCTGTACTGACAGCTTTCCCGTACCACGAATCACGCAACGACAACCGTCTTCGACCAACTGGCAACATTATTGCATACGAGAGATAGGGACAGATATAACGATCGCTGGCTATGGCAAGGTAACTTATTAACAGTCACGTATGTTACTTCGTTTTATCGATCTTACTAGAGACATGAATCAAAGCATATCTTAATGATACACTCCAGAAGGAATTCCTGTAGAAAGAGAAATGACGGCCTGTTTGGTGTAGAGGTAATTAGCCTTGCCTTCCATGCCAGAGGTCCCGTCATCTAGTCATGGATGTGTATATATCTTTATTTAAGTTTATTTCTAATATTTACACATCAAAAAAATCTATGTATGTTTATGTATATATTTCCTAAGTTTATTTATCCCTTATCTAGTATCCATAACACAAGTTCTTAATGATACTTAATTTGGGCTAGATAATGTGGTGTGATTATTAGAAATATTTGTATATTTATTTATATTTCAATGAATACAAGTAGAGAAGACGTAGAAAACTATCTTTCTAAGTACACTGTTATAGACAAAACGTGGTCTATGGCCCTACGGACGAAGTTTATTCGCAAGTCATAAAACAACAAGGTCTATTTTCGTTTATAATAATATTCTGACACTTACTCCAGAGTTTATTGAGGCAACGTCAAACTCACAAATACTTTACTGGAAGTTTTTTTGTGTGGTTGACACTTTCTTTCGCTTACATGTTGATAGAGTTTCTGGAGTTAAGATTCGTGTGGGGCTGTACATAACAGGAACAAATACCTTAATAGCACGTTATTAAAAAAATTGCTTTTGCTTCCGGATTTGCTTGCATTGCTAATAAACTTACAATATTGTAAGTTTCTTTATTTCACTTGGACTTAATATTGCGATTCATGTTTATCTTTGAGTTTGGGCAAATATTTTATAATATCGATTAGTAGGGTATTATTTTTATTTCCGAACACTTGACGCAAAAACCCGCAAGACTTTATTTCTTAGCCCGGGACTTAAAACGTGTAAAAGAATACAAATATTGCTGGACTTCTTTCGGTCGTGTGTTCGTGAAAAAGCAGGACGACTCACCCATTATAATGGTAAATAATGAAAGCCAATTAATTCAATTAAATTAATAAACGAATGACTAGATGGCCCGATTTTACTGAACGTTTTAATGCACTATGCTAAATTAATTTTTTCAATATAGGAGACTGTTCGAGCTACGAACGCATCAAGCAGTAATAACGGGTTCACCGGCCAGCCCCCGCCGAGCAAGCGAAACCAGTCGCCGCGCCGAGTCAGTCGGGCAACGAACGTGCTACATAATACCGCGCCGCTGCGCGGACGTTTGCGCATAAATATATCATATATTTTGAGCATCGATTCAATACATCAAGCTGTAACCTTTTTTCTCTTAATAAATTCCTTTGAAAGTGATAATATGAATACAGCCCACTCATTTCGAAGAACCCACCATTTTTTTTACAGAGACACTGTTGTTGAAAATAAAATTAATAATGTCTATGTTTGTCAATGTCATGCCTGTATGTTTTGAGGTTATCTGGCAATAAACCAGTGTGCTCACTCATCACTGAATTTTGAAGTATTCTTGATTATTTTATTTCGTAATTTTGCAAAAATAATACATGGTGACAGCGGTGATAGTAAAAAACAAATCACCATGGAACCCAAAGGACTTACAATGTTCTCCATTGAGGGTGATATCCATACGAATTGGAGATTATTCAAAAGAAAATTCTTAACCTATATCGATGCTTATTATGCCCACGCTTCGGATCGACAAAAAATTGGGATATTGTTACACCATGGCGGAGACTACTGCCAAGATGTTTACGAAGCTTTAGAAATCAAGGTCGAAAAGCTTGACCAGGTTCTGGAGAAGTTTGACTCTCATTTTATACCAAAGGCTAGTGTAACGTATGAGAGATATAAAATATTCACTCGTAAGCAAGAGCCAGAGGAGTCATTTGAAATGTTTGTAACTGCATTGAAGCGGATGAGCCAGTCATGTAATTTTGGAAACATACAAGATGAATTAGTGAGAGATTTGTTTATATCAGAGGTCTAATAACAAAGACGGCAAAGTCCCATTTTTTTCGAAACACAGATTTTTATTTTATTTTAAACGGCAACACTAGTGTCACATAACCACATTATTAGTTTATTTCAAATCCGGTAACGTCCCATAGAAATCTATACTTAAAAAAGACGATTCCTAACAAACACGGAAAAGTCCCCGAATGACATAACGAAGGTGGCAAAGTCCATTTCGACCAATCACAAGTCAGCAGTTTCAATGGCCACTCGACAAGAAACTACGCTGTGTGTGTTCCTATTTTTTGTGAATATTAAGTGTTTAAATTGCTAATATCTAATAGAAAAAGGTGTTTTCTTGAAGATGGACTGTAACCCTAGAGTTGTGCCTAAAAATAAAGCCAGGAAGAAAGCTGCAAACCCAGAAAACTGGAAGCAAAACAGAGCTAAGAAACAAAGGTTAGTGTTTAATTGTGTTAGGGTTGAACAACTACATTAAAATATGGTCAAGTGCGAATCGGTATTTTAGGTACATGAAAGTTTTGAATATACACTTAATTTTTTAATAATTTTATTAAACACTCATTAAGGCTCTAGCATCAATTTTGTGAAATAATTCTCAGGTAAACAACAAAATTGATCATCTAGTACAGTGATCAATATATTTAAGTTCGATTCATGCTTGACCAATTTTCTTGTACTTTTCCATTTTAAATAAATGTAAATGACAATTTGTTTATCGATAATAAATCTTTTATTTTTAGATATGAATCAACGATGCTACCCGACCGAATAACTTGCACGCATAAGAAAGGATTTCATTGCAATTCATTAAACATGAGTGATATTTTAAAATTCCATACAGCGTTTTACAAAATTCCGACAAAACAATCACAGGACACCCTTATCCTAAAATACACCAAGAGTATTCCAACGAAACGTAAAAGATCTCGAACGAATACACACACGCCGAAAACGTTCACTACAAAGTTTTATATACCAGTAAATAAAAAACCTATGCTCGTGTGCCAAAAAGTTTTCCTAGCTTATTTAAACATAAAAAAGCACAGAGTACATACTGTGATACGAAAACATTTTGAAACGGGAGAGTGTCCTAAGGAAAATCGCGGAGGTGACCACAAAAGCCATAAATTTGTTGAAAAAAGAAAGGGAGTAAGAGATTTCATCCAGTCTTTAAATTGTTCAGAACCTCATTACTGTCGTGGTTCATCTTCCGTGCGCCTGTATTTACCAGCTGATTTAAATATAAATAAACTCTACAAGATGTAAAAGAACGAGGAATTCAGCCAATTTCGACAAAAGCGCTCTTTCGAAAGATATTTAATACCGAGTTCAACATAGGATTTGGATCACCAAAAACTGATATTTGCTCCACATGTCTACAGTTTCAAGAAAAAATAAGAGTCCAAACTGATAATGCTAAAAAGAATGAGCTGATGACGTTAAAAAGAGTACACTCGCTACGAGCAAAAGCTTTTTACGATGTTCTGAAATCTAAGAAAGAAGGGGTTCTTACATTCTCCTATGATTGCCAGAAAAATCAGCCACTACCTAAGCTGCCCGATCAGTCTACCTATTATAGCAGACAATTTTATGTCTATAATTTGACCATTGTACAAGGTAGTTCAAAGGATAAATTAACCAAAGAAAATGTTTTCTCATATGTATGGGGCGAGGAGGAATATTCGAAAGATTCAAATACCGTGGCCTCTGCAGTCTACCACCGGCTTAATGCAACAGATCTAACTAACATACATACAGTAAGATTGATATCTGACGGCTGCGGAGGCCAAAATAAAAACACGATTATTATTGGCATGTGTTGTAAATGGTTGCTACAAAATCCAAGTGTAAAAAAGATTGAAGTATATTTTCCAATAACAGGACATTCGTACTTACCCTCGGATAGAGTTTTTGGGCACATAGAACGTGAAATAAAAAGAAAAGACGTAATAATTCTTCCCCAAGGATATCATGATATTATTGCCAATCATGGTACAGTGATACTTATGGGTAATAGTGACTGCAAAGTGCTCAATTGGAAAGCTGCTGTGGACCAAGTTGTGAAGCCTCCAGGTCAATGGCATTTCAAATTTATGGAATCCAAAAGGATAATTATCAAGAGATGCCGCACAGACACTAACAGTGCGGTAGTTCGCGGTGAGGCATTTTATAAAAGTGACTTTGGAGCTTTTCGCAATATATGTCGTCGAGGAAAAAATATAATGATGATTTCACCACATGAAATGTTATTAGGTGTGCCAGTAAAGCCACAGAAGATTAATGATGTGTCTACTTTACTATCGAAACATTATGGATCTGATTGGAAAGATAAGAATGATTTGAGTTTCTACAGAAATATTATCGATCGACCTATTACTAACTCTAATAATTCAGAAAACGAAGAAAGTTACTGTGAATCCCGCGTGGAGAACCCTGCGTTAGTTGTATAAGAATTAATAATATATTTATTTTTGTTAGTACTTACATATTTTTAGAAGCCACTTCCATAATTTATTAGCCAAAAATAATTACTTTAGGTCCTGATGCATCCGATTATCCGATCACTACTTATTACAGTTGATATGATTTAATAAATGAAACAACTCGATTCTGTCATTTAATTTAATGTTTTATTTTGGACAGCCCTGGGAGTTGACAATTCATATTATTTTATAACAAAAGCGGTAATGTCCATAACCATTCATAACATAAACAGAAAAGTCCGTGCTTTACTAACAAACATGGCAAAGTCCATTACATATTTTAAGTTTTAAGCTTATTTTGATAATTATTATTCTATAAAAATATGTAATATCTAATATGATTACAATTGTAAACATGAAAACACATCACCACAGTTGGTTTTTTAATATTTTACAAGGCTATATGTTTTTAATTAATTACCAAAAATTATGTTTACTGGACTTTTCTGACTTTGTTATTAGACACCTGATATGTGGTATTAATAATCCTAGCCTCCAGCGGCAACTTCTGGGAATGACGGATGTTACCTTAGAAAAGGCAATCACAGTATGCAGAAATTATTCTGTAGTTGAAGGCCAGGTTGAGGAAATGGAGAAAGTTAGTGAAAAAAAATCAAGAAAGAAATAGAAATAGATGTACTTAAAAAGAAACCTTCAGGAAGAAGGGGTAACAAGAAATCTGATTGTCAATATTGTGGCTATAAACATGACTATGGAAAATGCCCGGCTTATGGAAAGTTATGTGTCATCTGCCAGAAAAAGAATCACTTTGCTAAAATGTGCAGAAATAAAAAAGTGAGTCTGTTAGAAGAAGCTGAACCTAGTGATGAAAGCGATGATGACTATAAAATAGCAATTTTGTCTTTAAAAAAAAAACAATAATTATTCTTGGTATTGTGTAAGTTTAGTCATAAACAAAATTAATGTAAATTTGAAAATTGACTCCGGTGCTCAGTGTAATGTTTTAAGTAAAGCACAATTTCTCAAACTCAATTTAAATTATAGTGATTTAAAAAAAAGTAACGTAAAAATTACTTCTTTTACAAACGGGAAAGTACCAGTTATTGGTAAATGTGTACTTAAGTGTAATTATAATAATACAATATATGTTATGGAATTCTACATAATAGACTCAGATTGTTACAATATATTGGGTTTGGAAAGCTCTGAACAGTTAGGTCTGATTAAGAGAGTTGATACAATCAATAAATTAACTACAATAAAGTCACATCATGATCTTTTTGATGGAGATGTAGGGTGTGTGCCACATGTGGTCAAATTAGAAATTAATGAAAATATTAAACCTGTAGTCTCTCCTGCTAGAAGATTGCCTTTTAGTTTGATGCCTAAAGTTAAAAAAGAGTTGGATCATTTAGTTGAAAAGAAAATAATTGCTCCGGTGACAGAGCCAACCGACTGGGTAAGTCAGATGGTAGTGGTACAAAAGAAAGATGGTTCACTAAGAATTTGTTTAGATCCAAGCCTCCAACCTTTGAATAAAGCATTAAAAAGAGCACATTTTCCATTTCCTGTAATCGAAGATATAACTTCACGTTTAGCTGGTGCAAAGATGTACTGTAAATTAGATGCTCAGTCTGCGTTCTGGATGTGCCCATTAGATGAAGATAGCTCAAGACTCTGTACTTTCCAAACTGCATGGGGAAGATATAGATTTTTTCGTTTACCATTTGGAATTTCACCAGCGCCTGAGATTTTTCATAAAATTATCCATGATACATTTTATGGCATTGATAATGTAGCTTCATTTCAAGATGATGTATTATGTTGGGCTGAATCAAAAGAAAAATTGGAACATGTGTTAAATAAGGTTCTTAATAAAGCTAGAGAGAATTCTATTAAGTTTAATCCTCAAAAGTGTCAATTTTTTGTTACTGAAGTTACTTTCTTAGGTCACATTATCAGTGAACATGGTGTAAGCATTGATAAGGATAAAGTCAGAGCTGTGACTGAATTAAAAGCTCCTAAAGATAAAAAAGCATTGCAGCGGGTATTAGGGATGTTTAATTATTTATCTAAAGGATGATGGGCACTTTGGTACAACCCTTCAACAGGGTTAAGTTATACATCATTAAAAAGATCTTTTCATGTACAATATAAGTTACTTTGGCACCACCGACGAAATATTAGTATTTTCCGAGCTATAATGGTTTTTATAGGTACGCCAATTGTTAGAAATATTGTTTGATCATATTTTCAAATAACAAGAATACAACTACTATCCTACACCGAGTAAATAGCTAACGAAGGTTCCTGGAAACCTGGTTTGCCCACGGTGCAGGTAGTCATCCGCGGGGACAGGTAGTTAGTTGGGGGCGCAGGTGTGCGCTTGCGCAAACCTTGAACTCAACAGTCGTCTGTTTGTGTTTGCTGTGTTAGTACGTCTCATTTTATACACTCAACTACTATTATTTTACCCTTGCGCGCTTACTGGACACCGATATCTGTTTTACATAGTGACCCCGGCTATCTATTGGACCTTTGTTACCCGCCACTCACGTTGACTTTGGCTTGAACTGTGGATTACTGAAGTGCTTATCGACTTGCAATGGAACAATCACGGATTGTGTTATGTGCCAGAGAGGACTATACCATGGGAGATACCGTGAACATCTGCTGACTGAAAACCTGTCAAGGATGCGAGGGGATTTAGCTGCATACATACAAGAAAATGCTGTGATGGAGGTTAGTCCTATTCATTTTTCATTCATTTGCGAAACATGTATACATTTTACAGTAGATATCCCCCTTCTGCGCTACGGCTAATAAGTACAATGTAGGCTTTTTTTAAGGTAAGGCTTAGACCAAACGTCATGCATCGGTATGCTTGTGATTTTCTTTGTCAGTGCATGCACTCTAATATCAATTTATAACAATGATACAAACGAATACCGTCAAAATAAGGTGCAATATAAAAAATGTTACTAAGTATGCCTTATATTCGCATGTATATGGATCCGTCGACATGGTTAGCTACCTGTCACAAACTTATGAGAACAATAGCTAAACGTCGACGGGTTGTGTCATTGTGTGTGATAAGAGTGCGCGCGTGGTTTCCCAAAGGGATGGTCACATATAACCCGTTTCACTTTTTACTTATAACATAACCATTAATGTTTAACCTCGAAGAGCAAGATTGTGATAACCTTATTTTACCTGATTTAAAACACTCCTCATTCTTTTCAGGTTTTGTTTGATGGTACGCAGAAGGTGTGCCATCGATGTTGGCAACGGGCTGAAAGTGATTTAAGATTACGTCTTCAAGATGGAGCACATCAATCACAAGATGAATTACACCAACCGCGAGAACAACATATTGAGGGACTGATTTATTCATCCGTCTACTCTAGAGCACCAAACACTCCGGGGCATTGTATATTTAATAACTGCACTAACGAAACTCGCCATCGGATAGCAAACGTCATTAAAACTCACATATTTTCTGACCACAAGCTGTATATTCCCGACGGTGCCAGAGTTTGCCGAGAGCATTTACTGGGAAATAGTTGGGATGAACTGCCTCAATTCTGCAATGCTACTCATGACTTCAACGAATTCCAGTTTAATAATCTTTGTGATCTACTGACCAACGCCTTAAAAAGTGGATGTAGATTAGACTTTGACGAAGGAGGATTAAATGAAGAAGAAATGCACTACTGGACAGGTCGTAATACTGAACAATTTGAGGCTATCTTGGAGCAAACTCCTTCTCTAAATCAGAGGTGTAATAAACCAAGAGTTGCCTTAGGTATCCTCCTTACCAAACTTCGGACTGGTGAATCAGATGAAAGACTAGCTTCATTGTTTTGTATGTCGAGACGAAGTCTCGAACGACTCCTTGCTGTAGCTAATGATTACGTTGTAATTCACTTGGGTGTGGACCATACAACAAGACAGAATCTGTTAGACAGGAATTTAAGAATTCCAAAATCTATTTATGGAAATGAAGAAATTACAAAACTGATTGTAATATGCGACGGCACGTATGTTTACATACATAAGAGTGCTAACTTTTTATTCCAGCGGCAATCATACAGCCTTTATAAATTCCAAAATCTACTAAAGCCCTTTTTAATTGTAGCATCAGACGGTTACATTATCGACGTCAAGGGTCCATACGCTGCTACCAAGAGCGATGCTGCAATAATGAGTGAAATAATAACGGATGAAGAAAATCCGCTTCACATTCTGTTCCAAACACATGATGTGTTCATTTTAGATAGAGGTTTCAGAGATAGCTTGGAAGACATAGAAGCCGCTGGCTACGAATATCATGTCCCTCCTTCTAAAAACCCTCAGGATTCGCAGCTTACTACTGACCAAGCGAACAAGTCGCGACTAGTTACAATATGCCGCTGGGTAGTGGAAGTGGTTAATGGCAGATTTAAGCGCGATTTTAAACTGTTACGGCAAAAATATTTTAATAACGCGTTGCCTCATATGTTTTGTGATTTTAAAATCGCTGCCGCAATTTTAAATCACTTCCACCAATCCATTGCTGACAGCCCTCACGCAGAAGCTTTTTTAGTAAAGATACAAGAGAAAATACATTCCCCAAACCTTTTATATGGTTATGTTGAGGTGAAAAACCTCAATAATAGAAGGGCTGAATTTGTGAGGTTAGAGGCTGCACAAATAGAGAATTTCCCAAGATTGAGCATAGAAGATATAATGATACTATCTTTAGGTACATACCAATTAAAACTGGCTAAGTCATATTGCAGTGAGCATTTACAAAATGGCCTATACACAATAGAAGTCTACAGACAAACTGCGCTGACAGACTTAGCCAATTATGGTATTAGTTGTGATGCATGGCTTTTACGAGGCCGCATTCAATCAAGGCATGTGAGAGCAAAACAATATTTCTGTTACCTTTTAATTGATGAATCGAACTCAATATACCAATATTATTGTACTTGCTTATCAGGTCGACGCACTGTTGGAACATGTGCACATATTATATCGATAGTTTGGTATTTAGGATATGGGAGACATGTAGGTTTTACTGCGCCTGCATTATATTCAAATGATGTGATTATAGATGCAGAATAAAAAATGCGGTCAACCATTCGGGGGGGCTTAACAAATAACCCTGTACAACTAGGAGTTACATCAAAAATTCAAATATAATATTATACCTCATATGTGTTTCAATTAAACGAAATCTTTAAAAGAAATCTCTGGCTCTTAATCATCTGTAGAAAGTATAAATAAAATGAAGTAAGTTAAAAATATGTTGATGATATTGTTATAAATATATTGTATTGAAAGTCCCATAATACCTAAAATACTAACAATCGAGACTGGCGCCCTTGATATTCTTATTCTTCGTTAAATTACTTGTCTTTTAATAATCAACTCGTAATTGTTGACTCCAGTACCAGGCTCCATACATATTTGCCCATCGTCCTTTATTCCAGGTTATGCAAATATCACATCACCATTAAGGAATCTGTTAAAAACTGACGTGGATTATAGATGGGAGGAAAATCATGATAGATGTTTTCAGGAACTTAAGAAACTAATCACAAATGCACCCATTTTAACATTTTATGAACCAGATAAAGAACTTGTCCTTAGTGTTGATGCCAGCTCTATTGGATTGGGAGCGGTATTACTTCAGAAAGGTCTTCCCATTGCATATGCTTCTAAAGCATTAACTGAGGTGCAGATAAGATATTCAAAGATTGAGAAAGAACTATTGGCCATTTGTTTTGGAGTTGAAAAATTTAAGCAGTATATCATTGGAAAAAATATTGTAAAAGTAGAAACAGATCACAAGCCTATTTTAGGTGTAATGAACAAGTCATTATGTAAAGTGCCAGTTAGATTACAAAAAATGATGATGCGACTGCAACCTTTTCGTATAAATGTTGTGTATACACCTGGAAAATATTTGTATATAGCAGACACTCTATCAAGGGACTTTGCAAGGAGTGGGTATTCCATATATGGTATATGGTATTCATAATATAATTAGAAATGAATATGACTATGTTTTAAAAAAAAGAAAATATGTATATATAATAAATTATTTAGGTTTAGTGACTGGGCAACAGTGGGAATATGCAGAAGTAGAAACAGATTATATGAATTGCACACTTATAATCATAATGAGACATTTTATGAATATGTTAAAAAGTATTTAAAATTATTTAAACGAGTATGCAGTGTAGCTAAATCTAAGTATATTAATAATAAAATTAAATATAGTACTAACATTTCAAAACTGCATGGAATATAATTAATCAGGAAACTGGGAAAGCAAAAGAACCGCACCCCAAATATAATTTAAAAATTAATGATAAAGTGTTGTCAACTGACAAAGAAGTTGCTGAAGCATTTTTTTTTTACTGCCATCCCTGTGTCAACTACTTCGAGTATTATTAATTCATGTTCCACTCTTGCACAGTCACTGCTAACGGAAAATGTAAATTCATGAGATATTGATTTTATTTTTAAACATGTTACTGTTCCACAAGTTTTAAATGCATTTAAAAGCATTAAAGTAAAAAGTACTGCCGATTTAGATGGGATTTCTGTTAAAATTATTAAATCTGTCATTGATGGTGTAGCCCCGTACTTAGCTAGTATATTTAATGACTGTGTTAATAATGGTGTTTTTTCCTGATTTAATGAAATTGAGTAAGGTCATTCCAATATTCAAAGCAGGTAGTAGGTCTGACCCTAATAATTTTAGACCTATAACAACACTACCAACGCTCAGTAAGATTTTTGAAAAATGTATTTTAAATCAATTACTTTCTCATTTTTACGGTAAGCCATTTGGTTTCACGCGGGGTCGTGCTCATAAAACACGTATTCAGCGCCTGGGAGGAGTCGTGTGATGCTATTAATGTCTTTTGTGACTTATCCAAGGCGTTCGACTGTGTGGATCATACTACTCTACTCATGAAACTGCACCATTACGGCATAAAAAACCGAGCGCTTGCCTTGATTAAATCATATATTTCTAATAGAAAACAGAAAGTTGCAATAAATGGAGAAAAATCATCAGGATCGACAGTGACAATGGGTGCGCCCCAGGGCTCAGTTCTTGGTCCTTTCCTATTTTTAGTTTATATTAATGATCTGCTATCGCTCGTTAAGAATCAATGCGAGGTCATATTGTTTGCTGACGATACTTCCTTCTTATTTAAGTTCAAAAGACAAGAAACTGACTATCGAGCAGTAAACAAATGCATCTCCAACACAGAGCAGTGGTCCTCAGCTAATAATTTGCTCCTCAATGAAAAAAAAACGAAATGTGTTAAGTTTACATTGCCAAATGTCAAACAGGTAAACACAAACATTGTAGTTAAGAGCCAGGAACTGTCTCCTGTAAACTCAACTGTATTTCTGGGCATAACCTTAGACACCAAACTCAAGTGGGGACCGCATGTTGATGGTTTAGCGAAAAGGCTTGGCTCTGCCGCATATGCTGTTAAAAAAATGAGACAAATTTCAAATGAAACAACTGCTCGATTAGTCTATTTTGGTTACTTCCACAGCCTCATGACATATGGTATTCTGTTGTGGGGGAGTGCTGCCGACATCGATACTATATTTATTCTGCAGAAAAGGGCTGTTCGCGCTATCTATCAGCACGGTCCAAGGGTGTCACTTAGAAGTAAATTTAAGGAAATAAATATTCTTACTTTCCATTCACAATATATTTTAGAAAATTTAATGTATGTAAAAAAGAACATAACCTTGTTCAAAAGAAAAAAAGATCTGCACAATGTTAACACAAGAGGAAGAAATATGCTGGCAGCTCATAATAGTAGGCTTCATAAAGTCACTAATTCATTCATGGGTCAATGTATACGCTTTTTTAATAAAGTTCCTGAGGATATCCAAGGTCTTCCTATTGACAAATTCATAGAAACTAAAAAGGAGAAGTTGTGTGCTAGAGCATATTATAAACTATCCGATTATTTGGATGATAAAAGCCCTTGGGTATAATCCCCTCATTAACAGGATTGTACTAGTATTTGTAACAAAGCATGTGTAATGTGTCTGTATGTTCGATGAGTTCTTCGTCCCGATGAATATCTAAAGCATCATTGTCACTAAGTAAGTCTTCTTATGGTAGCGTCGGGTGACGGGTCGCTCACTTCCCTCTAATATGGTTGAGGAGGGCGATGGCTGGATCCCGCGTTAACTCATGAACGGGTGCCGTTTGAGGGTGTTCGTCGTTTGGATACTTGGGGGGAGGGAGACTTGCCGAGCTAACAGATGCAGAAAAGAATAATTTTGTATAGACATAAAGAGACTCTGTAAATTTATTTTGAAAAAAATATACCCGTGAAGTTTCTTGCCAGTTCTTCTTCACAAAGGTTTTTTCGAACTGGTGGTAGAATCATGTTTTATTTGACCTCAATAAGAACAAGTAATTTTCAATGTTGAGAAATAAATATTTCATTTCATTTCATAAAACTTAAAAATCCCATGTCCAATATAATAACGCAAAATATTAGGAGTGTCCATAACCGCTCGCTTGCCTGGACGGGCACTTGACGCACACCCTACATTGCCACGTAATTTTTTATAACTGCCGCCGCGTTTCGCCGCGCGGCTTGGGTTTTACAAAAACATTCATTGTGCCTCAAGTTGTTATTGTAACACTAACAAGTGTTATGTTTTTTATGTTTAGTATGAATGAAACTATATATTTAAGTGTTTTGTTCAGTACTATTCGATTACAAAGAAGAATTATGATACGCTGAACACAGAGATAGCGCGTTTTTGAGCACGACTTATGTTTAAACGATGATATCTCAAAAGTTAAATCGATGACGTAAGGTTTTTTTATTTTTTATTACAATGTTTAAATTATATAAATTAGGATAAAAAATAAAACCATACACCGGTCCATACAAAATTATTATTTACAGCCCTTTGATCATGTACAAAAATCTAGCGGTGTGCGCCGTAATTCGAGGTAATCTTAATATGTCACAGATGCACAAGTACCACAGTTAGGCCTCCGATCGGTTATTACTTGACCTAACATATTAATCGCATTTAATATGATGAAACAGCCAAAAATATCAAAAAATGGTGAAATGGGTAAAATTATTGCGTCAGCAAGCAAAGCAAATGCCAAAATACCTACCACCAAATGTATGGGCTTAGAAAAAGCTAAACTTTGTGTCTCATGCTGAAATCTTTATTTTTAAATATGAGTAGACAA
Source organism: Marasmarcha lunaedactyla (assembly GCA_923062675.1). NCBI lineage: Eukaryota > Metazoa > Arthropoda > Insecta > Lepidoptera > Pterophoridae > Marasmarcha > Marasmarcha lunaedactyla. The sequence goes on along the minus strand of OV281365.1, from coordinate 10,782,634 downwards.
TTGACCTTATAAATAACAGCACACCACGTAAATATATTCACCAAAAGTATTAAAATATGGAAATTAAAAGCCACAAACACACCCGTAGCCGCGAACCTACGATTTCACACTATCCACAACTTTAACTTTTTTAATTTTTTCATGGCATGGATTAACGTCAAGATTCTATTTGGTAGATTATTTTACAGAGAAGCAAGACAGATATATACAAATAGGCCTTAAACAAACGGGGACAGCAAATATCAATAAAATAGACGACTGGGGAGCAGAGAGCCGCATGTCAAGTGGTACTTGACACAGGCAATTTGGAGTACAAAATCCATGTCACCTGGTACATGACAACTTAGCGGATAAGCTGTCAAATCTCGATGACCTAGATGTTAACATCTCTATACTTAATACTGATTTGGACGTTATAGTTTTTACTGAACGTAGGATTGACAATAGCAAACCGCTGCCACAAAAGAAATATAACCAAACATATAGTTCGACAAAAAAAAATCAATATGACGGCGTTGTTGTTTTCGTAAAGGACACGATAAATCATTCTGTCAAGGAAATACTCTTGGAAGGCGCTTCATGTCTCGAAGTTCGTGTCTCTAATTATTCTGTTGAATATACGTTAAAATGTGTCTATCGTCCCCCATCTAGAACTACTTGTAAAAGTTTTATATTAAAGCGCCTCATCTAAAAAAAAATGTAATCTTAACTGGTGATATGAATATACATATTCTCGAGGGAAACCATGACACATTTTCTGACGTATACCTGGATATGTTAGCATCATTTAGACTGCTACCGGGCATAGATTTGGTACAAGGAAAAATAGTTGTTTAGACCACATCATTACCAATTTTGAATATTCCTCCTATTCTGCTTCCATATTTGTCCTAGATACAACAATCACAGATCATAAAATGACTATGATTAGCTTAATGAATAAAACCAACACACATTATTCATCTTAAAAAATTAAATCTTTTACCAACTTTGAAAAAGCTCTAGAAACTCTAAAAAATACATTAGACCTCTGCTAACGTATAATGGATCTGCTATCGATTCAAGATCCGAATATATTGACCAATAAGCTTATACATTTCGAAAAAACTACTACGTGACAGATTGACGCGCAACACGTGACGCGCAACAAATTTCGTAGTATGGTGTAATGAACGAGTGCTCAAATTAATCGAATCGTACCAAAACTATGAATGTTTATGGGACACTTCTCACGGAGAATATAAAAATAAATTTAAAAAAAGGGTACATGGGATTCAAAAGCGAAGACATTAAATGTGTCTGTGAAAGAAGTTGAAAGCAAGGTACATACTCTTCGATCGCAATTTATCCGCGAAAGGAAAACATTGAAATCTGGAAAAAAAACAGGAAGTGATAATCAAGATGTTGTCAAGATTATATGGTTTGCATATAAACCTTTGCAGTTTTTGATAAAAGGTGAAGCAACAACTGGAAATAAAGGCACCATTGAAAATCATGTAAGTTGTTTATGATTATTAAATAGTAGATTTAGATAAAGTTTAGTTTGTTCTATTTAAGCACGTTCATTTTGCCAAGAAACTCGCCCTTGTTCGCTAATAAAATAGTTAGAAAAGGTATCTCTCATAGTAGATGGTACCGGAGACAATTCCACATGTTCACTCTGTTCCTCTAAATGAAGTAGATTATTTATTGTTACTTCACTACACCAAGAACCATTCATTACATCAAATTCAGAATCTTCACTGTCATAAGTTCCTGGTGGAGTATACAAGTGTCTGGAACGAAATCTCCCGTCCCATCTCTACCATCTTTAGCAACTCCTCCATCAGTAGCAGTTACAGTTAAAAGAAAGACAAGATCAAAAGTTCCTGTTGTAGTAGCCAAAAAGTCTAAGAAACCAAAAAATAAGTTCAGGATGACATACAAATGGAAGAAGGTACCATTTATCACAGAGTGGAGACCCTAGAGGACGACTTTGAAGATCATGACATACAAGAAATTGAATCACCCCTTGAATATTTCTACAGATTCTTTTCCCGTGATATAATTGAAGATATTGTCAGTGAAACAAATATTTATTCCAACCAATGTACAGGCAAATCTATTCAGCTTACTGAGGAAGAATTTTGCAATTTTTTAGCTATACATATTTTGATGAGTATTGTTGGTATGCCTTCTTGAATAGATTACTGGAGCAAGAAATTTTGATATCCACTTATAGCTGATATAATGACTCTGAAACGATATGAAAAAAATACGACGTTATATTCATTTTGCGGACAACAATTATGACAACGGGGACAGGTATTATAAGGTTCGACCAATAGAAGAGAAAATACGAAATAGTTGCGTTGCTCAAGAGACCGAAAGACATTTTAGCATTGATGAAATGATGATTCCATTCAAAGGCACAAAAGCAGGCAAAAGGCGACAATATATGAAGGATAAGCCCAATAAGTGGGGCTTTAAAAACTATGTCCGTGCTGGTATATCAGGAATGTTATATGATTTCATCTTATATGGCGGGGAAGACACATTTAGGTTTCACAGATTTTCTGAAGAAGAAGAGACCTTGGGTTTTGGTGCTCAAATAGCTTTATACCAAAGTATTAAAAGGAGGCCCGCTATGGTTTTCTTCGACAACTTTTTTACGTCGCTAGAAGTACTTTATATACTGCGCCAAAATTATGGTATTTTAGCACTAGGAACTGTACGAATTAACAGATTAAGAGGAGCAGAGAATGTAATTACCAGTGAAAAAATGCTGAAAAAAAAGCTCATTCGGGTAAAATTCGAAAAAGATCCATCAAGCATACGGAGATCACTTAATACATTTTCTTTATTTTGTAAGTAATTTCTAACCCACCAACGTGCTTTTTTTCTTTTTGATGCTTTTATCGATAAAATTATAACCACCGCCGATGAAATCAACACTAGTTCCTCTGGCGACATGTTGTCGACGACGATCCTGCGAAGACAGACGATGTTGCTAAACGATAGTTGCGCGTTACCGTTCAACAAGATAAACGAGTTGAGCAACATGTCCCGCGTTAAATGTTGCCACGTGAATACGTGCCCTTAGTATGGCGTAAAAGGATCATGACTCAGATTTACTTTTGAAGGAGATACAACACTTCCTTATGAATTATTGAATAGACGAACACCTTTGGAATTTTTTCATTTCTTTTCTACACCGGAGCTGAAACAAAAAACTGTAGCTGAAAGCAACTTATAACTTGGATTCAGATGAGTGTAATATGAAAAAGTTGAACTTTTGTCAATTCGGATTGCAGTTGGCGGAGTCTTTGTGTAGGATAGAAGCGCCTATAAATGGAAACAAACGACATAGGTAGAAAAGGACTTGAAAAAACGTCGTAACGACGCTCAGCCACCACCTGCAAAAGATGTCAGACAGCACTCTGTGATACAAAATATAAAAATTGTTTCTATAAATTTCCTGAAGAATAAAGAAATTGTGATACAAAAGGTTCTCTTTTCTGTTATTTGTTTACCATACTTCACATAATTTAACGAGTGCGCAGTGTTGTTTATAAACCAGATACACTATTTTCCCTGATTTTATGGAAAAAAATATACATATATAAGGTTTTCTCGTTATTTTTCATATATGTACACAACGTAGTATTGTATATATTTTAATTTTCATAAAAATATATACGAGCTGCTTCCAACATCGCGTCTGCATAGGTGGACTGCAACTGACTGCAACGAAATAATAACGTTTTTAGTTGTGTTGATTCTGCAAGGTCTCTATCCGTTACCAGAGGAAGAAAAATACTTCTCTTTTAACGAGTCTGGGACCATGCCATACTTTTCACGCATCAAGTCGTATAATCGTTTTACACGGCTAAAATCGTTATATCATTTCGTTGACAACGAGACTTTGACTGACAGAAATAAGCTGCAAAATACAACCGGCACTTGACTATCTAAATGAAAAGTTTTCAACATAGTTTCATAAAGTGGCAGGAGCGATTCAGCTTTGCTCAAAAAATTGCATCTAAAGCCGCCCGAGTTGGCGTTAAAACATACGAGCTTTGTGAGTCTCGCAGTGGCTATCTCTCGAAGATTTTTGTGTATGTTGGAAAAAATACTCGAATTACACCCATCAATGATCGACCTGAAGACGTGTATGATGACCAACCCGACAATGAGACTGTAGATAGACCCAATAATTGATCAGCCCATTGACATATTGCGTGTCCAGCCTGACATTAAGACGCTTGACCGACCACTGAACGAGAATGTTGACCAGCCTAATAGTAATTTTGCACGTCCCACCAATGCAACCGCTAAAATAGTTTTTGACATGGTAGAGCCACTATTTGACCGTGGACACACAATAATAATGCATTATTTTTACAACAGCCATTATTATTGCGATGACTAAAACGACATAAAACTGATTGTTATGGTACTATACGTTTGAATCGTGTACTCGTGCCCGACTCACTTAAGACGTTAACTAAGACTGACTTACGACAGGGTGAAGTACAAGCTACTTGGTACTAACTTGGTTGGCACGATCTCTATGTACCATCACATACAGGTGGGAACACAGAATAAATATGACCGACTGACGTATAAACCTAAGATAGTACTTGACTACAAGAAATTCATGGGCGAAGTGGACAGAACCCACTGCTCAACCCGTGGAACAACTTAGAAACCAGGTGTGGTATAGAAGGTCCTTTGCAGGTTGCTGAACACTGCTTTGTTTAATGCTTACGTAATATTTTCATCGCAGAACCCGATTATATCACATCGGCAGTTCCGGACCTTTATATTTACACTTTCATATATGCACAAAATTTGATCACATTTACTTAACAAAAGTTATTCTGTGTCAAAGATACCATCTCCTAATGATGAATTTAGAAAAATGCAAAAAAGTACCATGTTGCTTGGATCTTTTTTGCATAATAGATACCTCACTTTATTTCAAAAACCTATGGAGCCAAATGCTTTGGATCTAGTTCGCAAACTGTCAAATGTGACGTTTGCCTTTGTTAGACACATTCATGATGTTTGGATGTTTTCTGCGTATATATTTTTGATGAACTTTGGCTGAATCATAAATATTTTAAGATTCAATTTAATATTAAAATTGTGGGTTGTTTAGTATTCTACAACATTAAAAAAACACTATTTTTTTATTATATTTTTTAAATATATTAATATCAATATTACACCGATGACACTATGCGATGCATTAAATCGAAAATAAAATGGAATGATTTTTTCAATATCCATCGCAACCCTGCTCTACGGCTGCCATTACTACAATATTACTACACCACGTCTGAGTAGTGTTGGTGTTAATTTGTTGCAAAATTATTATTAAACCTATTATTCGTTATGGAACGTGCGAACAATGTTTTAAGAGGTGCCTACTTGGGATATAGTTCCGGATCCGAAGACGACGATCAAAATGAAAACAAAGACAGCAAGTAACTCCCAACTTTTTATAACCTCGAAAATACTTTCCAACTTTATAAATGCTGGATTGCTTAAAGTATGATTGCGTTGATAATAATAAAAAAGTACATCTTTTTTATACTTTAGTATAATGTTAGTCTCATAGGGTTTCTAAATTTGGAGCATGTTCAAAGCTAAGTGTGTATTTTTCACTAGATTTGGTATTTTTCACTAGGGTTTACAGGTTTAAATTGCGCACAACGCAACTTAAACTTACGCAGTAGTAGATTTTTAGAGGTTGCTATGGATACGCGTTTGCGAATCCGCATATAGTACGATCGCAACGAAAAGTATTTTTTTGGGACCGAGTAAGTGTAAAAATTGTAATGTTGACAGATTTATTTGCAAAAAGACTTGCCATTTGGCAACTAACCTACTCACATATTTCTGAAAAGTCGAAGAAGTACACATTTCCAACCTCTTTTTAAAGGATGTACTTGTTTATTCTATTGTGTTAATTATAATTGGGCTGGTGACTGCAACTCTACGACTCGGGGCGCAGGTATTTTGCTTTATAGGACGAAGATGCTTAGTTTTAACTTTTCATTTTATAATTAGTTAGTTTACCAATTTTGGTAAATAGGTAATTAAAATAATTGAAGATTTCATGGTTTTCCTTCCATTAAATTTTCCAAGTATGTCAGAGATTTCATTCTTGTGATTGACCCTTATGATCGATGCAATAAAATTATAGGGTGTAATTTTTACAGATTTTAGTCGGTTCGATTCCCGGGTGAATCAAACGAATTTCCGAAAATCTTTGAATGCGGTTTTATTTCTTTTCAAAAATAAAGGAATGTTTCTTTTGAATAAAACTTGCTATCTCAATTATTTAGAGTACTTTCCCTTCTGGTGGCATTAAAAAATCCACCATATACACACACACACACACATATATATATATATATATATTTATATCCACACATATATTACACACATATTTATTGATTTATAGGGTGTCCCAAAGGTCGACGTCAAGCCGAAACCGGGTGATAGGCTAGGTCATAACAGTTATCAGAAAAATATAAAAAAAAATTCAGTCATGTATTTTTCAAATAATAGTGTTTTTTTTTAACCCTAAACTTGATTTTGTGAATTCTAATGCACATTACGTTCAGAAATTTTTTTCACCATCATAGCTGTATTATCGTCGGGTTTTTTAATACGAAATTGATTTCTGAACGTTATTTAACCTATGAAAAAAAAACTATCGCCATCTCACTCACGCGCTGTCAGTAGCGATCAAAATGGCGAACCGTCCGAGAGCGCCTACGCATCTCAAGGTAATTATCCTATTTAATTTCAAATAATTTATGTGATTTCAATTGAAATTCGATTGAATTTACTTATTTCTAATCCTAAACTATTGATTCGTGATAATATTTTGCTCAAATATGTTTCATTTTGCATAATAATTTGTGACTTTTGTTTGGTGTGCATTTAAGTTCACACCGCCAGCTGAACTGGGATTTACGTAACTATTTGCTTGTGCATTTAAGTTCACACCGCCAAATTCTGAGTTAATTAAAAACTTATTTTACTGTATGTTTAAATGCACATTGCCAGCTTAACTACCACTTGCATTAACTTTTATTTTTCATACACTTGTAAAAATAAAGCTTGGTTTGGCATCGAACGAAAGACGCTTACAAGCTATTTGCACTCTTTTCGCAATTTTTGCACACAAGCTATTTACACTGACCTTTCTTGACAACCTCCGTGGCGCAATGGTCGAATAGCCGGTTCCGGCACGAGATGTCGCGGGTTCGATTCCCGGAGCGGGGCAAATGTTTGTATGATCTACAGATATTTGTTCCGGTGCTAGGTGTTTTCTATGTATTTATATATTGTATTCTAGGTTCCTCCCTAGTTCGTTGTATGGTAACCCATAACACAAGCTTTGCTTACTTTGGGGCCATGTAGTCGGTGTGTTTGTCTGAGGATTATTATTATTATTTCTTCCGTTTGCTGCAGATGACAAGATCTCGGAAAATACTTGCTTTAGTACCAAAATCTGGAGCAAAGTCTGATATTTCATCTGAAGAATCTTCCGAAGATGAACTCCAGATGTGTAGACCTTATTCTTCAGACTCTAACGACAGTTCCCCTGTTCGTTCACTGGCGTCATCCATTGAGAACATAAATCTTTCAGACAGCGATGACTGTGAGTTTCGAGAAATATACACTATAGTATCAGGCCCTGAAGAACTGTATCCTCTACCTAATTTGCGACCAAATATCACGATTCAATCCGGCTCAAATTCACCTGCACTTCATAATGATCCTGATATAATACCTCCTTCTCCAGTACTTTACATTCCACCGTCACCTTCTATTGAGTCTGAATACAGCCCTTCACCTGCAACTCCTACAACTTTAAGTAGACCTCCCGAAGCTGCCGTCCCTGGACCTTCGACTCCTTCATTGGCGATTCGTGCATCGCTTCGAGTGAACCGTTCCAGAAAACCAAGGCTAGTCGTCAAAAAAACAATATTAAAACTAGAGAAAATGGCTCCCAAATGGACAAAAACGAAGTTTCTCGGGAGAGCTGAAATAGAAGACGATTTCTTTGAGTGTACTAAACTGAACAAGTCACCTCTCGATTATTTCAAATTATTTTTTTCGGATGATATAATCGACTTGTTGGTAGAACATACTAAGCTTTATTCAGTTCAAAAAAAAGGCACCTCTATCAGTGTGACCCAAGATGAAATTAAAGATTTTCTGGCGATAAACATACTCATGGGAGTCGTCAATATGCCAGCGTATACTGACTATTGGTCTAAACAATTTAAGTACTCTAAGATAGCCGATGTCATAACACTAAAAAGGTTCCAGACTATACGACGCTACTTTCATTTTAACGACAGCATGAAAGATGATGGTGACAGGTACTACAAAATAAGGCCATTAGTGGAAAAAGTCCGTCGCAACTGCGCAGCCCACATTCCAGAAGGAAAACATTTCAGTATAGATGAGATGATGGTGCCCTACAAGGGTACCAGAGCTGGCAGCAGGAAACAGTATGTGCGAAATAAGCCAAAGAAATGGGGATTTAAGTTGTTCGTTCGTGCTTCACCAACAGGCCTTGTCCATGATTTTCTAATTTATGGAGGAGAGGACACCTTCCGTCACCACACTTTTTCTAGAAAAGAAAACGGAATGGGTCTCGGTGCTAAGGTGGTCCTTGCTTTAGCCAAATCCATAAAAGAACAGCCATGCTCCGCGCTATATTTTGACAACTTCTTTACATCAATCGAATTGATGCATCATTTGAGAGAAGAGTATGGTATATTCTCCCTTGGAACAATAAGATCCAACCGACTTCGAGGAGCAGAGAAGAAATTACCTACGGATAAGGAGTTAAAAAAGAAGGGAAGAGGAGCATTTGCACAAGTTGTTTCAAACGAAAATAATCTCGCAATAGTGAAATGGTTTGACAATAAATTTGTTTTGGCTGCAAGTTCTTACGTCGACGCTCACCCTGTACAGAATATACAACGGTACAAGAAAGAAGAGAAGAAGAAAGGTCCGGTCCCATGTCCGAAACTGATAAAAGAATATAACGCATACATGGGTGGCGTCGATCTGGCGGATATGTTAGTCGCGTTATACCGCACGGAATTAAAAGGCCATCGTTGGTATCTAGCACTTTTCTCGCAGATCTTAGATATATGCGTAAATAACGCCTGGCTTCTTTATCGGCGCGAGAACAGTGGTAAAAAAAAGTTACTACGTCTCAAACAATTTCGTGGAGCTTTATTCAAACAACTGCGTTGTTTCGAAAGAAGTTCTTCTCAATTGAAAGCTGATGCTCTTACAAAATCTGTTCCGAAAGTGAAGCATCCTGTGGCGGAGAGGCCTGATGATGCTACTCGGTACGATTTGGTTGGACATATTCCAACTTTTACGACAAAGGGTCGGTGTAAGAACTGCATCAAAAATCAAACTAAGTTTTACTGTCAAAAATGTAAAACTAGGTTGTGTTTGGTCGAAGGTCGCAATTGTTTCTTGGACTTTCATATAAAATAATATTATATAATAGATTTTATAATTAGGTTTTTTTTAGTGTTGTAAGTGAAGTGATTTATTTTTATTTTTTATAGCGGTTTATAGGGTCAAAGCTACCTTTGTTTTTTAATTAAAGGAAGTTCCTAAAGTATTTCATACTATTATTAATACTTTTATTGTTTGATACAGGTAAGGAAACCTAAATTATATTACTTGTTTTGAAGTTTTTTGTTTAATTTATTTAAATGTATCGTGCAGTGTAAACATGGCAGTGTGCATGTAAAGACACATACTTTTTATTGACTTCTTTCTTGACTACTTGGCGATGTGTACTTAAAAACACATAAGAAATCCTAAAAACTAAAAAACATAGATTTTTTATTTTATTTTTCCTGGGCTCTACACACTTCTATTAACATACTAAAGTAATTAAAATTACTTTTTTTTACATTAAAATTGTCTGCCAAGTATAGGGTTAATGTACTTCCCTGTGTCAATCTTTTAACTGCTGTTGCTACAAATATTGATTTTTTACCAAAGTTTCTTTTTTAACAAGTTTCTGAATAGTGTTTCTGCAATCTGTAATATAAAATTTTAAACCAACTGCTCTAGCTTGAAAGAGAATGTCATTTTATGCCGAACCAAGTATTCAAAATTAATTTTTCGGCCTACTTTAACTGCCTGCACTGAAAAAAAATGTACTACGCTATTTTGGCAAGTAACTTAAAAAAGTGGCGCATTTAATAACAATTCTAAAATGGTGTAGCACTTACTACATTATTTCTTAGTCTTGGCGCGAAAAATGTTTTTTTCAAAATTACTCAGTTTCGAGCTATTTCTCTTAACTTACTAAAACTTTTTTTGGCGCGATACGGTATTCATCAATTTACATCAATCGTTTTCGGAAGGTCGTTTACCAAGCGCTCGGAGAAATGCAGGAAGACCTATGATAGAAAACGAAGAAGAGGTACTCCTAGAAACTGAAAATGATCCTACCACTTCAGTACTTGCCATACAGACTACTACGGGAGTCCCAAAAAGTACCGCACATCGTATTTTAAAACGTCACAGATTTCATCCGTACCACGTTAGACGTGTGCAGACTTTATTACCTTGTGACTACCCTGTGCGAGTACAGTTTTTTTCCATACAATGCTCAGGAAACATGAGGATCCACAATTCTTAGATAGAGTTTTATGATCCGACGAAACCACATGTAGAAAAGACGGGTTTTTAAACCTTCATAATCTGCATAGTTGGAGTATCGAGAACCCGCACCTAATGAGATAGGACAAATGTCAGTACCAATTTAAAGTTAACTTGTGGACAGGCATGATAACGGCAAAATTATCGGACCCTTTGAGTTGCCGGGGAATTTGACTGGCGAAATGTATTTAAATTTTCTGCAACATGATTTGCCAGATCTCTTAGAAGATGTGCCTTTAAGTATTTTACGGGATATGTGGTATCAAAATGGTGGATGTCCTGCTCATTATGCCCGTCCAGTGCGGAACTATTTAGACCAAGAGTATGCAGGACGGTGAATTGGCCGTCTTGGCCAAATTTTATGGCCGCCCCGCTCTCCTGATTTAAATCCGTTGGTTTACTTTTTACTGGGGATGCCTAAAAGAAAACCTTTATGCTAAACCAATAGCAACAATAGGGGAGCTCCGACAAAGAATCATGGAGGCTGCAGAAAATATAACCACACGAAGATATGCGCATCTGATTAAAAGATCATTTTTAATGTATTAATACTGGTGGTAAACAATTTGAACATTTGATTTAATAAATACAAAAAACATTTTGATATCAACTCCCTGTTTTATTTAAACAACTACATATTCCACTCTTGCAAACTAATGGTGTAATGACATTAATACAGTTTTCAAGGATTAATTACTAAATATTTCTGTTTGGTCCTTGTTCACAAAAAATAGGCATAATTTTTGTTTATGCTCAATGTGGTTAAAGTATTTTACCATTTTAGAATCTTGATTAATTGCGCCAATTTTTAGAAGAACTTGCCAATGTAGTGTTGATACATTTTTTTTACACCATGCCATATCAAATTTGGTATAACGTTTAAATTTTCTAAAATTGACAGAAATAAATGAAATTAATTTTATTTTTGTATCAAAACTACAGAGAATTTTGCTTTATTTGGCTGTGATTAACAGCTATGCTATTCCGGTCCCGAATACAAAAGAAATAACAGTATTTATGGTGGAAGTTTAGTCATAGTACCTAAACATAGTGTACAGGGTATCGAAATCCAAAGTTTTTTAAAACTTATTATAACTTTAAAAATGGAAGAGACCGATTTTTTTTCTTATTTTTCCCTGGGTAGTCGTCGCCGTATGCACTACCTGGTACCGGCTTATCGTTGAATTTTGGGACACCTTGTAAACTTATAAGCACTTATAGGTACCCATATTATTTAAAGGTATTACCATAACGTGTGTATGGTTTTATTTAATGAAAAAAAAGTTATTTTTTCCGGTTTTGATTATGTCTAGTCGATTATTATTGGTTATACAAATTATTATTATTATTATACAAATAGCCAATAGCACGTCATGAGTGCCGGTAGTCGAATAATTATAAGAAGTATCAAAAGTGATATTGTATTTAAACGTAACGAGATAATATGTCAAAATAATAATTGAAGATTGAATAAGTGTCTGATGTAATTTCTGTTCCTAGAGTAATAACTCAAAGCTATAAATAAGCAAAAGGAATAATTAAAAGATATGACGATGTCGTTTTACTTCACATAGAAAGTGCTTGTTTGTATTATGTTTATATAGTTTTGTAGCAACTCTGTAGTAGCTTTTTAGCAATAATCGTTTTTGTTACGAGACTCTCGCGCTGTCGTAAAAACAAAACAACATTTACTGCGTGGACAGGTGACGCGAGAGTCAGTGGCACGGTTTAGACGTTTCAGTGGATAATCATCATGGACAGATAATCGATTTTAAACTACTCAATCAACCTTTTCAATCGTTTCAAAAGTATTGTACGGGCTGTTGTTTATTCGTTTAGCTATACTTTTCGAGGCGAATGCGTTTTCTTGTTTTGGTGTTCTTTCTTACTACATTGTTCGTTACGATCCCGGCTTACGTTACTGGATATCTGTGCTTGCCTTCACGACTTTTTGCCGACGAACCCACAAGCTTGAATTTCGGACATCGGTACCCCCGGAAATACTAACCTCGGCACGCTATTTGGATACTCGATTTTATCTAGATATGGACTTGCGGTGCGTTAATTGTGGTATAGCCGCAAATCGCCTGAGAGGGCATATCCTCGAAGAACCTCTTCGAAGCATCATAAGTCAATGGATCACTCCACGAATTTTAAGTTCATATAAAAAAAATAAACTAAATTGTGACAATTTACTTACTGTCACTACTTTCGTATTGTTTAACTCATTATTTTATTCTTCCAGGTCACTGAAGCAGATGTAGTCTGCCATGATTGCTGGATATTGTCTTTAAACCAACTACCGGCAACAAGTCAAGCAGACGAACCAATTCCTAGTGATGGTCATCGTCATGTGTGTATTATGGTTGAAGATTAGGTACTTCTGCGGGCCCGAAGCCACTCACTCAGAAATGAGTCTGTCTGGGAGAGTCACATTTTTAATGTTATTTCTGCATCGATACAACGATGAACAACAAAGAATAATGAAAATGTTTTGAAAAAGCTGTTGGAACATTAGTATTTTTTTTCTTAAATGCTTTTTTTTATTAGAAACAGGTCTTATTGTGAATATTTGAAATAAGATTACTTAAATCATGTTTATTTCAGATGCGAGGAAGTGCTTTCATTTCCCATGCATGTTGGCAGCGTGCTGATCGCACTCAGTCGCAACCTGTGCAACCTGCACAACCAGCACGAAGTGCAGTTCCTTTATTAGACCCAATACTAGAAGAGCCTGCACATCATAATCTACATCCCACAGTAATTGTGTTACCAGGGTTTAAAATAGCAAGGGATGAAATGAAATGAAATACTGTGATGATACTCAAAGACAGTGTTTTGTAATTGAATGTGAGCGCCAGGATAGATGCAGGGAACTTCTGTCTCTTCAGACTTTTCTGTTAAAAAATTATAAATATTTACTCCCAGTGGGGCAAGTCTGCAACATTCTTTTAGGGATTGTGATATGGGACTTCCTCAATGGTAGACCTTATGACATCAATCATTTCGACGGTGACGTGCCAATACCTTCTATCTAAATAAATATAATTTTGCAGGAGAATAAGAAACGCTCATTTATGTTACAGAAAGTATGAATAAATTATTACTAATGCATAACAGGGGTATGGTGGTATTGTTTAGAGAACACAAACACAACTTGAGCTAAGTTAGGTATTTATCAAAAGCTCATATCAAATATTTGTTGATTCAAAAAAAATCAACAAAAAATGAGATAGGAGGTATTGGCACTTCACCGTCGATTTATGTACTCTTCATTGAAGAGATGTTAATTATGTCGAATTCAGCAAACACTTGTGTAGATTTTGAGAATATAATTCAAATGCCAGATAATTTGGTATCATACTGGTTCGGTCAAACCAAAAAAGAGTTCAACACTCTGTTGGCTGAGGTGCCAAGACTTGTATAGATAAGTAGAGGAGTATTGGCACTTTCTGTATATTTGAGGAAATTCGGACAGGTGATTCATACAAAAGGATAGGATCACTTATGAATGTTTCGGCAAGGACTGCATCCAATATGGCTAAAAGAGTGAGAGATGTTCTTTTTGAAGATTATGTACCAGGACACCTAAGAATAAACAATATTGCTGCAGAACAAATTGCCCAGAGGAACTTAACTCATAATTCCTAATGGACTATTTGGAAATGAGGAAAAAACAATACCAATTGTTATAATGGACGGTACAAAGATCTATGAGCCAAAAAAGTGCCAATTATTTATATCAAAAAAGCACATACTCATTGCATAAATATCGAAATCTTGTGAAATTGACGATTATTGTAAGTACTGATGGATATATCATTGAGGTGCTTGGCCTCTATTCAGCTACCTCATCAGATGCACATATCATAAACAATGTATTCGGTGAAAAATCATGAGAAATTATTATTAAGAGGGTGTGGGCTGTGTTTAGTCTGGATAGGGGCTTTCACGATTTTCTACTACTCTTAAATTCGTGTGGTTACCAAGTGTATAATCCAGAAAGTATCCGTAGAGCTTACTTTGAAAGAATAAATGTTAATCAAGATATTATTAACGATTTTCCCTAGTTGCCCTAAAGTGAACTCATTTTAATTTTGCTTGGTACATAACAGATAAAACAGACTCGTTCCTATTATGGCGAGAACATTAGAGCCAATAGTTACCAATGTGTACCTACACAATAGAAGTAAGCAGAAAGGTGTCAAAGGTGAGGTGGCTAGGAGAGTTGTCGAACCCTAAATAATGGCTTTTAAGACGTAAAATTCAATCCAGAAAAGTATATTTTGTGTACCTAATGGTCGGCAGCTCTCTACAAGGCCGCAATGCAATTACACAACATTACTGTAATGCATTGTTGGCAAAATAACAGTTGGTTGCTGTGCACATGTCATGACAGTAGTTTGGTACCTGAGCTGGAGGTAAACCCCAAGTTCTACACAAAATGTAATTTTATGGGTTTAAAGGACCTATTATGAAATTCATAAAATGATATAATTTGTTCTTGGCTGTAAAGCAAATGAAGGTGGGCCCAAAGTACAGAGATGATTGCAGATCACCTTTGCGTAAAAAGTTCAGGGAAAATACTGGCATCAACGCGTCTATCGCAACTTTCTGCAGAAACAGCTCTTTTTATGTGGTCAAACCCAGATTATAACCGTTTTACAAACTTGTGTTGGTAAAATTTACGCCATTATTTAAATTTCTAGCACGAGTTTAAATTTCTTGCACTTAACAAACTGATGATCTTCGATCGAGGTATGACATTATTAAATTTATTTGAACAGACAGTATGCGACACAAAATTAAAAGATATATGATATTTGTAAAACTAAATATCCAGTTACAATTTGGCGACATCTAAAAATAATGAAACGTATCCTGGTTAGAGAGAACTACATAAAATGTTTATTATCAAAAAAATAATAAAACAAAAACTACTAAAATGAAGTTATGATTAACTGCGATTTTTCAGAAAATTACACATGTAATATGCATCGACAAAAAAATCTGTCCACGTTGGGTCGCAAAATCAAATTTCATTACTTATTGCACATAACACACATTAAAGGTTCGAAACCTCAGGCATATTGCACTGCCCTGCTAATTGTACTTGCAGTAATCGACAATTCTGCGATTTTCACTGTTTACAAAAATGATATCTCAAAGTTCCAACTTAAAGTACATAAAAAAAAATATATTCATTGTTTTTTTACTATAAGCATGTTTTTTATTTAACGAAATACGCAGCACTTGCACAAAAATATTACTTTTACTAGTAGGATGTGCAGTATTTAGCACATGTTAAAGATTGTGCAGTACTTGATACGATAACTGCTACTTCATCTAGCATATAATTTTTTTTTTTAAGAATACTAACTAAAGCCACCCGCAGTATTCTACAGTGCTGCCTGTAGAGTAGCAGAGTTAACATAGATTTACGCACACACCGAAGCGCCGCATTTCGAACTAGCAAGTCAGTGTGTGACGGAGCCGCTCCGTGGTGCTTATAATTTGATTATGTAATGCTCCAGTGCTGTGGTTTTGGTAAGTTTTGATTATTAACTTTATTATTATAAGTTTGTTTTATATGATGTTTAGGTATTCGAGATCCATATTGAAATAAAACTACGTTTTTAACCGTCGATAGTCAACCGCCTGCAAATATGCCTAAACTTTGATATACATTTAAATGAATATACGCCAGTAATAATACTTATAAACGTTGTTTGATGTCAGTTTGTTTCAGTTTACTCGTTTAACATATTTCCGTAGCACGTCTTCTGTTGTTTTGCTGGGTAAATTAACATGAGACTTGGCCCCAATGACGTTTGTTAGTGTTGTATTATTAGTAGGTACTTGTCGTATTTTGCTTACAACACTGGTCTTCGTAAAAAAAAATTATTATGTGTGTTTGTGATAAGACTATTTTTTTTAATCGGAATTAACATACAACAATAAAAAAAATTACCTGTATGTGTATGCGCTTGCTTTGAAAATAAATCAGGATAGTTAACTTACTTACTCGTGAATCAACTGGTTTTAACATTTTCTTTTCAGGTAATTTTGTTCAAAATGTCTTCAAATACCCGAGGCAGAAACATGGTAACGTAACCATGGTGATTGGTAAATCTAAGCAATCTGAAGGTACACCTGTGCCTTTAATTCTTCAAGAAATGTCAAAAGAAAGAGGAAGTTATACTACAAATAAGTAGGTAAATATCAAACTCCGGTAAGTCACACCCATACTCAAAACTGAACTATAAATGGTACGACATTTGAAATAAGATTGTCATTATGTTACTTTTATCCAAATAACGATAAATCCCCGAAAACTGTACAAAAATAGCGTTCAAAATCGGTGATTTATTTCAAACTCCGGCACGTCCATAGACAAGTGCATATCAAACTCAAGTACGTCCGTATCACCAATCACAGTAAAGTATGGCGTCGAAAATGGCGGCTAGTTCAAAGAAACGTCTAGAGTGAAAAGTGTAGCTGTAGTGAATTTTATTAATTTTATTGTAAAAAATGCAAGAAAGTAGCACTATTTTATGCGTGGTGGATCTAGATAAGGCACGAAAAAAGGCTGTGTCAAAAGCAAAAAAAACACAAGCCGAGAAGAAAGCTAAAAGGTAAATGAAATACCGGCAAAGAAGTATATATCGTTGTAACCTTGAACATAAAAAGCAGGGTTGTACCAAATAAAATAAAATCGAATAAAATTTATGTACCTATAGTAAAGCATACTGGCATCTGGAATCCTGCCGGAAAAACGTAGGTTTACGGATCACCTTAAGGTTTTTTTGGTGTATAATGGTGCGTTAGTGGTGTGTGCAGTCAATATGCATCTGCTTTGTGATTTATGTTTGTACTTCATAGTGGTTATCATTACAGCATGTCCTAGTAAAAAACCTAAATGAAAATATTACTTTTAATTTAAATTGCTATGCTATTTTTTGATCATTATTTTAACCGTCTTTTTAGCTTTAGCTTATCGATAGGAGGGTTTAAAGTTAATTTTCTATCCAAATTATACTTGCTTCAAAGATAGGATCGTACGTAACATTAAGTTTGCATGCAGTTATTTTTAACGCTAATCACTAATGAATAAAACGGTTATATTGTGTGTTTTAAAGTAGGTAATAGACGGAAACACTGCTTGCTGCCTTTTCACACTCCTTTTCAGTTTATTTTCGTTTTGGTCTGTCAGTTAACTTGCCTGTGTGTGCTTTGTAGGTACTCTGCGGCAGGATTACCGAAAATACCAGCATGTGGACATGATTCCACAACTCCGAAGTGTGCAACTGTGACGCCAAATGATATGTTTTGGTTTCATAGAAATGTTTACTCCACTCGTGAAAAAATCGCCTAAGATAATTTTATAATAAAACATGTGACGTTCAGTCCAATAAAACGCCGACGTCCCAGGAATAACTCAAAGGAGAACCATAGGAAATTTACTTTTTCTTATAATTTCTTTAGTAGAAAACTAAAAAAGTTTATACCAGTATGTAAAATAGCTTTCATCAACATTTTAAGAAGTAATAAATCTCGCGTAGAAGGCGTTATTAAACGTTATGTTGAATCTGGAACTATGGCTAAAGAAAATAGAGGTGGGGACCGAAAAGCCTTCGAATTCGCAGCACGAAAAGAGGCTATCCAAAATTTTATTAAAAAATTTAAGCCGCTTGAAAGTCATTACTGCCGAAGCCAAATTAAGCAGCGGCTATACCTTTCTCCAGATCTTAACATACAGAAAATGTGGGGGATGTACAATGACGAAGCTTTACCCGGTTACGAAGTTAAAATTGGATATTTTCGAAAAATATTTAACACAAGATTCAATATTGGATTTGGCTCACCGCGGCAAGACGTCTGCTCTGATTGTCTCCAATTACTCGAGCGCATAAAATTATCCAATAATGAACGACAAAAGCAAGAACTACGAACTCAGTATAGGATCCACAAACTCAGAGCTAAATGTTACTTTGACAATTTACGCGATGATTCACCAATTCTACAAATACTTAGTTTTGACTGTCAAAAAAACTTACCGCTGCCCCAAGTTCCCGACCAATCCGTTTATTATTCTCGCCAATTATACCTGTATAACTTGACAGTTGTTGTTGGTAATTCGAAAGCGCCCTTGACACCCGAAAATGTTCATGCTTACGTATGGACAGAAGACCAAGCCGCGAAAGGCTCCAACGAAATATGTTCATGTGTGTATAATTGTCTTAATTCTTTGAACTTAGACGGAAAAGAAAAAGTAAGATTAGTCGCTGATGGCTGTGGTGGCCAAAATAAGAATGCTATGCTTATAACAATGGCTATGAAATGGCTATTCGAGGCTAGAGTTCGTTACCCAAACATTCAAGAACTACAAATTATTTTCCCAGTCACTGGTCATTCCTTTATACCACCCGATAGGACATTCGCACTGACAGAGAAACAAATCAGGCGAAGAGAGTGCATTATTGAACCTCAAGAATATATAGATATCATAGCCACCCATGCAACGATTCACAAAGTTGGAACTGATGTTCCCATTCTTGATTGGAAAACTGAACGTCAGAACCATTTAAAGACTAATTTTCAATTTAAGATAAGCAAATGCAAAAGAATAATTATAACACGTTCAAGAGATAAAATTAAAGTAACTGGTGAAATTTCATATAGAAACAATATTGGAATTAGTGCTTCAATACTGAAAAGGGGGAAAAATATCATAAATATTGATCCTAAAGTTATTGAAATAGTTCCTTCGGTAAAATACGAAAAGGCAGAAGACGTAAAAAAATTGCTCCAAAAACACTTTGGGACTGAATGGCAACAAATCCCTCAGTTGCAATATTACTTAAATATTTTACATAATAATTCCGACATGGAAGAAGAGCCTATAAATAATACCGAAGATTTTGTAATGGACGAAGTTTTAGATTTTGTATAATTAGGTTTACGTAATAATAAGATATATGAATATTCTAAATTTTTGTTTTATTTTATACTTTGATAAAATATCATAAAGTAGCAACCCTACGTACGATCTTTTAAAATAAAATTTGTCAAGTCTAGCTTGCTATTTTTCAAAACCCGTTAAGTCCACATCGGTTTTTTTCAAACTGCGATATGTTTCGTTGGTTTTCATCAAACACCGAGATGTCCAAATTAAAACATGATTTTATTGCGTAACGACTTATTTGAATTTAGTTTTTATGTATTCTTCGACATACGAACTCCTATATGAATCGCCAATAACTAAAAATCCTACAAAAAACAAATTACCAATAGCCAAAAACATATTTTCATCAATTCCCATTTTTCCTTTATAGTGGACGTACCTGAGTTTGATATTTAACTACACAAATAGAGCCGATACCTAATATTCACGATTTCGGAAGTCTTTGGGCATATGATTTTAGTTATGATAACTACAACCAGATACTGACGCCAGAAGTCGAATACGCATCGAAATTAAATTTAACTCAGACTGATTTACAGAAACAGCTTGATGTCTTACACGACAAATTTGAGTCTGATGAAAGAGAAGATTTCTTTAATTTGCTGTGTGATGAGACATTACCAAGTTCAGTGATGAACGTCACCATTGGTTAATTTATCAATGGAAATATAAGAAATGTGTCGGGATCCAGTTTTAACAGGAAAAACAAGTAACAAAGAGATTAAAATAAACAATGAAAATGAAGAAAACGAAGATGAGGCTATGAATGGAGTTAAAGAAAATAGAAATCAGGCAATGAATGTTGCTGACGAAAAAAACATAAGTGGTCATCGATAAAGCCGAGTTATTAGGACAGCTGCTAGAAATATAGTGCATATTCAACCTGGGCCTTCGCGATTATGGTAAAATCAGTTAGATCCTCTCCAATGCTTCTTATTTTTTATTACTAACGAGATAATTGACATAATTATTGTGACCCATACTAATACGGTACGCACAGTTGAGTAAAAGAACCATATAAGTTGACTTTGGTTGGAACCTTGAGGGCCAATAAAAGTAAAAGTAAACTCGGTGAGTTCTGAAATTGAAACTTTACAAAATATAAACAGATTAATTCAGGATTCTCAGCATCAAGATCGAAGCGACGATGAAAAAGACGATATTCCACAGTATGATACAGTTATGAGCTTTGATTCAATTGAGTCACCAAATACGGCCGAGGATCCAGTACCACCAATTTCAGGAGTGCCAAGTAGTGAAATATCCTCAGTTCTGTTCCTCAAAATGATGCACATAATTTTTTTAAAGACAGAGACATGACTAACGGATGGTCTTATAATGTTCGTGATGTACAACGTTTGCCTTTTATTGGACAAGAAAATGTGGGTGTCAGCAATGAAAGTCACTCAACTATAGAGTCTCTATTTTCTTTTATCATTGACAACGAGCTTCTTGATATGTTGGTGGAACAAACGAACCTGTACGCATCGCAAATTCGATCGGCTATGGGCCGACTCGCTAGATGGAAAGATGTGGATTGTTCAATGATGAAAACATTTTAGGCATTATTCTTTATACTGGTGTAGTTGTAAAACCCACTCAAGAATGCTATTGGAAAAAAGATATCATTTATTACCGTCCTCTCATGCGCAAGCTTGGTATGTCTTACGATACATTTGCCCTTATGCTTAGATGTTGGCATTTTGCGGATAATTTAGCACCACGTGATCCCAGTTATAGATTGTACAAAGTGCAGCCTTTAGTTGATAAAATTATACAAAAATCTCAAGAATTATTGACTCCTGGCGATTGTGTTGTAGTTGACAAATCTGTGGTACCTTTCAAAGGGCGTCTTCTCTTTCGTCAATACCATCCGTCAAAAACAAATAAATATGGCATAAAAATATACAAGTTAAATACTGTGGATGGATAAACTTGGGCATATAATATATACTGTGGCACTGATGAAGCAATACCTAATTTAGATAAACCAGGAAGTATTGTATTAAAATTGGTGGCAATTACCTTGATGCCAGGCGTCTAATCGTAGCAGATAATTCTAACTAGTTTTCCTCTAGCAACATATCTTCTGCATCACCAAACTGATCTTTGTGGCACCCTAAGAAGAAACAGGAAACAGTTCCCAGATTATGTAAAAGAGAAAAAGTTAAAAAGAGGAGTTATTGCTGCCCAAAAAGATAATGTCACAGTGTCCAGATGGAAGGACAAAAGAGACGTCCTGGTGATCTTCACCTGTCATAAAAATGAAATGTTTTTGACGGGGCAACGCAACACTAAACCAAAAGCAAGAGTTATTCTTGAATATAATTCGAGAAAGAAAGGTTTTGATTACTCCGACCAACTTTGTAGCTACTAGTCACCGATACGAAAGACACTGATTTGGTATAAGAAAATTGCAATAGATTTGATTTTCGGGGTAGCGATAACAAATTGCGTCGTAGTATATAACAAATTACGCCCAAGCGCTTAACGTAATGAGAAAATAACTGTTTCACAAGCAAAATTACACATAATAAGACATTTGTTAGATTTAGACGACGAAACTTTTACCATAAGCCGCCCATCGTTGTCTGGATTGTTACCAAGAAGAATGACCAATCATTATCTGGAAGAGATAAAACGCAAAGGCGATAAAAAAGTTATCAGAGGGCGTTGTAGTCTCTGCTACAACGAACTTAGGAGGTCGGGGTTGTCGGTTGCTCAAGCGAAATGAAAGGCAAAAAAAAGTAGATCTATTGTGTAAGCAGTGTGAAAACTTTTTTTGTTTGTCTTGTTTTGCAAAATATCATGTACAATAAGTAAATAGACAATGATTTTTGTTACTGGCAACATAAAAAATAAAACTATGTGTCTAGAAGGAAATCTTGGTTCCTATAATAGTTTGGAAAATAATAAAAAACAATAAACTGTCTGCATCCACGTGAATCTCTACAAAAGGTTGGGTCTGGGCCCATAACCTATTGTAATTTAAGTAAAACAATTTTGCAGACAGTTTATTTCTTTTTATTATATATGAGCAGAAATCAAAATCAAATGAAAGTAGTAGTAGTAGTAGGGGCAACAGCACGTATTAGGATAGGTGTTGCAGATTGCAAAAGAGTTTGGAGGATGAAGGAATACGCCACAAATCCCAGGAAAAACATTTCCCTTCAAGTCCAACATATAGAAGACGGAGGTGAGAATTTGTGGAACTGCACGAACTGCCATTTGAATGAGATTGCCATGAAAAGGAGATTGGCAAAAACTGAAGAGGAAAAATCATATCTTTATAAGATAATAAACCCTAAAAACCCTTTTTGTGACCCAATCAATGAAGAATTAACTTACTCAAAAGAGCATGGTTGTCTCCTCCCAATTGCATTTATAGGTACTGTAAAAGATCTAACAGGAGCTTCAAAGGAGAAGGAAAGAAGGAACAGGCAGAGAAAGAAAAATCCTGTTCAGCAGTGTTTAATCTCCTAAATACCCTTGACCCTAGAATATCTCTGGAATTTCCCTCAACATCTGTGTCCATGCAAAGCCATTTAATTTCAATAATGGAGTCAATGTCTGCAAAATAGTTTTACTTAAATTACAATAATTTTTTTGGTTCATTATTTTGATTACTATTTTTCTAAAAATAAAAATATTTCAACGGTACTGTCGTTTTTATTTTCTTTGATATATGCCCTACAAGTCGCATCTTGATAACGACTGTTTCACAGAGTCCAAGACAGTTTTTTGGTAGTCTAAATCTATATTAGTCTGGTACCGCATGTGACCCCTGGATGTATACTTCTTTAAGTTGTGGTAGCCTAAACTGTGAAAGTGTTAAGATTGCTTTATTTGAAGATTTATAGTATAGACGGCATTTATAGTTACGATTCATTGAAAAAAATAACTGAAAAATAGGGATGAGCGATATTTATCGATATTGGTAAAATATCGATAAATATAAATATCGATTATCACAAATGGCGATTGTAGAAATATCGATATTATGGATACAAATATCGATCAATTTTTATCGTTTCGATATATATAAAACGATATATTGCTTCCCTGAGTCTAAAGCAAACCATTGCAGAAAATTTTAAGAATAATATACTTGGCGAATTATATAAACGTTTACTGCCAACGGAGTATGTCAATATTTTGGCTTGCACTACGTTATTAGATCCGCGTTTTTTAAGTATACATTTTCAGAATGCATTGGCTTGTTCCAAAGCAATCAAATGAGTAAAAGATTTTCTTGCAACTGCTATTAAAGTACAAACTTAAGATGAACAACGTCTTCCGAACTTGGCACAAAATGACGCCAATGGCTTATAGACCGGTGAATGAAAAAAATAGTTTATCAATCACAAAAAACGAAAGTGATTCTACAAAAATGCCTTTTGAATTGAACACTTTTTTGAAAAGTTCCTTGGTGGGCTCAAACGAGGATCCTTTGGAAATGTGGAATCGCGTTCTTGGTTGCTCTTACCCAATGGTTAAAAAAATAGAAATTAGGCATCTTTCGTGTGCAGCAAATTCAACATAATCGGAGAGGCTATTTTCAAATGCTGATCAAACATTGCATCAGCAACGTAACCGGCTCAAAGGAAAACTACTCTCGAAATTACTAATCTTGTATTATTGTAGTATTATTGTAGTAGTGTTGTAGTATTGACAAAAAACTATGGGACCTTTAGTTGTTTTTAGGATGTCGTTAAGTTTTACTTTTTTTATTTGATTTCTCTTGCTTTATTATATTGCAACAAAACAATGCTTATTTTATTTTGTATAAAATTTTAAGTACATATGTTATGTATGTACTACATACATACATACTCACGGACACAGTTAAAATCTAATATCATTACCCCTATCATATCGTCAGTAAGCCATCGATATTATAAAATATCAATATTTTTGGTCTGATATGATCGGAATATGGATATTAAGCCTTCGATAACAATATCGATATCAATGTCGATATTTTATCAATATCGCTCATCCCTACTGATAATTTACGTGAAAATGAGTGGTGATACAGATCGACTATTCAGAGAACTATACTACGAAGTACGCTACTGAAATACAATCGACACATTTTACCAAGAAACAATTATCTATTCATACAAGCGTATATCATTTGCGAAGTAGTAACGGTGATTTGAAATCAAAATACAGTTTCGCTTCAGTAAGTAATAATTTGGATCACCAAGCACATGCCGTATGGGCTCATATGAAACCAATATTAACGACAATTTTTCAAAACCAACAAATTGACACACTTCACATTTATTCTGACGGACCAATATCACAATACCGGAACCGTACAAATGTAACTCTTTGGATACAAACATTGATCAATGATTTTTAACAAGTGAACAAATGTACTTGGACGTTTAGCGAGCCTGGGCGTGGTAAGGGCTCTATGGATGGTGTAGGAGCATACCTAAAAAGAACAGCTGATAAGGCAAATATTAATGGGTAATGACGTTAGGACAGCCTCAGAATTTGCCGATTTGTTTTAACATTCTGCTATCGAAGTAAAGGTAATCCCAGATAACGACGCGATTAAGAAAAAACAGCATACCAAATTATTTTTATGCCATTCCAGGCATAATGGACATCACAAAAATGTGCTGGCAAAAAGGGTTTAGCCAAGAGTAACATTTTCGTAAAGAGCTAAAACTATCAAATGTTTCTAACCTTTGTAACGTAAGTGCAGTTGAACCTAAGGATTAAGCCTGCAATTGAGTTTCCGGTTGATGAAGAGCTCATGATAAAAGATAACTATTTGAACAATACAGTAAGCATTTATAAATCTCATCTTCCTCGGAAGATAAAGATTCAATGGCAGTATCTCTTCGTCATAATAATAAAAATAAACAGGTTAATGTTGAAGCAAGCATGGCAAATAAAATATACACCCAAATCTAATATCTCCTGGGACATTCTTGCTTGTTAAAGTTCCTACTGAGAAGCCAAATGTTTGCTTCAGTTGCTAGCATGTGTTGCTACTTGCTAGACATGTGTTGATGACGATGATGGGGAAATTGTAGTAACCTTTTTGAGATCTGTGCGTAACAATAATAGAAAGTTTAAACTGGAACCAAAGGATGTGTCATATATTAACTTCGAGCAAATAAACAGTATTATTATTCCGACACGATTGCTCAAAATAGAAAAAAATCTAAATGTCAAAATGTGAAATGTCAATGTTTATAAATTCTTTTATTTAACTTGTCATTCGTAACAGAATTTATTGTTGAATTTCTTACGTCACTTATATTTTTTTCCATTATTTGTAGAAGTTTAGTGAAGTAGACTATGATTTTAGGTCCAAAGACTCAAATTGTAAGAACTGATTAAAACCTTAAGAAAATATAACTGTGATTATAAAAGGTCCATTAGACTGATTTATGAAAATGTAAAAACTTAATTTATTTCTGTAACATGTCAAATTAGGTACTAACATGGTATATTTAATACATAGCAAGAACTTATAGTTTTTGTATGAAACCTCAGTATAAAAAGTGAATAGGGCAAAGTGGATACTAGTATTCGCTTTTCCTCAGTACTCCAGAAGTAACATCGGTCGCGAGGGCAATAGGCTTCCATAGACATTAACTTGGACTTTTTTTTTAATCATGTATGGGAGGAACATAAAGTCGATCTTTTTAAATATATTTATTTAATCAAAGTATGTACCATTGCTACCTATGCACTTATGCCATCCCATAGGTAGTTCATTGACCCCTTTACTAAAAAAAACCATCCGGACGGGAATCATAAAATCTTTTAAGGCGCCTTGGACTGCCCCATCGGAGTTGAATTTTTTCCCTTGCAATAAGTTATCCAAATTTCGAGAAAAATGGTAATCTATTGGAGCAAGTTCCGGGGAGTACGGTGGATATCTTAGAAATAACAATTGAAGCTCCTCTAATTTGATAGCCGTCTGTTGTGCAGTGTGTGGTTTAGCGTTGTCCTGAAGCAGCAGTAGCCTAGAGCGATTGACCAGCCTCGGTTGTTTAGCAGCTAGATCATGGTTTGCAGTTGCTGACAATTGACATGTGCCGTAATCGTCTGGTCAGTTTAAAGAAAGATGTAGTAAACGACACCGGCACTTGTCCAACAAACGCTCAAACTTTTTGCTCTAACTTTTTTTGAGTAAATTTTCACTTGGGGTAGGATTAGGCTGGTTCGCCAGGGTTCAAGATGAGCATTGCAATGAATAGGCATGATGACTAGTTTTGAAAACTATTCCAAGACGTTCTTATGCACATATTATTTCCAATAAAAACTTATTTCTGTAAAAAATTCAAATTTAGTACCATTAATTGGCTTTTTAAAAACTTATTTTGTATTTCACGCCAAAACGCTCACAAGTGTCTGCTTGTGACATCACGCCTCATGTCAACAATGGTCACAACACTCACAACAAAAGTATACGGACAATTATTTGGTTATTTTAGTTTAAAATGAATTCAAAAGTGTATAAATGGTGTGCGGTCCATCAGTATACAAACACATCAATAAAAATACATCTCCAAGGGACCGTAACTACGTATTTGATACGTAAAAAATATGCCTATATTAGCCAGTGTATTGCGTCCTTTTATTGTAAAAGTAAATAAAGAATTGACAAAAAGTAATTTACCCATGGCTTTCAGGCATAAATATTATCATGTGAATTGCATCATAGACTGCTTAGAAATTGAAGTGCAAAAGCCTCCAAAAGCCTACAAAAGTGAATCAAGCATTTTCATGGTCAGACTACAAAAAAGCAAACACCATCAAGTATCTTGTGTCTTGCACACCAAACGGATTAATGAATTATATTGCACCTGGTTATGGAGGAAGAATAACGATACATGTTTGGTTGAGTCATGCGATTTTTGAAAGTGTTTGCAACCAGGTATGTGTGTGATGGCTGATCGAGGATCTGAACATGTTGAACCATATTTACAAAAGGAGGGGGTGCAACTAGTTCGACGTCCAAGTGATGTTACTGGAGCCAAACTGTCGAGAAATGAAGCTAGGGAAACTAAGAAAATTGCCAGTTTAAGAATTCATGTTGAGCGGGTGATTAGACGCTTACGAGATTTTAGTATGCTAAAACCACATGCATGTCTTAAACATAATATAGTAAAAGTACTAGATGAAGTTTTTAACGTTTCCTGCGCTTTAATTAATATGCAAGATTCTGTTATTAAATAAAACTATAAAATTACTGAATGCATTTTATTGATACAATGTGTCCGGTTATGAACTGGCGATATTCTAGGTACGTTTAATACCACTATTTTGATACACAAATACACTACTAAGTGGCCCAACCCCCTACCCCTCTAAGCGGGAGCCATTTTGTTTTTTTGTTAACAATTTATTTGTGCGTGTACAAAAAACGACATATCTCTCATAATGTTGGTCTCACTGAGATAACAATAGGCTTATTCAAAGGGCAATAATATTGTTTGTCGCTGCACAAAAAAAGTGTAACTTTAACGAAACTGTTTGAAAAAATATAAAAATATCTCAAAAAAATGCTAAAAAAACATTGCAGTTTAGCAAGTTATAGTAAATTACTGTAAAAACAGCTTGTATGACCAGATCTTTTTTTTACTAGAATAATAGATTTTGAGCAGTTCTAAAACAATGAGGTCAAATGACGAAACAGAAAACAACTCGATCGAAATAAAGTGTAGAGTTTTAAGTTGCTTTTGTAACAGCTCCAACATGGCTTTTGTGAATGTTTTGATTTTTAAAGTCAAGCCTAATAAAACCGCGCTCCAGAAAACGAACTCGGCTATCATCTGACTCAGAGCACTGTTTACTCATGTAATTTAAAAGACATATCAGCACGTCTACTGCTATGCCTAAATCTGAAATTAAACCAGTCGTTTCTTGCAACAAGAGACCGAAAAATATTCCTAACCCGCTAGAAAAAACTATATTGTTGACAACGCTTTCTCAGACGCTTCAGATATTTTCGGTTTGTCTCACATTGTTGATGCTCTTGAAACTTCTTAAAATACGATGAAAATCCATCAAACTTGTACCAAGATACCTGTCGATACAGAATATGCTGGCGTGATAAATAAAGAAAATGTTGATACTCATCACAACAACAAAATAGGATAGCGGCCCCTGCAACTATTTTATCAGATGTTCGAGTGAATGATTCATTTTGTGATCTAAGGAATATCAAATTGTGTCTTTTTGCGAAACAGACGTTCTGTTATACCCTTACTATGTAAGCTGTATAGCTGACCACGATGCCGCATCAGCAACTCTGTACAAAAGGAAACCTAAATGATATTAATGAGTAACAGTTCATAATCCGACAGAAGTCAGTTGTTCCTAAGCCTTCGTCACGTGTCGGTCGTCCCAATTTTTATATTATTTCTAGTTCCAGTTCCTATTTCTATATCAAATTCAATTTCAAATTTTGTAAAGTGTTAATATTTCTTAACCCGAATATAATACTATTTCTTGTGTTAATAAATAGTTTTTTTAACCCTTATGTCCGGCCCAGCGGACAAAACTTTTAAAAAAATCATGTAAAAAATGTATATGGTTTTTTATTTTTATTTTCACTCGGGACTATGTGTTTTATCATAAATAAATTATTACAAAATAAAATTAAAAATAGGCAACACTCTATCTGTCATTCGCGAACAAAATGTCGGCGAGAAAGCGATCATCTGTTTTTACCAAGGTAAATGAATAAATATTTCATTGATTTACTAAACAATAATACTTTTTTCTTGCATTGGGTAT
This sequence comes from Marasmarcha lunaedactyla, assembly GCA_923062675.1. Lineage (NCBI taxonomy): Eukaryota > Metazoa > Arthropoda > Insecta > Lepidoptera > Pterophoridae > Marasmarcha > Marasmarcha lunaedactyla. The sequence goes on along the minus strand of OV281365.1, from coordinate 10,753,179 downwards.
TAGAATATATATGTGTGAAAATGTTTATTTGTATTTTTTTACATTTTCTGCGTATTTTATTCTTTTTTTTGCTTCTTAACCTTATTGTCCGGCACAGCGTACATTGCCAAAGACCTACAAATGATGTATGGAATAACTTTGTCCGCTGGGACGGACATTGGCAAAGTTCGTTTGATTTGCGGTTATGGGCGGTTTATAACTTTTTTTTTCTTTTCGCTTGTCAACAGCAAACACGAGCGTCAAAAATATTAGGCTTAGTTCCTAACGAAAATGCTTCATCAGACGCAAGTGGAAAATCAGACTCTGAATCTGAAATGCATGATGACTGTGCTTCTATTAATAGTAAGTATTCTTCTCCTGCTCCATCTATTCCATCTTCGCTTGAAAATTTAAATATAAGCATGTTATCATCTGACGACGAACCAGTAGAACAATCTTATATTAATACAACACTAGCTTTACCTGATTCAATGCCTCTAACACCTATTCTGCAAGACCTTCAAGAATGTAACTACGAAAACATTCCTTCATTATCTGCAATCCCTTCACTTCCTTCTACACCCATTACACCAGGTATTCCAACTAGGTCGCGCAAACGAGTCGTAAGATCAAAGCAGGTCCCGAAAGCACCAGCTGCAAAGAGAGCTAAAAAACCAAAGAAGTTTCAACTGGCTTACAAATGGAAAATGGCATTGTTTCGACACAGAGCGACAATTGAAGATGATGTAGGTGATTTTATCGATTTACCTGATTGTACCTCATCTCCCTTAACTTACTTTTATATGTTTTTTTCTAAGGATATACTGACAGATATTGTTGACCAGACGAATTTCTACTCAGTTCAGGAATTGGGTAGGTCAATACAATTGACGGAAGATGAGTTGAAAGATTTTCTAGCAATCCACCTAATTATGGGTATAGTTGAGATGCCGTCATACCTCGATTATTGGTCGCTAAAATTTAAATTTGCTAAAGTAGCTGACATAATGCCTTTGAAACGTTATCAGCAAATACGGCGTTGGTTACATTTTGCAAATAACAACCTGCAAGACGGAGACCGATACTATAAAGTTAGGCCTATTGTGGAAAAGGTAAGACAGAATTGTTTAAAACAACAAGGAAGTGAAACACAGTATAGTATAGACGAAATGATGATACCCTATAAAGGTTCAAAAGCAGGCAAACGCAAACAGTATATGAAAGACAAGCCAAACAAATGGGGATTTAAAAATTATGTAAGGGCGGGGTTTCAGGCATCATTTATGACTTTATACTGTATGCTGGTGATGATACCTTCCGTAACCATGCGTTTTCCGAGGAAGAAGGAACACTTGGTTTCGGCGCTCAGATTGTAATCGGTATATGCCAGAGTATCACCCGTAAGCCGGCAATTATCTATTGTGATAACTTTTTTTCGTCTCCTGAGTTGTTTTATATATTACGGGAGCATTATGGAATTTTCGGTTTGGGTACAATAAGAAATAATCGCATCAGAGGCGCTGAAAACGTTTTGCCCAATGAAAAATCTTTTAAAAAGAAACAAAGGGGTCATTTCGTTGAAGTCACATGTGACAAAAATCGTTTGGCATTGGTACGCTGGAACGACAATAAGGTCGTGACGTTTATTAGTTCTTTTGTTGCAAGCGAGCCTGTAGAAAAAATCCAACGATATTCAAAGGATCACAAGAAGAAAATAGATGTACAGTGTCCACAAATTGTGCGACAGTACAACAGACATATGGGCGGCGTTGACCTTGCCGATATGTTGATATCGTTGTATAAAACTCCGTTCAAAACAAGACGGTGGTACATGGGCATTTTTGCGCAGTTACTGGACATTTGTCTAAACAATGCATGGTTGGTTCACAGAAAGGCAAATAAGGGCAATACAAAACAGAAGTTGGCACTAAAAGCATTCAGATATGCTGTGTATGAAAACTTAATTTCCGAAAATCGTTGTGCCAAACGGAGGAAAAGCGGAGCCCCAAAAATCATCAAGCCCCATTTGGCACGCCCTTCCAGCCCTGTAAAGTATGACAATGTAGGTCATTTCTCACAGACGATGGAGGAAGGACGTTGCAGGTACTGTCAAAAAAAAACAGTTGTGTACTGCATAAAATGTCAGACACGACTTTGCTTTGTGACTGGAAAAAATTCAAGAAATTGTTTTTTAGATTTCCATACTAAATAAGGATTTTGTATTCTTCTTTAATTTGAAGTAATTTTTCCTAATAAAATGTAAAAGTAAACTAGTTTTTTTGTTTCCCCTAATTTGATAATGTCTGTCACACCGGACAGCTAAATCAGTAGATCACTCTTTACCTATTTGGCAATGGCCGCTGTGACAGACATGGTATTTTCGCAAAAGTAAATATAAAAAAAATTGTTCTTAATTTGTTTTCGTTGCCAAATTAAGGGTTAAAAACCTATTTCAAGACTCTCGCATAACAGTTCCAAAAATATTTGATAATTAAGCAACTAATTTAATACCAAAGAGAAAAAAATTATTTTGTCAAAAAATATAAAATACAAAATGACTTCAATGACTTATTGTTGTGTAGTATTTACATGTGTTTAATATAGTATTGTTTATTTGTAATAATATTTAATGTCAAAATATTTTTGGATATTTTAAATTAAAAGACTACCTAAATGACAAAAAGTCACAATTTAGCATTTTTTTAGATAGATTCTGAACTAATTTTGTAAAACTTAATTACTTAATACTGTAAGGAGATGGCTAAAATGGCATTATCGAATGATTCTGTTTTTTGACGATTAGGTATATTACATTAATGAATGTCTATTTTTTTTGTAGGAATGAATGTTTATTTCGTTGGTATCAAATTATATATTTTGATATAATTTGATATTTTATTTGATTATTTATTTTGATTTTATTAAATATTATTAGCATTATGTGTTCTTAAGTGATTCTGAACCAAATATTACTTTTGATCACTTTTATCTCCAAAGAAAAATTACGTTTGTAAGAGAGGCAGTGTTCTCATGTTTTTTAATAATAAAGCTAATCTAAAATAATAGTTACATGTTAAATAATAATGAGATATTATGCGCAGTATGTAAAAGCCCTAATATTTCTTTCATTTTTGTGACATTTTCAAAAAAGTACATATTTCATTATTTTGTTTATTAACAGTCACCAGTCCCCACACTAGGATACCCTGGGTCGTGTCTATAGAAAATAATTCTTATCCGCATCTTTTAGCTTGGCAAGCCCTCCGAGTATCCAGCCATCGCCCTCCTCAACCATATTAGAGTGAGCGACCCGTCACCCGACGCCACCATAAGAAAGACGTACTTTAGTGACAATGACGCTTTACACATTATTCGGATGCTACTTATCATGAAGAAGACGGGGTGTACGTTGGTGGGCTAAGAAAATAGTGAACAAATACTTACAGGAATATGCCTCTGTAAATGATTCTGCAGAACATCGTCAAAGTTGAAACCTTTCACGCACTTCTCACACTTGTATGGATATCTTATATATTTCTCCGACTTGGTCCTTTCTAACATCTCGTTTAAAACCTGCAAACAGTGAATGATATTGCATTATCTTACCTGTTTAAATATACCCTGTGATACCCGGCCTGTGAGGTAAATAGTAGTTGCTAGGTATTTATTTATTTGTTTATTAGGTACACCAACAGCATATATACAAAATCACTTATAAGTACTTAACATTATTAAAAATCTTATATAGATAGATAGATAAAAAGCTTTATTGTTACTTCAGACACACAAACATTACAAAAAAGAAATATATACATTAAAAACACAAACAAGATGCATACATAAAAAAAAGAACAAAATTGATTATTATTACTAAACGAGAAAACAACAAAGTATAATGCATGTGTGCTGCAGCAGAGCTAAAGGCCATAGCTGAGCGGCATCAGCTCAGGGAGCCAAGCGCTGATTTTCAGCTACAACCTCGAGGAAATGCAGACACGGATTGAAATGGAAAAAATAAAAAAAATTAATTATATATACCCAATTAAAATATAGATATAGATCTCCAAAAATTTTGCCGCGTTAAGGGTGCCGTCAATAAAATTTAGTGCGAAGACGCGTTGCATCCGGGGTGCACGTTGCGCAGTTCAGCACAGATTATTGTCGCTCACAAAGTAGCTTTGCTTGGGCACCTGCGTGCAATTGCGGGGGAAAGCTGCAGGGGGGAAAGATGAAGAAATGGAAGAGTTAGAGCGGTTCTCCGCTCTCGACCTGACAGCAGAGGAAGCGGCGGTCCTTCTTAGGACAGAGGCGGACTCGTCCATGGACGTGGAAACGCCTGCGCCCCAAGACAAAGATCCTACACTGGCGTCGGACCCAAGCCAGAAAGTGGGTGACCTGTGCCAAGAAGGCATGGGCTCGAATAGCCAAGCGGCTCTCAGGAGCTGGCAGGATACAGCAACGTATTTTGAAGGCAAGAGGAATTCCTATAAAGGAATCCTTTGAGCTGGCCAAGAAACCGATGCGGGACTTTGCTAATGATATACGGTTGAGCGGTGCAAAACGCCAACGCATTGCAGACGAGTCTCCGCATGTACGCCGAAAAAAGGCGGCCAGAAAATCTGGAACGCCTAAATCGGCCAATGTGACACACCAGTCACAACGGGGGCACATCTCTGAGAACGCCGTACCGACGGAGGAAGATGCGGAGCGGCTAACTTACAGCGAAGCAACCAGCTACTGCAAAATAGGCATACTTAACAGTGTGCCTAAGACAGGTGGAGATACCTAAGGTTCCGCCGGTAAGCGGCGAATACCTCCAGTACGGCGGCAAATACCTTCAGTACTTCAGATCGGTAAGCTCAAGCCTTGGAAGGAGGATAATCTTACCGTCGTCGACGAGGCTGACCTTCCAAAGCCCATCATCATCTCCGGCTCCATCCCCAAGCAGATGTTCATTTCTGTGGAGAACACAGTTCTACTGTTAAAGAGCCAAAATGAGGGTCTGAAGGCGGACGTCTGGAAGGTTCTCGGCTCCAAGCTGGTCGGGCGGGGTCAACTACTGTCCTTCGCCGTCGACGAGGTAGCCGTGGAGGCCTTGAGGGCGTGCAACTTCAACCCGTTCATGGCTCTCTCCAGGGTAAAGATGTGGCTCCAGTCGGAACCCAAACAAAAGGGGACCAAGGCTGCGGGAACGGAACCGGTAAGGTCCTCAAAGCAGTCCGAACCTGCTCCAGCCCAAACGCCTGAAGAGCAACATGCTCCAAAAGCGACCAGGCAGGAACAGACGCAGACTGTGGAGAGGAGACCTCCACCGACCCCAGAACCAAGGCCTGGCCCCTCAGGTGTCGGCACTGGACTGATGCCCAAGCCCATACAGGCTATGGAGTTCAGCCACGACCCAATGCTGGCCGTAGGGGCAACCGTCAGGAGTCAGAGTCGATTTCCTGTGTCGACCTAACTGGGCCGGACAAGGACAGCCACCGAACGAGCCCTCGATTAAAAGCGAGAGAGCTAGCCCTGAACCCCCCCTGAGCTGCCCGGCAGCCGTTAAGACAATCAAGCCGCCTCCGATCAGATCGGGGCTTGCTGCAAACCGGCCTACTAGCGGTGGCCGTCAGCCACCAGCTCCTACAGGCAGAGGAACGAGTAAAGGTTTGGCGCCGAACAACTCAAAGGGAGTACCGGCTCCACGTGGGCCTGTAACTGGACCCCAGCCGGGAAGACCCCGAGGTCGACCTGCCAGGGGGAAGGCTCGCAGGCCCCATGGGCCGGATACATGTAAACGATTCAATGGCACTGTCACGGTGCCATTGAATCGAGTTCTAGTGCCAAGTTCGGTGCCAAGTAATATCTTATTGTATAGCTGTATGGGGGGGTTCGGCAAAAACTAAAAACTAAGCACCACGGGCTCTAATAAAGACAATGTACTTTAAACATAGAAGATTCGAGACGGATAACCTTTATTCTATTAGCGACTTATTATCAGTTAGAGAACTTTATGTAAAACAAATAATTTTAACGAAACACAAAACATTGCAGTATAATGACGACATATACTCAAACAGAAGGAGAAACATTGTGGTTCAGATCCCTAAAGTGTAAACAAGTTTAGCTTATTCAAAGTATGAAATGCGCTCAGCTATATTATATAATCGCGCGAATAAGGAAATAAATATCTATAATAAGCCTTATTACGAATGTAAAAAAACCATAAATAAATGGTTAAAGTCTCTTGGATATAAGGATATTGAAAAATTGTCAAAACCTACACTTTAATACACGGGGCGGGCGCGCGCACACACACACACACTCACTCACTCACACACACACACACACACACACACACACACACACACAAACACACACACACACACATTATATATACACACACTTACATTTATATACGATACAATCATACACTCCCATGCAATTATCTAATATAACTGATTAAATTGTATAATTAATATAATTAACCTATATGTTTAAATTTGATCTGTATTTATTTTTAATTATTATTATTATTACAAAAATATCAATTACAAAAATCAGAGTTTGGAGTCTTCTTTTAAGCATGCAATGCCTGTGCCAGAAGACTCCTTTCTTCCATAACAATAGGTTAGATTTATACAAAATAAAAACAAAATCAAACAAAAGAATACAAAAATACGTAAATATATACATTATTAAGTAAGTGTAATCGATTATAACTTGAGCATCAACATTTTCTTAAGTATATAATTAGGAAATAATGGTTTTTTGTGAAACTAAAGTGTGGGTGAAAGTGTGTTTGTGTGTGATAGTGTGTATGTGTGTGTGTGTGATAGTGTGTGTGCGTGTGTGTGTGCGTGCGTGCGCGCCTTTGACCGCGTGTATGTGTTCGTGTGAGAGAGAAATTGTGCGTGCTTTTGTATATTTTTCATTGAAGTCTTAGCAATAGATTTTCAGTCTCCTCATAATTAAGGGACTTCAACCAATTACTAACAGTTTGTTTGCAATCGTGGATATTCTTGTTATAAATTATTAATTCTATTTACTTTATTGTACAGCTCAGCTGATCGCCTGGTAAACTGTATGCTAGCAAACTGAGTCTTAGTTGGAAGAATATATGCTACCTTTGTTTTTCTTCTTTTTGTCTCAATACGGCAGTCATAGGGCAGTAATTTGTGTTTTTTTAATTATGACCTGTAGAACATAGAGTTTCCTCACAGAGAGCAGGCTGTTTTCGACGTACAGAGTTTCTGTAGGATATCTTTTGTTTTTAAAGTTCATGACCTTTATTATTGCGCGCTGCGCTCGTTCCACTTCAATAAACCTCGATTTAGCTGCTCCACCCCATATAGTTACACAGTATGTCAATATCGACTGCACCAAAGCAACGTAAATTTCATTTAGGAGATTTCTTGAATGGTTTTCCTCGAGGTTATGCCACTCGGTACAATGTACCGCAGCGTACTAATTTAATAAATGTATCATAATATTATTATGTGTGGAAGAGCGGAGTCTTCAAACACAGGCATTATATGCCCAACTGAAGACTCCAGATGTTACAACTGTATTAGAATAAGGAAAAAGGAAATAAATCATTATTATTAAGTGAAGGTCGTGCAGGCCTACGGCAGTGATGGAACAGACGTTTATATCTGTTGGCCTCGACCTTGCACTCATCCAGGAGCCGTGGTTAAACAACCGTACGATCCTGGGCCTGGATACATCAGGTAATATTTTCAATAACATCAATGGAAATAGTCCCAGAGCTTGTATTCTCTTCAGGAAAAGCCTTAAATTTTTACCAGTTACAGATCTGTGCACCGATGACCTAGCAGTAGCCATAATAAACCTGAGGGACAAAGAGCAGTTCTATGCTTAGCGTACCTCGCAAGCGAAAAAAAAACCCGCCGGAAGAGCTGACGCGCGTGGCAGAATATGGCAGGAAGATACGCGCAGCGCTTCAAATAGGATGCGAAGTCAATTCCCATCACACCTGCTGGGGAAGCACACACTCACACATAAAAGGGGTGAGTTACTTTTAGTTTTTCTCTTTCTCTTTTAGAATGATGGAACCACTATAGCATTCTCTAAAGAGGTAAAATATCTAGGTATCATCCTAGATGATAAACCAAAAATCTCCCTTTATCTGTGTAGCAGAAAGGTTGGATTAAGATCACCATCTTAATCCAACCATTCATTCATACTAAAACCCTAAATGATAATGTGGATTTTAGACGCCATCGTCAGACCGATCGTGACATACGGCTGCGTAGTGTGGCACAAAAAGCTCACACAAACAACAACCATTACCGAACTAGGGAAAATACAAAGAACAGCATGCATTCTGACCACTGGCGCCATGACCACAACGCCAAACCTGGCACTAAATGCACTGCCCCTGCATCTCACAGCCTTAAAAGAGGCAGTGAGATGCAGGCTCTAATCATGATGCATGATTAGAGCCAAATCCCAAAAAGGAAATGCATGGCTTTCAAAAAATACGGGCTACCTGCAGAAACTCATCCAAAAATGCCCAATTATAAACAAGCCCACGGATTACATGCTACCAGAGCTAAAATTCGAAAACCTCTACCAGATAGAATTCCCAAACAGAGAAGAATGGACCAAGGGAAACATTCACTGGGAAGAACATAGCCTTATCTGGTTCACTGATGGCTCCAAAATGGACAATAAGGTGGGATATGGGGTACACGGCGTAAAACAAAGGTTTAGCGAATGCTCCAGACTAGGAGCCTATGCCTCAATATTCCAAGCAGAGATATATGCAATCTTGAGATGTGCGGATATCAATCTCAGCAAATCCTACAAAGGCCAAACAATCTTTATATTCTCAAAGAGCAAAGCAGCACTAATGGCACTAAACTCATTCAAGGTTGATTCCAAATTGGTAATGCAATGCCAAGAGACTCTAAATAAGCTTGGGGAACAAAACACGATACGCCTAAAACGGGACCCAGGACACACAAACATCACAGGAAATGACAAGGCTGATGAATTGGCGAGAAAAGGCACAATGCAGAAACAGACAGGTCCAGAACCTTTCTGCGGTATCCCAAGGAGCCTAACACGACAAACACTAACAAGCCTGTGTCTAACAGAAAGCAAACACATCTGGACCGAAGCAGAGGGCATGAAACATTCCAGGGTGCTAATGGAGGGTTACTCAAAACCCTACACAAGGGAACTATTTTATTTTATCTTCGATATGTATTTTTCTCATCCTTCCTTAAAACTGAACCTGTCTCTAATCTATAGCACAAAATTTTATTAACACCTTGTATAGTATACTATTTTAACATATACACACCTGTTGTTTTGATAGCTTTATTACAACATATTCATCAGTTTCTGTTACCATTTTTGATGAAAAGCCTTCTCTAGGACTGTGCTTAGCAGTTTTCCATTTACGCCGCTTTGTCTCTTCGATAACTGCATCTAATATCAACTGGAAATTAAAATTAAGTTAAATTTTGAACACTATGTAACCAAAAAAGCTGTATGACTTAGCAACTAAAAAAGGAAATATTTTCCAGACAAGTGTGGGTTATGGTAGTAGGTAGCCTTCCCTCATACACTAGAGGTCCCAGGTTTGAGTTCTGGTCAGGGAATTAAGTTGTGTAATGAATGCAGATCATTTTTCTCAGTTCATAGTTTTTTACGTTCTATATGTATGTTTATCCTGGGTTTCCTCCCAGTTTGCTGTACATCATCCATAACACAAGCATACTTTGGGGCCATACAGTTGGTGTGTTTGTTTGGGGATTAATTATCATAATTTTTTTCACAAAATTATGCAGAATATTATAAATACAGACTGTCATTTAATTTAATTTACAGATAAAAGTGACAAAATACCTTTTCATTTTTACTTTTTCTCCTACTGTTTTGCTTACGTTTAGTTTTATCCTTATTCATAAAACATTCATTAACATTCTCTCGTAAGTCTGCCAATGGTACCTCATCTTCGCTAACCTTAGGATCAAATATTTCAGTTTTTGTTTTAGGTTCACTAAACAAGTCATCTGAAATCTAAAAGAATATAAATACAAAAATTAACATCTACTTTCAGAAGTTCCATAAGTCTACCCTCAGCTTGTAGAAATAAGAGATTTTAAAAACCAGCCCAGTGTGATTTAAACTCATACATTTCCATACCACTGAAAATTATTTTTAATTTAGTATTCATTCTTTCATTCACCGGGTTCTTCTCACCTTATCATGTTTAATTATTTTTTTACATTCATTGTGGAAATCCTTCTTGCTACTTGTACATAGTTCAGCCAAAGGTATGTCATCATAGCTGTAAATATTTTCTTCCAATTCCAAACTCTCTTCTTTCACATCATCTTCAGAATGGTAAGCTCTTTCTGAAAGCTGTTAGTAGGTGGTTCCTTTACTAACATTATTAAGATAAAAAGATATTTATTTATTTATAATTCAGAAACTCTACAGAACCAATTAAATACTTTTAACCATAAGAGAGCTGCATAAAGCAGAAGCAACTATGAATGTGCCTAGAATGTGTTAAAAGCACACCAAACTATTTCATTCATAATGAGAAAAAGCAACTTAATTTTTTTTTTACATTCAATGCCATTTTAAAGAAAACAATATATTCAAAAATTTATACATCTCCAGAAAATCTATTTACCTCATCAAATTTTTCACAATTTTTTGACTGATTAACAGATTCTCTACTACTACAATCATATGTTTCTAACAAATCATCTTCACTCTTAGGATAAAATATTTTTTCTGGATTACTACCCCTTTTATTCATGTGTGCATTGGAATTGTTAGCGTCCACCTCTCTGATCCGTATTTCCTTAGATGTGGAGCATATTTGTAGATCCACAGCCTTAGAAATCAGTCTCACCTTGTTTGATTTCAAATCCTGAAAATAAGTATGAATTAGCTTATAAATATTAATCAACTTCACATTATTTATGGCACAGAATTATTTCATCAAATAAAACTATTAAACATAAGAATCCAAGACAGTGCTTTGAATTTCAAAACAAAAACTCACCGGTGTATCTATTTGAGTTAGGTATTCGTTGGCAGCTAGGCATTGATAGTAGAACCGTTTACATTTTTTCATGAGATGTCTGCAATAAATGCATAGATAGCTTTTTTCGGAAAGTATGGCTATCTGAAATAAGTAATTAAATAGACAATAAAAGCTGTGACCGAGTGGACAAAAAAAGAAAGCTTTTGCAATAGTCAGTCACCTTAGGAAATATCGTTTCATACATATTGCGATCTTTGAAATTCATCACCGTTACATTATCATCTCCCCGTAAACATATCTGACATAATAAATAGCAGTCTATTGACGGCAGCATTTTACAAATAGACTAAAAATAAATACCGAGCGAAGGATGAGTGGCGAGGCGAAAAGTTACGTTTTTATTATTCAATTTTTTTTTTGTTATTAAGGAACTACGACATACAGCTCAGTCGTAAATTTATTTTCTTCTTTTTTATAATACTCATATATTTAAATTTGTATTAGATACGGCTTGTGCTGTCTGTCCACACCAATCGATCGATCGATGGTAGAAAGAATGGAACAGTCGAAGTCGATCGATAGTTTCTACTAGACTAATCGACCGATCGTCGCGTCGATCGATGCCGTACCTCGATGGTAGAATGGGACAGTCGACGTCGATCGATAGTTTCTACTAGACCAATCGATGATCAATCGATTGGTGTGGTAATACCCTGAGTGGTAATAAAACAGAACTTCATTAATACCTATTTAAAAATCAAATATATTCAACTACATAACAGTAAAGAACAGTACAAAATAATTATAAACTAAAACATTTTGTTGAAATTTCTGTAGGTAAAATAAATGAATAATAATATTAGTATTGTTTAGTGGCATAGGAAGTAGCATATATAATAATAATAATAATGTTGAGTAACCTCCTTATTTAGGCGACGCTGTAATAAAAGATGGGTATTTAATTTACTGCAAAAACATATTACATATAGACAAGTCATACCCAACAAAAAAACGTAGTACGTAAATTGTCGCAAGTCTATAGCGTTGTCTCTTTTACTCCCACATACAAAATTATATAACTTCTTGCCCTTCGAGTTTGTTTAAATGAATAGCCATGTCAATTTTAAAACTTTGTTTTAAATAGCAAAATAAAATAATAAATAAGATGGTTATAAAAAATAGTATCTACGCATGAACAGAAATGTTTATTCTTTCTTTGACAGTAAGAGTGTAATTGGTACTATCTAAAAACACAAGAAGGCATTGTACGGTATTAAAAACACAGAATAGGGATTTTTTGTTTGTCGTATAGCTGTGACTTTGGGGTGCACAAGACTAAGTCAAATAGCGCACAAATGCCTTGCATTTGCGTTGCCATTATTGAGAGCGGATAACCTGTCTATATGTAATATGTCATTGATTAACTGTGTTTATTGCGGTTGCGTGCGTGTATATACTGCGGGGGTAAGGAGACCACTGGCCTGGCACTCGATGCGAAGTGCTGACGACAGTAAATTGTATTAAAATTTAGTCCCTTACATCATCCCCCTTCTTTAAAAAAATACAAACATATGCTTACATAAATTAACTTAATATAAGTAGGTTATTACAAATCTACATTACTATGCGTTTCAAATGAGTATAGGAACGTCAATGACCTCTATCTGTCACATTTCACTTGAAAATTATAGGGAGCAAAGAAAATTTTTTTGCATAAAATTTAGTAAAGTATTATATACAAAAGAAATTATTCAAAATAAAACTGTATTCCAAAAAGAACTGTCATGAGTTAATAAAAAGGCACAAACCACCAAAAAACTATGTCGAAAATAACATTTTCAACACTCACGATTTTGAAATTTTGAGGTTGCCACCATAAAATTCTAATTTAAATCCAATAGCGTGACAAAAACGTCAAAAGTTAGAAAGCCAAATTGAGAGCTTGACGGTAAAAGCAACTGCTTGTTTAAATAAATTCTATTTAAAAAAATCTTTTTTTGCTCACGCTACCTAATCGCCTCGAATTGACAGCTTTGACGTCACAATATGGCGCAAAGTCGGTACTATTGTTGAAACGCATAGTACGATTAAATCATAGTACGTCGTAAGTTTAGATATTACAAAACAAAACACATATTCTGTTATAAGAACTTTATGCTTTTGCGATAAACGTTGAATGTAAAGACAGTCAATCTGATAATTAAATAACTTTAGTGTTACGTCTACATTTTAGTGTGATAATTAGATAAAAATAAAATCCTTAAAAATGTGTCATAATTAGTTATAAGGTTGTTTGTCAACATATGCTGAGATTAAAAGTTAAAAAATAAAGAAATATTATAAATGCATATTATTTCGAAAAAAAATTACATGTTATATATATTAGGTCTTTACCTATGAAATTGCCGTTTTTCACGAAATAAATGAAGCGTAATTTTTTTATGTATTTTTTTATTTCTATTAATCAAAATAATCACCCATGCCATCAATGCATCTTTGCCAACGCATTGGTAGCTTATTGATGCCTTTCTTGAAGAAATCAGCTGGACGGGAGGCAACAAATTCTTCAAAGGCGTTTTGTACTGCCTCTCGGGTATTGAATTTTTTTCCCGCCAAGAAGTTATCCAAATTCTGGAAAAAGTAGAAGTCTGTAGGCGCAAGGTCTGGTGAGCACGGCGGATGACGGAGAACTTCCAACCCCAACTCTTGTAGCTTGGAGACCGTCTGCTGTGCAGTATGAGGTCGCGCGTTGTCGTGCAGGAGCAGTGGAGCCGAACGATTGACCAAAGCTGGTTGGAGACGTGCGAGCTTCTCCATCATTGTGTTCACAGTACACATCTGCAGTAATGCTTGTCCCGTTTGGCAAGAAGCTGTGATGAATTACACCCGCGTTAGACCACCAAACAGTGACCATCACTTTTCTAGGGGTAAGTTTTCGTTTAGGGCATTGTTTGGGTGCTGAACCAGGGTCCAACCAACTTGCTGAGCGCTTACGATTGTCAAACAGGATCCATTTCTCGTCACAAGTAACAATGTGGTTCAGAATTCCTTCATTTGTATGCCTGCTGAGCAGTGCAAGGCACGTCTCCACGCGTACTTCGCGCTGGCGGTCATTGAGTTCGTGGGGTACCCATTTGTCAAGCTTTTTTACCTTGCCAATTTGACGCAAATGGACCAATATTGTTTTGATGCTAACGTCGAAAGCTGCTGCTAATTCAGCCGTGGATTGTTTTTCATCAGCTTCTACAATTGCTTTAATTCGTCATTGTCGACCAAAGTTTTCGGACGACCACGGGGTAAATTTTTCAGGTCAAAATTTCCAGAACGGAAGCGGGTAAACCAATAACGGGTGGTGCGTTTGTTTGTAGTGTTCGCTCCGTAAACGTCGTTGATGTTGCGTGCCGCTTGTGCCGCTTTGCTGCCACGACGGTACTCATACTCCATAATTACTCGAATTTTTAACTTATCCATGATGACGAAAAATGTTCGAATGCGTTGAAAACAAAACACTAACTATTAAACAAATGACGATTTTAGAAAAAGAATTCCATGTTTGTCAAATAAAATTAATTTGAAATTAGAATTATCAGTCAAAAAAAAATATTTTCATTTGAAATGGCCAGTACGGCATAACGGCAGTTTCATAGGTAAAGACCTATTATATATTCATTGGTCGGTTGTACATTCTGCACTTCTACAACGGGCGGGATTACTTTTTTTCTTAACTAACTTGTTACTTTATTTCGGCAATATCTCTTCAATCCATAAATGATTATGATCAGGAGTAAGATGGAGATCACAATTACGACAATTCCAAGAATATTTAGTTTAGCTTCCATAATATGTTCGGGTAATAATTGCGATTGCGCTATGGCAATGTTATTTTCCTTTGTCTGGTAGATGCTCATGATTGAAATTGGAAGTAATAATGTTAAAACGTATACTGCCTGTTGGATAATGATTAAATTAAGAAAAAAATCGCTATTTTATAACAGTTTAATATTGCCGATTATGTAGGTAATTATTTCTGTGAAAAAATAAGTAATTTAGTAATTCCTATTAAATTAAGTATGTTAATAATTAATGTTGAAGTTACAATATTTAATACAGTTTAAGTCAATTGCAAAGTCTTATTAGTCTCTTTCCTACAATAAAATAATGCAATAAAGCAATGTCAGTTTTTTAGTTGTTATTTGTAGTTATCAAACTAATATAACAAATGCGAAAGTTCGTATGTGCGTTTGTTGACCGTTTGTCACATCCAAATACGTTTTAATGAAATTAGTTACGTAGGATTAGTAGTACGTAAATTAGGATTAACATATAATAATATCTTAAGATTTATGCGAGTGAAATCGCGGTCTAAAGTTAGTCTTTAAAATTCCTTAAATCTAAACACAAAAAACGATATTAGGTGTATGAACTTAATAAACTAAATTCAACCAAAAGAGGTAACGAATGTATGAACATGTTTGAAAGGTATTTTAGTAAATTTTTATAGTAAAAATAGATATGTATAAAACAAAAGTCTAAATGTATAATTTGCCTTTAAAAATGCAGTTATTACACAATTAAGGTTAAAAAGTAAGTTAGAAAATAAAATATAACTGGATATACTTTTACGGTATTTTTAAATACCTACATACTTATTATACTATGCCTACATGATACATTAAGTACAAACTAATTAACAAGAACTGATACTAAACTATAGTAACTAAAATATAATTATGTAAGTTGCAAGTTATTTTAGTTGAAACCTCAAAGGGGTTTTTATAATACGTCCACTCAGCGTAGTTTGGGGTGGCGGCATATTCCTAACTATATCATTATGATTATTGTTGTCATAACTAGTAGAGGACCGATCATAGTGGGGATCTTTTTGGGGGTCCTTTGTCCAGCAGTGGACATCTTTCGGCTGCGACAATTATGATGATGTACTACTTTTGCTGATACTATTGTCTATGTTTTCGTTAAGTAAGTATGCTGGTTTGATCCTATCTACCGAAACTAGAACTTTTTTTCTCATTTTGTTGAATTTAAAATGTTTTATAGTTTCTTTCTAGTACACGAAAAGGTCCATTGTATGCAGGCTATAAAGGCTTGCGTACAAAATCGTTACGTAAAAAGATATGACTACTACTTAGATCCGGATACATAAATAAAGATTTTGAATTCGGATGTTTGTTTGTCAACGGTTTAAAGTTTCTAATAGTATCACGTAATTTTTAACATAGCTATCATCAGGTAAACTGGTAGAGGATGATTCATAAAAATCTCCTGGAAACGTAAACTTTGTCCGAATGTCATTTGGGCAGCGCATACACCGTTATCGCTTCGAATAGCGTTTCGTAAACCTAGTAGTACTGTAGGTAGTTCAGTTATCCATGATGAGGACGATATCAAACGTGCCGTTAAAGCAACTTTTAATGAACGATGCCACCTCTCGACAACACCGTTGCTGTGGGGGTGGTAAGCTGTCGTTCGTAGTTTGTTAATACCCATAATTTTCATTAGTTCATAGAACATGTTGCTTTCAAATAGCCGACCTTGGTCGCTTGTCAACTTAATGGGACAACCAAATCGGGAAATCTAACCTTCATAAACATGTTTGGCTACGGTTTCCGCCGTTATATCACGAATAGGGAAAGCTTTGGGCCACCAAGTGCGTTTAGCTATCAATGTTAAGCAATACCTGTAACCTTCTGCTGTAGTTGGTAAGGGGCCTACTATGTCAACATGGACATGCTCAAACCTATCGCAATTTGGGAATTTTCGTATGCCACAGATTGTATGGCGATTAATTTTGGATCGTTGACAAGCGACGCAAGCTTTGGACCACAAACCAATATCTTGGTTCATGTTTGGCCAAAAATATTTTTCTCGACCCAACCTGCGCGTCGATCAAACGCTTGGGTGGCTCAAGTTGTGTATTTGATTAAATATCGTTCTGCGAAACGCGTCTGGCAGATAAGGTCTCGCGTGGGATGATGATATTTCGTAGTAGACGGGCGTTTCGTACGACGGCATTATAACTTGTTTAATTTTTATGTAGGGTTGTTTCAAATTTTGATTTTTAACTTGCACCCTAAATAATGCGTTATAATTTATTTATTTATTTACTTTATTGGGGACAAAACAGAAATAAAAGATATAGCAGATATAAACAAATTTCAAACTAAAAATAATTACAATTATTTCCTTAAAACGTCTCACTGAGGACATACACAGATATAGGAAAATGGTAACAATTAAGGCACAGCAGCGTCTTACATAAAAATAAAAACAAAGAACAGTTAAGAATTTTACAAATAAAGTGCTGTTTATTATAATATTAAGGTACAGAGGTATACTCTGAACTAAACAATTTCGTGAGTTCAACTTTATACTTAAAAAGGGAGCACGAAAACATATCTATATTATTTAAATTGTAATTTTGAAAGGCACATAGTCTATGAAGTGGTGCACGCTTACCAGCATTAGTCCTAGTTGATGACATGTGAAATAAATTTTTTGATCTTGTTGCTTTAGAGGGTATACGAAAATCTATTTTTGATAACAACTAGGAACATTTTATATCTCCAGTGCAAATTTTTTTTAGCGTTAGAGCGTCAATTAGTCTTCGTCTGTCAGTCAGGGATAATATATTGTGTTTAGCTAAGAGGTCATTGTACGAGCAGCGAGGGATGCGCATTCGATAATTAAGCGATCTAAGTAACTTCTTTTGTACCATTTCTATTTTATCTATGTAGACGGCGTATAGTGGGTTCCAGATTGGAGATACTTACTCTAAATGCGATCTAACTAGACTCTGAAAGAGGCGTGCAAATGTTTCTTTGCGCTTAAAGGATTTCGTAACTCTTGTTATAAAACCTAGCATGCGGTATGATTTTTCCAGAATATTTTCTACATGCGTATCAAGTGTGAGTTTAGTGTCAAGATAACTACAAAGATCCCTGATTGTTTTCTTATTGCTCAGAGTGTGACCACCTACTTGGAAACTAGTAGAAAGTTAGTTAATGTTTTTTGTAAATGTCACGTGAATACATTTATCATGGGCTAAAAAAGTTTATTAATTCTGCAATATTCTTCAAATCTATTTAGATCATTTTGTATTAATGTAACATCATATCTATCACGAACACTTGAGTACAATTTCAAGTCATCAGCTTATAAAATAAAGTTGCAGTGTTGAAAGCAAGATGAAATGTCATTTATGAAGAGCATAAATATAAAGTATTTGGGCAATCAATAATTGAAACTCTAGAAAAAGGGTCGGCAGCCACGTCATCATTTCCCATGACGTGTCTAATATCTGTGCTAAACTCGCTTATAAAATTTAAATGTCTAATTGTACGTGTGGAATCTTTTTCAAAATTTATATTTTGAAATGCGTACGTTAAAGCTTTATGGTCTGTGTATATTGTTAAGGAAAGACCTTTAATCATACTACGAAAGTGTTTTACTGCTAAATATATCGCTATTAATTCACAATCATAAGCAGAATATTTCTTTTGTGTTTCATTTAATGCTTTTGAAAAATACCCAAGTGGTTTCCAGGTATTGTTAACAAATTGTTGCAAAACTGCGCCAACACGGTTTGATGAAATGAAATGAAATAAAATATGTATTTCTCAACATTGACAATTACTTGTTGTTATTGACGTCAAATAAAACATGATTCTATCACCAGTTCGAAAAAAACCTTCGTGAAGAAGAACTGGCAAGAAACTTCAAGGGTATATTTTTTCAAAATAAATTTACAGAGTCTCTTTATGGCTATACAAAATTATTCTTACCTGGATCTGTTAGCTCGGCAAGTGTCTCTCCCCCCAAGTATCCAAACGACGAACACCCTCAAACGATCCGTTCACGAGTTAACGCGGGATCCAGCCATCGCCCTCCTCAACCATATTAGAGGGAAGTGAGCGACCCGTCACACGACGCTACCATAAAAAGACGTACTTTAGTGACAATGACGCTTTAGATATTCATCGGAACGAAGAACTCAATGAACATACAGACACATTACACATGTTTTGTTACAAATACTATTTTACATTTAGCACAATTTTGTTGGTTTTAGTTTTTTGTTTTTTACTGTTTATTTTATTTATTTATTTATTATTAAGGTACACACACAGGTATCAATCATAAAAGTTACAAAAATGTATAAGTATTAAAATATAGGTTTCAGCCAGATTGGTACCCAGCAATCGTGTATACACAGCATTACATACATTAAGTGAGTAAACATAAGCAGCTGCCAAACAGTAAATTATTTCAAATGAATTTAAACCATTAAGTACATAATTGATAGTTCTAAACATTAACCACAACAAAAAATATAAATACGTATACGTAAAATATAAATATAAATACATGATTTTATAAACAATTGAAAATTATCTACAGACGCAATAGGCTCAATCGAGGATACGTTTAATTTGATTCCTGAAAGTTGTGTAGCGACCACAAAAAACATCCAACTCCCTTGCGGTCACCACTAGGTCGTTGTATAACCTGCACATTCTTACTATTGGGTTAAAAAAGGAAGTGTTATTTTTATAAGTGAGTAATGCGAAGACTTTGTGTTTACTGATACGCAACAATAATCTAGTGCTAAAGTTAAGTCGTGAAAGTAGTTTAGGTGAGTCAAGCTTCGAGTGAATCAGCTTGTGTAAATGCAACAGATCCTGGTGCTGGCGACGAGTTTTCAGGGATGTGACTTTAAAATGTCGCAGTCTTTCACAATAAGAAGGTAAGTTGCGGGCCAGACCGCACCTGTAGCAAAGTATCTTAAGGCACTTTTTTTGTACCCGTTCTAAATGAGAAGAATGTGCTTCATAATATGGGGACCAGATGACGGACGCGTATTCGACGACGTTCCGCACCAATGTGTAATAGAGGTACAGGAAACTAGTGTGGTGACTAAAATGCTTTGTTGTTCTTCATATGAAACCAAGGGTTTGGAAAGCCTTAAATACGATGTTATTATAATGTTCCTTGAAAGTTAATCCCTCATGAAACAAAACACCCAGATCTCTGATAACAGTTACGCGAGTGAGGGGCTGGTTTTGTAGCTGATATTTAAAGGTGATCTTTTGCTTATTTTTTGTAAAAGATATAACCTGACATTTATTTATGGATAAGCTCATGTTGTTATCGGCGCACCAATTATTTATGCAGTCCAGATCACGTTGAAGAAAGTGACAGTCTGCAGCACTTTTTACAATTGAGAAGATCTTCAAATTATCTGCATACAAAAGACAAGGGCAAGAGAGGGATGTTGGCAGTTCGTTTATAAAGATGAGGAAAAGTAAGGGCCCTAAATGCGATCCCTGTGGTACACCCGATGACACATTTACAGGCGCAGATATGTAGCCCTTTACTGCAACCATTTGAATTCCGTTCTAAATAAGATTCGACCCGCCTCAGCATGTTGCCATTAAAGCCGAATTGTGTACATAGCTTATGACATAATGATTGATGATTTACCTTGTCAAAAGCTTTTTGGAAGTCAGTGTATAAAGAATCCACTTGTTTCCTATATATATGTATATAAATTTATTTTTTGTCTTTTTCTTTTTTTCTTATGTTGTGAACTTTTAAGTGTGTATTATGTTAAAAATGTTTCTGTACCTATTGTATTGTGTGAAGTGTAAATAAATTGATGTCTATGTGTATGTCTACATTTCTGTTAATGAGGGGATTATATCCAAGGGCCTTTATCATCCAAATAATCAGATAGTTGCACAAAACTTCCGCTTTATAATTTCTTTGAATTTGTCAATAGGAAGACCTTGGATATCCTCAGGAACCTTATTATAAAAGCGTATACATTGACCCATGAATGAGTTAGTAACTTTATGAAGCCTTCTATTATGAGCTACCAGCATATTTCTTCCTCTTGTGTTAACATTGTGCAAATCTTTTTTTCTTTTGAACAAGGTTGTGTTCTTTTTTACATACATTAAATTTTCCAAAATATATTGTGAATGGAAAGTAAGAATATTTATTTCCTTAAATTTACTTCTAAGTGACACCCTTGGACCGAGCTGATAGATTGCACGAACAGCCCTTTTCTGCAGAATAAATATAGTATCGATGTCGGCAGCACTCCCCCATAACAGAATACCATATGTCATGAGGCTGTGGAAGTCGATGCATCTGCCATAAACGCATAGGTTTAGCTCAACCATCTTAAACCAAAAGAGTATTAAGTTTTACGTTTACTTTAATGAGAATTTAAATTGCTTTTGAGGATTATTTAAGTATGGCATTTAATTGTAAACAAGAATATTAACAAGATGTCTTGAGGGTCATCTTTGACATTCTGGGTAGAATGCAATTGCACTAATAACACTTTTAGCTCGCTCAAACGAATCGGAACGGTTTTCAGCACTTTTAGCGCTGTGTGCGCTGTAATCGGCAAACGGAACGCAGCATAGCTTGGGCACTTGAGCGGTAAGATGGCGGCGTTTATGACGTCATTGATGACGTATCGATATCGCTGTGAGCGCGCTCACAGGCAATCGGAACGGGTATATGAGCGCTGTAATCGGCAAACGGAACGTAGCAAATAGTACGCCCGAAAAGTAGCAACGGAGCTGTCATTATCAAAAAGTTCTAACCATAGATTGACATAATTCCTAGTTTTTTTTTGTATAGACTACCTGCTATGCGTTCTTCTTTCTTTATTGTTCTTAACGGATAAGTGTGTTATTTTCAGTAATTTCAGTGAATTTTACATGCTGTGTAAATTTTTTCTATAAGCGAAATCTTAGGTGTGAAGAATATTCAATCGTAAACAATCCTTTGACTCAAAAATCGTATTCGAAAAAATCGTCATTTGGAGGGATCCGGATATTGTTTATAAAGGGGACGAGCTAATACATTAGTTACTTGATAACAACGATTTAAATCGCAGTTCATTGGAAGGTTGTGCGCAGCCCCCATTATTATACCACCTATAGTTTTGTTGTTACGGCCTATCCTTTGTCTTTATAAACTTTAGTTGAGGTGCATTTGTGGTGTTGTTGTGTTTGATTTACACATGAATTTTGTCTTTCTTATGTAATGTGGTCGAATATCTGGGTTCACTTGGCTGAAAGCAATAAAAAACCAATCAAGGCAGGTTAAGATTAAGTATATGAAAACATTACACAATCTGCTGAACACTTCTTTTTTGTTCAGCATGGTCTGCAACATGCACAACCAAAAACTATTTGAGGTGAGAATAAATGCTGTGAATTAATTTAGACCAAGTTACACCAAGCCATGGTGTAACTAATCTAGATTTGATTAATCAACTTATGAAGTTGAAGAAAAAAGATTAACCTCAGAAGGAACATAAGAATAACATGTAAGTTTGTATCTGTCTTAGGCTCTTAAGTTAATGTTGTTTGGACAAAGAGACCTTAAATTTAAGAAAAAACTATGCAATTAGTTTTTAACTAAGCATTTGCCATATTTGACAAGAAGTGAACAAGGAATATAAAAGACAGTATATAGTGTCAATGTGGGTAAATTGTAAATAGTTTTGATAAAAAACTTACTTAAAAAAGATAAAGTACCTAGGTCATTTATTCAGTGTTACAGTAATACCCCGGACTTATGTGATAGGTTAGGGACCGAGAGAAAGCCGCGTATGTCGAATTCATGCAAGTCAGGGTTCAACTTTGCATATAAATATATATAAAGTTTGTGTAATCGGGACCAAAGTCTAAAGGAAACAATAATTTAGAAGAAACATGTTTCATAAAATGTTAGATAATGAAAACAATTTACATTACTATGAATAAAACGATGTAAACCAAAGTTATTGGGATGTCGAAAGCTTCATAATATTCTAACAATGTCGCTAGATGAGTTAAGTATTTCTTCTTCTCACATAAAATTTCCTCATATAATGCCAGCACTTTTTAATTTCTCGTTTCGTAGTAAACACGAGCTCTTCATTAGAATCAATTTTTTCTAAAATTTTTAAACCCTTGTCAATTATACTGAGGCCTTCTGTTAAGTTTCATTTAATTTTCTGGTTCAACTGGATCTAACAAATCAGTGTGAAATGTCTTGTTCATGCTCATTTCTCACTTATTTCTATAATCTCATCAGATCTTAGCTCTGGATTGTGTGAATACAGCATATCACATGTTAGGGTGATTGTGTCATAAATCAATGGTACCCCTGGCTGAGAATTCCATAGTGATCGTATATTCGATTGAGGTACCAGTCCCAAAAGCAAACATATACCGAAATATTTTAAATATTTTAATACTGTTACCTCTTAGGGCTTTGATGGATCTTTCTGTATACTATTTTTGGTGGATTCCTCTGCAATATGCTGAAGTAAGTCTTTTCAAAAAAATATAAAAAATAATGTTGAGGCATTCCATAGCCCTCGAATGGTACCACCTAGCTTGTCATTGCCCTTTAAAGGAGTTCGAAAATGGTGGTCGAAAAATATTTTTATGCCATTAATATCTTATTTTAAGTCTAGAAGTAACTATTGTATGAGCTGATCGAAATAGAGACTGACTTGAATGATCTCGTGATGAATGTCTATTCAAAACAGGTAAAGAACTGGATTCTGGAACAAGTATCTGACCAGAGGTACTAGACTGGGATTCTCTAGTAGGGCTGTCCATAATTACAACCAAGGTACTCGCCTGTACTGCATAGGCAGATTTCTTCTAAAAATTAATCCTGAGATAATTCAGAATTACCCCCTAATCCATTCAACACTAAATCACGAAGAGTCATCAAATCATCGTCGCTATTGTCGTCAGATGCTTCAAGTCCATCTTCACTACCTGATGGTAATTCCAACATGGAAGACATTCAGGTCTCTATCCATCATCAATTTGTGAAGCCTTATCTAAAAAAAGAGGTTTGAAAATACCATTTTTACGCCTTAGAATGCAATCCACGAACAAGGCTTATTCTTAATTGGAAAAAGTTGTTGGAGCGCCTATTGGTCGCGAAGGCATTTTAGATCGTAGAAGTCTCAGCTTTTTACTAACAGTCCTTCGTGGGATGCTATATTTCTCTGGCTTTTCTCTGCGTTAATTCTATATTTTCTATCGAAGCCAAACATTCTGGTAAAGATTCGGGAGTGTAATTTTTGTAATTTCTAGATCCTAACTGTTTTTAAAACTTACTATTTTTACTCAACCTTCCAAGAACCCTCCCAAACAGAGTTTGTTACTTATCCCCTGTAGCGCCCTGCGCCTCGAGACGTAAACTCCGTTGAGTGTCCCGCGTAAAAAAACTGATTTTACAAATTTTTACCTACTGACAGTTTTTTCATGATATTTCGGTTTTTTTTTATTTAACCATGTATAAACTATATTTTTCAAAACTAGATAAAATTTCTCATCTGAATAGATATACTGTATGTGGGAAAAGGGTAAATAAAATAAAAACGGGCAGGGTTTATAAAAAAAAAATGTATTTTTTTTACATATTTATGTTTTAAACCTCCTAAAAACTAAAACATTTTATAAATATAGAAAAAACAATATATATTTACAATGTTTGTAATGTCGATTATTTGTATCATTTACAAAATTAATCCTTCAAGTCTTAAACTTAATATTAAACCATATATCTGAAAAGGTACAAAATATTAGAACAAAAAAATCTGTTTATGTTGGTCGCTGTTTGGAAGGTCGCTTTGTTTACAGTAACGGCTTAATAAGAACTAATTTATTATTGGCTTTAAGTTCAAGATACAGACTTACGATAACAATGCTTTTTTGTTTGTTTCAAACAATATTGAGACAGTACAGACTTGGACAAAATCGTATTTTAATAGGGGCATAAAAACAGTGTTGTAAAGAAATATCTATAACATTAGAACTACTGAATTCTTTCTGTATATAGTTATTGTTTCACTTAGTTTAATAAATTATATATCCAATACATATAAAACTATGCAATTACATACTTATTTTTAACTTAAATCATAAAATGAAAAAGGCAAAATTTTTCATACAAACAGTGCGCGACTAGTATGGATACGGCCTGAGATGGCTTTTTTAATACATTACAAATACTAAATAAAAAAGATAGATAAAAGGTTTTAGAAACAAATTAAATAAATAAATATAGTATTATTGTAATTATATATAGTACTAGCTGTTGCTCGCGATTTCACTCGTACATACACGTATACATACGTACATACATACACGTTCCCGGCAACGCATTCGTACCTCTCCTGGTGTTGCGGATGTCCATGGGCGGCGGTAATCACTTACCATCAGGTGATCTGTCTGCTCGTTTGCCCCCTATCCCATAAAAAAAAAGTACACACAGAAATTCGCATTTATTATTTTAGTCTGATTTACATTTTATGGTATTTTTTAAAACATTCATGGCAAACAATACACCGACGCCGCTGCTTCTCCTGCTTGTTGTTGGGAGCGTTTGGCCTAATCCCATATTCTTCTGGGAAATGCTGTAGCACTTCTGCAGAAAATATGGGCCTACTTACACTCCCAACCATTTCCTGCTCCACGGGGGGAAGGTCCAGGATTCGGCGACGGTGATGTTTATCAAGCAGCTGATGCATTAATGCTCTCCTGAACTTCCTATGTTGGGTGATACCTGAGTGTGGGTTTTGTTCTGCGGGCTGTTTTTGTATTATGTACGCATTAAGAACACTCACATTTAAAAGCCGCCTAAAAAGTTTCTTGTACCAGACGCGAGTACGTTTCCGCTCAATTGGATACGCACTCTACATCTGGTCCTTTTTGTCGACCCCACCCATGCAAACATTATAGTCTTGGACGACAATAGGCTTTATTTTATTCTGCACTGTGCAGACGGCGGCACCGTGATATGTCGAGATCATCGCTACGCGATTTGTATCTCGCCACAACACGATGTCGACGTCTCCACAAGTGGTGCCCGAAACTTGGCCTACTGCCATGTCCTTTTTCTTTAAGTTATCGATTTGTGTAGGTACACCTTGGCGGTTTGTCCGAAGTGTACCCACACAATCGAAACCTAAAGATTTCAAAACTCTTGCTAGGCCAGGGCTATTATAAAAGTTATCCATCCAAAGTGTGTGACCCTTGTTCTCGAGCCCTTTAATAAGATCGAGAACAAGGGTCGGCACGTATCCGGACACAGGTGTCGGTGGCACTTCCCTAGCTATACTATCAACTCGCCCTGCGAATACCGAAAACCTCCACAAATAACCCGACTGCGATTCACAGAGCTCATATGACTTAATGCCAGAACCTGCGGCTTTGTTTTTTATAAATTGTTTGATTGAAAGTCGACCCTTCCACTGGGTGAGGGATTCATCAATAACTATATTTTGATTTAATGTATACAATTCCTGAAAATTATAATTCAAATGATTAATGATGGGCTGAATTTTTGCAAGTTTCGCTTCAGGGCGCGTCATCATCTGCAAATTTGTCAGCCTGTTATTCACAAAATGTATGTTTGATGACAACATAGTAAACCTATTGTATGACATATAGTCATTGAAATGTGTTCGTGTTGGGTCAACATTACCACCTTCGACATTGGTCGGCCAGTACTCTTTCAGGTCACTTTTGACACACATCCCTGTGGCCAAAAGTAACCCAAAATAAACATAGAGTTCATCGACATTGGTTTCTTGCCAACGATTAATTCGGCTAGTAGGACCTAACTTACCCATGCGGATTTTAGCATCGGTCATTTGCTGCGCGTAACAATTGGTTTGGTCCACAATTTCTTGCATAAATTCTGGAGTCCATATGGCGGTAAATACCTCATATGGACTTGAGAATGATGCAGTTGGGCCAACTCGAGTGGGGATAAACGTTTCCCTTCTTTCCACTGGAGGCAGTGCAGAAGAAGGGAAAGGTTTCCAGTCATAGTCAAAAAGGCTTCGAGGCCCATATTCACCCGCTGGAGTTTCATTTTCGGCAGCAGGAGCTGGTGATGGTGTTGAAGATGCGGGTATTTCTTCAATATCTTCATTGTACATTTCGTAGTACAGCCCACGTTCCGTCCGTGGTATAAAATCGGGCATAGTGAGTTCATCTTCATCATCATCTGACTCGGTGTCATTTTCACTCCCTAAAAGAAGAACACTGGGTTAAGCTCGTAAATTTCAATGAAATTTCTAGAAATAATTCTATTACAATTACCATAGTTGACGAAAAAGTTAATTTCTTCTTCACGAAGAAACCGCCTCGTTGACGGCTGGGGTGGACAACTGCATTGAAAGGGTTTAATATAAGTGTAATGTAATAAAGTGAATTAACCAAGTATGATAATCAAGTACTTACGAAGCAGCAGACTTGCTTGATCTCGTTGGAGTAGAAGCTCTGGATGTTCCAGCGTCGCTGCCACCGCAAGTTACGTATCTGAAAAAAATATACAATATTGAAAGTATAAACTAATACTAATTAAAATATAACCAATAAATAATGGCAATAAACTTACGCAGCAGGAGATGGTGGAGGAAGTGGCAATACTTCGACTTGCGATGGCGACGAAACGGACCCGAGTTCAGCGGATTCCCTGATAAAATATTTGTATGTGATAAACAGTTTAGACAAGCATATCCAATATAAAAAAAAAAACTTACATCATTGAAGCGACTGCATCATTTAAAGAGGGGCCACCCTCCATGTTGTCCTCAAATTCAATAATTACGCTGAAAATTAAAAAGAATTATAAATAAAATACAAAATAAAAACATTTAAATGAAATAAAAAATATAAAAAACTTACCCCTCAGAAGGTAATTCAAAATGACGCTCTTGTCTTGGATGCAAAGGTACCTCTAATGGGCAACCTTCAGAGAGAGCGCCTCTGTTACTAACAGTATTGCCCAGATAGTAGCTAAAAAAAACAATAGTTTTAACCACCAAGTTTTGATAAATTTGAATAAAAATAAAATCACCAGACAATCACACCAACTACATGGCCCCAATGTCGTTATATAGAGTTTACTGTGTTTACAGAATTGACTGTTTATGACTGTATATATAAGTGGCTTACATATATAAATATAAGTATTTCATATTTTAAAACCTGTCATTTATAATGCCGCGATTAGCCCGTCTTATTCGGGATCCACGTCCCCCCCTAC
The DNA here is from genome assembly GCA_923062675.1 of Marasmarcha lunaedactyla. NCBI lineage: Eukaryota > Metazoa > Arthropoda > Insecta > Lepidoptera > Pterophoridae > Marasmarcha > Marasmarcha lunaedactyla. The sequence goes on along the minus strand of OV281365.1, from coordinate 10,725,074 downwards.
CAGCACCCCCTCTAGTCACTCCCACCCCTGTAGTAGCTGGTCTTCGTCCACCTCTCCTTCCAACGACTCCGCCACGTACTCGCACCATCTATCAATAATAAAAACTCAACGTAATAAAAATATACAATGTTCGAGACAGAGACGAATTATTCTTTGCAGTTTTTATGACTATTTTCCAAATTATTTATTTACTCTTAAGAAAACTACTAAAGGGGTACAAAACAACAAGTTTTTACAAAAATCAATCCTGGTTTGTGCGTGAAAATGCATTCGTTATTGAAAATATTATACATTTCACAAACATAACACAAAATAATACATAAAATAAATCTTTACATTAATGTAGGTATTTGCATTATTTTTCTCTCATAAGAAGTTGTGTTAAAAGGAGCCCACGTCAAGTCGTATCCGTGTTAAGCAAACGCTTTGTAAATCTTTGAGCGTCCTTGGTCGCTCGGCGGACACTTTTTTAACAACAACAATAGATTTGGCTTTTTGTTGTAATTATTGTATTTGCACACATTATATGCAAATAAAATGATAATTAGGTATATTATTTACGTAATACAATAAATATTTACGTTAGAACGATACAATAAACATGCCAAACGACACAATGAATTCTTTTAACTGATTCGCTTTCGTGGGCTTGCTGTTTTCACAACTAAAATTATGATGGAAACCTAATAATTACACATTTTATCCATTATAAAATAAGTATATGAATATATTTTACTTACATTTTTATATAAATCGCCAAATATAAAACACAACACTTCACGTAAATAGCAATCCAAGTGAAGCGCAACTGACGAATACGTTGTCTAATTTCAAATGCTTTAAAGTTTTGTTTTTGACTTTAAAGCAAGTACGTAAAACAAAACATGCTGCTAGTCTCTTTCTTTCTTAACAAAATACTATATAAAAAGCGAGATAAACATAGTAGTATTCAAATAAGACTCAATTAAATGACACCATATGAACTGTCCGCCGAGCGACCACGGACACTTGATGCAGTTTTTCCGCTGTCCGCCGAGCGGTCAGGGACGCTACAGAGGTTATTGTCCATCTCCAACTAACACCGTATCTGACATTCATGACATTGACATAAATAAATCGGAAACTGCTCAAGTCTGTTGACAAATAAATCAGCTGAACCCCACCGCATCCCACCCTTATTTATAATCAATTGTACTAAAAGTCTTGTTGTTCCTTTGACATTACTTTACAAAATTTCACTGCAGCTTGTATAAGTTCCCACTCTGTGGAAAACAGCTCTCATAACTCCTGTACATAAAAAAGGTGAAAAACATGATATTTCATATTCATATTCATATTCATTTATTTAATTCAGATTTTCATCCATAATTGTTAGTAGACAATTAAGACTTATACCTATTGTTAATTGATACCAATTATAATTTAAATTCTTACAAATGTCAAAAATACTAAAAATTAAAAATACAAATATTAGAGTGAAAATTTCTTATGAAAGTGAAAATAAATATTTTTCAATTAACCCCTTACTGCATGGAACCTCAGAATTGCATGAAATTTGGATATGTTGTAGCCTTATCTAAATAGCGCCCTTAAAAAATAGTGAAAAAAATCTATCTACAACATTTTCAGAAATATTACAAAAATTCTGAAAATTCCTTATATGGCATCATATGCAGTGATGGTTGTATAATAGAATTTTCCAAATATGGCATTATATGGAGTTGCAACTGGTTTTGTCCATTTATTTATATATTTTTCTATTTATTATTAGGGAAAACTACAGCAAGCACAAATTAAGTCATACTGGGGTTGAAAATAATACAAACGATAATTTTTTTATGAATCATATTTATTTACTAGATATTACAGACTTTTAAATCACAGCATTTGTTGATTATCACAAAAAGGTAGATACCTATTAGAGAAATTAAAATTTATAATTAAACTTGACGGTATTTTACTGAACATGAAATTCATTGAAACAATTTCTGTTTTTATTCAGGCACAAATGTGCTCTGCATTTCAAACACCAGATGTAGGATTTTCCTTTACATCCGAAATTTTTGCAAACTTGACGTTCATCTGTCCAGTCTGGGAAATGGTGATAGCCATCTTCTACTACTTCTATAGATGGTACATTTAATCTACGTTTACTTTTCTTCGGTCTTGATGGCTCTTCCTCAATAGGGTCAAGCCGCGCTCTTGTTTTGGGCGTATAGACCCTCGATCCCTTTTGAGTAAGCACATCTGCGATCAGTAATTTGAAGTCTAGAAGGGGGAGGTACTCTTCTGTGTTTAGACGCCTCCACAGGAGCCACGAATTTACCGAAATAAGATCGACAACATGAAAATACACTCGCATGTACCATTTCTTGGACCTTATTTTAATTCGATAATAGCCCAACATTGAGTCAAGTGTATCAACACCACCCATATGGCGATTGTACAATAAAATAGCCCTTGGACATGGAATCTCCTCATAAATTTTCTTTTTTCGGTTATATCTCTTGACAATGCCGGTGGGTTGCATGCCCACATATGTTGAACATATATTTACAACTTTATTATCGAGCCAGCTTACCACGGAAATCGTTTTATCATCAACCGTTGTTTCTAATTCCATTGCAGTTCCTCTTCCTTTTTTGGCAAGTTCCTTTTTCTTTGGTATATGTGCTCCTGGCAGTCTATTTGCTCTAACTGTTCCCAGTGGCAATATCCCTTTTTTTTCCATTTCCACCATCAATTCAACACTCGTAAACCAATTATCGAAAAAAACTTTGTAATTGAGGTGTGCTGGAACTGATTGTGTAAGTCTTAATACCACGTTGCTACTGGTGCCAATATTGCGCTCACCTTCTGGTATGACATCAGATTGTTTACCAGCATACAAATCGAAATCATATGAGAATCCAGACACACCGCTGAGTACATGTACTTTATAACCCCATTTATGTGGTTTTTTTGGGTTGTATTGCTTCAAGCTACTTTTACGCGTTTTAGTCGGGATTATCTGTTCATCCACTGCAAGATATTCTTCTTTAGGTATCGTTAGTAGACGGTCTCTAATTTGGGATAACAGAGGTCTAATTTTTTGTAGTTTATCGTACTGAGGATCATCCTGATTTCGCATGGAAGAATTATCAGCAAAATGTGTGAACCTTTTAATCTCCTCAAACCTATTGAGGCTCATTGTTCTGACAACTGGTTCGAATTCCATCCCTGTCTTCCAGTAATGTCGTGTCGTAGGATAAGGAACCACAGACATGTAAATAAGTATGCCGATAAATTGTCGAATGTCAGTCTCTGTAATATCGACCCGCTCTTTGCCCAAAGATTCTGCATACCGATTAGATTCAGTCGCAATAAGTGATATCAAATCCGAAGTAAAGAAGAACTCAAAGAGTTGGGATGGTATCTTTAAAGCTTTGATTTCATCGGTAAGGGTCACATCTCCCAGAAAAGTATTATCGTTTTCGTTATAATAACGGTTTCCCGAAATCCAATCATAGGTTCTTTTCACTTTTCGGCCACTTTGCCTTTGGCTTGTCGATGGCTGGTTAGAGTGAATTTGGTTTTCTGTAGCACTATTTGAATCTGAAGAAATATCTGAATCTGAATCACTCTCGGACTCTCTTTCCTGGCAGCCTGGTCTCCATTCATCGTCGTCGTCGCCCGAAAAGTCTTCGTCTTCGCTACCATCAGGAATATCTATAATACGCAGCTCCCTTCGATTCCTTTGTCTGGACATGGTCGCATGCAAAAACTGTTGAATCAAAAAACTTTTGAGGATAGTTGAAACAAAAAGATAAAATACAAATGGGGCCCAATGCCTGAAAGTTCCTAAATTCCTTCCTGAATTACAGAAATTGTATTTGCATACAAAATAATCTTTACATATAAAAATCTTCTGTTGCGTGTGTTTGTAATTGAATACATTCTAAACGGCTGGAGTGCTTTTTTTGTGAGTTTAAGTGGACCCGAGAATGATTTAGATCTTAAGCCGATTTTTTTTTAATTTTTGCGGGTGATACCGCGGGAAAAGCTAGTTATTATTATTAAAAAAAATAATTCGATTGAAATTCGTGCACTTCTGCATAAAATGCCAAATATGCTAAATGGTGTTTTTTTCCGCATACTGCATGAAATGTCACATCTGGCACACCATTTTTTCTACAACTGCATAAAATCCCACATTTGTAACCTCTGTTTGACGAGTCATATCGTCACAATTATTTGGATAAATGCTAGAATTTACTTAATTGTTGGGACTTTATAAGACCGAACTTAAAATTTTAATACTATGAATTGACAAATATTACTTAAATCTAGGCTAAATTCACCAACAAAACAGAGCAACTTACCTCTTCTCGAATGTTGATAAACAAAGTGATATAACTTTTTTTTTATAGTGCTGTTCCCGATTCCGTTTTTCAAATGTCAAAATAAATTATTGATCTTTCATTTTTGGGTTGCTAGGGTAAAAAAAATGTAACCAAATTCAAATGACATAACAAAAAGCAAAAACGGCAGATATGGCATCGTATGCAATAAGAGGTTAATTTAATTTAATTTAATGAGCAGCCAGGACTTCCTTTTACATGTAGGGAAACCCAGTGCTTCAGCATCTGGGAGGCCCACCTATGTGCCCATTAGGATATAACTAATTACCGACCTATCTCAAAACTTTGTATTTTCTCAAAATTATTAGAGGAAATTGAGGACAGCCAAAAATATTTTTTAGATCAACAACATGGTTTTCTCAAAGGCAGATCCACCGAGTCGAACCAAATGGCAAATAAAACGCATGTAGATGTTATATACTTGGACTACAGAAAATGTTTTCATCGAATTGACCACACCATACTATTACATAAAATTGATATAATAGGTATTAAGGGTAACTTGTATCGTTTGCCTCGTACATTGAGAATAGGTGCCAAATAGTTGTGCTTAATGGTTACAACTCTCAATCAAAATTGGTTCCCTCGGGAATTCCACAGGGATCCTTGCTCGGACCTCTATTCATAATTTATATAAACGACATCAATCTTATTTTTCGACATCCGGTTAGGGTGTTATCTCACCAATCGAACGACGTCGATCGATGTAGATTGGTCTGATAAAACTGTCAATAGACGTCGATTGTTCCATTCTACCATCGATCGATGACGTCTTTGAACGATCGATCGATTGGTGTAGTAACACCCTATCTTTTATATGCAGACGACATGAAGATTTTACACACATTTACTTGTGTCAAAGTCTGCTTAAAATTACAATCTGATTTAAACCATTGTTATAACTATTTACTGTACATTAAACAAACTAGATCTAAATATTTCAAAGTGTTTTGTGTGTTCTTTTACAAGAACACGCTCCACTATTACACAATCAATGACACGAAAATGCAGAAAGTTGACAAAGTGGCCGACTTAGGAGTTATCTTCGACTTTATGTCAATTGTTATTATCTTAGAACAATTGGCATATGGTATCTATAACTGTCTACGTTTAATTTTCTGCTACGTTTTTTTTATCTATATGTGAAAATTTGTTAATGGCTTTCATTTTTTGATATTGTTTATATGTAGGTATGCAATAATTTATAGTTGTAAATTTTCCAAAAATTACAAAATAAAATAAAAAAAATAAACGTTTTTTGTAATTACTTGGCGTCTTTTCTGAAAATAAATAGCAAACACCTTAATTTAATAGTGAATCTTATACCTATAACTAATATTTTCAATTTATTTATAAATCTCATACTTAGAAGTTACTTTGCTCCTGTTGCAAAGTAACCCCATCGTAAATTTATAAAAAGCCTAATTTTTATTTTTTTTGGATTTTACAGTGGTGTACTCAATTGGGTACACTGACCGCCTATAACGAAATTTTTCAAAGCATTCCTTTTCGACACAAAGTGTTTTCCGGCACTTCTTACATTGTCAGCGTACCCTTGAACGGCATAGCACACACCGCAATGGTTTTTTAATCTTAGCTGGATAGTGCCCCACTCCATCATGAGGTACACCTTCAACTATTGACGCAGACTGGCGTGATTTTCGTTGATCACCTTGCCGTAGATAAAATCTCCAATACATGTCATCGTCAACAATTTGCAATGGCTATATCCACCATGTAGGTAAATAAAACCCACCACCACTTTTTACCATGCACAGCTTTTCTATACAGCGCATTAGACTGGTCAAACTCATCAACCCCACCCATACTTTTGTTGTAAGTTTGGTTCAAGTGTGGTATAGCTACATCAATTTTCTCCCGCTTAACTGGACACCATCGCTTGACAGTACCTAGTGGTTCCACGGTATCGTAGTTGGTTGCCATTGTGCAAACATTATTATCTTTCCACCTTACCAACAGTAGTTCACTTTCCTTGTCAAATCTATAATCATAAATATATAATCATCTTTTTTCATATCCTTGGTGCTAGTGAGTAGACATTTTTTAGTCCTGTTTTCTCGTTCAGTACCTGTAGCACGACTTTCCTTCACCTAGAATTTTCAACTCAACCAGAATATCGTAGCTGTTAAAATAGTTGTCAAAAAAGACTTCATGATTGGCTGGAGTACAGTTCAGTTTTGCCAATAACTTTTTGACAGCTCTGGAACCCAATGGATCAGATTACTGTATTTGTGTTTTTCCACAGTAAAAGTCGAATGCATAACAGTAGAACTAGCCGCAACCCAGTTTTTATACCCAAAACAGACTGCTTTTCCGCGAATAAACTCTTTTGCAGGATGGTGCCCATAATACTTAACCTTGGATTCGTCTACGGAGATCAATCTAATCAAGTCTACAATCATGGAAAACACCCCTCTGTAAAAACTTCTGCATAAGTTTATCTCCCAAAGGTCGTATCTTGAACATCTTGTCACTCGATGTTGCTGCTAGGATATTGTCCACAAGATGGAGATTTTCGGATTATTCCGAGCCTGACCCGAAATCCTAACCCGGTCGTGGGTTAGGTTCGGAATGGTGAAAAAAAGAATGATTATATGTTCCGAACGAAACCCTCTTCCAAACCTGACCCGAAGCGTCGTTCCTATCGTAACCCGAAAATCATGTCCTCTTTTCTTAAAATAAAAAAGCATGCGTCATATCAATGTTTGATATTTACAATAATAAAATATCACAGATTCAACAACATAAGTGTTAAATTTTTACAATAATTAAATAGCTTGTTGTTCATGATGTTTATAAACAAATAGGTATAATAAATTAACGTATATTTGTAATAAATGATTCTAATATCACCGCAATGACATATAAGCAAACAATAAAATATTTCCATTCAAAATGATTCAAAATTAGAAAAAGCTATTTATTTTGGAATTACTTTAACTTTTCTAAATAATGTCCTACATTTATCTTGTTACCTTTACTTGGTTAATAACGTATAAAATCCACAAATCTCTGTTAGTTGAATCTTGACTCCTTTTTTCCTTCAAGTACATTTTTTCACAATGTTTAAGTATGAATCACTTTTAAGAGCATTTAAAACTGTCATTGGATTACAGTTTGCTCTGATTTTTTTATTAACCCGATCGTGTCACCCTTCAAGGCACTTTGTTGTCCTGTGTCTTTCTTCGCTTACACACCAAACATCAATGAATGTCTCATCTTTTAAGTATATCATCTTGGTCATGTAATCAGTGAATGATTATAATTTCTCATCAGGGTTCATGATTTCTAGAATGTAGCTACAACCACCCTTAATTAAATTTCGGGTTAAGAGAGGCAAAGCCTTGCATTTAGCCACAGTTCGGTATTGAAATTTATTCTTTCTCGTTTTTTTTACAGCTTTTGTCATGTGGACATGGCAGCCCTTAATTTCCACTTCAGAAAACATGAATTTCATAGCACTCGTAGCTGCTTTTTCAAAATCTGATGTAAACTTGCAAGGTTTCTAGTTCGTTTTATAGGCAGTTTTTGATTAAATCAAAAACTGTCCTATAAGTTTCACATTCATTTTATTCAAAAGCACGTATAATAAAGGTATGATACGCGTGTGCTCCATGTCACTTATATCGTCACCGTGTATGGTGTAATAGGACAACTTTTAAAAGTGCCATCACCAAAAAATGTTCTTGTGTTGAAATAAGTTCTTTTGTCTCTCCACTGGCAAATATTTATATACAGTTATCACCAACACGATAGTCTGCTATTGAAAAATCAAAATTTTGGTGGAATTTCTACATCCTCTGGTTTGCTAAATTTTATTTTGTTAATGTTCTCATTTTTGTTTCTATTATAATATAGAGAAGATTTAACACTTTTGAAAGTGGGAACTTTTGTAACAAAATGTATACCAGTATCATTAAGTAAAGCTATTGTTTCATTGAAAATGATCGGAACAGGTTTTGGTCTGATTTTATAAGTTTTTTTTTCAAATTATCCAATTTTATGTCAATTTCTTTTTAGCAAAATCAGAAGTGCATTTGCGTATTTTCTCTTTGACGATCGATATGTTTTGCTGTAAAAAAAATTAAAATATAAGTTACTTACTAAATGAGACTAAGTTATGTAAGTTTGTTCTATGCAGTAATTTGACTTGAACTCTCTGAATAGTAGTTTTACCATAGCCACTTAGCTGCGTCACCTAACCTCACAAAAGTAATTTTAGATCATAGTACATACCTTCACACTTAATGACCCTCTGCATTTCATATGATAATTAATACATCTCCTCACGATAGTTTCTTTGTTATTCTATTCTTGTTCGGTGTTCGGCGACACATCGCCAGCGGCAAACGTGCAGTACATATCTACTTTTTTTCTAATGCAACGAATAGTGCATTTTTTAAAATTATTTTAACCCTATACTTGGCAGACAATTTTAATGTAAAAAAAAGTAATTTTAATTACTTTAGTATGTTAATAGAAGTGTGTAGAGCCCAGGAAAAATAAAATAAAAAATCTATGTTTTTTAGTTTTTAGGATTTCTTATGTGTTTTTAAGTACACATCGCCAAGTAGTCAAGAAAGAAGTCAATAAAAAGTATGTGTCTTTACATGCACACTGCCATGTTTACACTGCACGATACATTTAAATAAATTAAACAAAAAACTTCAAAACAAGTAATATAATTTAGGTTTCCTTACCTGTATCAAACAATAAAAGTATTAATAATAGTATGAAATACTTTAGGAACTTCCTTTAATTAAAAAACAAAGGTAGCTTTGACCCTATAAACCGCTATAAAAAATAAAAATAAATCACTTCACTTACAACACTAAAAAAAACCTAATTATAAAATCTATTATATAATATTATTTTATATGAAAGTCCAAGAAACAATTGCGACCTTCGACCAAACACAACCTAGTTTTACATTTTTGACAGTAAAACTTAGTTTGATTTTTGGTGCAGTTCTTACACCGACCCTTTGTCGTAAAAGTTGGAATATGTCCAACCAAATCGTACCGAGTAGCATCATCAGGCCTCTCCGCCACAGGATGCTTCACTTTCGGAACAGATTTTGTAAGAGCATCAGCTTTCAATTGAGAAGAACTTCTTTCGAAACAACGCAGTTGTTTGAATAAAGCTCCACGAAATTGTTTGAGACGTAGTAACTTTTTTTTACCACTGTTCTCGCGCCGATAAAGAAGCCAGGCGTTATTTACGCATATATCTAAGATCTGCGAGAAAAGTGCTAGATACCAACGATGGCCTTTTAATTCCGTGCGGTATAACGCGACTAACATATCCGCCAGATCGACGCCACCCATGTATGCGTTATATTCTTTTATCAGTTTCGGCCATGGGACCGGACCTTTCTTCTTCTCTTCTTTCTTGTACCGTTGTATATTCTGTACAGGGTGAGCGTCGACGTAAGAACTTGCAGCCAAAACAAATTTATTGTCAAACCATTTCACTATTGCGAGATTATTTTCGTTTGAAACAACTTGTGCAAATGCTCCTCTTCCCTTCTTTTTTAACTCCTTATCCGTAGGCAATTTCTTCTCTGCTCCTCGAAGTCGGTTGGATCTTATTGTTCCAAGGGAGAATATACCATACTCTTCTCTCAAATGATGCATCAATTCGATTGATGTAAAGAAGTTGTCAAAATATAGCGCGGAGCATGGCTGTTCTTTTATGGATTTGGCTAAAGCAAGGACCACCTTAGCACCGAGACCCATTCCGTTTTCTTTTCTAGAAAAAGTGTGGTGACGGAAGGTGTCCTCTCCTCCATAAATTAGAAAATCATGGACAAGGCCTGTTGGTGAAGCACGAACGAACAACTTAAATCCCCATTTCTTTGGCTTATTTCGCACATACTGTTTCCTGCTGCCAGCTCTGGTACCCTTGTAGGGCACCATCATCTCATCTATACTGAAATGTTTTCCTTCTGGAATGTGGGCTGCGCAGTTGCGACGGACTTTTTCCACTAATGGCCTTATTTTGTAGTACCTGTCACCATCATCTTTCATGCTGTCGTTAAAATGAAAGTAGCGTCGTATAGTCTGGAACCTTTTTAGTGTTATGACATCGGCTATCTTAGAGTACTTAAATTGTTTAGACCAATAGTCAGTATACGCTGGCATATTGACGACTCCCATGAGTATGTTTATCGCCAGAAAATCTTTAATTTCATCTTGGGTCACACTGATAGAGGTGCCTTTTTTTTGAACTGAATAAAGCTTAGTATGTTCTACCAACAAGTCGATTATATCATCCGAAAAAAATAATTTGAAATAATCGAGAGGTGACTTGTTCAGTTTAGTACACTCAAAGAAATCGTCTTCTATTTCAGCTCTCCCGAGAAACTTCGTTTTTGTCCATTTGGGAGCCATTTTCTCTAGTTTTAATATTGTTTTTTTGACGACTAGCCTTGGTTTTCTGGAACGGTTCACTCGAAGCGATGCACGAATCGCCAATGAAGGAGTCGAAGGTCCAGGGACGGCAGCTTCGGGAGGTCTACTTAAAGTTGTAGGAGTTGCAGGTGAAGGGCTGTATTCAGACTCAATAGAAGGTGACGGTGGAATGTAAAGTACTGGAGAAGGAGGTATTATATCAGGATCATTATGAAGTGCAGGTGAATTTGAGCCGGATTGAATCGTGATATTTGGTCGCAAATTAGGTAGAGGATACAGTTCTTCAGGGCCTGATACTATAGTGTATATTTCTCGAAACTCACAGTCATCGCTGTCTGAAAGATTTATGTTCTCAATGGATGACGCCAGTGAACGAACAGGGGAACTGTCGTTAGAGTCTGAAGAATAAGGTCTACACATCTGGAGTTCATCTTCGGAAGATTCTTCAGATGAAATATCAGACTTTGCTCCAGATTTTGGTACTAAAGCAAGTATTTTCCGAGATCTTGTCATCTGCAGCAAACGGAAGAAATAATAATAATAATCCTCAGACAAACACACCGACTACATGGCCCCAAAGTAAGCAAAGCTTGTGTTATGGGTTACCATACAACGAACTAGGGAGGAACCTAGAATACAATATATAAATACATAGAAAACACCTAGCACCGGAACAAATATCTGTAGATCATACAAACATTTGCCCCGCTCCGGGAATCGAACCCGCGACATCTCGTGCCGGAACCGGCTATTCGACCATTGCGCCACGGAGGTTGTCAAGAAAGGTCAGTGTAAATAGCTTGTGTGCAAAAATTGCGAAAAGAGTGCAAATAGCTTGTAAGCGTCTTTCGTTCGATGCCAAACCAAGCTTTATTTTTACAAGTGTATGAAAAATAAAAGTTAATGCAAGTGGTAGTTAAGCTGGCAATGTGCATTTAAACATACAGTAAAATAAGTTTTTAATTAACTCAGAATTTGGCGGTGTGAACTTAAATGCACAAGCAAATAGTTACGTAAATCCCAGTTCAGCTGGCGGTGTGAACTTAAATGCACACCAAACAAAAGTCACAAATTATTATGCAAAATGAAACATATTTGAGCAAAATATTATCACGAATCAATAGTTTAGGATTAGAAATAAGTAAATTCAATCGAATTTCAATTGAAATCACATAAATTATTTGAAATTAAATAGGATAATTACCTTGAGATGCGTAGGCGCTCTCGGACGGTTCGCCATTTTGATCGCTACTGACAGCGCGTGAGTGAGATGGCGATAGTTTTTTTTTCATAGGTTAAATAACGTTCAGAAATCAATTTCGTATTAAAAAACCCGACGATAATACAGCTATGATGGTGAAAAAAATTTCTGAACGTAATGTGCATTAGAATTCACAAAATCAAGTTTAGGGTTAAGTAAATAGACTACAGATTATAAATGAACCTTATGAAATTGCGTTTAGGCCTAAAATAGTATATAGACTAGCATCTAAAATCGTTCGATGTAGCGTTAAGAGTTTAAATAGCGTGTCGACTTATGACTGAGTGACTTGTTTCTATTCAGCGCGCCTCTTTGCGTTGTAACATGTATGCTTCTTACAGCATAGCAATAGACATAGCAATAGACCTGCAGAAATAAAAATATTACTGATGTTTAGATTATATGATCAAGATTGAAATATTACAAGACTGATTTACCTCGTGCGAAAATTATATACAATTGTGCATTAGTAAATAAATTTGTTGAATTCTTGATTTTTACATTCCACGACCAAGATTTTAATATTTTAAGACTAATAAATACGAACAATTATGTACAATTGTTGATTAGTGAAGAATTATGTTAAATTGGTTCATTTATATAAGAAAAACCAACTTTTACATTAATATTTAAGACTGATAATCTAGTGAGAATAATAATATTGTGTACAATTAGATAAGTGTCTCGAAAAGTGAAAAGTGTCTTGAATACAAAACACTTCTCATAATTTAACCCCGAAATAGCCACGGTCATCGAACGCACAAATGCGCTTGGACTTATTTTTAATCCCACCGGTACTCTCTTCATCTGGTATTGTCCCGAGGGTATTGTCAAGGCAGTGTAGGGTCTACTGGATTTTTCAAGGTCAGTCTAGTAATAACTTTGAAAATGACCTAATTTACTATAATACATAGTCTGATAAAGAATCTAAAATATCCGCAATACTCGGTAGAGGAAATTTATTGTCACAAATATTATTTAATTTTCTGAAATCAATCACAAGCCTCCTTTTTTATTTCCGCTAGCGTTCAATTTTTTCGGCTCTCAAAGGACAGGACTACACCACTCACTAACTGAGGGTTCGATAATGTCATCATTTAACAATTGTTGTATTTGTTTTTCTATTTCCGACCTATTGGAAAACGGCAAAAGATAAGGTTTTGTATAAATAGGCCCAGTATTCGGTTTCAAATAAATTTTTTGTTGATATATATATTACACTGAAACTGTTTACGAGCTGCACGACCAAAGTTGAAATAATTAAATGCTGCTACATTATGTTCTACATTATTCTGTCCGCTCTTTTCTCTTCGTATCCTAACAACCTCTCCTTTACAAAGACTAGTTTCAAATCAGGTATCACTTCTAATGTGGTTTTTACAATTTTATATGATTTAGGCATTGATAACAATTTGTATCTTCGGTATCTTTTTCTTCGGTAAGACATGTGCCGGCGTTCTTTAACCGAGTTCATATTTCTTCCATGGCTGTGAGATGACACTGCAAATTTCCATGTTCATCATATTTTATGTTACTAAGTGTTCTTCGTTAATATATGCGACTTCGTGTATTATTTTTCATTAAATTATTTTCTAAGCTTTAAATCATACAAAGTGCGATCTTTTCCTCTCGTATATACTCGATATGAGTATCGGCTACTGACACCACAATTACACTTTTGGTACGTGCTTCAAGTTTTCTTTTTTTTTCTTTTGACTAAAATCTGGCAATAAAATTGCATCCTCACATTCTTGTTCGTTCGGAATTGTCTTTATTCTATATAACCTTGTGTCGAAATTCTCTCCATTAAATTGTTCAATTTCCTGCTTTTCACCGGCAGCCATTTTGACGCACGCAAGCGTTTCTTTTCTTCGTTGTAAATTTTACTCACAATTTTCGTTTGGTGCAGAAGCAGCGTGCTACTATTAGTTGAGCTGGTAGCAATGTGGTTTGGATCAACGGACAGCTTCAATAAAACATCTTCGCACATTAATTATTTTATTAATCCCACATTACATTGACCCGCTTTCTCAACAACGCAAAGAAAAAAAAATCATCGTTGACACCGCAAGTGACAACTTAAGTAAAACATACACAGTTTATATAAAGATAAATATTGAGACTGTAACATACTAAACTAATATTACTCAATAATCAAAACTGAAAACTCTTAGAATCATAACATTTTTGTTTGTCAGTTTTTTTCATTTCAAAAGCAGTATCAGACTCTGCTTGATGAGTATGCAAGTGCTTTTTTAAATCTTCAACATCTTGAGAAGGTGCAACTTGTATCTTTATTTTAAAAGAATCACACGCGTTACATGTATCTAGGAATGGTTTTTTAAAAGACAATCCCATAGACTGAAATACCTTACCAATGAAGCCGAAATCATACATAATTGAAATAGCTAGACCAGTTTTTAGGTATTTATTTTCTGTGTGTCTTCGGCTATAATGTGATTCATATACCGGATATGAATTTATGTGGTATTTTATGGCTTGAATCTTGTCCTCAGAAATTTTATTTAGGGGGAACACTTGAACCTCTGTTATCAGGCGTTACAATACCTAACAACTTCTCAGATATTTTTTTAGTAATTATTTCAAAAGTTTTACAAATTTTTGCAAACTTGAATCATATTACCATTCAACCTCAAATGATAAGCATGATTAATCGTTCGAGGCTTAGGGTCTTTATCTGTACAACGCATTCGTTGTGTCTTTTTTGTACGTCCAATATTAAACTAGCTAAGTTATCTCTCCGTTTATTAGTCACCCATTGACCACAGCTCCTTGCACAGTGTTTCTTGATCTTGCCTTGTTATTTTCTTGCTACATTTCATCCGACAATCTGATAATTGCGTGCTGCCTGAATAATTTTCCGCTTATTATATCTTTGTCTTCTACGGCTCGCTGTAACGACGATGTTTTCCGGCTCTTTATCATGGTCATCTGATGATGTAGAAGTTGTGGAAACATTGGTTTCATTGGTAGGGTTAAACGTTCTGTCGTAAACACTGTCATCGGAGTTAAAATCTATTTAGTTGGTTGATTCAGCATCAGTATCATTAGACTTTACTTGTGATGACGTACATGGTTGAGCTGTAAAGACAAAAATAGTGTAAGTTTACTACATAATAAAAATAATCTGTTTATTGAAGTGATGATATGCCTTGGACTAAGAAGTAAAACAAGGGTACATTGAGGTTGGGAGCCAATGATAATTTCACCACGTTCACTACCAGGTCACTACTAAGGTTGAATGGTTATGCTTTGACAGTTTGGATCCGTAGCTGTGTCAGCCTGGATACATCTACTGCTGGACAAAGGCCTCTCCCAAAGATCTGGTGGCGTTTGGTCTTACGCTGCCCTCATCCATCGCTTCCAAGGACTCAGGCATTTTTCTGTCCCAACGGTGATTCTTAGTAAGACTCAGTATCTACATGAGCATATTAATAGCATCAGTAAAACCTACCTATAAAACTCTGGCTACAACTTGGTTCTAAACTCGTAAGTGTCGTGAAAGATTGTGTATTACGATCAGAAAGTAACGATGACTTTAGCATCGTCATCAGCATTTATTTCTGCAAAAAATACTAATACCATTACAAAATTACAATTATTTAATTTGGATTATTAATTTTCTATCATCATTATTATACCTATAAAGATACAACAATATACTTACCAATTATTGACCTTTTGCTATGTTCTAATGATTGAGTAATTTGAACCGGCTCCGGCTGCCGGCTTAAGGTAGTCCGATCAGCAGGTGAAAAAGATAAAAAACTTATTTGTGTAGTTTAGGGTTATTTATATAATTAAACTAGAAAAATAATTTTTGCTTCCACAAATTTATTTTTTCATATCACACTTGTTCGCCTCTTAAAACCGATTTTAATTAGCCGGGCCCACACCGGATGATCCACCGCGCTATATCGCGCGCGGCCTGACCGCCTCTTCGCATAGCTGAGTTTCGTATTCCGAATGATTTTGGTATATAGCTTTTATCCAGAACCATCTTTTTGGTTTTTGTGATCTCTTGCGCTATTTTTTTTAGCAATATAAAGGTTACTGCCGCCACGGCAATTTGACGCCACCGTTGTACGTGTGCCTCCATATCGTGCAAGAGTTTGACTGAACTGAATGTCACGGATCGCTAGTGGATCGCTTGGAACGTAGGTTTAGGATCGCAAGTTTTCAAAACTGGATCGGGCCTAGTAGGCTCCATGCTCCACGCCCCACGATTCTGGATCACTGGTTGCGGGATCGGCGATCCATTATGGATCGTCCGGTGTGGACCTAGTAGCTAAGTAGCTAAGTAAGTAACTCAAAATAATTTCTATGTAAAAAATACGGTCATAACAGAAATAGAGAGAAAAAAATTACCACAAATTTTTAGTCTGAAAAAGTTACCAAAAAGCACCGCACTTCAATAAATTTTTTTATTAACTCATTTTTTTTACTACACCCGTATAAGCTTCCTCAATCTTGTTGTTTCTGCGCGCCATAGGTCGACGCATGGCTTGCTCTGTAAACACCCTTTCCACCCAATTCTTATGGCAACGTCGGTATACCATTTACAAGGATGAACATGATAGCAGCAACAATCAGCAACACCAATATTGTCGCTAAAATGATGTTTGTGGTGCTGCTATGTGATTGCTATTGCTCTACAAAAGCATTATCAGAGCCGCCTGCTGCTTGTGTAATTATTACTTCTTCTTTTTGTTCTTTTGATTGGTTATAGAGCAATAATACATGTCTTTACGTTACTATGTTACTTTATTTTAGGCCCAATGCAATTTTGATCTTGATATAAGACAGTCGAATCGTCCGTTATTGTCGAAATCTACTTTCCATTAATTTCCCTCGAAGCTCAGTTAAATTTTTAATGGGTTTTGAATAAACTGCTTTAACTGCTGCTAGTAACCGGGCTTGCCTTGTGATCGTACCACCCTGCCCTGTCCATCTGCCCGGATATTCTTCATTTAAATGTTCTCTAACTGAGCGGTTATAGTGCGCTGGGCAGCAGCCATCTTGTCGAAACCACATCTCCCTGAACAAACTCAGTGGCACGTCTTCCTTAAATTAGGTATAAGGTTTTGTAAAAAAATCCAAATAAAGGACAATAGGAAACGAATGTGTTGAGTCTCTACTCCTCAATATAGTAATATGTGATATACCGTTAGATAGGACTTTAAGGACTTTTTTAGGAAGCGGAGCAATATTTACTTATAAACCTATGGTTAAACGACGTATTAAAGTCATCTCAGTATTTATGGATATTTATAAGGTACAATATAAATAATAAATGTATTTCATTTTAAAACAAGATTTCTTATTCGTCCTGTGCATCGATAACAATTACATCATTTAAAAAACCCGTGGGGGCCACGAATAGTTGATATCTCCCAACTCCTAGATACCAAATCAAAGATATGATGTGAGCGCAAGTTCCTACAGTTCGCCGCCCGGTCAAACGGGTGCAAAAATATTGTGTTTTTGCGTTTCTCCCAACCTGGTGTCGATGAATTGATGTATACTAATAATATGTTTTTGCTCTTATGGCATATGGCATGACTGTATTCTTCCTCGCAGCAACCACACATTTTATACGGTTTTATTAGGTCAAGCAATTCGCTTTGCCTGTAGGTTTCTATGACGTATATATCGACTTAGAAATGTTTACCGCAATATGACCTCGCTAGCTTCATGTGTTAGGAACCCAAAGCAAAAATACGATGTAGTCTTCTGTTATTTGTGGGTAATCCTGAACTTGCAGATTTGCATCCCTTCTTTCAAAGCTGAGTCTGCATCTGTCCATCTTATTCCAGTCCACATAGTTAAATAAAAGTCGTTTCGACTTCAAGCCTTTCATTAATCAAATTCAGAAAAACATCTGCTTCTCTGTGGTCTTCTATAGGCATATGAAAATGATTTGTTTATCAAATCAATTCAATGTCAACTTGCAGACTAAATCCAAAACGTCAACATGAACATATAAAAGAAAATACTTCAATAATATAAAGGAAAACATAAGCATACACAGTTGAATTAAATTAATCATGTCCACAGGTTAGAATAATATTAGAATGTCAAAAATAAAATTCTAGATATTTATGTCAATAAAATTAAAATTTTTACAAGTACTTACAATATCGTTGAAAATAAAAGAATATGGTGACTTTAAAACAAAAGTATCTGGAAATAAGTCAATATCATGGTGCTCAGCCATGATGTCACTGACTGTGAATCAATAATATTAAGAAAGAGACTCAATTTCTCCAGAAGATAAACTCGTTATAACGTTAAGGCAAGTACTTTTATTCATTTATTCAAATGAATCTAGGCTTTCTGAATCTTGGCTGGCAGATGATAGCACCCACGAAAACGTGGCGGCGGGGTGGACCATTGCTGTGATGGTGTTGAATGTCTGGCAGTAGTATAAATATAATATATACTATATATAATATATAGTAAAAGTATATCCGGAAAAAGTTGGTGCAGAATATCCAAATTGATTTTGGTAATATAAGAAATTGAATTTATCAAAAACTTAAAAGTATTTCTTTACAATGCGATTTTAACTTTTTGTAACAAAATGTCCTCATTTTATGTACTAAAAAAAATAAAAAATAAAATATATATAAAATTAAAATAATTGACATGTCTCATTTTACCATAACAAAAATTTTAACTTTTATACAATGTGTCCGGTTATGAACTGGCGATATTCTAGGTACGTTTATTACCACTATTTTTATATACCAACCCCCTACCCCTTTAAGCTGGACCCATTATGTTTTTTTGTTCTTTGTGCGTGTACAAAAAACGACATATCTAATTTTAGCTTAGCTCAAAGCCTGTCTGTCGTTCTATTAAAGCTAAGCTAAAATTTTATACCACTATACTGCTGTATGTCTGTTAGTGTAAGACTTATTATTGTTTGAAAAGTGTGTATGGGCAAGCACAAAGGGCTTTTGTAATTTGAGTTCACGAAGGCTGGTATTACAAACCACCGAAATGATCATCTCTGGTGCTCCGTAAACCCGAATGCGGTGCGCCCAAGTTCATATCAACATGAGTTTTCAGTGAACGTGTGAGCAGCTATAACCAACCATGGTTTGATAGGACTTTTCAAACAACAATATCTTTTAAAGTAATGGTCATACAACGGTATATTGAGCATTGAATTTTAGCTTAGCTCAAAATCTTTTATTCTAGTACAAAAAAAAAGTGGTCATACGAGCTGTTTTTACAGTAATTTACTATAATGACGGCCGAGTAGCGTAGTGGTCAGAAGCCCAGTCTAATACGCCGGAGGTCCCAGGTTCGAGTCCTGGCCGGAGCATTCATTTGTGTGATGAACACAGATGTTTGTTCTCGGGTCATGGTTGTTGATATTTATATATGTATGTTTATTCTGGGTTCCCTCCCAGTTCCCTGTTATGGTCATCCATAACACAAGCTCTGCTTACTTTGGGGCCATACAGTTGGTGTGTTTGTCTGGGGATTTATTATTATTATTATTATTATTTACTAAAAGCATATTTATATGTATAAAATAGTAGTATTAAACGTACCTAGAATATTGCCAATTTATAACCGGACACATTGCATATATTAATTTGACTCGTCTAATTTTTTTCTGTTTTTTATCATTGTTTTATAATCAATTTGTACTTAATTATAATAAAAATATATATAGAAATGTTTAGGTACGGAATTTAATCACTCTGAAATTCTTCAATGTTTTCTAATTCACATTGGTTTCTAATTTATTGTAGAAATCATGGCAACTGTTGTCTACCAAATGAATAATACTTATAAGATCTCGTTTTTTCTTGACTCATAGGAACTTGACGTTCATAGCATTTATCTGGAGCCAAAGAGAATGACTCTTTGAGATTTACTTCATTCTGCAGAAAGAGATCTCTTTGTAAACGGTAAAATCATCCAATTTTGTTTTAAATTTACTTTACTCCTGGTTCGTTATTGCCACTAAATCTAAACCATTTCACTGCATGCCACAAAAACTTGTCATCGTCTTTTCGTAACTGTAATGGCCCTTTGAACAGCTTAGCGAAATCCAAAAACATATCATTTTTCATCACAATAACAGAAATGTTTGTTCTTGTCATTTTGACCAAGTTAATGTATAGCCATATTAGTTTTTTCTTCTTACGTTCTATCTGAGCATAAATAGAATTGCACTCCATGTGCGTATGTCCAGGCACTAAAAATTTGTGGTCAATCAATAAATCCGGTCTTAGTTTACTTGTACCGGCCCCTTAGCTAAGGCGGTAACGAAAATAAGAACGAGGGTAGATAAAATAAAATAAGGAATAATAGTATTTATAATATAATTGAAACAAGAGATTCACAGGGGGTGGGAATTCTACACTCACAACCGACGCACTACTAAGGTCTCTTAAACCAAACCGCACTATCCTTGGTTGGCAGCAGTAGTCCGAAGTCTCAGGGTCACGTCGCGGCAGGCAGACGTGAGGCAGCGGAGTAGGTTGTTGGTCCGTGCGTAGATCGGCAGTCGACCAAAAAGCAACCACTCCTTGGTAGGAGTTTGAACCCTGGAAATTATGAGATCGGCCATTTTAGCAAATGTCCAGTTTTACAGTCTGACTGCGACATCAACCCAAAGGCTAAGTGGATGGAATTATTTAGGCAAGAAATAGCAATTAATGATGAGGCAGTCAAACAAAATCAATCTTAAACTAAAATTACAAAGTGTAAGCGACTAATAAATATCGGAATCAAATAGGTAAGGTACCAAACACAAAGAAAAGATTATAATAGAACAGGTTTAAATAGTTTCACATCTTAAAATGTAAGTTGGATAGGTTGTTTATTCTTATAGATCTAAATATAACAGCAACAATTAACAAAGGGGCATACTTAAGGAATACACTAAATCGTTATGACCGTTAAGGGTCATGCGAGGTCATGTCACAATGGCGTACCAAAAATTGTGTGCGTTGCTTGCAATAAGAAATTCATTAAATAGCATCCGTATGAACAGCATTTAATAAAATGAAAGGCATGAAATGAAAAATGTATAATGCACTCCTCATACAAGCACTAGAGTTAATGACTTATACACAGACTTACTCAGGCAACCAGATAAGCACTAAAACTAAGTTCTAAAATTAATTGCAACACACCCGATTTTGGGGTAAAACAGCACGCTTATAATATCAAAGAATTACTTCGAGTCGATTAACACGAGTAGGTTTTTTTTTAGCAGAAAAGTGTAACTTTGGAGGTAAGAGTCGCTGGGAGCTAAGATTTGCAGATCAGTGAGAAGACATTCACATACGAATGGGTGGTGACAAATCGACCCGATGCTTCCTGCATACGATGAAGAGAGTGTGGAACATTTAGAGTGAGAGTGTCCGACACCTCGCCAAGAAGAGCGATGGTCCCAAGATAACGTGTGGCTGGATCAATATCCTCGCCGGACCAATAAGTACTAATATCGCCCTCAGAGTATGCACGAGAGTAATACGGTGCTAGTGCTTCACCTCTGTCGCGATCAGGTAGACGAAGTGACTCCATTCGATTGCTGATCAGCATCGCCGACGAACCTTTTGTCTCCATAGAGATGGTTGTGCCCTGCAGTTTCGGCATATGTTTCGCAATTACAGGGAGGAGACTAGCCATATAGCCAAGATCAATTCGGTAATTGGACGCGTCGTAACCAGATGGGATGATCTCATCTGGATTGAGAAGAAGGTTGCCATGCCAAACGGCACCCGGAATGGCATTGTTCATTTTAAACATGGCCCTATAAGAACGATCGTATGTACGATCAGAAAGACGCTCAACTACGGATCTCAACGTAGAAAGAATTAGTCGGTGCGGTTCTACAATCACGGTACCATCTCGATCGACGTTTTCAGCCGGGAATATCGCTTTATAGTACCGCCCCTGGTGTGAAACATCGCCAACGGCGTTAATGATTCGGCCGATGACATCAGGGACGAGACTAATTTGGCGACTGACGACATGAAACGCCGGATCCATCTGATAAAACTTATGGGTTGACCCATGCATAAAATTTGGAAAAGACGAACTTTTAATCACATTATGGATTTTTGCTTCAAACAAACCCAAAGCAGCGCGATAGATGGAATGGACATTAACAACGCAGCCAAAAGGAAGGAGTGTGCCAGGTGTTGAGCACTGAAGCCGATGCCCCTAGATGAAACAGGGAGCGGAATGGCGTTCTGGACCGCAGGCGCCTCGAGGTGTTTTTCGAGCGCAGCTGGGGTGTTGACTCCGGCGAGGAAGCGGTTGCGAATGTCATCATGGACAGACTTTGTAAATGCCATAGACATATCTTCGCGGCGCTTCTCTCCACGTGCCGCATTGCGCTTTGACGCTTTTCTTGGTTTGCTGGCCCTTTTCGGGACTTGACTTGTAGTAACAGATTCTTGCTCCATAGCTTGGTTTAAACGAAAATGGTTTCGTCGGGATGAGAAATCTCATCGACCTTAAAAACCGAGCAGAAAAGTGACGCGTCCTTGCTTTCAAATAGCTTGGCAGGGATGCCGAACGTTCGAGATGAGAGAGAGTGAGTCGGAGGTGCCTCTGCGCATTGAACAGAACCGGTCTTACTACTCATCGTTCATACCGTTACTGTTCACTCAGCGTCACTACGCGCATAGATGTATTTTAAATTAAAGTTCGCGTGGTTTAGGTACATACCTATAGTAATTAGGTTTATAAGTAAGATAGGTTCTATGAGTAATAATATTACATATCATAAAATAGTAGGCTAAGGTACATGTTTTTTGTGTATTTATTAGATTAGTTTAGTTATTAAGTTCAATTTTAAAGTAGTCTTTAATAAAATCTTAGGATAAAGTAACAAACCGTTGATGGACAAAACCATATCAGCAACATGGCTATTTTTATTTTTTACAACCGCATGTACCGGAGTAGAACGTTACACACTTAATGTGGGGTGACAAGGGATTTAAAAAATTGTAAAGACACGATGCTGTGTGGTTAGCTCCGCGACCTCCATCAGCTTCATTCCACAAGTAGCAATAACTTTGTTTTTTAAAACCGTCATAAATTGTTAATTTAGATGTCCATAAAAGCCTCTTGTAAAAGACAATATTTGTTTTTAAGAAAGGGGTAGGCAGACATTGCTGAAGGTCGAAACAGTAAACCCTTTTAATATCGTTCGAGTCTTCCTTGTCTTTTTTCTTCATCGCATAAGCTGAATCAGCTTTCAGTTGATTCTTTAAAATGTCAGATTCTGTCGATAAGGCAAGTTTAACTTTTATATGGCAAGTGTCACAGGTGTTGCAAGTATTCAACGAAGGTGTCTTTAAAAGATAGACCCATAGTTCGAAAATTGCCAAAGTAGGCGTATGATACGGGATTGGTCACTTTGTCTTTGTACATATCAGACCAGATTTTATTCCTAGTTAAGTTAGACAGAAACCTAATGACTATTGGTCTAGGTTTGTCTTGTTTTTTTGATTGACCAAGCCGATAACAACGCATCATTCTTACAGCTGTTGGAAGTTTTAGTTGCTTGTTGATAATGTCCAAGGTCTTGGAAGTTATATCTTCTTTTGTAGACTCAGCAACACCATGAAGGACCAAAATCTTAATCCGACCTTTCCTACTATACATGAAAGCGCGCGATCAAATGTACAACATCATGTCAGCTCATGCATCACGAAGTGCGCGGCTGACACGATCGTTCGGAAATCAAAAGCGCGCGCTTGCATGTGTATACATCAATAGAACTTCTGGTTCTCAAAACGCGCTTTGGCAAAGCGCATGTGTGAAAGTCGCAGGCCGCGGATGTTGGGGCGTTAGCCGTGTAATGCATTCGCGAAGAAGGGCGGCACAGTAGGATTGCAGATGCTGTTTTTAAATCGGTAATCATGTTCTGTACGGTTTTATCAAAATAACTCTGGCGCTGAAGCTTGAAATCGCGCTTGAAGCGACCATTCACAATTTCTACCGGCCAGCGGCATATAGTCACCAACTGCGATTTATTGGCTTGTTCAGTATTAAGTTGAGTTGCTTGTGGTTCTTTGGATGGTGAAATACGCGCTTCATAACCACATGATTGAAGATTTCCAATACAGTCCCGATAGCCTCTGTCTAATATGAAGACATAGTTCTCTTGTAAAAACCGATGTAACGGATTATCCACTCTTTTGACGATATTGCTCGAAACTGTAGCGTCCCATTCGGTGGCTGCAGACGGCCCCAAAGCATACAAAATGTACCCATCTGTGCAAAAAATTTGAAATGACTTTAAAAGATTTCTGTACTTATGTAAACTATATGATTGTCATTGGAAGAGGAAGTGACATATCAAGAAAGCCTGAGTAATTTGTTCATTGCCAATCAAGCAATAGATTTCTCTGTATCGCATCATTTCTTGTTATATGATCTAATCCTAGATTTTGGGAAACACACTCATTTGTAAAACATTCACGTGCTATCTTCAATAATTTTTCGATTGTGCGTCGCGTCGTAGCGAAATGAGTTGCCAACTTTACGTTCAGTTCTCCAGTTCTTAGCTTGCATAGATATATGCCTGACGCTGTTTTTGGCCGATTGCATCTTTCAACCAAAGTTGGAGTCTGTATTCCATATAATATATTATTCGCAAAGCAAAAATGTTTTCATCATCTCCAGAATACGACGACGGTCTCCATTTTTACATTTGTTGAATAAACAATGTTCAGCAGTATATGGTGCCCTAAAATATTGATTCTTATGAATGACAGACTCTGGCTCTGGTTCAGCTTCCATATGAACGGAAGGTTCCGGCTAAATGGCAGGAGACGGCTGAGTGGCAAGCTCAACATGGATTCTCTGCCATCATCGAAGACATACAGCTCGCGTATTGTTGAATTCAACCTGAAAGTATAAAAGCTAATTGTAAGTTTTGTATCGATCGTGTTAAATTTAATAGATGCAAAATCGACTTGTATTTATTGGTTATTTTTTCATTGCAACAAACTACATGGTACTGTAGTCTGCGGCTAAAAGTATACAGGCGCCCTAAACAAAATAATACTTTTTTTTCTTCTTTCCTTCGAACAAGCCTGTATACGTTTAGCTCCAACGTATAACTTATTCTAAGGACCAAGCTCAAAAATCCCGTCACTAAATTACCGCCTATAGTTCTCATCTTAGTAAATAAACTTTGTGTGAGCTTCCGCCCACAGATAAAAACAGATCCTTAAACTTTTAATGATAGAGTTAACATTTTGCTATCATATTTTTTCCCCATCTATAATGTACCATAAAGAATAGATTTCTGAGAAAAAAAACTTGATTAATTTTGTTCTCGTATTAGGTCATGATTACAAAATTAACCAAATTTTTTTTGTAATCATATGATCACATCAGGCATAAGTCAATCCTGTAATTTGAATAAAATGTAAAATAATAAAAAAATATGTATATGTAAAAATACATATGTAAAATAATAAAAACAAAACTACCTATTTATTTGTAGAACAATATATTTTGGTAAGGTATTCATATCAGATCATGCATAAACCTCTATGAGGTAAGTATGATGTTTTACATCTAAAATAAAAATATTCAGGCTTTAGAACCTGCACTGAGAAAAACTAAAAGCAAGTCTTCTTACGTACTAAATTAGAAACTTCCAAATATTAAACACATGTAAAAGCCTCCGTGAGCTATTAACTAAAACATTTGAACTTAAGCTTACAAAATAAAAAAACAACATTGCAAACCTCTATTGATTAGAAACTTAAAAACATATTCTCTATCAATAATAACATGTAAAAATGACATTAAAAAAATTGGCCTTATGCATCATGACAAAGTCTGTAGCAATTCCTTGGTTATATATTAACTTAAAGTACACAGTTGACGCACTTTGCTACTTTTATTGATGTGGCCATGCTGGCACCTGGATTGAGTGTCGACTAAGAAAAGCATGTGCTTTGCACTTGTGGTTGTTTGTTCGGTGGTTGGTTCGGAGTCGCTTGAGTTATCTTCTTCATTTATTATGTTTGCTTCTGTAATGGTTTCTCCTAAATCCAATTTGAACTAGCGTAGTTGTTGGATTTTTTTAAGTGGTATTCCTTTTCCTATCTCTTGTCTTTTGTATTGCAGCCAGGAATTACTAACTGCTAGGTCGAGCATGTGGGAGAAAAATCGCTGCGTCCATGTTTCGTCTTGTAGCTTTTTGGACAGACTGAAAGCATTCGATCTGCCAAATTGACGCCGCCCATATTTTTATTATACTGGCGCACAACTGAGGGTCTGTTCACAGAAATATATCGTTTGGTGCGTTTCCACCATCTTCGACATACATCCATTTTCTTTACATTCTATCTTTTTCAAGTGTCTGGGTGCTTCCGTTGTCAGCCATTTTCCGAGCATGGCTACCATGCCAGTATTTTTATTTTGCCCAGAACAACCATCGGCTTCTACTCTTAATACTTTGATTTCTTCTTTGATATCTATGTTAATTAAAATGCGGTGAACTGCTAAAATTATTTCATTACTGCTTTTGTTGTGCGTAGCTTCGTTCCAGGTATAAGCAAATATTTAGTCAATTTTGCCTTAGAGCCGCCAACTACAATTGTAAAGTTGTTCAAAATTATATTGTCTGCTATAATAAGCAGACTGATCTGGCACTTTAGGTAGCCCTAAATTTTTTGACAGGCGAAGCTTATTGTAAGAACCTTACTTCTTTGCTCGCGCATGATCTCATTGAATGCTTTGAACCTCAAACGGTGTTCTCTTTTTTCAGTTCATAATTTGTTTTTTAACAGCAAACAAGTGGAACATACGTCAGATCTGGGTGTGTCAATGTTATAGCAACATATAAATATATTTGTTTCAGTAACTGATTATTAACAACTTCCCTGTCCAATGAGTCATATATGACTCATAAGAACGTATTGAAATAAGTTCATGAGTCACATGTGACTCATTTCTCTATACAACTTAAGGCATATTTTTTGGTATGAACGTGATGTGATATTTTTTTAAATCATATGTGGACGTATAGCAAAATACTTAATGTTAATGATAATAAAAAAAAAATTCGTGATTTTTTTATGGTTTTCATTTAATCACTATAAGAAATTAGCAATAAATAAAACGCAAATACTAGCGATAAGGTTTTTATTTATAAGACGAAAATATAAAAAATCAAGTATGTTTCTCATTATAACAATCTAAACAGAATGCCTTTTCACACCTTTTACACTCAGTGTGTACTTGCTTGGCTTTTCTAGCCAACAACCCTTCATTTTTCAATTTGATATAGCACCCAGTGCATCTTTTACGTACAAGTTTATTGTTTGCATTTCTTGGAATTTCTTGCAGACTGTGTCCAGAAAAGCTTGAAGAAGCAATTGAAGATCTTGAAGAGATACAGGAGATTGAAGATCTTGGGGGGTGATTACTTTCTGTGGTTGATGCTGCAGGTCCAAGTAAATGTCGGACTAATTGTTCTTGGACTTGTAAAACTGTCAATTTAGGGCCGTTAGCCGCCTCGTTGTAGATGCATCTGGCATTGATAATGGCGACCTGGAACAGTATATCTACTGCTATCTTTTTGTACCACGTTAAACTTTTACGTAACGGAGAATGAAACGAAGCTAGTTGATCGGAAATATCAATGCCTTTTTTGGCATCATTATAGTCTATAATAGCATCTGGTTTCAAGACATCGCCTCGTTTTGTTGTCACGTTAGACATACTGTCTCCGTGACAGGTTGAGATCATCAGTACATCTCGTTTGTCATGCCATTTTAGTACTGTATAGAGATTGTCCTTCTGTCTAGCTATTTGTTCTCCCCTTCTTAGCTTCGCTTTCACTACTTCTTTTGGCAAATTTCTTTTATTTTTACGTAAAGTGCCACACAAATCGGTATTGCGAGCTTTTAGATACTCAGCCAATGGCAAACTGGTATAATAGTTGTCAGCAACTATAATACGGCCTGCATCTAAAAGTGGCTCTGTGAGCTGGATTACTGTTGAACCAGGCTTATCTAGCCCCTCTAACTGCTGCGAGCTTCCTGAGTATATTTGATATGACCATGTGTAACTATTTACTGTGCACGCCTTATATATCTTCATACCATAGCGATCTGCTTTCGCTGGGTTATAGGTCCTTATTATCAACTTTCCATGAAATTTTACCATGGACTCATCTACCACAATAACATCGGAAGGTATATAAAGACTACGGAAATTGTTGATAACTTTGTGTACAAGTGGGTCTATTTTATGGGTTCTTTGTTCGCCGACAACACCTATTTGCACTTCAGTAAAATGCCAGCATCTTAGAATGGAGCTGAACCTGTTATATGACATATTTATTCTGTGCATAAGAGGATTATAATATAGCACGTCTAATTTCCAGTAGTGCTCAATTGACGGCTTTGGATTGAGACCCATGTAGATTATGACACCAAAAAATGTTTTTAATTCCTCTCTAGTGACGTCTTTCCATCTTGTCATTCGACTGAATTGAGCAGTACGTATCTCCTTCAACAACCGAGCGTAATTATTTGTATGAATGACCATTTCATCAATTAAATCATCAGGTACAAAATAATCATAGATTTTTATCAAACTAACTACCCCATCTTCGGTAATAGCGGCAAGGTTTTGTACGCCGTGATTACCTATAAATGTTTCCCTACCCAAAAGCAAAACGTCTCGTTTCCACTGGGCATCAGATACATTCGAAACCGATGAAGATGCTGGTGTTGCTGAAGGACCCTCACTACGTCTGTCTGCACTACTTGCTATAAAATTTGCAATCACCTCATTGTCCTCGCTTTCTTCGCCTTCGTCATAATTGGGCTGATATTCTTCGACACTTCCATCACTAAATGGATCTAGATCTTCATCTGAATCTTCCAAATATCGCATCAATTCTTCAGTCGTATAATTTCTATGAGACATTTTCTCGGATTATATCAATTATTATTATAACCTCAAACAAATAACTTTCTAATTAGATCGATTATTCCAACTGATTGACATATGATGGATGATTAATCGTTATTGTTACTCAAAAATGAATATGACATTAGTATGGCCTATGACTTGACACTGACAGTCGCACGATAAACCAAGAATAAAGGGAAAAACACTATGGCCAATGTGTTCGCATGTGACTCACTGGACGTGGGAAAGAAAATTTATCGTCCTACGTTCGTGAGGCACATGTGACTCACAAAATAAAATAACGAAAATTAGATTACTTTATTATTTTTTTTATTTAAAAAGTATTTTTTTAAGTAAATAATTATGTTATTTAGCTAAAAAATTTAAAAAGGTAGTGGACGTGGGGCCTTTTCAAAATGAGTTGTATGGGGACAGGGAAGTTGTTAAAATTTTTACCAAATCAGGACTTCTTTTTCAGGAAAACAACTGGGTATAACTTTAAACTTGTATAATAGCTTTTTTAGTAAAATACATATATTTCGGTTCGCGTGTTTTAACTTTATATAAATGTAATAATTGGCAAAGCGCAAAGATAGATAATTTTTGCGTCGCTGGCCGGTTGAGTAGTATCGGAATATGACGTTACGATAAATACCTCCCTGATTGGCTGTCATTGGTGTGAGTTGTGCTTTTGTGATTGGCTGGCGATTATGTGACGTCGATGCCCATACCGGATAATCTGGGACGCTGCAACGCCATCTATTTATGGTAACAGTAAATTCTTAACATATTAAAATAAAAATGTGGTTTTACATTTAAGTGTGGATGATTTTGGTTATACATACGCCAAAGTTTTTTTATGTTCAATTCAAGGCAAGTACAATCTTTTTATAACAGCAATGGATTTCTTGTTTTTTTTATTGAAAAAGGTTAGACGTTTGTCTTCTATCTCACCTGATGGAAAGTGAGATAGAAGACAAAACTCAAAAACTTCTGCTTTAAAACTTTCTATAAACGATTTAACTGCTTCTCTTTTCTCTTCAAACTTCTGAGTTTTGCGGTTTCCACTCCGACGCTGTTTCGCCATCTCCTCTTTTTCATAAAATCTGCGCATGACCCTGTAAACGATCTTTCTTTATGCACAAAACCTTAGAAAATTTTTTGCCAAACAGGGATCAACTTGCCGCTCTTGTTACGAATAAAATATTTTAACGCATGATTTCGCTTGCTTCCAAGCTTTGCTGTTTTGGACATCGTAATAGTACAATGTTTTATAATAAAATTGTCTTGAGAATTTTTTTTGTATGGTTGTAATATGAATGGTTCAATTTTCTCATTTCCGTACATGTTGCACCCAACACTCTTTTCAAATGTGTTTTACAGTTAGCTAGCTAGCAGATATATTTGCTAAGTTAAAAAAACTCCCAAATGTTACACTAGGTTAAAATTTGATAAAATAACCGTTTTAGCCGGATTTGAAACTAGACGACTCCATTATACAGGCTGGCCAGAAAAGTGACGTCCACAAATTTTTTTAGGTGCCTCTTGTTGAGAGCTGTCTGAATCACCCCTATGTATGTTATACGATTTTTCATAGTTTTCGAGTTACGATTTTTTTTAAATTTTCGCAAAATTGCGACCAAATCAGATTCAAAAATTTCTAAAAAAAACAAGTAGAAGGTTTCTTTGGATTTCTATTTTTGCTACTAAATCTCTATGAACTGTGTGTTTCATAACATAAAAAACCTCATAACTTTAATGAAAGATACTAAAAAATTACCTAAAGTTGAGAATTTATGTTAAGTGAGTTATCATTAAAATTTTCAACATAAAATTTAAAATCTGAACTGGTAGTTTCTTCGTTTCTAAGTAGCTTCACGTAGCATTGAACGCTCTAGCCGCAAGAACGGGCAAACTTAAAATTAATTAAACTTTCAAATTACGTTACTTCACGAAGGTTTTTTTCGAACTGGTGGTAGAATCATGTTTTATTTGACTTCATTTGAACGTTTCTAGAGTTATTTTTGGTTAGTTAACAAATTAATCAATCTTACAAATGATAAAGGAAATTCTTTTATGTAAGTTTTCCACCTCGCTGTCTTTGACGGCTGATTTCAGCGATTAATAGCCTATAAAGTACTACTTTATTATGATTGTTATGTAAGCTTAGAGTCTAACGCACTCTCCGAAGCTACTTGGAAACGAAGAAGGGTTGAGTTCAAAATGTTCGTGCCGTCGGCCACTTATGTTTCAGTAAAATTTACAGTTACAATTATTTTTATTATAATAGGTTAATACCATATTTTATAATCACATGAGCGAAATACTAATTAGATTTTTTATTATTTATTGTTAAAATAGCCATCATAGAGTAAACTTATAATAACAATATTGTATTGCACCACAAATTCTTTAATCTAAATATAAATATAAATTAACTATTAATTAATAATTATTGTGTTAGTTTGCTATCTCATCAGTAAGCAGGCTGCGAAATAAAAAAAATATTCTTAATGATATATATTTTTTATTCATCTTCTTCATATACAATTAAGGTATTGTCCAAGTGATTGGCAGGATGATTGATGACATACTGATGTCTTGCCCAACCCAGATACCAAATGATACACACATGTACGCAACAACCAACTGTCCTTCGACCAACCATGCAGTTACAATAATAGTCAACTACTGCATCATTATTTTTATATTTATTTTCACTGTAAAGGTACCGTTTAACCTCACACTTTCGGCTTAGTAAGAACGAGCTTGTTGTACGTGCCACATGCAATTAATATTAATTATGACATTGTGAGTTGTGGAAAGGATACATCGCTAACTGAGAGAGCTATGAATTCTGCTCTCCTTCTATTTAAATTATGCTCTACAACATTCTTTCCAAGGTTATTAGGTCTTTGCTTCTGGATTCTTATATGTTCCAATATATTACCTGCATCATCCCTGTCCGAAATATCGCTGATGAAACTTATTGACTAAAGCGCCAGCTATTTTGAAATCATCCATGGCATATTTCAATCCTTTATAGGAAAAATCATGTCTGAATAATTTGAAGCATTGCTTCATAATCCCATTTACACCCTCAACGACCCACCGACACAGCGTCACTTTTCTCGACTGATTTGCAGCTGTAGTGGAAAGTTGCATTTCACCATGTCTTAACGATGCAGGCATGTGTGGAAAATAATTACATTCTTGCTATAAAGGAATGCAGTCTCTGAAGCCCCTATCCAATATGAAAACACCACCTTGTTGGAAGCATTGTCTTAGATGCTATTGACTGTTACTAAATTCATTTATTATAATATTTGCATATGATGTTGCTGGATAGGGGCCTAAAATATCAAGGATGTATCCATCACAACAAACAAAAGTAGAGGTTTAAAAAGGTTTCTATACTTGTGCAATGAATATGTGCTTTTTTGATAAAGATAATTAGAGCTCTTTCGTATATAGACATAAGTTCCTTCAACAATCACAATTGGAACATCATTATCATTGGTAAATAATTCTCTAGGAATTGATAAATTCCGTAAACGTATTTCATCTCTGGTAAGGTGTGAAATACTAAGATTTCTAGGAACAAAATCTGCTAGTAAAGCATTTCGTGCTACAATAACTTGTCTTTTACATGTTGTCTCATTTATTTTTAAAACGGATGAAATGCTTTCGTACAAATCACCTGTCCTTAATCTACATAAATAAGCAACTCAGGCAATATTTGCATATTTTTTTGTGTTTAACTGGGGCAGAGCCTTTAATTCATTAAATTGATTTTTATTCATTCCGACCGAATTAAAAAAAAGATATTCACTCACTGAGGCCAAATCGTCCAATTTTCATTAAATTCTACTCTAGTAAAAGAAGCGAAATCTTCTATATGACTAGTGTTAAACAAATGAACATAGTTACATCTTGCAAAAACTCCCATTCATTGCACCGCATATGTTCTGCACATATTCTGCAGGATGGTAGGACACAAAAGTAATGCTCCTTAAAAAGTTTAATCCGTAACCAAATGGGCACAACATTACGTTCTATATTGGGACAATTATGCACAAAACAGTAACTCTGACTTTCACCAGCACGGATCAAATAAGGCAAAAATATTTCGGTTCTTTTTCTTGTGGAAACTCTTCTAATTGTTGCTTAGGGTTCAGTCTTGATGCAGCTTGATTAGCTCGCACCCAGTACCCATGGCATATAGGAACTCTTGCAATCAACTGCAATACAATATGCTGAGTTATAAACATCAATAGAGAAATAAATGATTCATATATTTAATGCATATAAAATGCTATAGGCCGGGACTCCACCAAAGCAGAGATGTGTGCGGTGTGCTGTGTGCTGTGCGAGAAGAGATGTTTTTCAGCTCGCGGGACTCCACCAAAGCGGAGATGTGTGCGGTGTGCTGTGTGCTGTGCGAGAAGAGATGTTTTTCAGCTCGGGTGCGGGGCGTTGAGTGCTCAGTACGCATTCTGACACGAAAGGTAGACGATGTCGCTATTATTACAAAAAAAGTATCTTCTTTTACTTGAAGAAGAACTACAGTCTGAAGAAGCAGAATTGATAGCTTTATACTACCTAAACAAAAGAAAACATCGGTTTTGGAAAAGAAGTCACTTGTATTACCATACCAGTCATGGAGAATTTTTTACTCTGTTTAATGAGTTAGATGATGAAAGTTTTACCAAGTCCTACAGACTACCGAGGAATATATTCTACGAACTACAAAACTTAATTAAACCACATATATTTAAGCAAGATACTAACTACAGGAGATCTATCTGTACCCAAGAGCGGCTAGCAGTATGTTTGAAGTAAGTACCTACCTAATTATGTTTTTGTTAATGTGTGTTTGTGTTTATGTGTGTTATCTGCGTTTGAATGTGATCAGTCTTTTTTGAGTGTTTGTTTTTTTTTTTGTGTAAAAGGGCTAAGTGAGAAGTACTCAAAACGAGAATCAAGAAGTACGAGAATACATGAAAAATATTATGTAAACTGAGGTATGTAAGGATTACGAGAAATCGAGATCCGTTGTCTCTTTCTACCCCTCCGGGAGACTGGAGTGATGCATATTATGTAAAAACCAAATATATTTTTATATTATCTTATTTATTCATAAAGAAAACAAAAAAACCAACTGCCTTTCTGGCAGTAGCAAAAAAAACGTAAGGTTATATTAGAAACATAACGTACAAAAAAATTATAACAGTAAATCACATGAGACATATTGCTTTCTTTTCCATATAGTTACAAATTATCATATGTGTCTTCTTCGTTTCTGAATGCTTCTATCTGTTCATCGGTCATGTGCGTATCTTCCAAGCTTGGAACAGGTGCCTGTGTCGAACTTGGACCCGGTATTTGTGTTGAGCTAGGAACCGGTGCCTGTGTTGAGTTAGGACCACCGGCCTGTGTTGATGTAAGAACCGGTGCCTGTGTTGAGCTAGGACCCGGTGTCGAACTTGGACCCGGTGCTGAAGTGTAACCGGGGGAATACCAATTATTTTCATTTGTGTTATACCATGTGTTTTGTAGCTCAAGTTCTTCCAATTCTAAAAGAACATTGAAAATTTTACGTTTAGCCTGAAGCTGCATATATTGAGAAAGTTTTTTTACACTTTTTGATATCGACAGAAAAAAAGTGTCCATTTCGTCAAGGGTATTATTTTTCTCTATCAATGATTGTATTTCTAGATTTTCTTGTTGCATTTCTGCATGTCGAGGCTGAGACGCTTGATGTCGGTGACGGCGAATGTTGTACAGATGGACGATCTTCTGGAGTGCTTCTTGTATGATTGCTTGATGTTTCAAAAAACTCATCGGTTACATTACTTTCCAATGAATTTGTTTCCTGTTCATTTATATTTGTTTGTGAGGTATAATTTGTAGTCCTGTTTCTATTCGTCATATATGGTATCAAAAATTCCATTACCTTCTCATATTTCCATTCACGAATTTGTTTACCACTCTGTCCACTTCTAGTGGCATTCTTCCTTTTTAATGCGTCCCGGTGGCTGTCTCTCAACTTTTTCCACTTAGATTTAGCCGTTTTTACTGAAATAAAAATAATTGAAATCATTATAAATATTAAATGTTGACATTGCCATAGTCAAAATATACTTACCGCATTATCACTCATGCAGAATTTATAACCATTATAAATATCTAAAAAATACCAGAGTTTCAAGGGAAACCAATTTATAAAAAAAAATATCTGAAATCAAACAAACAAAACGGATTGTATCTCTCGTACGTGGTCGCGGCAGACGGCGGCGTCGAAATTTGAAATATTAATAAATAACGAGTGATAAATCCATTTTATTTGTTTGATTTCAATGTATTGTGCTCGTGTGAATCTTAGACTTTTAATTGTTTCTTTTCTATTATTTAAAAATGGCTATAACTTTTGAACGAGTGAAAATTCTGTAAATACATAATTTCAGTAATGCCTAATCTTTTATAGTTCCGGAAACAACACGACACTGATTAAGATATTATTTTGAAATGACCCTTCTATTCTAACTGAAACCACGACACATAAATATAAATCTATATTATAATTATTACAGGTATTTGGCGACTGGTTCAAAATTTTCACAAATAGCTGAAAATTTTAGGATTGGAAAATCGACTGTTCCAAGAATTATAGAAGATGTCTGCGATGCCTTGTGGACAGTATTACAACCTTTGGTTATGCCAGAACTTAACGAAAATGATTGGAAAAAAATTTCAAAGCAATTTGAAGAAATCTGGCAATTCAAAAACTGCGTCGGGGCCATTGATGGCAAGCATGTGTACATGTTTGCACCCCCAAAATCTGGGTCCTCATATTACTGTTATAAACACAGGTTTTCAACTGTAATGATGTGCGTAGCCGACGCTACCCGAAGAATAATTATGGTAGATATAGGTTCAATGGGAAGGTTCAGCGATGGTGGTATTTTTGCTGATAGTATATTCGGAATTCGTTTGAGAGAAAACAGACTAAATCTACCACAGCCACAACCCTTGTACCAAAATGGAGAACCTGTACCGTTTGTTTTTATTGGAGACGAAGCTTTCCCTTTGATGACTAACTTAATGAGACCATATCCACGCGATAATTTAAATAACGAAAAACGAACATACAATTATAGACTTTCAAGAGCTCGTCGTATTGTGGAAGCTACATTTGGTGTAATATCACGGAAATGGTACGTATACCGTAAAGAATTTGAATGTAAAATAGAAACAGTGGAAAAAGTGATAAAAGCAACGTGTGTTCTACACAACTTTTTAATTGACAAGATGCCTGGCTATCTAGATAATAATGAAACGGGTTTGGCCACGACTATGTTTAACGACACAAACGTGGAAAATCTATTATCGAATGACAATATGGATGCCTATCAAGTTCGAGAAAAATTCTGTAGTTATTTCAACAACGAGGGCGCCGTTCCATGGCAAGACACTCGTATTACAATATTACTTGAACGAAATACTTAATATAATAAATTGCACTTACCGTCAGATAATTGAGTTTCTTTCAAAACGTTCTCCCAAGCTGCATCTTTGACGTCAGTAAGTTTATAGGTATCTATTGATGTGTTCCATAGACATGGATATTTTTTTACTGATTCAATAAATTGTTCATCCATTACGTTTTATTTAAATTAACTAATTGTTTACGTTGAAAAATACAAACTGCACAAATTATTCACGATAAAAGCGTGTGCTCGCGCGCACGGTACTAGCAAGATGGCCGGCCGGCGCGCGCGCGGGGTTCTGCGGGTTGCTAGCGGGCGAGAGGGGGGAGGGTGACATCGCTCACTGCACGCCGCTCACATCTCTCGTCTCCACTGCGCGTCGTCCGCGCACAGCTCACATCTCCGCTTCCATCGCGACATACAAATATTACACATCTCCGCACAGCGATCTCCACTGAAGCTGAGCGGAGAGGAGACGTGTCAATAACTCAATTCTATTGGTTGTTTAAAAAACATCTCCTCTCCGCTCGTCTCGTCTCCGCTTTGGTGGAGTCCCGGCCATAACAATGTTCATACCTGAACTGGTTGTATCCAGTTAGCAACTATTCTGTTTATATCTCTTCCTCTCTGTGTATTTTCATTGAGTGTATGAAATCTAATGCGATTAAATGAATGTCTGCAATGAATGCACAATTGACGTTGGCGGCCATCACTCGTGGACGCTGCATGTTCCGAGATTCTCCCAGAGCACACTCTCCCAAAACACCGCTGATTAAACTTCTTACGAATTAAGAAAAACGTAAATATTATAAAAGGTACTTTAAATACAAAAACATCTCAGACTACCACAGTTTCACAATATTACGTAGCCGTGCAATGTATGTTGAGGAACAAATGTTTAGAACCTATATAATTAATATTGAAAATAATATTAATAGAAATCCAAGAGCGTGTTGGGCGTACGTTAAGAGTAGAGAATCGTGCAGTTCGTTCCCAGTAGTTATGACATACAATAATATAAGCTCAGACTCGGGTAGTGTCATCTCTAATATGGTTAGTGACTATTTCTTTTCTACTTTCCAGAATCCTTCCATATCAGACAACCGTACTAACCATCAGTCCACCACTAACACTGTATCCGACATACATCGTCACTTTCCATCAGGTGAGATAGAAGACAAAGGTCTTATCCTTTTTCAATAAAAAAAAACATAACATCGAAATTAATGAATCTGAAGTTTATAATTTATTAAAATCTGTAGATATGGCAAAATCGGCTGGCCTGGATCCCTTTCCACCCTTGTTTATCTCAAACTGTGCTAAAAGCCTCACTTTACCTTTGACTTTGTTATTCAGGCTTTTACTCCAAATTGGACAATTTCCCTCTTTGTGGAAAACTGCATACATAACGCCTATACATAAAAAAGGCGCCAAGAATGAGGTTACTAACTATCGTCCTATCTCCAAATTATGTATTTTATCCAAACTGTTGAAAAAATTGTATTTAAACAGACATACAATAAAAAAAATAATAACTATGCTCTCAAGTTGAGTTTTGTTAAGCAGCAACATGGCTTTCACAAGGGTAGGTCTACTGAGTCTAATCTTTTGATATGTAATGAATACCTCAAAGAATCTGTCGAACCGATCCCAGGTAGACGTTATATACACAGATTTCACCAACTGTTTTGATCGGATTGATCATGCTATTCTACTGCGTAAGATTCATAAATTAGGTATAAAGGGAAACCTATTTCGTTGGTACGCCTCAAACATCAACAACACGAGCTAAATGTACTTAATGGTTTCAATTCTCAAGTCAAACTAGTTTCTTCGGGAATCCCTCAAGGATCTTTGCTTGGACCCTTATTATTTATAGTTTTCTCACAAACTCCCATGTTAGTGTTGTGATATTTGGAAAGGTTTAGGCTTTCCATCTTTTGTTATTTTTATAGGACCGCGGACGTATGTTACATAAAAAGGTACTAGTATTTATTCCTTTTTGCAGGACTTAGGATTAATATAGTTTCAATAAAGACCTAAACTATTTGCAATCGACAATGTTTTATTCAAAAAACCTTAAGGAAAACCTAATAAAAATCACACTTTATATTAAAACATTTTGACTCGATAGTTGTTACCTAGCTTTCTTATTTCTAGTTAATTTAAAATAACAACATTCTTCTAAAAAATATGAATTAACTCCAAAAGCTCAGTCAGACTTTCGAATATAATTCGTAAGAGATCACAAACTTTAATTTAAAAAAATAACTAGGTAGCTTAGTTTATAGTACTAATCATCTTTGGTATGAAATATTTTGTACCAATTTCTTTCTAAGGTAAGACATACATGTACTTTACATTTACTGCATCGTACTTTGATCTTTTTCTTACAACTAGGTTCATTTCACGACGTTTATTTTGAATTTCTATCATTTTAAATGTGACCCATGTATTTTTCCGTTGCCGAGTACAGACTTTGCCGACTTTGCCGAGTGGAAGGGAAACAATATATCTTTGACCCCTTTTTCGACAAGGAGTACTTTCTTCTGTTTTCCTTAATCTTCACTCTAAACCGCGGACACCATATTTGTGTCTGTGTGTTCTTTTATAATTTTTTCTGCTAATTCTAATTTATAGTGTCTTAATTGTTGGACTTTTATTTGCGTACCCCTCGATTTAGCTCTTTTTTTAAAGCATTAACAATGAGTTGAAAACAACATGGTAAAACATGTTTGCAGTGAATCTAGGCGTCCATTTTTTGTGCCATAACGGAATGGGCACACTAATAATAATCGGTCTGTAAGGTCAACCCCTCCCTTGTTAGTGTAACATTTAACAACTTCGGGTCTGTTGACCGTCTCATATTGCCTATTCTTTTTACTCCATCTTTGGCACGTATCGTTGGTTTGATTAGCATGGACAGTCGATAAAAAAGCAATTCCCTTACTGTCATATCACTTTGTAATGGCAATATCATCCCCATCTCTTGCATTTGCTAGTAGGGTTCCCTTCCCCATTTTCATACGTCGATCCTGCGTCAGAAAAGGCCTTACTGGCATCGTTATCCGATACTTCATTAAGGTTCCAGCACACTTTATACCTGTATTTAGCAGTTATTCTGCTAGCCTTAGTCCACTGAAATATTGGTCAAAATAAACAATGTGCCCAACCAAATTATTTGTCAAATTTAAAACCACTTTCTCTGCTAGGATTGGCGTGTTCCGAGTATATCGTTTCGCCTTGATAAACCCAAAAGTCACATATGATGCCATCTGGATTAGCTAGTACAAACGCCTTTAGCCCAGTTGGGTTTGGCTTGCCTGGGCAATCAATATTGCTTGATGCCGCAATTACCAGAGAAAGGAATTATCAACACATCGATACAAATGAGGGTATTTTATTCCAGCTTTCTATAAGCATTTTGAATTTTTAATATAATTGGCCTTACTTTCCACAGACGATCTCTTTTTTTGTCTTGACTCGAGACATCGTCATCGAAGACAAGCTTTATAGAATTATGTAATACAAAAAAACGGTTCCTAGACATGTTATCTTTTATTAAAGCAATACGATAATCATGCTGCCAGTACATTCTGAATTGTGGATACTGTATCCAAGACATGGCCAAAGTAATCGCAAAATACATGTATAATTCATTAATTCTGAGACCTAGACATTTACCATATCTTGCTAAGTGGGTCTGGTTAGTTTTTAATGCTGTAAGCTCTATTAAATCAATTTTATCGATAAATAATTTATCTTCAAGTGGTGGATACAAAGGGGCTACATGCGTAATAACACGTGGATTAAAGTCTTTAATTGACCATCCACCACAATTTATATTAGATGAAGATACTTATGAATTCTGAAGACTATTTCTTGAAGAACCACCTCGCGATCGCATACCTGGTCGCGTAGCACGATCTCGCCCTCTTGGAACCAAAGGTGGTGTGGAAATATTATCTTGGTCACTTAATTCAGAATCTGAATTTGAATTACTAGATTCTAAATCCGATCTCCGTACACTTGATGATCCGGAGTCGAAAAATTCTTCATCCTTTTCTAATTAATGGTAATAGCTGCTACATTATTGAATGTATCGGTATCTTCCATCTCATCTATTTCAGGCTCATAGAAAAGCTCATCAAATCATTTTATTTGCACAAATATAGGTATATACAGGTATAGGGTCATTAAGATATAAAAACACAATAGTTCAGCCATATTTCACCATAAAGGCATGTACATTACAATTTGATATAATATAACATTTTTCTATTAATAAATATTTCAATTTTTGTCTGAACTCATTAATATTGTTAATGTCCTTTATATAATTTCGTAGTTTGTTATATATTTTGGAAGCCATACCAAAGAAACTCTCAGAATATAGCGTGGTTTTACGGGGTTGAGATCTAATTTTATGCTTAAGTATCTGGCTTTTTAAACGCTCAAATTTGTCTAAGTTATTCTTAACAAATAAAACCGTTTCTAAGATATAAACGCAAGGGAAAGTCAAAATTTTTTACTTTTTAAAGAAATGCCTACATGAATCTCTACTTCTGAGGTGACAAATAGACCTTATGCAACGCTTCTGTGCTTTGAAAAATTTTATTTTGTCAGTAGAGTTTCTTCAGAATATAACGCCGTAACGTAGAATTGAGCCCACGTATGCATAGTATGCTGATAATACTACTTTAAATAAAACACTTTTTACCGGATATTATCGCGTATATTTTAGTTAATTTTAAAATTAAAATTATTTCGACGTTTCGGCATCTTTGCAGTTGCCGTGGTCACGATAGACTAAGGTGTTGTTCATCTATTGCCAGTAATAAAAACTACATGATTGTCAATACATATTAACGCCATCTGTTTCTCAGTCTTCTCGCATAACGTCCCGGATTGACACAAAAGGCACTGACTGTGTCCTGAGTTTGCAGTCTAACAGTTTGCTGGTTTTTCATTTTGATGTTTTTAAGTATTGGATCCCATGTTGATTAAAGTTTCCAACCATCTTCTCTATTGAAATTTGGATGTTTTTTAATTTCAATAGTTTCTCTGACCATCCTAGGTATAAAATGTTTCTCTTTTGCTAGGATCTTCACGGTATCAAATCTTAAATAATGGTTGGGCTTGTCTATGGAATGTTCACAAACTGCAGATTTTGAGGTTCGTTTATTTTTAACATCAGAGATGTGTTCTTTAATGCGAGTTGACACATTTCGTTTGGTTTGACCGATATAAGAGAGCCCGCAGTCACAGTCGATTTTATAAACGCCTGGATCTTGTAAAGGGATGCTTGATTTTATTGGACGAAGATGCTGGCTTATCTTTGAGTGCGGCTTGTAGATAGTTTTGATTGAAGCTCGCCGAAGAATGCCTCCTATCTTGTCAGTAACACCCTTTATATAAGGCAGGAATGCTGGTCTTCGTTCAACTGTGAGTGGCTT
This sequence comes from Marasmarcha lunaedactyla, assembly GCA_923062675.1. Lineage (NCBI taxonomy): Eukaryota > Metazoa > Arthropoda > Insecta > Lepidoptera > Pterophoridae > Marasmarcha > Marasmarcha lunaedactyla. The sequence continues at coordinate 10,683,080 of OV281365.1, read as the reverse complement.
TACGCGGTTTCTGCGACGGCGACGCGGTGTTTTTAAATCGTTATCCCGCAGCACTTTAACCAGGTGGTTGAGTTCCTCATTAATGTGTTGGGGATCGCAGATTCCATGTGCTCTCTGAAACAAAGAGTTGCCTACGGCAGATAATTGGCTCGGGTGGTGATGGGATTTCCCATTTAGATATCGGTCAGTGTGGGTGGGTTTCCTATAAACAGTATGGCTAAGTGTACCATCAGGATTTCTTTGTATTAAGACATCTAAGAAAGCTAATTTGTTCTCCTGCTCCAATTCCATAGTGAATTTAATTTTAGAATTAAGGGAATTGAGGTGGTTTAGGAATGCAGTCACTTCATGCTTAGGTAATATAGTGTAGGTGTCGTCAACGTACCTCTTGTATATCTTCGGCACAACAGGTGCCATTCGGAGCGCTTGCTCCTCGAAGTTCTCCATGTAAATGTCAGCTACAACAGGTGACACCAGAGACCCCATGGCAACACCATCAATTTGAATGTAGTAATTGTTATTCCACATGAAGTAGCCAGATGTTAAACATAGCTCTAATAGTTCTGCATATTCCTCGGGCAAGTTTGACTCACTTAGCTTCCTTTTTACTATATCAATGCAGTCTCTAACAGGTAGTGAGGTGAATAGAGACGACACATCAAAGCTAACCATAGTTTCATTGTTAGTTAACTTGAGATTTTTAAGGTCACTAACAAAATGGTAAGAATCCATTACATATGCACTTGTCTTTCCTCGCAGTTGTGAGAGCACAATTGCTAAGTGCTGGGCCAGCTTGTAAGTTGGTGTGTCTAGCTGGCTCACAATAGGTCTCAAAGGTACTTTAGCTTTGTGTATTTTTGGTAACCCATACAATTTTGGTGGTTTTGCACTTGCTGGTGTTAACTTTTTCACATCTAAATGTAACAAATCTTTGTGTTTTTGTATTAAAGTGGATGTTTTCTTCATAATCCTGTTGGTGGGGTCGTAATTCAAAGTGTTTTATTTAAAGTATGTATCGTGAAAACTTAAGAAAAGATTTGATAATACTACTGTCTCGCTCACTATATTTGATAGCATGCGTAACGCGTATGCGAATTTATTTAATCTACTACTGTGCAATTACTTTATCAGTAACACCTAAAAATTTTAGGTTGTTGATCAAACTAAACTCGGTTCGCTTAGAATAGATAATGTTATTAGGTGTAGAAGATGCGTACCAGTGCAATAAAAAACGGATATAAATAATACACACAAATAGGAAACATAATTTAAATTAAATAAAATGTTGATAACCTTGAGATTTACAACAAACCAACACTGTTAAAGTGACCTGAAAACACAAAGAATGATCACAAAGACCTTTATAAAATTTCAAAAAAATTGTTGATGTTTGGTATAGAAGCCCACGGTACTTTTTCAAGCAACAAAATTTGTGAACAATTAAGTCTAGAATGTTCTGTGAAAACATGAAGAAATATTTTTATTTAAATACTTTAAATATATTCTTAAACTTATTTTAGCGTAAAAAAAATTGAAGCTCTAGCGGCTCAAACCTAATTTGCAGACTTTTAGATTACGTACGGCCCAAGTCCAAAATTATTTATCAGTTAACGCCCAAAAATTACTTTGGTTTTTTTTTTACGTCAGGAGTCTGTAAATAGTCTTACATTTGTAAAAAATGTCAAAAACGTTATCGTAAATGATTCTACATTGTTAAATTGCCTAGACGATTGGGGTATAAAGGGTGTCCGGTGTAAAATTTTCTATCCAAAATTTAGAAAAAAACACACTATCAAACTTAATACGCGCGAACACAGTGCTCGGGGGATAGCAGCTATTTGACGCCGGATATTTTCTAATAGGGCAGATATGGTGCGAGGATCATTGCTGTACACTTTAGACTTGAGGTATCCCCACAAGAAAAAATCACACGGCGTTAAGTCTGGAAATCTTAGTGGTCAAACTATGACTCCGTTCTTCCTTATTCATTTTCCAGGAAAATTTTCAATAACTTTGACACGGAAACCCTGGTAGTGTGTGGAGTTGCCCCATCTTGAAATGTGTGATTCTTGTGATTGCGGTACCAGAAACTTATCAATCATGCGGCAGTACACAGAGGAAGTCACGGTTTTCTCCTGGTTAAAAAAATATGGGCCGATTATTACTTGTACTGAAATGTTATATGGCATTGCAAACTTTTCTAATGACGTTCTCTTGGGTTTCAGGGATTCCAGTAACGTATATTTTGCTTGTTTGCGTATTCCTCGATATGAAAATGTGCTTCATCGCTGAACAATATGTTTCCAAGCGTTCTGGAGGTTCGAAAACGTTCCAAAACCATTCTGGCGTACTTGTCCCTTAAAACATAATCGTTTTCATTAAGTTTTTGGGCAATTTGCATTTTATGAGGATGAAGTCTTAGTTTTTTTCTCAAAATCGTATGCACGTTTGATTTCTTAATGCCCGTAGAAGCGGCAATCTCTCTCCTAGTTTAGGGAACTTAACCATGCGTTCCCACCGATTGAAAAGGGTGAGCAGGAGCCCAATTGTGCTAATTTTAATTAATTGTCATGCTATTGTCATTCAATCGCGACTCAATTTCGATTCTGATTAATTTAGCATTCTACTAAAACTTCAATCGAATCTCAATGGAGTCGTAATTTGAAGGTAATTCAAACGTAATCGACTTTTAGAAGAATGTTTGATGGTGTTGCCTTCTTTTAATCTACCAAAAGACCAAAGCAGTGAACAAATTATTGTTTTATTAATAATAAACGTTTTTTTTATATAATATGTCTCATTGACGACTTACATTGAGTGTAATGAAACGCCTTATCGATAAAACATGATCTAATTCTTTAAACAACACTTAATTTTAAAAATATTGTCTGTAGGTAATAACGTAATGATGTGAATGAATGCGATTTAATGACAGAATCAAAAATGAATGTAATATTGCGGAATATAATACCGATTGATAACCTTCAATATTGAATTATTTTGAACCTCGCGCGTATCTGTTTATATTAATACTTAAAATTGGCAGAAATAGTTATTGAGTAGTAGTAGTAGTAGTGCCTATTTCCAAGCGCTATTCCTCAAAGAAATATTTCTTGATTAAATCATTTTTAAAATAATTGTGATAAAAATAATCAAGTTTTTTCAACATATTTTGAATAAATTGTTCATCACGTTCAATATATGTTACATTTAAACTTTTATATGTAAAAATCAATAAATTACATTATAATCTTTTTATTACACATAATTGCCCTTGAATTTGGTAGTAATAAATAATGTTTTTTTTAAAGTTAGTTGTCCATTTTCGTCATATAATAGATATGGTATTGTAAGAGGACTTATGTCTTGATTTCTGGAAGCATATAGACATTTAACTTCAATTATGGTTTCTGATCCCAGTAATCCATCAGGAGTTGTTCCTGAATGAGGCTTTTCCTGAGACAAGAATAAACCACATTCCTCAACAACCAGATCGTAAGATTCCATATACCTTTTAATGGCTAATTTTTTATTTATAATTCCATGTGTCATGGCTTTTGTCTGAATTCAATTTTTAATTAATATTTGGCTAGAATATTTAATTAAAGTTTCACTTTTCAAATGGCACACGGTGTGAAAAATGCTTGCTGCAATGTGGGTTTTTCTGTAATCATTCCACTTTGGATTAGAACTTTGTCCTCTAGTTTCTATTTCAATTCCACCACCTTTTTTTCCATATATTCATGGTCAAAACATATTCTTCGTTGGTTAGCTGCAGGATATAACTGTTTTAGAGGCATTGATGAGTGTGGATAATTTAAAATCAAAGATTGAAACCTGCACTGAAATGCATCTTTATCAAAATTAGGGTTTTGTTTTAAGTATGGAGAGTAGACAGTATTATGTATATCTCTGTTGGATGGCAATCTGGAGGCTCGCATCGGTGACGTAGAAACTTCATGTAGGACTATAATTTTTTCCCGGACAATATTTTCGGCAGCAAGAAGTACCACAGCTATATGTTTACAATGGGCTTCTTTTCCTTTTCCTGCGGCACATTCACAGCTTGCTTCTTCAGGCATTCCATCATTACTTAATTTGATGTTTACTTCATATTGAAGCTGTTTCATAGATGCCTTGCAATAACCTGGAAGAAGTATTGATATGTTTAATACTTTACACATCAACATTTACAACTTCACCATCTTACTGTTGTCCACCGTGGAATAAGTAACCTAGCTACACTGTTTCCTATACACGAACTTTTAAATGAGTTTTAGTGAGAAAAAGCCTACCTTTTAGATACGTATTTTGGCAGGATGTAGTTGATCGTAACACAAGAAGGTATCTTGATTCATACAATCTCACAGCGTCAGTGATATTCTTATTGAATCTGAAATAAGAATCATTATGTTAAATAAGATCCGCACGAGGGTATCAAAAAAAATTTACCTATATAATTGGAAATAATTAAATGATGTATATACCTACCTGTCAAAGTAACTTTGAATATGGTGCTTGGTAATCTTCGGCAGTATTGTGAAGCTATTAACGTCTTGGTAAAGTTCTACCGCAGGAACGTCAATTGCTTGGCTTTTAGAAGCTTGAGGGCTTTGATATCCGAAATTAAAATTTTGGTCATAAGCTTCTAACCTAAAACGTAAAGAATACCATTTATCATTAAAATAATGTTCTCTCATTTTCCATAATTTTTTCTACCATAAGTCATGTGAGATTTAACTCGTTACAACTAAAAACATATCCAAATCTAGAGCATAACACTGATAAAAATATTTTATCATATAAAGGTAGGAACTTATTGTAATCTATATGCAAACTTAGTCAAAAATGTAATTGTGTGCAAATTTGTTTTTATTTTTTTAATTTGGATTTGTTTTGGATCATTCATTCAATCATACTTACCTATGGGTTAAAATAGAATATAGAAAGTATTAGGGATTTATCAAGCATGAAGTAATGTTTGCTGTTTTTTTGTTGGGTTAGGTTAGGTATTTGTACATTTATTTAAAATAGGTAATTCATTGACCTATGTTCGTTCACTATGTTATTGGGTAGAATGGTTTTGTAAAACTTTACTCACCTGGAGAACTGGATAATTAGAAGAATTGTGCCTTTTTAAATTATTTTAAGTAACAGTATGTTGTAATTAAGTTCTCTTTTGTTTGCATAGGAAAATAAATGTTTTTAATAAAAAAAAAAAAAAAAAAAAAAAGTCTACCTCTCAATAAGATCTGCTTTCTTTCCAGTTATCCTAGCTCCTCGTTTTTTTAGTTCTTCTTTCAATTCTTTGAGCTTCCAGGTACAATACATGATAACAATCACTGAGCAAGTAACCACTACGTACAATAAAATAACAAAATCGTGATGTAAACAAAGCGAAAATGATTTGACAGCAGCCATTGCGCCGCCAGCGACATCTGCGCTGAGCTTTGCGTTCACATCCCCATTGCCATAAAACGCAAAAAGAAGAAGACAATACCTATTAACTTTATTCATGTTTCGTTCGAACATCAGTGCTTACCAACTTATGACTCTTATTGAATTTTTGGACGGGCAGCCGGAGCTTGTCTTGGGTCCATCTCGAGCTCTAAAAAAGAGGGTCGCAGTCTGGCGAAAAAGCTTTGGCAGAATAGAATATCGTCAGATTGCCCTCAAAAGACAGCAGAGCAATGGTACGTTGTAAATAGCGAATAATTATAATTTTAAAGAATCAGAAGATCATGACTCCATGCACAGGGCAACGGATACATTGGAGCATTGGAGCGTGAAAGAGCGCAGGCCACGAGTTAACATGCACAAGCCATAAGTGAACAAGCCACAACAGGCTGGCTGCAGCCCTTGAGGTGTTGGCAGAAAGGCTGTGGGATCCATCAAAAAAAATGGAGCAATCACCATAAAAAGGTAAATTACATGTCATTTGAATAGATCTTATTTACCATGACATAAATTACATTGTTTCTGTGTAATCCTGAAACTGAAAGTTATGTAAGTCAATATTAGAATATACGAAATTAAATTTAGAAATAACCAAACAGGCATTAGCTTGAGAACTTACAACTGTTTATGTAAAAAATATCTACCCTCCCAGGATTCTACCTGTAGGCGACGCACGGGTACGTGGGGTAGCGGAGAGCGCGGGGGTGTGCGCACGCGCCGTTACTGTTAGGGGTTCGCAAGCGCGGCAGTTGCTTCTCGACTATCACGGATGAAAGCCACGCCGCGCGCTCTCTGCTTTTCCACGTTGTTCTTTAATTTCCTATGTTTTCCAAGTTGTATTGTGCTAAATAAGTACGTGTTCGTATAATAAATACCCAAAGGTCCAAAACCGTGTTTAATTACTCTCGCGAGTGCATCCCAACGCTGTCAAAGTGTACAAAAGTGGTCTTCGAGCGGATCTTTTAATACGTCAATGTTCCATACACCAGCCAGCAAGATGGTGCAGCACATCGCGAAAAGCACAAGAAAATGAGGAAATTGCCGGCCCAAGTAATATAAAAGAAATTAAGACAGATGAGGCCCCGCCACTTATCAAAAAGAGTGGGTCTACAAAAAAAACTACCTCGCAAAAGTCATCGTCTTCATCTTTGCGGGCACAAAGGTTACAATTACAATTAGAAGCTGCTGAGAAAAAAGCGCGTATAGAAAAGGAGCTTATTGATAAGCGCTTAGCCGTGGACTTAGCACAAATTGAATACAGTTCATGCTCTCAAAGTTCAAAGCGTTCTATGACTAAAGTGGGCGAATGGATAGATCGCAGTCAGCTTGAATTACGTGCACAGGAAACGCACGACAATGGTCATGAACCGAGTTTCCCGTGCCCGCCGCCGGTGGCCGCTAACCGTGTCACCCGCGGCACCGAGGACGTTGTTCAACAGCTTGCCACTGCACTACAGGACCTAGCCACTTCAACGGCCGTCACCGGAACGAACACGAAGCTGCTGAGTCGCCTGAGCACACCAAAGGAGTTACCCTGGTTTTCTGGAGATCCCATGGAATGGCTGCAGTTTAAGCAGGCCTATGAGGAGTCAACTGACTTATGTAAATTCAGCACCACAGAGAATCTTTGGCGGCTAAGGAGATGCCTACGTGGGGCTGCTAAAGAAGCCGTAGCAGCGCTGCTGGTTACGTGCACGACAGCTGAGGAGGTGATGTCCACGCTGGAGTTGCAGTTTGGAAACCCGGACGTTATCTTTTCCCGTATAGAGTGGGAGCTTACAAGACTGCACCCGCTACCACAAGATTACCATAAAAACATCGTGGTATTCTCAATCAAAATAAAAAACTTTATCGCAGCTGTTAGCGCCCTTGGGCGTGACGAATACCTGCATGACAATAATCTAACAAGGAACATAATGGCAAAATTACCGACGGTGCTTATTTCTAAATGGTCCGATTACTGTTATGCAAAAAGCAGTTATAAACAACCGAGATTGGTTAAGCTGTCTTCATTCCTGAACGAGGAGGCTTTGAAGATATCAGTGTCTAACGTAAACAGTGTGAACACTCGGCCCGATAGGTATTTTAGGCAAAGTGATCGCCAAGTGCAACCGAAATCGGAATTCGCGTTAGTGCAAAGTGCGCGCAGTGATAACACATTGTGTAGGTATTGTCGAGTGTCGGTGCACTCGTTACCTAATTGTAAAAGGTTTAAAAGGTCCCTCCGTAAGGATAGATGGGCGTATGTCAAGCGGCACGGTCTATGTTTTAAGTGTTTAATTACGCGGCACGACCGTAATATTTGTACCGCGCCTATATGTGACGAGAGGAATTGCAACCAGGCCCATCATCGCCTCCTACACTATGAAATAACGAAACCAAATAATAACAGTCAAGAAGAGATTGGCAACAGTAACGAGCAAAGGTTGGCTGAGCCGTCGTCGTCGCGAGGTTTAACACAGTCGGAAACGGTAACTCACATTAACGTAAGTAATTTTAAAGTTTTGTCAAAAGTAGTCCCTGTCATTATTAACGGTCCGCTTGGTAAAATAAATACAACCGCGCTCCTCGACGATGGCTCAACTGTCTCATTGATAAGCTCAAGTTTAGCGGCGAGGGCGGGCCTGGTCGGCAAGAGTGAGACCCTGCGTATTAGTGGGCCTTGGAATAACAATGATGTTGTTTGTAAATCACAGACGGTTAAACTATCTTTATCAGGTATGAGTAATGATTTGTTTAATATAAGCGCTAGGAGTGTCGAACAGCTTGACTTGCCTTCCCAAGATTTATCATTTGTTGATTGTAACTTATATACACATTTAATTAATTTAAAACAATATTTTGCAAATGAAAAATGTAAACCAGAAATGTTGATCGGTCAGGATAATAATCACTTGCTAATTCCTTTAAATGTTGTCGTTGGGAAACCGAATGAACCATGCGCTACTCTCACGCCCTTGGGATGGTCTTTACATGGGCGCGTGGCCCACTGGACACCTGGTGCGGGCGCTCCTTACTCCACCCTCCTCCACTCAGCAGGCGGCGATGAACACCTCGCGTTGCAAGAGCTTCATCAGGAGGTAGGTAGTTTTTTTAATATTGAGTCCATGGGGGTTACTGGCAAGCCACGACAGAACGCGGAGGATGTGCGTGCTGTAGCGCAGGTGGAACAGACGGCAGTTTTTGATAATGGGCGATGGTGTGTTGGCCTGCCCTGGAAAAATGAACAGGGTTCGATGCCCGACTCGCGCCCACAAGCATTGTATAGATTACATAATGTTGAGAAGAAAATGAAGGCTGATACCGGTTATACTTTAAGGTACACAGATAGAATAAATCATTTGTTTGAAAATGACTTCGCTAAAGAAATACTTAAAGAAAGTATTTCACCTAAAACGTGGTATTTGCCGCACTTTGGGGTCGATAACTTAAATAAAAAAAGGTTACGATTAGTTTTTGACGCGGCGGCAAAATGTAATGGAATTTCACTAAACGATTGTTTATTAAAAGGTCCCGACCTACTCGTGTCTCTTTTTGGAATTATGTTGCGATTCCGTGAGAACCCCATTGCCGTGACAGGCGATATTAAAGACATGTTTTTGCGCATAAAAATCAGGTCGCAAGATCAAGACGCGCTTAGGTTTTTATGGCGATATGACCCTAACGATGATGTAAAAACATATGCTATGACGTCTTTGATTTTTGGCGCTAACTGTTCGCCATCCATAGCGCAATACGTTAAGAATAAAAACGCATATTTGTTTCAATCATCCATGCCGTCAGCTGTTGAGGCTATCACGAAACAACATTATATGGATGATTATATTGACAGTTTACCTAATACTGAAATTGCAATTAACTTAGTTAAACAAATAACGTACATACACGGCCAGGGTGGGTTTTATATTTGCAACTGGAACACTAACAGTAAACCGGTAGTGGATAGCATACCAAAAGAGTCCCTCGGTACAGCAGCTGTAAGGTTTAAGTTTCAACAAGAAAGCGCCAGTGAAAAAACACTTGGTTTATTATGGGAACCAAATAGCGATAAGTTAAGATTCGATTTATCTTTTAGAAGCATACCTACACATATAATCGACGGTTCACTGCGGCCAACTAAGCGTGAAGTGTTGCGCGTTGTAATGTCCATATTTGAAGTATACGGGTTTCTAACGCCGTTTACTTTATACGGTAAACTTATATTACGTGAAACGTGGAAGTCGAACATAAAGTGGGATGATTATTTGAGCGATGAAGTGTATAAGAAATGGTGTGTTTGGATTGGTCAATTACGCGATATAAGTGTTATTAGTTTGCCCCGATATTACAATACAAGTGATAATATCACATCGCGGTGCGCCGACGGAACACAGCGCACGTCGGGAAGTGAACGGGTGGCCGCGCCGTCAGCCATTGCGCCGGCGGCGGCGGAGTCAACGACCGCGCGCGCGACCTTGACTCAGTTGCATTCTGCGCCCGATTGCAAACAATTAAGCAGTGAAGCAAGTAGTTATAGACACCTACAGTTGCACGTTTTTTGCGACGCATCTACTAAGGCTATGTGCGCCGTAGCGTATTGGCGTTGGTACAGTGGCACAGGGGTACAAGTGGCATTTGTCGCGGCTAGGTGTAGGGTTGCCCCTGTTAAGCTTGTTTCTGTGCCTAGGTTGGAACTTCAGGCGGCCCTTCTAGCTGCGAGATTAGCGGATACAGTATGCAAAGAACACCTTTGGTTAACTGTGCAGAATAGGTATTTTTGGTGCGACTCCACTACTGTTTTACATTGGATACGAAATGACGCGCGCAACTACAAAGTATTCGTTGCTCACCGATTAGGTGAAATAGATGAGTTATCACGTGCGTCGCAGTGGCGATACATACCTACCAAAATGAACATCGCGGATTTAGGTACAAGGGAATGCGATGACTGTTCTGTGATACAGAATGAATGGCTTAATGGCCCTGCCTTTCTTCGGGACGATGAAAGTTCATGGCCTGCGAATACGCGGCCGCATGAAACAGACAACATTAAGTTAGAAATAGTTGCAAATATTCAGGTTAACTGCGTCGACTTACCTGTACCCGACGTACTTCGGTTTTCGAATTGGTTGCGTTTGCTGAAAGCGACATTTTATGTATTAAAATTTATAAATAAATGTAAAAAACTCACCGATATAAGTGACCTTGACGTATTAGCTCAAGCGGAACGGATGTTGATACGGAAGGCGCAAGAGCAATCTTTTGTTTTAGAATTAGCTTTAATTAGCAGTAATAAATGTGTTGACCGGAAGAGTAAGCTACTTGCCTTGTCGCCGCGTCTTGACGAGCATGGAATCCTCAGGGTTGGTGGCCGCGCCGAGGTCGCTGATGGAGTTTCAATTGAAATGAAAAATCCTATAATACTGGACGGGGGTCACCACTTGGCTAAATTAATTGTCATGTACTATCATAAAAACTATTTTCATGCTTGTCAGGAAACGGTGGTAAATGAACTTAATTGATTTAAAACACAGTCATTAAATATACTGGCTAAATACGGGGCTATACCATCAATGACAGATTCAATAATTTTAACAGAAATCCCATCTAAATCGGCAGTATTTTTTACTTTAATGCTTTTAAATGCATTTAAAACTTGTGGAAAAGTAACATGTTTAAAAATAAAATCAATATCGCATGAATTTACATTTTCCGTTAGCCGTGACTGTGCAAGAGTGGAACATGAATTAAGACTCGGAGTAGTTGACACAGGGATGGCAGTAAAAAAAATTTCAAATGCTTCAGCAACTTCTTTGTCAGTTGACAACACTTTATCATTAATTTTTAAATTATATTTGGTGTGTGGTTCTTTTGCTTTCCCAGTTTCCTGATTAATTATATTCCATGCAGTTTTTGAAATGTTAGTACTATATTTAATTTTATTATTAATGTAATTAGATTTAGCTACACTGCAAACTCGTTTAAATAATTTGAAAACTTTTTAACATATTCATAAAATGTCTTATTATGATTATAAGTTCATTCCCGTGTCGGCACGCGTACGGGTCGGTCGTCTTAAATAATATCGCTGCGTAAATAAAGTTTTATCATAGTGCGCGCTCAACATTCCAAGCCAACCGGTTTTCGGTCTGGCCTTGTTGCTAACTGCGCCTGTTCGTGAATAATTTAATTAACAACAATGGAACAGTGTGGAATGGATGGTTCTTTCATTGAACCAGAAAGGGATGTATCTTCACCCGTGTCCCAAGTGCAGTTTCAATTTACGGAGTGTGATGGTGAAACATGTGTTAAAGTTGTGAAGTATGGTGAAATTTCAGAAGATGAGAAAAATGGTAGCAGTGAGGAGGAAATACAAAAAGATAGTAATTCAAAGAGATTAGTTGGCACAAAAAGGCCAAGGAGACTCTTCGGAAAGTGCAGAAAATGAAATGCTAGGGAGATGGCAAGAAATTAGGAGGGGTAAAAGGGAAAAAAAGGAGAAAAAAGAGGATGAAACAAAACCCATTATGAACAAAGATGATGTACAGGTCTACATAAGTAGTAAAATACCACTACCCAAGCAGTTTGCAATGGCGCGATTCCTTAAAGAGTGTAATATTAAAGGTATTATTCAAGTTAAATACCTAAGTACTAATAAAGTGAGGTTAGAATTTGACACTATTAAAAATGCTGAACAACTTCTTACCTGTGAAAGTGTCGTAACTAAGGGGTGGCTTCTTCATAAACCCATGGAGATTAACCATTGTTATGGAATCATCAGGGATGTGGACTTAGACCTAACGGAAGAAGACATTTTGAAGAAAATTTCTTGCAATGGTGAAATCTTTTCAGTCAAACGGCTTAAGCGACGAGATAGAGTAAATGGTCAGTGGTGTCCCAGTGAGGTTGCTCGACTTGCTTTTAAAGGATCACGATTGCCTTCTTATGTTGATGTCGATGGGTTGAAAATCAAAGTCGAACCTTATGTGTTTCCCGTTACTCAATGCTACAAATGTTGGAAAATAGGGCACGGTATTAATTATTGTCCATCTAAAAGTTACGTTTGCCCTAAGTGTGGGGGGAATCACCCTAATTGCGAAACTATCTCCTTTACTTGTGTAAACTGTAAAGGAGGCCATATGGCAATGGCTAAAAATTGTCCTGTTTATCTGAAAGAAAAACGTCTTCGAGAATTGATGGCAGAGTTTAACTGTACTTACAAAAAAGCACTTTCTCTATACGTAGTAAAAACTCCCTAACACTTTTATACAGAACACCTTGAACCAGCAAGGGTACATTTTCCTCCGTTACGCAATAATATGGATTCTGATGTTAAAATATCCCCAAATCAAAGACCTACTTTTAAGGAAGTTTTATGCAAGAATATGAACAATGATGAGACTGCTATTAGGAATTTTTCGATGCCCAAAGCTTACTTCCTAAATTAATTTCATTTGAAGAGTTGTTACGGATAGAAAAAGTTCATATTGCTATTGTCAGTGAAACTTGGCTGAATGAAGAAAAAGCTGTAAAGATAAAGGGTTACAATGTTTATAGGAACGATAGAGTGGATGGGTTCGGTGGACTAATGATTCTTGTACATAACTATAAAGTCAAAATCTTTTAACTCTTGTATTAATAACTCAGGTATTGAAGTACTACAGGTAAAGGTATTTAATTGCTATCCTATAGAAAGCTTTGTTGCGGTTTATTGCCCAGGAAATGTTAGCACGAAACAGCAGGACTGGGATGAAATTTTAAACTTAAGTACTGAGAAATGTTTAGTTTTAGGTGACTTTAATGGACATCACATAAATTGGTCGACTAAAACTGACAACAGAGATAATCAGCTACAATCAGCTATTTCAGACAGTAAGTTTGTGATCTTAAATAACGGTGAGATTACACGTCTTAAACTTGTTGAAGGCATTTTGAAGAAATCTGCCCCTGATATTTCCCTGGTAAGCGCGGATATTGCACTTGATTTCAACTGGGCCGTTCTCAACGAAACCCTAGGTAGCGACCATCTTTTCATTAAGATTTCTAAATTTCAATGCTTAGATCATCATGTTTATAATAGAAACAATCATAAGAATATGAAAAGACATTTTAATAAAGCTGATTGGCGTTCTTATAAACAATTTTTGCATGAGAAATTTATGAACTTTCAACGTACTGGTTTACAAAAAGATTACGATTTTTTTATTCAAAATATAAATATGGCTGCAAATCTTTTCATCCCTTGTTATAAAATAGATCAAAATCCTACTTCTGTATTTACTACTAAATCTTACTGGACGCCAAACTTATCTAAAGCAATAGCCGAGCGCAGACAAGCATTGGCTTGGTTTAGAAAAAACCCAACTCCTCAAAATTTAAATAAATTAAATGAAAAAATTGCTTGTTCTAAGAAACTATTAAATACTGCTATTAGAGAGGGTTGGAACAACTTCTGTTCGTCTATAGATGAGAGCACTAATTTAAATGATATGTGGACAAAAATGAGATGGATGAAGGGTTATAAGAACCCACACCAGTATGTTGATACTTCTGCAATTGAGGAGCTTCTTCATTCACTAACACCTGACTACGTCACTCCTGCAATGCCTATTCTTTCATCATATGATTCCCCCCTTGACGCAAGTATCTCCATCCATGAGTTACTTAAATGTATAAAGTCTAAGGATACATCTCCTGGATGTGATGGTATATCATACTCAATGCTCAAGCATTTATCTTCCAAGGGTCATGAAGTCATGGTAGAATTATATAATGATTTTTTTAAACACGGGTTTGTTCCTTCTCAGTGGCGAAATATTGATATTATACCAATTGCGAAGTGTGGTAGGGATCCTAATAGTGTTTCTTCATTACGACCGATTTCTTTAATGTCATGTTTATGCGAAATCTTTCATTCTATTATTAATAACAGACTAGACTGGTATTTGGAAAAGCTTAATTTTTTCTCAAATAACACCCTAGGTTTTAGGAAGGGCAAATCTTGTCTAGATAATCTAAGCACTTTAGTCTCAAGAATTCAGGTCGGTTTTTCAAAAGGTTTATCTACAATGGGCTGCTTTTTAGATATTGATGGAGCTTATAATAATGTTGATAATACCGTTTTAATATCAAAGTTGGATAACCTTAAAGTTGGTCGTAAAATTTGTTCCTATCTATGGAATTTTCTTATAGAAAGAAAACTCAAAGTCACAGAAGATGGATCAAATATTTTTCAAAGATCTACTTGTCGTGGTCTAGCACAAGGAGATCCATTATCTCCTCTGTTATTTAATGTGGCTACCATGGAAATATGCAAGTCTTTAGAGAACCAGGTATTTATATCGCAATATGCTGATGATTTTGTTTTCTATTGCTATTACGACCATCTAAACACTGGAGTGGGATTGATTCAGAATGCTTTGAACAAAATTCATGACATGATTTTAAATATCGGACTGGAAATTTCGTCTACTACAAGTAAAATATGTGTTTTCAAACGGGGCTATAAGAGAGATGCAATTAATATAATAATTAATGATCAAATATTACCTGTTGTTGATTCCATAAAATATTTAGGCCTTTGGTTAGATCGTAATCTTCGGTGGGGAAAACATATTAATGAAACAAAAGATAAAGTTTTGAAATATCTAAAAGTTTTTAAAGTTTTAGCAGGTTCGGGGTATGGTGTTCATATGAAACATTTAAAGTGGTTGTACATAGCTTTAATAAGAAGTCGTATTGACTATGCTAGTTTTTTGTATGCCAATAGTAGCGTTACCCATTTATCTAAATTGGATAAGATTCAAAATATCTGTTTACGTGTCATAGGTGGATTCATAAAGAGTACTCCTATACACGTAATGGAGGCTGAACTGGTTTTACCTCCTTTGTCGGTTCGCAGAGAATACTTGGCAGGAAAATTTTACTTAAAATCTAGATCTTTTAATAATAACGTTCTGAGTAATATTTTGGATGATTTAGGTAACTTGGTTAAAAATTCTTTCTGGAATCGCAAAATAAAGCCTTTACTTGTAAGTACACATAGTTCATTAAAATCCACAGTAATTCAGTCTAGAAACAAACTTGAAATGTATTCACTTGACACATGGGTTACAAATATAGACTTAAGTGACTGTTTAAACACAAATGTAAATGGCATGAATAAAGCAAAGTGTAAGTACACTCGGACTCAGATACAATCATTATGTGTTAAAACTTTTGAAAACAATTATTCTGAATTTTACAAAATTTTCACGGATGGTTCAAAATTTGGGAATCGGAGAGGGGCTGCATTTTTGGGTTGGGAGACTAAAGAACATATTAATATACGCATTCTCTCAGATATGTCAATCATGGCTATAGAAATGGTAGCAATTGTAGAGGCATTATCGTACATTAAAAGCATAAGTTCTAAAAAGTTCGTCATTTTAACCGATTCTAAAAGCACGATTGATCATTTGAGTCGGTGTACTTCCATTTTTCGGGGCATTCCATTAGCTTATAGTATAATTCAGTTGATTCTTGATTTAAAACAAGAAAATAAAAAGATTGTAATTCAGTGGATCCCCTCCCACTCTGGTATCTTGGGAAACGAGGAAGTGGATGAGCTGGCCAAACAAGCTAGCTCGGATGGTATTGAACTTAATCGGTCTGCGTGGTTTAGTGATTTACTTTATAAGATAAAAAATAAATGCTTCGAGATTTGGTCTGAATATTTTAATGAAAGGTCACGAATTAAAGGCATTTGGTATAAAACCATTCAGCCATCACTTCCTCGAATCCCTTGGTATGAAACTAGTGTAATGAGTCGGCAAGATATTATATTAGCTTTTCGACTTCGGTCTGGTCACATTCCTTTGAATAGCTTTGGTTATATGATGCGTAAAACTGATTCTCCAAATTGCAGTATTTGTGGAGTACTTGAGGATGTTTTTCATGTTACAATGGAGTGTGGTCGGAACGCGGCGGAGAGACGCCGTCTCAATTTGCGAACTTGTAATATAGGTTTAGTTAATAGTATTTTATCGTCACCTACTTCAGATGACGCAAAATTATTATATAGTTTAGTTAATTTAAGCTTAAGTAAAAGATGAAGATGTTGTCTTGCTGTAGCTTTAGAGAGCCATTATGAGGGTGGCATTTATCAAACCCTCAATAAATAAATAAAGAACAAAAAAAAAAATGATTATAAGTTCTTTCACTGTACAATTCATATAATCTATTTCTACTTCTGCATATTCCCACTGTTGCCCAGTCACTAAACCTAAATAAATTATTATTTATACATATTTTCTTTTTTTTTAAAACAGAGTCATATTCATTTCTAATTATATTATGAATAGAGTTATATTGAGTAATAGGATCTCCACAGTAATCTAATTTAAATGTTTTTTCAAATAAATTTTTCCTAAATGTTTCAAGCCGTCTCTCATTCATGGGTATAAAGGTAATTTATCTTTTTAGAGTCTTTTTTAGCCCAATATCAAAAGTGGCCAACTGCCCACTATGATCTGATTGTAGTTTATTAATTACTGACTTTGTACATGGCATTAAATTTGTAAAACAAGCGAAAGAATGTCACTTTACAAAATAAAAGGGTACGCTCACACGTTGCGTCACTGATTGAATCAGTAGGTATTGTTAGTTCACGCGGGCGTTACCGTATCTACTACACGTATGCTTAATTAAATTAACCCAGTAGGTAGGTGCGCGTAGATATTACACATTGCCAATCCAAAACCTGGATAAGTGTAATGGAAAAAGTTTGAATCACTTTATCTATTTACTATTAAAATTAAAACAATGAAGGCACTCTGCCTTTTTATTTTATTGACGTTAATATTATGACCGGCCGCGGCCCATGCTTTGAATTGCTGTTGCGCTTACGTCATTGATAAGAAATGAAGAGCTATGAATCAATCAGAATAATCATGACATCAAAACATACACATATCTTCTACTATATTTAACTAAAATAATTTGTTACTTGCTAATGTTTGCCTTAGATACCCTTCACCAAGAATCCGTACAAAATTGTTGTCCATTCCAGGGAATAAAATAAACTTTATAATGCAATTTTAAAAAGATTAGTACTTTCTGACGTCACAATAAGAATTTCTTGAAAAATTTAATACTGCATAGAAATCCAAAATCTTCAAATTTCTCAAAGTATCAGTTTTTTTCAGAAAAAAAATTAAAAAAAATATCCCTCAGTTTGTTTACGTACTCCACTTGAACGTGTTGAAATCCACTTACCATCCGACAGTACAAAAGTAGCTTTCTCGCCTTGTCGTGGTGGGGGGCTTAGTAACCGTGGACTGGTCACCCACGGTGAACTAAGAGGCAACCAGGGCCGGCCTGTTTGGGCCGCCGGCTGGCCCGAGGAGGGCGCTCCCAGAAGGCTGAACAAGTTTGCTGAGGATGCGCGTGGAGGTGGGACCGCAGAAGAAGAGGAGTGCCGTTATTACGGTGCGCCACTCTCCCTACCCCCTGCGAGCTGGCGGGGCCGTTCCGTCGAAACGGCACTGGTGGGGCCGCAGAGGAAGAGGCATGTCGGTATTGCGGTGCGCCGCTGGCCCTATCCTCTGCGACCGAGGTGTGGTCGGTGGCAGAACCACAGACCTGATCTGCCACCGGGTACCAGTTATCTGGTATCCTCATGGAGCCGCTTGGCCGATGGCCAAGTGGCTGAGGTCGCTGTGATTCGCTTAGGCTCTAAGAAGAGATTTTTTAGGTTGTAACAATTAAAAAGATTCAAGAATCGTTTACTTTGTGACGTCTCTACTAATAAATCAATATTAAAATTGCCACAAATAATTATTTCTTTGTTTTTGTTATTTACTCTATGTAATACCTCATCCATAGTGCTCTCAAATACTTCAAATGGTGAGGATGGGGGTCTGTATACACTTATTATAACAATATTCCCTATCTCAATACAGGCTATTTCAACTGATCGCTCAACAGACAGACTTACAATATCAGTGCGTTCTTTAAATGTTAGGCTCTTATGAGTGATGATCATTGAGCCGCCGCAAGTTACATGATTCTTATAAGAAGACATAATTTGACACTGTGTGAGCCAGTGCTCTGTGATACATAGTATATGAATATTTTCACAGTTTATGAATAGTTCAATCTGTAATTCCTTACCATCGCATATTTTGATGGACTATGTTCAGAAAATTATTTTTTACATTTTTATTGCTTAAATTACTACCTAGAATACTGGTGCTAGATGTATTATCTATTGTCATTAACTTATGTTTAAATTATTTCTAATACTATGTTTTGGAATATTACATTCCAACGGGTCAAAAGTATAAAGTGACTGCTCAACAGAAGCAGCGGTTGTAGTCAACGAATTGACTGTTATGCATAAAATATATGATAGCAAGGTTGCTATGTGTCGTAGGTCATAATTGTACAAATTGTACCTATCATTGGTCATATATGGCTTGTTAATAAATGTATTTAAATCAATAAACTGAAACTTTTCACTATGACGACATGTCATATTTTGTACATCTATATTTAGCCGATGCTTCATATTATTTTCTGTGGGGTTCTGGGTAAATGGAAATGCAAACAAAATAATTTTACTAATATTCTGCCTGCAATTCAATCTAGCAAAACATGCTGTCATTGTTTTCCTACTTAGTTGCTTACATCTGCCTACTAATATAATCAATATTGTATTAGGGTTAAATGTACGGGATGTAATTTTATCAACTATGTCATAATATGAAGCACCGGGGTAACAATAATTAGTTATTGGCCCCCCAACACACCGAGTAAGTTGCAATCCCATGTTCTTACCAAGTTCATCGCTATACATAATTATATTTAATTCACTTTTATTTGACTTATTATCTAAGCTACTACCTGAGTTTGATATTACATGCTCAGTGACATATGGCTCCTCAGGTTGACTGGATATTGGCAGAGGGCAATCTGATGTAGTATTATTTGTATTACTTTCATAATAATTGGTAAGGGACTCAAAGCGGTCATGATTATATTTAGACAGTTCAATCAAATTGTCCATAGCTACAGTGTGTTCCTTAATTTCTTTTTGAGAGATTTCATACTTACTGGTTGGAATAAGTAGCTCTTCATGTAGTCTTTGTATTTTTACATTTAATTTCCGTATGTCACTTTCATAGGTTAACCTATTCTGCTCCAAGTTACTTTTACAGAATATCAGTTCATTCTTTAATTTTAAACATTGTTTTTTACTTGGAATAGCTTTACATAAAATGCTTTGCTTTTTGATAAATTTAGAGCTACTCTGAATAGATTGATTGAGTTTGACAATTTTCTTACTCTTAGTTTTGCTCAATTTTATGTTACCAGTATGGTGAATTTTATTGTTTTTATTATGTACCGTTCCCAAAGATTCTAATGCAGGGTCTGCATACATTGAAAGGTCACTTGTTAAATCAATTATTAAAGAGGAATCTGAAGGAACTGTAGTGACCATGTCGGGGTCACTGCAGACAAGCTCATTGAACAATGATTGGGTCTGAATTACTGTCTCCTGATTTATTTTAGACTCCAAACATGCTATTTTAGTATATGAATTGCAAAGTTGCTTTTTAAGGTCATTATTATGATCAAGCGTATCTTGCAAGACATTACTATCTTTGTCAAACCCATTCACTATCCCCTGAAGTTGGTCCCGTTGTTCTGAGACTTCTAAAAGCTGTGTGTGTAAGTTCACTAACTCCTGTTTCATTGCTTTATTTCTATTTAGTATTACTGTCATTTCTTTTTCACTATCATTCCTTTCTTCCAACATCTGCTCATTTAAAGCTTTGAATTTTTGGAGTTCTTGAAGAGTAAGATTCAATTTTTCTTCTAGTTGACGAGTTGTTGTTTGGCGAGTCATCATTTTTAAGATATTAGTTTATATGTTGATATAGCAGAATTGAACAGCTGGTTGGAATCAAGGTTATGTCCAATAACAATGTAAACAAAGTCACTTCTAATACTTACAGGATGAAATTGAAAAGTTACCTCTTATGGTAGCCAAACTTTCTTGTTTAAACTAATAGTTTAAAACACTAGTCAACACTAGCCTATTTGATTTAAATCTTTGACTACAATGACACTGAATATAACGGTTCTCGTAACTTTGTTATGCACACTAAAAACACTGTTTGTACATTTTAAAAACTTACTGAATTTAACAAATCACTAATATAAACAAGATTTTTAGCGATGAACAAGGTTTTATTGCAATAAACAGATATAAATACAAAAAATTATAAATTATTTTATGAGAACTCGTTAGTTCACACTAACTTATCGGTAGTGTTGTGTGCAAATAATCTGCGTCTGACTGACGTATTATACCAGGGAATACGCTATGTTCCATCACCAAAGGCATTGTGACGCCAGGGAACAGACGTCCTTTGAGTTTACCTTTGATTCCATGGCCCAATATGATGGTAGTGGTTGCTGGGGTGAACGCCTGTGCAATTCTTGCAAGGGTTAGCACCTTGGGTCCCAGTGTCTGCCCTGCCGGCCTAGATACAGTGGAAATACTGTAAGTGGCACACTTCCTTTTCAGGAAATCGGCCATCGACTGGTCACACTTCAACAATATCTTGGCGATATTGTTGCCTCTTTCCAGAAACAGTGTTATGAAGAATATAATATCAGTGTCCAGGTATGCCTTTGCATAGAGTTTAACGGTTATGCCATCAGCGATTTTGAAGCTGAACGTGACATCGCCTGGTTTCTTAGCATTAGCCTTGCTCTTCTCGAGAAAGGCCTCGATGATCTTATGAGGGTCGAAGCCCTGATACGCCACCATTTCCTGGTATCCCTTGACTGCCACCCAGCATGATTCAGGGACATTGAGGCCATATATAGTTAGGCAGGTACACGCGGCACATATTTACCGCGTTACATTTTATTTACGAATCATAGATATACGTGTGGTGCCAATGCTCTAAAGAAGTCAATTTTCAAAGATTAAAATAAAACTATTGATAATGTGCACGTTTAATTTGAGCCACGCCTAATAATCTCCATAAGAGAGAAGGTGATAGCCGATTTAGCTATGCGGCCAAAGTTTACGAGTATATATAATATTGTGATATTGCTGTCTGTGGGTCAACACGCGGATGTAGAATAGGATCCTCGGTGGGGTAAAATAGTATAAGGGTTGTGATGGAATAGGTAATGTGTTTTAAACGTTATTGGTATAGAATTTTGTCAGGTGTATTTCGGTGCATTTTGAAAAAGTTCTCTGCATTGCGTTGTGAAATATAAATTCATTAATTTATAGGTATCATTTTGGGTTAAGTAAAATACTTTGGATCCAATTTTATGATCTATTCATAGGAAGTTTTGTCCGGTAATAGTTAGGCAGGTAAAATCTTAATATTAAGGTAGGTAATATTTAAACTTTCGAAAGTTACAAACTTTCAAATAAACTTTTATTCATTCAGAAAAGTTTAAAGTTAATATGACAGTTCATGTCAAACGTGTTTGTTTTGCCAACTGAATGATAATGTTTGATAATATAATTTGAATAATTTAGTATTAATTTTAATATAAATAGGATTAACTAAATTTACTGTTATTGGGATATTAATGTATTTATTACTTACCAATTAATTATAATTATAATTTAATTGTATTCAATGGGTTATTTTAACAGTTGTTGATTAATTTAATAATAAATATTGGTTATTTGAATTTGCGTATAATTGTGTAACGTAAATGATTAATATGGGGTTGTTAATTATTCATGAAATGTATGAGAAATTATAATAACTTACACTGTTTTATTTAGATATAAATTAACCAGCCGGGATCTTGGCTGATTTTCATCAGGTTTTGTGGCTAAGGCTCTATTGATGGAGAATAAATACTATAAGATCATTTTTGGTGTAATAAGATGTTGTAATTTAAACATGATCAAGTATATATATTCCTATCGGTAGGGGGCTCATCTGAAAGTAATCCCGATTAATGTATATGGTCCTGATTTAAGTAGGGTCGTTATTTAAGAATGAAATGTATATAGGAATTTATTTAATCAGCTTCACTGATTAAATAAATTAAACAAGAGGGGCGATTGCAACGTTTGCTTGTGCCGTATTTAATAAAAGAGGTAATTGCACAAACAAACTTGCCGACATTTATGACTGGCAACTTAAGTCTGTCATTATTTTATTTTATTTGTAAAATGTCAAATTGATAGAATATGGAAGATTGTTCCATGGAATTCAATTGCGGGCTTCGTCCCCAAAAATAGTCTAATAATTATTGATTGTGTTATTATAAAATAGATTCATCATTAATAAAAGTAATTTAAAGTTATATGTGTTTTTCCTTTGTTAATTAGGAAGACCTCCCTAGGTTAGACTTGGTCCATCTAGGGTCCCGGACCGCTAGAGTACCAACGACATATGAGATTTGTGTCCATCCACTAGAAGAAGAACGAGTTTCGGAATATTGTTTTCTTCTACCCATGCTTTAAAGTCGTTAGTCACATATTCGAAGAAAACTTCGCTTTTCATCCACCCTGACTCGCTTCTACCAAGACTCCAATGCGGGGGCATGCTGTCGGTAATGGCTTTTGGTGGGCGCAAGTATGGAAATACTACAAGTGGTGGACACATCTCCAGCGGCATTAAACGTCACCAGAACTGTTAAATTGTCCTTTTCATTTCCGGTTTTGACTTGGTACAGATTACGATAGCCCCTAGGACCTAGGACTTTGCCAGTTTTGGGACTGAGCGAAAATCCACTTTCATCTGCATTAAAAATTCTTTTTGGTTGTTGAAGGACATCCAAATGTCCCTCCTCGGTCAGGAAGATTTCTAACTCTCGAAACCACTGCCGAATAGCCTCTTCAGTAACTCGCGCTCGAGCTTTATTTATACTTTCAGCCACACGCAGAGCTATTTCAGGGTGCCGTTTCATAAAATTAACGTACCATGTTTGGCCCGGTCGATCATCTTTGAATGGGTTTGGTTGCTGCAAATCCTTCAAAATTTTTTGAACAGTGTCTAACACTTCTTGTTTTTTTATTGTGAAACCATACCTGACAATTTTTATTAGCCAATTCACGACTTGTAGCTCCCCCCATGTACCTGAAACGGGTTCGGGGCCTCTGTTTTTCAAGTCGTCCGGCTTTCTGCCATGAAGTCTATCTTGCAGAGTACTCCTAGGAATACCATATTTTCGGCTCGTTTCTCGTATGTTTTTATTGTCATCTCTTATTTCTTTAAGAGCTTTTTTTATTTTCTACAATATAGTTAACAGTTTTCTTTTTCTTATTCGGATCTTTGGATGACATCTGCAAAAAAGTAAGAATTTATGTTTCAGGTAGTATTTACTGCTATTTATGCAGTAGTGCCGCGAGGGTGTGTAAGCTGAGCTTGCAAAGCTGTGTGACTATTTCTACTGAAGCTGTGCTGTGCGTGTTTTATCTGGAGAGATGAATGCTAAGTATACGAGGTACCGATGGGAGATGGGCGTGCTGTAGATGCTAAGCCGCGATGCAGCTGTGCGAAAAAGTTGCCAAGCTCGAGCTATGCGATGTATCGACAGAAGGAACATCAAAGAGAGTACACATCCATAGCTCGCACCTACATCACGCACCTGCATCTCCCATCCGTATCTGTATCATATGTAGCATGCATCTTTCCATATAAAAAACGTAGCATAGCGTCGCAACCAAACCATCCACTGCACAGCTGCATAGCACATATTTAATCGGCCAAAATATGTTTTAGAAAATACAAACAGAAATTATTATTTATATATATATATATATATATATATATATAATTTATAACTATTTAAATGTATGATAAACTCCATAAAAGTCCATAAAAGTGATCAACTTTTTTTAAATGAGCAAGGGGTTTTCGCGCAACATTTTGTTGAAATAAAACGATATTTACCTGATTATTTCGCAATACGTGTAGAAACTCTCGATATCCATGCAGATGTAAAATAAAATATGTTTCATTTCTTAGAAAACTTAAACTGAAAGAAAGCTAAAACTAACTAATAAGTGACGAGTGGCCGAAAACTGAAACATTACTTTGGCATAGTTGGTTACCGGCCGTCAGTTTCCAGTACATTTTTAACTCGGCCGTAAACTGCGAAAGGTAAAATAGTTGACTTTAGATTACGGCCAACAAACTTAATTCGGTATATCATAATTTTATTCAAAGGCAAATAATGACGGCCGCAAACTAACAGTGTTAGTTATCTAGTCTAGTAAAACTTAAGAATATTTCTAAACAACAGATCCGGAAGCCCAAATTTTAATAAAATAGCTTACACATTTATCCATATGAAGTCAGTTTTCCGGCCACCTGGCCGTAAACCAGCACAATGTACAAATGTCTTATGTTAGTAACCGGCCACCATGTTTTATTATGTATTTAGATAATATTTTCAAAACTAAATTCATTTTTACGTTAAATACTTATAATAAATGTAAACAATAACGTAAGCTACTAAAAATAATATTTGAAACAGTGATATGCTTACTTTGGAAGCAACATGAGTCCACTATTTTTTTCGTAACTTAACGCGCGTCTTCTCACTATTGGTTCGCTGGCCAAAATGAACGGAAGCGTGCCCGAATGTAAAAGCTATTAACCAGCCTATTTTAATAGAAACAAAGAGTAGTTCTATCCTGCTCTTTATAAACTTATTTATTAAGGACAGAGTGAAATAGAATTCTTATTACAATTACTTAAAGACGGTCGTTCCCAAAAATGGCAGGTAACTAACGCAAGGCTGCAACTCGGCATAGCGACCCTACTTCATTCCTCACAGAAGATATATACTTACTTGGCCTTAACTTTATTCCTCTTGAATATTCATCGGCCAGACAATGTATCTTTTGAAAACATCCAGTAAACGAAGAGCTAAGGGCCTCATATTAAATATATTTAAAAACAAAATCACCATCAACGCACAAAATCCTCACAGTATTGTTGCAGAATGGTAGTCCAATGGTCAAAATTCTCACTCAATTACGATTGAATCGAATGTCAAATAAGAGTAGCATACCGTTTTAGTTTACAATCGAGTTCCATCACAACACGATTGAAGAGCAGAATAGCAAATAGTACAATTGCAGTTCAGTCGAATTAAAATGGAACTTCTATCGTTAGCAGAATGCCAAATGTGTCAAATAATCCTACTACGATTCAATTGTCATTGTCGGAAAGTCGTATATTAATATTCTAATCGCTTAAGTTGATAGTGCGATGTGACCCGGCCGTTGGTTGGTTTTAGGCTTAAGAATAGAATTTAGATCAATATACCTATGCTTGAACAAATGTTTGGCTGGATAAGGGAAGTATGGAAGGTTTCACTCACCTATGCCATCCCAAGCGTCCTTATTAATCCTCACGCACAGAGTACAATCTATCACAACACTGCACTGTAGAAGTTTCTTATTTCTCACGTGATAATCGCAGTTATTAAATTAGAACAATATCTTGATGGTGCCGGTGGGGCTGTCACGGCGCAACTGTCCCATCCCATGCGAAAAGGAGACAGGTGAGGATAGAACGGCAAGGAGTAAAAGGGATGGAGGATGTTCCTAACATTGTTTAAGGATTTATTTATTATATTAAACCCTTAAACAGGCCTCGAAGAACCCCTGTGATATTATAAGTGTTATATATGGATTTAGTCTTTGTATAACGCTTTTTACGATTCCTTGTCAACAAATTCCTGAAAAACATTGAAATACCTGAAAAAATGATGTGGGAAAACATAAACCAATTGCCTGAACAGAGTCAACCCTTAGCTGTATATCTATATATAAAAGGCAAAAGTGTGTATGTCCATAATTTATTTACTTTTATTTTATAAAATTGTAAATACTATTATTTATTATGTTTACTTTCAAATTTAGGTATCTACAGGTAAGTTTGAAATGAAACTAAAATATATTTCTGTCATTATTCATTATTATAATTGTAATTTTTGATTATTTTTGTTATAATGAAAGATAAAACATTTTCATGTCCCAGAATTAGCTTGATGGAACGCTTTCATACATGGATCAACGCATAGCGAAACTTTACAAATTTCACATATGTATTTTGAAGGCTTTTCTTGTTTGCGTGTGCTGCAGAATCGGCAACGCTTAAAAGTCGTCAATTTCAGAAAATGTCCTTGCGGGCTCAATCGTATTTCGTCAGGAACTCCAAAAACTCCGCCTTTTTTATTTTTGAACACTGGATTGACGGGTTTCATTTGTGTGTTTATACAGTATATATGAATTAATCACAGCGCTCTCAAAAAGAAACCAGAACATTCTAAACCAGGATTTATTAGACCTGCGACCTATCGAATAAGAGCTTCGGAAGTGATCAAAACGGTCTACTCCACCCATATGTCTAGTGTACTCTGCAATCGCAGATGGGCAGAGAATGTCTTTTTTTTGCCCATCCTTTTGAGTTCTTTGTATTGTTTCAGTTCTTTTAGGGTCAATAGCAGTAGTAATCACGTAAACCTCTTTTGAGTCTTTCCATTTTATTACAGCTGAAGGAGGGCAAACACGGTATGTAAACTCACCTGGTTGGAGTTTATTTTCTTTGATCAGTTGTCGCTCTTCGGGAGTTCGAGCTTTTTGAATAGCTAAATCTTTTGGAAGACCTTTTCGTTGCATCCTAACAGTGCCAATCGCAAAAATTCCTCTGTGATAAAGGCATTCCATGAGAGCTACAGAAGTAAAAAAGTTATCAAAGGTCAATAGCGTATTCCTTGGTAGATTTTGAGCTAATTTGTTTACAACTCTGTAACCCAGCCCTTCTTCGTTTGGTTCATTATCTTTGCCTACGTATATGTCGCACTGATAGAGATATCCACTTTCAGAGTCGCAACGGCACCATGCTTTAAAACCTCTTTTTATCGGCTTCATTGGCATGTATTGCTTTTTGCTATCACGTCCCTTAAATTTAATCATACTCTCGTCTACTGACTGAGTTTGCGAATTGGTGGCGTTCTCCTGAAATGTTCTGTTTAGTAGAGTAAGCATAGGTCTTATTTTTTGTAATTTATCGTGGTCTCTGTGGTAACGGGGTAAATGTGTTGTAATGTCACATGCGTGTATATTCTCCAGTAGTTTTTTGAATCTTTTGCAAGTCATGGTACCACTTATTTCCACATTGTTATAAAATGGATCTGAACTCCAATACAGTTCAATGTCTGGCAAAGGGTGTAGTCCCATGAGGATCACGATGGCCAAAAATGCTTTGACTTCATGTATGTCAGTGCCTATCCAAAATTTGCTCCGCTTTAATGTTGCATATTTATTAGTATAAAATACAATCATTTCAAAAATTCCGGCTGGAAAAATGTTATTGAAATACTGTATTGGAGTACTTCTATGATTGTATTCTTTTGTTGGCTCTAAACCTTCACTGAATTGAGGTTCTACCCAATGTTGTACATTAGTTGTCCATATTCTATTCTGGGACTGTAGTTGAGAATATGTCGAAAAGACAGCAACATCATTAGCATGAGCAGGCATAGAAGGCATCTGCTCATTAGCAGCAGAACCATGGGCTTGTGAAGGGCCAGGTAAGGACGGCAGCATTTCCTCATCGGCAGCAGAACTACGGGCTTGAGAGGGAGCAGGTAAAGACGGCAGCATTTCCTCATCGGCAGCAGAACTACGAGTTCGAGAGGGAGCAGGTAAGGACGGCAGCATTTCCTCATCGGCAGCAGAACTACGGGCTTGAGAGGAAGCAGGTAAAGACGACAGCATTTCCTCATCGGTAGCAGAACTACGGGCTTGAGAGGGAGCAGGTAAGGACGGCAGCATTTCCTCATCGGCAGCAGAACTACGGGCTTGAGAGGAAGCAGGTAAAGACGGCAGCGTTTCCTCATCGGCAGCAGAACTTCGGGCTTGAGAGGGAGCAGGTAAGGACGACAGCATCTCATCGGTAGTAGAACCACGGGCTTGAGAGAGTGCAGGTAAGGACGGCAGCATCTCATCGGCAGCAGAACTATGAGCTTGAGAGGGAGCAGGTAAGGACGGCAGCATCTCATCGGCGGCAGAACTATGAGCTTGAGAGGGAGCAGTTAAGGACGACAGCATCTCACTGGCAGCAGGACCACGGGCTTGAAAGGGAGCAGGTAAAGTTGGCAGCATATCCTCATCAGCAGCAGAAGCGCATTGTTCATCAGCATCTTCTAATACATGTAGCAGCTGTTGGGTTGACATACCTTGAATTTGATCCAGCAACATATCCACTGATTTAGGTTTATAGTCCAAAGCTGCACATTCTTCATTCTCTTCATCATCTTCTGATGATGAGTTCCATTCTTCCAGAATACTTTCTATCTGACGGTCTTTGAGCGGTCCCTGTGTAAAGAAAAACAGTAACAAATTGCTAATTTTTATATGATATTTATATCAAAAGTTTTTACAAAATTCTGTTGGAGAATCCCAATTATGAGTAACACTTATGTAAAATATTCATAATCATGCGCATTTTCTTATAAAAATTTGCTTATATTAAAACACACAAACAAAGTAGGGTGAATAAGCTAGTATAAAAACAAAATGTAATTAGAACAGGCAAAGGAAATAATTTTCCCACAAAATAGTTCAACTCAACAGGTAATGGTCATATGTTCCCCACATGTTATTTTACCATATTTTTGTACAATTTTGCAATAACTGAACTACAAATAATAAAATTATTGTTAGATAAACTCATAATCTGCAACATATCAAAAAATTACACGACTTACCTTTCTTTGTTTTGCCATAATCGGAAAAAAACTTGCACGGACACTGAAAATCACCTCTTTACCGGTTAGTCAAAATTCAAATGGCTGCCAATGACATTGACATTCGGATACACAGAGATTCGGTATTTGAAATCATAGAGTATATATTCATGATTAGATTTTGACAGATTGTGGGTTTGGTATTACCAAAACCTGGCTACAACGTTAAAAAATCTATGTGGGTAGCATACGTCCGTGGCCTGCTTAAGGGTTAACCTATTTATTTATATGGCCTAAATACCGGTTTGAGTAGCGCGTCACCGCTACACTAGGATTTCTAAGAATTTCTGGGCGCACCAGTATCACTCGTTACAGTGTTGCTTCTGACGTGTTACCATATAACCATATATGGTACGGCATGCATTGCAGAGAATAAAATAGTTTGTATCAAATATGATACGACATGTATCCAATCTAAAATTTATGATATGATAGGACATCACTACTAATATAAATGTGAAAGTTTGTATGTTTATTTATCGCTTTATATGTTTGTTTGTGTATGCTTGTTTGTCATTTAGGCAAAAACTGTGAGATACTAGGTCTGCTTCTAAGGAAAATGTGATGAGGGAACAATGTCACATGAAAGAGAATTCATACTAGGAATGAAAGATAATCAGCAAAGAAGATTTGAGGTGCAAGACTGCATGTATTAAAAGTGCCTGGTCAAGACAAACTCAGTAAAAGATTTCAATATCAGTCTTATATATTCTCGGATAGACTCAGGATAGCTAAATAAAACAAATAATTTTGATTAGGCTTTGTATATAACATTAAAACTTTTATCCTTAATACCTAATAATTAACATGTAAACATTGATCAGCCACTAGATTTCTTACAATTGGACGGGATTCGGATCAGAATGAAATTTCAGAAAACAATTCCTATTTTTGTTTATGCACAAATATATTTTGCATTTGAGGCACCAAATGTAAGTTTGGCCACCAACTTCATTTCTGCATCTCTGTCTAATTGCTGTCCAGTCGAGAAAATGATAAAAACCGTCTTCTGCGAGTTCTTTTGCAGGCATCTCGATCTTACGCTTGCTTTTTTTGGGACTGGTGGTTCATTTCTGTTGATTAGAGGCCTGTCTCGCGATGTAGGTGTGAATACCTGAGAGTTTTTTTTTTCGTTAAAACTTCAGCGATCAACAATTTATAATCAAGTAGTGGTATATATGCGTCTTCGTTGCATCTGCGCCACAGGAACCATGACTTTACACAAACCAGATCGATCATGTGAAAAAAAACTCTCAGGTATCATTTTTTGGAGCGAACTTTGATTCTGTAGTAGCCTTACTTAGAATCTAGGGTGTCGACCCTACCCATGTGCCTGTTGTTAAGCTGTACTGCTTTTAAAATACTTACTTCTAAGTACAATTTTCAAATGCCGCATAACATTAACTTGGCTGAGAATCCTTTTTTCAAAGGCTTTGAGAATTAGTTAGTGTTTGAGGGTAGCTTATTATGCAAAACTGTTGAATCTTCAAGTCTTTTACTTGCTGTGCAAAGGTGGAACAATTTTTACTCTTTATCTACCTTCTGTTGACGAATTTCATGTGTAAAAAACAAAATATTAGTAACGTGTAAAGTTTACTGTACATCTCTATGAGATTAAATTTACACTCGTGTTACTGCATATATGAAAATTAAAAATTGAGCGCTTACTTCGTAAGGTCCAAAATATGAATATTACAACTATGTCCACACTGCATGAGGTCCCAGATATGCACACAAGTATATTGTCGAACAAAATTTCAATCCATGGAGAGTTTGGGTAAACCTTTCAATTATAGCTTCACAAAAGATGGTTCTATTCGAAGAAATTTACACAAGCAACTCACCTGTCGAGCACGGTTCACTTTCAAACTAAATTTACTGTTGTTTTTTCAAGACTGACAATATTTCACTGTGTTGGAATGGATTAGTATATATTTAGTCCATGGTTTTTCATGTTGCCCATTGTCAAACTTGAAAAGATATTGAATTTTTCGCATAAAAACTTAAGTGTTTAAATATGGGACGCTATTCGGTAGGGAGATAAGGTTGACATCAATGACATAACCAGTATAATATTACGGTATTTTGGTAAGGGTTACGTGAAAAACATAACATAAAGCTAGATACACAAAGCACAAAGTGGCACAATTTGTGTTTCTAGCCTACTTAAATAGGTATTTTCTTACCATACTCATGAAAAATAGTAAACTAATAGGTTATATAAATTCTCCTAGGTTCAGGTAATAATAGGTAATAAAATTATAATCAGTCTTAATCATAACAAAAGTTCACACACATTTTTTCATTAACATCTTGCGAATATCTAATAATTTTTAATGAGAAGTTCGGTAATCACTAAAATTTTAAAGTAGGAACAAGCTATATATATGAATAATAACGTAATAAGGTGTTTATTTTAATAAAGTAGGCAGAACTTACCTAAATATTGTTGTGAAAATATTGAGGTGCACATATTAAAATTTTTGTAGCTTGCAAAAATTACTCGACTTTTTTATTTTAAGTGTATGTTTATAAACTTTGATAAAGTAAGTATAACAATAATATTAAAAAAAATTGTAAAATAATTATCTTTCAGTCTCAAATAATATCATAAAAATAATATTAAATACGTTTGACTTATGCTGTGTAGCGAGATAAAAATAATTAAGTATTTTTCGTATCTTCGATATCATTTCAGTATACTATCTTTAGCATTACAATGTTGTAGAGATAAATATTCTTGATGAAATCCCTCCGGAATAGCAAATTTCTTACAAAGCTTTACCAAATTAGCATGCTTTTGTTTAGGAATAGGAAGGCGAGCTCTGTATAAGTTTTCTCCTGGGCATCGGTTTTTACCGAATACCTCTATCTTCTCAGTAAGGGTGTCCTCATTCATGCTATTCTTAATGTAAATCTGACCTAATTCGCTCTTCTTGAAAACAACGATTCGCATTTTACTAATTTTGCCAACTAGGTTATTTTTAAAGTATTTATGTGACACAGAATCCCAGTCCTGAAAATCAGTGTGAGACAGAACTTCAACATAGTATGGTTTCGGTTTTTTTTTGCCGATTCGATAAATTCGGCCATTGTGATGGGGCATACACAACCATATTTTCTACACTTCTTTCGATAAAAGAATGTACACTAGCTACAGGCATATATGAGTAACCTGGTAGCAAAAAGTTCATCTGTATGGTTTCAATGTATTGGCAAGACTGTAAAGCTGTATGCACCGCTACAAATACAATCTTATTGCGATTCTGTCCACAGCAAGAATCGCTGTACAGAAGTAAATGTCGTACAGTTTGACGTTGATCAATCATTTAAATATACCTGGATAGTTTAGTGGCCACCTCATTACCACCACGTTTCCCATCTGCTTCCCCCCAGGTATAGCAAAATACTTCTTGTGTTCAGCTTTCATAAAATGTTAGATTGTATAGGGCGTATTTACGGGAATAATAAAATAACATACTTTCACCGTATGTTGTATTCAGAACCTTTTGAAGGTCGAAAGAAACGCATAAAGTGCGATCGTTTTGTTTTGTTATTTCTTGGTGATATTTAAAACGTTTTTAGTAGCTTCGACTTCTTTATCATATCTATTTAGTAGCCTCTTTTTCTTCAGCGGCCTCTTTTAAACATTTGTCTTTTATTGGTATATGGAATGAAAAGTCGATAATTCTGTAAAGTCGGTAAAGGTTACTAAGATTTTCAAAATTCTTGCGGTAAGTACATCCGAGTCGAATCTTTTCGGCAGTAATGAGAACACACAGCAGGTAAATTTTTTATGTACTCTACAACGGATTGTTTCATTTCTGCATTAGTTTCATTAGGTACATCTTTCGTCTAATTTTGACACTTTAAATTGAGTACGAGATAAAGTGTAGTACAAAAAAAAAAAATTTTGCGAAAATTTTTGACATATCTGAAGGCGACCTTCACCTTCATTTATAAAATATGAAAAAGAAAACTGACGACGACTTGTATCGTTCTTAGGCCGTTTTCTTTTAGTTTTATCCATTTGACTGTTTAAAACAAACCTGTCTCTTTTCCGTTCCAAGGACAAACTATAATAATAATCAAATAAACTCTTCCTCCTTTCTTCATCTACCTTATGGCAAGATCTTCAACATTTTTTATTTAATCAAGGATTATGCATCGTGCTGTTACTAAAGATCCTAATGAGTTTATAAACTCATTTCCTTTGTTATTGAGCTCCTTCCTATTCTTACGTTTATTAGTTTTCTATTTTTTTTCAGACCCGCTTCTCCTACTACCTGTAAAGACTTATTCAAAGATGTTCTTTGTCCCGTGAAACTTTTATCTTCGCCTTCAGGTTCAGATCCACACCATGATTCAGACTACCACTGAAAATCACTTCATCTTCTGACAAGTAATCGACGTAACTTTGGTCACGACTCTCCTTCGTTTAGATTTTGATCTCCGGGTGTTTGGAATTTGTCCTTTGTTACCAGCTTCCTCCAACGCTCTGTAGTCATTATCTGCATTGTTATTAGTTTCGTGGTCCTCTTAATAAATGTAGGTACTTATATAAAGTAAAGTAAAGATCTAACTTTATAGGATTATGAGATACGTATATACTGAACTACCAAATTGAAAAATGCCAATGTTATATTTGACCCCTTACCCAGGTCTGGGACAAATCCTGCAGTAGTAGTGATTTTCATACAGATTTATATGTTTAATAAGGTCTAGTTTGAAAATTTATCAATTGTATTTAGAAAATTAGATAAAAAACCTTAAAAAAAGATGTGGGAACACATTATCCCAGTGCCTGTCTAGATGAAGGCTTTTATGTCTGTATATAATACCTATGAAACTGCCGTTTTGCCGTACTGGCCATTTCAAATGAAAATATTTTTTTTTGACTGATAATTCTAATTTCAAATTAATTTTATTTCACAAACATGGAATTCTTTTTCTAAAATCGTCATTTGTTTAATAGTTAGTGTTTTGTTTTCAACGCATTCGAACATTTTTCGTCATCATGGATAAGTTAAAAATTCGAGTAATTATGGAGTATGAGTACCGTCGTGGCAGCAAAGCGGCACAAGCGGCACGCAACATCAACGACGTTTACGGAGCGAACACTACAAACGAACGCACCACCCGTTATTGGTTTACCCGCTTCCGTTTTGGAAATTTTGACCTGAAAAATGAACCCCGCGGTCGTCCGAAAACTTTGGTCGACAATGACGAATTAAAGGCAATTGTGGAAGCTGATGAAACTCAATCCACGGCTGAATTAGCAGCAGCTTTCGACGTTAGCATCAAAGCAATATTGGTCCATTTGCATCAAATTGGCAAGGTAAAAAAGCTTGACAAATGGGTACCCCACGAACTCAATGACCGCCAGCGCGAAGTACGCGTGGAGACGTGCCTTGCACTGCTCAGCAGGCATACAAATGAAGGAATTCTGAACCGCATTGTTACTTGTGACGAGAAATGGATCCTGTTTGACAATCGTAAGCGCTCAGCAAGTTGGTTGGACCCTGGTTCAGCACCCAAACAATGCCCTAAACGAAAACTTACCCCTAGAAAAGTGATGGTCACTGTTTGGTGGTCTAACGCGGGTGTAATTCATCACAGCTTCTTGCCGAACGGGACAAGCATTACTGCAGATGTGTACTGTGAAGAACTGAACACAATGATGGAGAAGCTCGCACGTCTCCAACCAGCTTTGGTCAATCGTTCGGCTCCACTGCTCCTGCACGACAACGCGCGACCTCACACTGTACAGCAGACGGTCTCCAAGCTACAAGAGTTGGGGTTGGAAGTTCTCCGTCATCCGCCGTACTCACCAGACCTTGCGCCTACAGACTTCTACTTTTTCCAGAATTTGGATAACTTCTTGGCGGGAAAAAAATTCAATACCCGAGAGGCAGTACAAAATGCCTTTGAAGAATTTGTTGCCTCCCGTCCAGCTGATTTCTTCAAGAAAGGCATCAATAAGCTACCAATGCGTTGGCAAAGATGCATTGATTGCATGGATGATTATTTTGATTAATAGAAATTAAAAATATATAAAAAAAATTACGCTTCATTTATTTCGTGAAAAACGGCTATTTCATAGGTAAAGACCTAAATATATGAAAGTAAGACAAAATGTTTGTTACAATAATTATTTTCTAAACAGCATAGGCATACATTTGACATTATTTCACTTGGTTGGAAGAAACTATGAGAATGTAGCGTGGTCGCCTAAAAGAAGTAGAGAAATAAAGTGGAGAAAAATGAAAATGTATTTCATTTTTTTATTATTCTTTAATTCTGTATCAGGGAAGTACAAAACAGCGATTAAAAAATTATATGTGAGTATGTTATTCTACTGGATTTTTACTTTGGTGGTACGATTTTATACAGGGGGAAATACACAATGATACCTTACTTTCGCATTCATATTTTGACCAATTTTCCTGTTTCCGTGTGCTGCAAAACCGGCATCGTCTGTACGTAGACAATGACAAAAATTGACCCCAAAAACACCTCCTTTTTTGTTTTTTTACACTGGAACTTCTGGCTAATCGTAGCCTGAAATCGCGGTGTATGTTCTTACGATTTCCATTTTTATATTTGTATAAAATGTATGAATTTATAATTGCACTCTCAAATAAAAACCAAAATATCCGACACCAGGATATTTTTGACCTACGGCCAATTGAAATAAGCTACGATAATGGTCAACGTGGTCCACATTACGTACTCCTCGTGTATTCTGCGATTGCAGAGGGACAAAACATGTCTTTCTTTTGCCCTTTCTTTTGAGTTCTCTGGATAACCTCTACTTTGGTTGGGTTAACTGCAGTTGTAAGGACAAAAACTTCTTTAGGGTCCTGTCATTTGATCACAGCACATGGTTGGCAGAAGCGGTACGTAAACTCCTCAGGACTCAATTTATTTTCTTTGGCCAGTCTTCTTTCTTCAGGTGGTTTAGCTTTTGCAGTACTCAGCTCTTTAGGAGGACCTTTGCGATTCATTTGCACCATTCCTGTAGCCAATATACCTCTGTGATAAAGAGCTTCCATGAGAGTAAGGAGGAAAAAAAGTTGTCGAAAACCAAATGTGTGTTTCATGGTAAATGCCCTCCCAGTTTCATTACAACTCTGTAACCTAATCCATCTTCATTGAGTCCTTGGTCTTTGCCTGTAAAAATATTGCACTGATATAGATAGCCTGTCTTGGAATCACAACGGCACCATGCTTTAAACCCTCTTTTGATAGGCTTGGAACATACTGTTTTTTGCTGTCGCGCCCTTTAAATTTTATCATACTTTCATCCACTGATTTGGATTCCGAATTGGTGTCATTTTCTTCAAAAGTCCTGTTGAGAAAATCTAATAGGGGTCTCACTTTTTGCAATTTGTCGTGTACATTGTGATTCCGGGGCAAATGAGTTGTAATGCTTGTAGATTTTCTAATATTTTTTTTGAATCTCTTGCAAGTCATTGTGCCACTAATCTCTACGTTATTGTAAAAAGGATCTGAGCTCCAATATAGCTTTATATCTGACTGAGGACTTATTCCCATTAGAATGATAATGGCTAGGAATGCTTCCATACATTGACATCGGTGTCTCTCTAGAATTAACTTTGTCTTATCCTCGCGTATTTATTTGTGTATTCGACGATCATTTAAAAAATATCTTCAGGGAACAAGTTATTAAAATATTCCAAAGTAAAGTGAATTTTAGGAATATCGATGAGGTTTGAAATAAAGAAATACCACTCAGCTTAGTTATGTAATAGACTCACCATGTTAATAAGAGGATCGGCTGATGTTATAATATTATTTGTTGTTATAGAAGCTTCTTATTCAATTCAGCTTGGAAACAATACGAAGCAGTGATGTCCATTTTCATTTGTTTAGCATTTTGAAATGAAATGAAATGAAATGAAAATGAAATGAAATGAAAAAATGTTTAATTTTAAAAGAGAATGTGATACATTCGCATTTTTTATATTTACAGTTATATTATTCTTGGTGTAATATCTATGTAGTCGAGCGAGATCTTGTTGCATTAGAATACAGTCGTTTTGGGTTTTAACATTGGTGTAAATCTTCGTATCATCAGCATACATAAGAAATTTGGAATGTTTGAAACACTTGACTATATCGTGCAGATAAACGTTGTAGAAAAGAGGACCTAAATGTGATCCCTGGGGAACTCCGGTAGGTATGCTAATGAAGTCGGATCGGTAACCACCTATAACGACCGCTCGAGAACAATTAGTTAGATACGATTCTACCCAGCGCAACAAGTTTCCATGTATACCGAGAGCGTATAATTTATTTAATAGTATTATGTGATGGACTCGATCGAAGGCTTTTTCTATATCTGTATAAATTACGTCCACCTGCCCAGCCCGATCCATATTGTTTAACACATAATTAGAAAAATAACTTAAGATAGTGATAGTAGAGCGTCCTTTCATAAAACCGTGCTGGAAATCAGGTATCGCATGTGATATCATTATATATATTTGGTCATAAACTATTAATTCAAGCAATTTTTCCAAAACTTCGACTTACCTCTTTAATTCTCGATCAATATTTTGGGGCCCTTTTTGTGAATTGGAACAATTATCGCCGATTTCCATTTGGCTGCAAATACCCCTTCGTGTAAAGAACGGTTAAATAGTATGGTTATAGGAACTGCGAGCACCTTAGCACACAAAGACCAAAATGTCGCAGGAATACCGTCACTACCTTACCCTTTATTAACATTGAGCCGTTTGAGATGTTTGAAAACAGTCTCAATCGAGGTTTGTATAGAAGACAAATTATCTGCAGACGGGATCCCGGTCTGGATTACAGAGGACCTGTTTGAACTGTGTGTGCCGAAGACTGATTTAAAAAACACATTAAAAGCATTGCATATTTCTTTACCATCCGAGATTCTCGTACTGTTTAGACTAAAAGAATTAGGGTAACTCGTCCCAATATGCGACGCCCTTATAAAATTCCAGAACTGCTTAGGATCTGCTTTAATATTATTTTCACAATGAGCCGTAAAGGAAATGAAACATTGTTTTTGTACACGCTGTTCCTTTGTTCGTAGCATAGAAAATTCATCGTAATCGAGCCTGTTACAGTATTTTTTCCAACGTGAGTGAGCTTTGGCTTTTTCTTTAATAATTTTGATAAGCGCAGCGGAATACCATTTAGGATACGATCTTTTTCCATAAGCTTTCGATATAGGAACAAATTTTTTTCAATGCAAACTTCAATGATATCATAGAAAATATCAATAGCCTCGTCCAAAGAGCGAAAATTCAAGAGAAAACTCGAATCCACAGATTTGAGGGTTTCATGTATTCTATTGTAATCCGCCTTTCGAAAGTTTATTTATTTATTTATTTCACAATTTATGTACACACAGTTGTTAAAGAAAGTTAAACACAGTGATTTAAAGTAAGTACAAAGGTACAGCTTATTTCTATAGAAATTTCTTACAGCAGACCTATGAGTTTCGTTTAGGAAAAGATGAATCCCGCAAAGAAAGCACTGTTAGATCTGGTATTTCAATTGTAAACGAAGGATGAGCACAACCTTCATCAATAAGAGGCGAGCTACTACGAGTGACAACCAGGGACAAATTAGAAAACGCCAAGTCCAACGTATTACCAGCGTGGTTTCGAAGATTGTTAAATTGTTTGAAGCCGAACATTCCTAAGAAACCGACGAAGTCTATACCAGAATTATAAACATCTACTGGCCCTCTCCTTTTATAAAAAGGACCCCCAGAACCCCATGATATAAAAGGTAAGTTGAAATCCCCTAGTAAAAGGTAGTTGTCATTTGGATTTAAGTCTATAACGTCACTGGCGATTTTAATAATTTGTTCTAAAAACTTAGGTATTAACTGAGGCTCGGGTGGAACGTCCGTGACGCTTACATGTAAGTCGACAGTGGCGCAGCACGTGCCCGCTGGTATTGTGAGCCACAGCTGCTCAATGGATGCGGGGGACGACAGGTGACGTATCGCACCTAGTGTTCGCTTTATTAGAATAGCCACCCCACCGCCGATCGTTTTTCTACTGTTAATCAAATCCCGATCGTCACGGAATACATCATACCTCGTGTCACTTAATTCGCTATCTAGAATACCGGGACAAAGCCATGTTTCGGTTATAACAATAACATCGTAGTCATAACATAGAATATTATGACCTAACTCTGTACATTTAGTGCGAAGTCCACGAGCGTTTTGGTAGTAAACCTTCAAATTTTGGTTACACATGTTAAAATATTTATAACTCCTATTTTATAATAACCAAAAATGCCATTATTCAGCTCGCAATGTTTATACCCACCTTGGACACGCATTCCGAAACTATTTATTGTAAATAAAACAAAAACTAAGCAAATAACAATAAAATAACGCATTTGTGAGTATTTCAATAATTTTAGGCTAACATTTAAGTCAAAATGAATACATATTAAAATAGTTGTAATTCCTATTCTATAATAACAGTAAACACCAATATGAAACTCGCAATGTTTATACCTACACTGTACACGCATTTTAAAACCATCAATAATTAAAACGCAAACCAAAACCAAGCAAATACGTTAAAATAACCCGTTTGTGAATATTTCAAAAGTTTTCTAATTTATGATTAAACGAACTTAACAAGTGAAGTTCAATCAAAATTGTGTGAGCAGCTAAATTCGATGCGATTTAGTTTACGTTCTGTAGCTACGCTCCCATGTATCAGCCTTACACGGTTAATTTTAAAGTTAAATAAATACCAAAATATTGTAATATTTTTTTTTTTACTGGTATCCCTTCATAGCATACTGGCAATGATTCCCCCACCCGGCACGGCCCGGTCTCATTATCTCAGTTTGCTCGTCCTATCATTTCGTTTAAAGAACAAAATAATAAAATTATGTCACATTTGTTGATATAAACTAATATAGGGTTGGGTATCAAAACTTATGATGTTAACCAATTGGGAGGGTTGTACAATCGCATCGAATTTAGCTGCTCACACAATTTTGATTGAACTTCACTTGTTAAGTTCGTTTAATCATAAATTGTGTTTCGCAGCTAAATTCTTAGCGATTTAGTTTACGTTCTGTAGATGTTCAGAGATACAATGTGAGATGATTTTATTATTATTGCAGGCAACTAAGGTAAAGGTAGGTATTAAAACAACAAACATTACAAACATCACTATTATCATATTTTTAATATTATTGTAAGATAAACACAGATTCATTAAAAATATTTTAATTTATAATCAATCAATCTCATGTCTCAACGTTACATTGTTGTACATCACTACTTAATTATAGTTTTTATTCAGATGTTTGAAAGATCAAGAACAGATTTAACAAAATGATTTGGATTAACAACCTCCCTATTATAAAACCTCGCAAAAACTGCAGAGGAATCACTCCATCCTGCTGTTTTGCGGATTACATCTATATTTACTCCAAGTCTATTGGCCTTGGAAGTAACTGGACGAGTACTATGTGCACTAAAGATTTTAGTATCTATGCCACTTTTATGAAGTATATCCTTAATCCAATGAGCAAGTCGCTGAGAAGACAATTTGGAATGCGGTTTTCTAAAACTAATGAATAAGTTATCACCTTTACGTAGCTGTGCAGTTTTATTTAAATATACTTGTAAACATCTAGCTGGACATATTTGCGGTTTTGAGTTGTAGAATGGCAATCTTAAGAGGGGTTGATAATTGTTTGGATTTGAAGTCTTTACTAGATCAGGTATCTTTATAATAAAGCCGGTCGAGGTTTCCAAGTGTATGTTATTAATTTTTATTAAGGAAAGTGTTTGTACTCTGTGAGCAGTTACTAAGGCCAACAGAGTTAAGGTTTTCTTGGAAAGTGTCTCTAGAGTAAGATCTTCGTTAGGATATTGCAGTGATAAGTAATTTAAAACAATGTCCGGATTCCAGGTAAAGTTATATTTTGGGTTTGAGGGTCTTAATCTATAAACACCTTTCATAAATCTTTTTATCCTATAATCATTT
Source organism: Marasmarcha lunaedactyla (assembly GCA_923062675.1). NCBI lineage: Eukaryota > Metazoa > Arthropoda > Insecta > Lepidoptera > Pterophoridae > Marasmarcha > Marasmarcha lunaedactyla. The sequence goes on along the minus strand of OV281365.1, from coordinate 10,641,810 downwards.
AAAGTACTGCCAAACAAAAGTGATAAAGCAGAGCGGAATGAATTGATTGTACCATATTTGGCCCCGTTGTCATATATATCAGTCAGGAAATGAATTATAATTGGAACTGACACATTAGTATAATTATAATCGTACCTCTTACAATAGTTCAACCAGATCTTGATGCAGCTCTCATACTGTTTATATGTATTCTTGCAGCACGGTAATCTTCTAATTTAAAATGTTGTTTTATAACAAATTTGTTAAGAAATTTTAAGTTTAATATAAACCTCTTTGAACCATTTGGTTTGGGTACAAGAAATGTACTAAAAACGAATTCACCTTCTACATGTTCACATTTAGAGATAGTATTTATACCTAAAAGATCTTTAATGCACGAGTTAAAGTCTGATTGCTCTTGCCGGGTTCTCGGAATTACATTAGGACTATCAGAACGATATGGGATAGACTTAAATGGTATTTTGTAACCCCTTATCCAGGACAAAAGTAATGCGTCTTGTGTTATTTGGTACCACTCATAATAAAAATTAGCAAGTCTGCCAGCGTAACACACCTGGTTATTCAAAGTCTCTGGTGATAGTTCTTCCTGGGCGGAGAGCGATCGCGAGGATGTGTCGGCGGCGGCGGCGGCGGGGGCGCCGGCGGGCTAGCCAACCGATGCGTGACTGTTGCTGGGGGCGCTGGGCGGTACCGCGCCAGTTTCTGGTCTACTTTTCTGTGTGGTCTGGAGTTTAAAAAATGTTGTTTGCCATTCTGGCTATGATAATTTACTCTTTGAAAGTATTTTGGTGTATTTTTCATCATTAAACCAGACCTTTGTATAGATTGTGCCGTTTTTAATTTTTCCGTTATATTCTCGCCAAACAAAAGTTTATCCCGTGTAGTGTCAGTAAGTGCGTCTTTTATATTAGAATTTACAGATGATATTACGAGTTTTCTGCGAGTCTTAGTCTCATTAAAGTGAAGGTTGCATAAAATGCGACAAGCGTCGCTAAGCGGCTTTAAAAGTAACTGTTTTGATGTGTCGTTTGCTATGATGAGACCAATAGTATTTGCCAAGGCAGACAAAGCGACGCCAAGTTGTCTTTGTTTGTACGATAAATATGTATCTCGTTTTACGAGGGTATCTGGGAGAGCAGCTTTGGCCTCAGGATTGAGTAAGGGAGCTAGGAGCAAATCACAATTTTCGGGTATTTCATAATCTAGTAACAATTTATCTTGTACTTCTTTTTGCAATCCCTTGCTTAATATCTCAGACCATCGGCTAGCAAGATCTTTATGTATTGGTTTTCCTTATTATAAAGATTAGCAAAGAAATTAAAGAAAATATGAGGACGGATAAGAAACAAAGCAGAATGAAAAGTTTAGAAATGTATATAAGTAAAACAGGTGGAGTTAAAAAAGCCAACAAAGAGTTGAAAAATTATATGGACTGGATAGTTAAAATTAAAAATGACAAGGGAAAATTTCTGCACAACAGAGCAGATATATTGGGAATAGCTACATCTTATTACAAGAAACTGTATGAAAATAACGCAACAGAAGGTGAAATCCATATGACGGACATCTCTAGTATACCTAGTATTCTCCAAGCCGAAGTTGAGGAAGCCATAAATAGTCAAAAGTTTGATAAAACACCGGGACCGGATGGTATAAATAACGAGTTCCTAAAACACAACAAGGAAGTCTTAGTACCTGTTCTGACAGATATGTTCAACACTATCTTAGACACCGAAATTATACCTCAGCAATGGACAGAATCGATCATCATCTTATTGTACAAAAAAAGGAGACAAACATGAAATCTGAAATTATCGCCCTATCAGCCTTATGTCGAACATCTACAAAACTTTTGCTAAAATCATTTTAAAACGAATTGAAAGAAAACTGGACGAGCACCAACCCATAGAGCAGGCAGGATTTCGTAAGGACTATTCTGTGATTGACCACATCCATGTAGTTCGTCAAGTTTTGGAGAAGTACAATGAATATCAACTTACATACTACATTGCATTTGTCGACTATAGCAAAGCATTTGACTCTCTATTACACAAAAACATATGGGAAGCATTGGTGGAACAAGGAATTGAACACAAATACATAAGACTAATAAAGAACTTATACAGCCATAGTACAGCCAAAATCCAGCTAGAAACGAAAGGTAATGCATTTAATGTAGATAAAGGCGTTAGACAGGGAGACCCCCTATCTCCAAAACTATTTTCAGCTGTTCTGGAATCTATTTTTAAACGAATTAATTGGGAAAATATCGGGTAAATGTAGACGGCGAATCATTGACGCATTTGAGATTTGCTGATGACATCGTACTATTCGCAAAAACACCTGAAGACCTCACTACAATGTTAAAAGACCTTGCGACTGAGAGTGAGAAAGTAGGTTTAAAACTTAATCCAGAAAAAACTAGACTAATGACAAATGGAAACAAAGACGAGATACACTTAGGAAACACGGAAATTAACTACACCGACCATTACATCTATCTAGGACAAATTATAACTCAAAAAGACCCTATGCGCGAAGAAGCTAATAGAAGAATTACGAACGGCTGGAAGAGGTATTGGAGTTTGAAAGAGGCTATGAAAGACAAACAATTGCATATTAATATAAAAACCAAACTTTTCAATACTTGTATTCTGCCCGTCCTTACGTATGGATGCCAGACATGGACCTTAACCCAGGAAATCACAAGCAAACTAGCAACTTGCCAATACGCTATGGAAAGGAGTATGCTGAATATAAAGAGAGCAGATAGACCTAAAAACTGTGTAATCAGGAATAAAACAAAAACCGTAGATGTTACAAAAAAAGTTAGAAGACTCAAGTGGACATGGGCGGGGCACATGTATAGAGGTTACGACAAATGGAGTAAGAAAGTGACAAGATGGTATCCTAGGGAAGGTAAAAGGAAAAAGGAAGACCGCAAAAAAGATGGGACGACGATATAAGAGAAGTGGCAGGAGTCATGTGGAACAGAGTGGCAGAAGATAGGAAAGAATGGAAACGGTTGGAGGAGGCCTTTGCCGATTGGCAAACAGATCTTCAAGGAATAAAGAAGGTGCAAATACTAGAATAAGTTATTTTTTGTTTAAATTTTATTTGTGCATAAGAATATTGTTATTAGGTTAAGTTGAACTGAATAAAAGCTATATTATTATTATACACTCGGGTTTAGGAGCATCACCGAGTAGTTGTAATATTTCTTCATCGATGGGGGTTTC